>CM033699.1:11656435-12284544 GCA_019514585.1 Dendrobium officinale | reverse complement strand
CTAACAGCCGTCGGACTCCAGGACCCCAAGTCGACGGAACTCCCCCGTTCGCCATTCACACGGCTCTGATCAGGGCTGAACTCCCTTGCTCCCATCGACGCCAGCCTCCTCTGGGTGACTCGAACCCGATGCTGGCCTCCTCTGTTCGCCCGAGCGCTCAGCTCCCTCTCCCTCTCGCTCGTCTTCGCACGCCGAGACCAAGATCGGACTCCTCACTGCGAGCCGAGCTCCACCCGACAGGCTTCCTCCCGAACCCGACAACAGCTCCTGTCCGACACCTTTCGGACTGATCCCGACGTCGTCCGGACCAGATCCGAACTCCTCTCTGTGAGTCTTCTTCCTCTTCTTCCTCTCCTTATTCTTCTTCTCCTTCTTTTTTTTTTCTTCTCTTTTTCCTCCCCCTGCTTAGTCTCCTTCCTTCATTCTAGCTATCATAGTTTTCTATCTAAATTTTGTAAGCTATTTTAGTTAGTAACAAGTCATATATATGTGGAATTTTATCTTGGTTAAGCTTCAAACGTGGATTGACCTACTAGGGTGTGTATGTCATCACACCCTCAATCCCTTTTATTCTTAATGAGTGCTCTTATTCTTTGTATAATTGATTTCATAGCAACATGCGTAGTGGTTTTTGGAACTATGTGTTGATCCTCTACGCTTTTCCTATGTGTTGATTTGAGTTTAGTTGGCAGTGGAAAGTTATATCATCTTGATTCATACTGTGTGATTTAGAACTTTAAGCGTGAACTTGAAAGTGTATAAGGTTCTATTTAGATCTCCTAGTAAGCCTTGCATACCAAGTGTTTGATGGAATGTTCCAAGACAAGTCATTGTTGTTTTGTTTGCATTAAGGCCCTATGCAATGATCTCTTTCATGTCAAGGTCTCCTTAATACATTGTCTAGAAATTTAAAAAAAAAATCCGAGAATGATATCTACTTTACATCACTTTCTGGTATTCATGCATCCTTATTGATATGGTTTGTCTTATAAGTCATGAAGCTCTTGTGCGGACCACCTAGAAAATGAAACTTGCTAATTGTATAAGTTGGATTTCTATGCCAGATAGTTTCATATAATCTCACGAACATTGCATATCAATTGAAATCTAAATTGATGGCATTTTGTTTGTCTTCTTAAGAGCATCTACGAATTTGGTAAGATAAAGGGGTTTGTTTATTTATAAAATGGCGACAAATCATGAAAACTATGATCCACTTCTTGCCAAAGCATACGCATTAGATGTTTGTATTAATGCATTGTGAGGAAATTGCATAAGCCTTGATAAAAAAAAATGAAGAAGAAATTTTGAGCGAGCATGGCTTATTACATTTACGCATGGCTAAGATTTACGTGGTTTTCTCTCTGAAGGTTTTCAATCATCATTTGCAAACGACTTGTTTAATTGTTTCTTGCATAATGTCAATCAATTACAATTTGATAGTAGTTCAGAAGGGCATACTCCCTCTTGAAATGTTGTGAAATTTCTTCGTAAAAGTACTTCGTAGTTGTTACTTTTTTTTATCTTCTCCAAAATCTTAATAAGTTTTGGGTAGTTTGTGGGAAGTTATAAAAAAAAAAAAAAAACCATGTTGTTCTTTATCAAAATATGCATATGAGGTATTGGTGATAATGCTTGGCTGGAAAAGACTTTAAAAAAAAAAAAAAAAGAATGATTGATGGGTAGTTTGTTTGGGATTCTCATAAAATCTGAGAAATTCTTATTAGACTTATTTGTTTGAGCCTTGTCGATACTTGGATTTCATGATAATTTATAAAAAAAAGTAAGAAAATCTAATATCTATAAGTGCCATGAGCCTCCATAGTTTTATTTGTTGTAAAGCTTCATACAAAGTAATAGATATGAGAATTCCATGCTTTCATAGTTTTGTTCATTCCATAAACAAAGGATAACATCTTGCATCATTCCTTAAGGCCATTCATTCTAAATCAGCTGCAGTCTTCTTCTTTCTCGCTTGTTGGATAAATTACTTTTTTTTATGAAGCGATTTGGGGTCACGTTAGGAAGTTTATTAAGTTTTTGGAGAGAACGAACTTGTATTAAATTCCTTTTCTCTCTCAATTACATACAGACAAATAAGATTAGTATGATTTGTATCATATAACCTCAAGTTATAGGTGTGAATCATGATGGATTATGAGAGTGCCATGCCATTCTTCATTGGAAACCTGTAGGTAAGTTGTTTGAAGCAATTCCCAATTAGAAGAAGATGTACAATTAGGCAATATGGTGAGGTCGATTTCTTGCTTTGATATAAATATATTTTATTTATTTATTTCTGGAACAGTGGAGAAATGCTTTCATGTACCTTTCTTTTTAGATGACTTGAAAAAAAAAATGATTTTAGCATGGCTGCAAGTCCTTTATAGAACCGATTTCTTGCTTGAGAATTATTTTTGAATGAGTATTTCTATCTGAACGGATACACTGTTGATTTACTTTGTGAAGTTCGTTCTTGACTATTATGATATTTCCCATCACTTTCTGTTGCAAAAACAAAAAAAACAAAAAAAATATTTAAGAAGATCATGGGATATAAGGCTTCTTATTATATCATGAAATTATATTATCTATGAAGTTGTTGTTCTTATTCCTATAACTGATGAACTTGTGGTTTAAAATTTGGGGAAGTTTCCTTAATGATAATAAAAATATGATTTTGCCACTCGATTCGAAATCTGCTCTTGTAAAAAAAAAGGGGTCTTATAGGATTTATGCTTCATCATCATGAGTCGGATTTAATGGGAATTAAGAGAATTTACCTGTGTTGTTTGAGAAGGTATTGAGGTCATGTTTGACTTACTTTTTTTTATTAAGAAAACAAAATCTGTGAACCATCTCATAAGAACTAATCTTCTTTTGTTATTTAAACATTCATGCACACTCTATGGCGAAGAATCACTTTTCTAACTTGACAAATTGTGTTGACCTATGTTTCATGAGTTGTGTTTTACATCAACACAAGATATTTATATTTCAGTGGTATATTTAGTTTCCATTTTTCCAAAATATGGTATCTAGTCAATTTGCTTTATATTTCCATATCTTGTGATTGATGGTTGAAGCTTATACATGAGACATGTTTGGAAACGAAAGATTTAGATTTGTCACTTTAAAAAGAAATGACTGTTTGAAGTATTTTGAAAAATCTCTTGGGTTTCTTTGTAATTAAAGAGCTTTATAAGTATTCCTTTTTTTTTTGTTTTTGTTGAATGGTCTCTTCGCATGAGTAGAAATACTTCTTTGGAATATTGGGAGAGTTTTGTTAACTCGCTTTTTTTTTTTATTAAAAGATGTATTGTTTTGCTTTGGTTGGAATGATTTATTAGTGGCTTTGAATTTGTTTTATGCGATGAATTTTATGGGTGCTTTACAATGAGAAGTTTTTCTTATAAAACTTTCTCGTTGGAAAGCTTCAGGTTTTTCTACCCCACTCCAAATGAAAGGAGGCAATTGATTAGTGGCTATTTGGGTAGGTTTATTTTGTGTCAAAGAGGAAACTTTGATATAAGATTTTGTAAGGATTTTGTAGAATCTTTGTGTCAAAACACAATGAAATGAGAAAAGTTTTTTTTAGTCAATGATAGCTATAGGGTTTTGTGTAGTGATTCACTTAGAAATGCTTACATGTCATCTTAAGATTTTAAATTTTAGGATTAAGCTTGTGTGAAAGGAACTTGTCGGTGCTTTCCTATTGGAATTGAAACCTTTTGGTAGTTATTGCTAAGGATGAATCTTGAAGTTTAGACTTTAGGGGGTTTTATGTTAGATCCTCTTAGAGTCTCTTTCTGTAAGATGGATTTTGGGGCCTAAAGTTTTAGGTAGCTTTGGGTTAGAAGCTTTTGGTGTCTTTTTAAAGTAAAATAGTCTTTCCTTACCTAAATTAGCTTTCCTTAAGGCTAACTTCTAAAATATACAATGTCGGATAAATATAAAATAAAAGAGAGTCTAGATTTTGAATTGAGTTTTAGAGGTTGATCTCCCTTTAGTTGATATAATATTTGTTCGTAGGGCGTCGTAGATAGAGGTGAAACATATCAAGTGTCTCATTTGGAGTGGGAACAGCAAAGGGCATTGTTGCTGTTATAGGATGCACTTGACTCCTACGAAGTGTATCCAATAACAACAATGCCCACATCCCTTTTTCGTATACGATTTTCGTTTCTCTTTCTTTCTTTTGCATTTAGTCTCATTTTACTTTGCCGTTAGCTTTCTTTGTCGTTTCTTTTGTGCTTTGACACTACGCACGTACAAAATGAGGAGAATCTAAAAGACAAGTGGCCCAACAAATAACTAAAAGGTACGTTCTTTCCTTTCTTTTCTGCATTTTCATTCCTTCATTTTATTATTTATAGAACTGCTCTAATACCTTTCTTTTCTATGTCGTGCGAGGTACCTTTCGGAATGCAATGAGCAAGGAGCTTTGGAGCATTCGGGGAGGGAGCTAGGACAACCGGATCCAAGCATCAGTCGTCCCTACTCATCTAGTAGGGGCGCTACGGGCGGAACCACCGGGTCGTAGCCCCCGGTGCTGTAAGTTTACTAAAACTTAGAAAACCTTTAGGGGCCTAGATGGTTGTACGCCTCCCACCCTTAGGGCCTTAGAAGCTTCAATTACATATTTAGGATTGCTTTTATTTTTTTTATTTTTTTTTAGATCCCTAAAATCCTATGACATCCGGGTAGAAGTCTTAGGAGTTAGAAGAACAACACCTTTAATCCTACAACACTAGTGACACCTAAGGACAAAAATTAAGGACCGAGTCTTAGAAAACGTAGACTTAGGGTGCATGTTCCTTATAGGATAGAGACTTTAAAACAACAACTTAGTGACACGTTTTTCCTAGATTTTGATTTTTCTTTAATCTACTAATAATCAACCAACTAATTTTAATCTAATTCTTAAAAGTCTATTAAAACACTTAATTCTTAATTAAGTTTTAATTAACATTCATAATCACTAAATCATAATTTTAAATCATGAACCTAAATCAAATCTAATTAAATTAATAATTAACCCTTCACCAACTTAAGATTTAAAAGATGTAGATTTAATTAGGTGATCAAATCCTAAATTAAAATTAATTAGGATAAGATACTTATGAATATTAAACCTTAGTATAATTTCTAAAATCAATCAACAAACATGATTAATAAAATATTTAATCTACCTTTTTCTTCTCTTTTAATAACAAACTAAAGTAAATCAACAAAGTTAATTATTACTGGGTAACCCAGGCCTACGAGGCTATTAAGTTAGCCCCAAGGAGGGTGAAATAAACCTCACGGCCTCGATGTGAAACAAAGGTGGTAATTAATTAAACATTAAAAATAAAAGATACCTAAAATCAACCTTAAAATACTAAGATTTGAATTTTAATTAAAATCTCTTCTTTGTCCCTTTCAACAAACAAACTAAAATACAAACAACTTTAACTAAACTATCTTATCTAGGACCTACCAAAACCACACGGCTTTCACACACTTAGATGAGTTTGATAGGACACGACTATTAGCTCTAGGTTAGGATGTTGTTCTGTTTTACTTTTTCTGCACTTTGTTGTGACGCTTTGCATGTGACCTGTGTGCTGGTTGTTCTTTTTGCTACTTGTTGTAGCTTTTCTGCTGTGTTGTTTCTGTACTACTTTTTCTAGTCTTCTTTTCTGCACTGTTGCTGTGACGTTAGAATACCCATAAGTTAGGTACGTTCTTTGATACTAATGCTGTCTTCTTGCAGGTGGCCGTGCTCATATAATGCTGCTAAAGGGGGCTAAAATTAATAAATAATATATAACTGCTTTAGGTACCTGCTTCAGCTGCTTAGCCCCCAATAATCAGAGCACGGCCAAGTGATTGATGTGCGCATTTTAATTCGCATATATAACTGCTTGGATGAAATTTTTATTATAACTGCTTAGGATAACCCCTGCAGGAGAGTCTAGTAAATGTTGTGAAAATTTAAAATAAGGCATTTTTAAGGAGAAAGGAATCCAAAGGGAAAAGTAAACCCCTACAGGGGGTTTCCTTTTTCATTTGGATATCTTTTTGGAGCACTCACTATGAGGAGTCCAAAGGGAAAAGTAAACCCCTACAGGGGGTTTCCTTTTTCATTTGGATATCCTTTTGGGAGAGTCACTACGAGGAGCCCGAAGAGATCGAAGACGATCCAAAGACGAATCAAGGAAGAGAAGAAGAAGACTGAAGAAGTATAAAAAATGCCTTATTTTAAGATTTGCGTCGTTCCCGGGTTGTTGTCGGTGGAGCCCGGCCACCTTTACTTACTGTACTCCATGATGTAATATTGTATGGCACTTGCCATGGACATTCTTTTTCGTGGGATTTTTGTTTTCTGTGTTGTGATTTACTTACCTTGCTTGCGCAGTAGAACCGGCATGCTTTTTATAGGTTTCTTTCTTGCATGTGCTTGTGTCTGACCGTTAGGCTCTTTAGGAATGAAATTTTTCTACTCGTAATTATTTAATAAAATTTAAGATTAACTCACATAGAGTCGTTATGTTTCTATGAAATTTTTCTTGCATGTGCTTTTTCTTCCAAGAGAATTTTCAAAATACTTCAAACAGTCATTTCTTTTTAAAGGGACAAATCTAAATCTTTCGTTTCCAAACATGTCTCATGTATAAGCTTCAACCATCAATCACAAGATATGGAAATATAAAGCAAATTGACTAGATACCATATTTTGGAAAAATGGAAACTAAATATACCACTGAAATATAAATATCTTGTGTTGATGTAAAACACAACTCATGAAACATAGGTCAACACAATTTGTCAAGTTAGAAAAGTGATTCTTCGCCATAGAGTGTGCATGAATGTTTAAATAACAAAAGAAGATTAGTTCTTATGAGATGGTTCACAGATTTTGTTATCTTAATAAAAAAAAGTAAGTCAAACATGACCTCAATACCTTCTCAAACAACACAGGTAAATTCTCTTAATTCCCATTAAATCCGACTCATGATGATGAAGCATAAATCCTATAAGACCCCTTTTTTTTTACAAGAGCAGATTTCGAATCGAGTGGCAAAATCATATTTTTATTATCATTAAGGAAACTTCCCCAAATTTTAAACCACAAGTTCATCAGTTATAGGAATAAGAACAACAACTTCATAGATAATATAATTTCATGATATAATAAGAAGCCTTATATCCCATGATCTTCTTAAATATTTTTTTTTGTTTTTTTTGTTTTTGCAACAGAAAGTGATGGGAAATATCATAATAGTCAAGAACGAACTTCACAAAGTAAATCAACAGTGTATCCGTTCAGATAGAAATACTCATTCAAAAATAATTCTCAAGCAAGAAATCAGTTCTATAAAGGACTTGCAGCCATGCTAAAATCATTTTTTTTTTCAAGTCATCTAAAAAGAAAGGTACATGAAAGCATTTCTCCACTGTTCCAGAAATAAATAAATAAAATATATTTATATCAAAGCAAGAAATCGACCTCACCATATTGCCTAATTGTACATCTTCTTCTAATTGGGAATTGCTTCAAACAACTTACCTACAGGTTTCCAATGAAGAATGGCATGGCACTCTCATAATCCATCATGATTCACACCTATAACTTGAGGTTATATGATACAAATCATACTAATCTTATTTGTCTGTATGTAATTGAGAGAGAAAAGGAATTTAATACAAGTTCGTTCTCTCCAAAAACTTAATAAACTTCCTAACGTGACCCCAAATCGCTTCATAAAAAAAAGTAATTTATCCAACAAGCGAGAAAGAAGAAGACTGCAGCTGATTTAGAATGAATGGCCTTAAGGAATGATGCAAGATGTTATCCTTTGTTTATGGAATGAACAAAACTATGAAAGCATGGAATTCTCATATCTATTACTTTGTATGAAGCTTTACAACAAATAAAACTATGGAGGCTCACGGCACTTATAGATATTAGATTTTCTTACTTTTTTTTATAAATTATCATGAAATCCAAGTATCGACAAGGCTCAAACAAATAAGTCTAATAAGAATTTCTCAGATTTTATGAGAATCCCAAACAAACTACCCATCAATCATTCTTTTTTTTTTTTTTAAAGTCTTTTCCAGCCAAGCATTATCACCAATACCTCATATGCATATTTTGATAAAGAACAACATGGTTTTTTTTTTTTTTTTTTTTATAACTTCCCACAAACTACCCAAAACTTATTAAGATTTTGGAGTAGATAAAAAAAAGTAACAACTACGAAGTACTTTTACGAAGAAATTTCACAACATTTCAAGAGGGAGTATGCCCTTCTGAACTACTATCAAATTGTAATTGATTGACATTATGCAAGAAACAATTAAACAAGTCGTTTGCAAATGATGATTGAAAACCTTCAGAGAGAAAACCACGTAAATCTTAGCCATGCGTAAATGTAATAAGCCATGCTCGCTCAAAATTTCTTCTTCATTTTTTTTTTATCAAGGCTTATGCAATTTCCTCACAATGCATTAATACAAACATCTAATGCGTATGCTTTGGCAAGAAGTGGATCATAGTTTTCATGATTTGTCGCCATTTTATAAATAAACAAACCCCTTTATCTTACCAAATTCGTAGATGCTCTTAAGAAGACAAACAAAATGCCATCAATTTAGATTTCAATTGATATGCAATGTTCGTGAGATTATATGAAACTATCTGGCATAGAAATCCAACTTATACAATTAGCAAGTTTCATTTTCTAGGTGGTCCGCACAAGAGCTTCATGACTTATAAGACAAACCATATCAATAAGGATGCATGAATACCAGAAAGTGATGTAAAGTAGATATCATTCTCGGATTTTTTTTTAAATTTCTAGACAATGTATTAAGGAGACCTTGACATGAAAGAGATCATTGCATAGGGCCTTAATGCAAACAAAACAACAATGACTTGTCTTGGAACATTCCATCAAACACTTGGTATGCAAGGCTTACTAGGAGATCTAAATAGAACCTTATACACTTTCAAGTTCACGCTTAAAGTTCTAAATCACACAGTATGAATCAAGATGATATAACTTTCCACTGCCAACTAAACTCAAATCAACACATAGGAAAAGCGTAGAGGATCAACACATAGTTCCAAAAACCACTACGCATGTTGCTATGAAATCAATTATACAAAGAATAAGAGCACTCATTAAGAATAAAAGGGATTGAGGGTGTGATGACATACACACCCTAGTAGGTCAATCCACGTTTGAAGCTTAACCAAGATAAAATTCCACATATATATGACTTGTTACTAACTAAAATAGCTTACAAAATTTAGATAGAAAACTATGATAGCTAGAATGAAGGAAGGAGACTAAGCAGGGGGAGGAAAAAGAGAAGAAAAAAAAAGAAGGAGAAGAAGAATAAGGAGAGGAAGAAGAGGAAGAAGACTCACAGAGAGGAGTTCGGATCTGGTCTGGACGACGTCGGGATCAGTCCGAAAGGTGTCGGACAGGAGCTGTTGTCGGGTTCGGGAGGAAGCCTGTCGGGTGGAGCTCGGCTCGCAGTGAGGAGTCCGATCTTGGTCTCGGCGTGCGAAGACGAGCGAGAGGGAGAGGGAGCTGAGCGCTCGGGCGAACAGAGGAGGCCAGCGTCGGGTTCGAGTCACCCAGAGGAGGCTGGCGTCGATGGGAGCAAGGGAGTTCAGCCCTGATCAGAGCCGTGTGAATGGCGAACGGGGGAGTTCCGTCGACTTGGGGTCCTGGAGTCCGACGGCTGTTAGAGGCGACGAGTTCGTGCGGCTGTAGTGGAGTCGGCGGGAGCAGGTATGCCAAAGGGAGATTCCAAGAGAGCGAGAGAGCGTGGTCGAGAGAGAGAGCTAGAGGGACCGAATGCCCTGTCCAGGGCGGGCCAAACCAAGAAAAGGAAGAGGAGATCCCTTGCCTGCTGTCCTCGGACGATTTCCCGGCTTCCTTAAGCATCGAAGAAGCTCTGCTCGCTCTGCCTGCTTTGGCGCCTTCCTGAACGTCATTCCAAAATGAGGTCAAGTATACGATCGAGGTGTCCGGCAGCGACAGGCTCGAGCTGAAGAATCGTGGCCGTTGGATCACTTTCCGGATCAAGAAATTAAATTCAAATTGCATATAAAAGGTCAAATGGGCCTTAGTGAGGCTAAATCAGGTCAAATACTGCTAAGACCAGGCTAGACTCGTGTTCGAACTTGGTTCGATTCGAGTCAATTTTGGTCCGAGCCGGCGCAACGAAATTAATCGAATGAAATCGAGTTCAAAATAACGCTAGATTTAAATCAAATCAGGCACAACGCGATGAAAACCAACTAATCGAGTCTAATCGAACATAATCGGGCATAATCCGGCTCGAGTCGGGTCAATGCGAGCTCAAATCGGGTTCGACGATGTTCGATTAAATCGATCGAGGGTGCTGAACACGATCGAGCCAAAATCGAGGTCAACACTCCGCTAGCCCCTATTTTCGAGAGCACTGAAAGGACCTCAAGGTGAATGATCTAAATTTTAAACGTGTGGCTTTAGTCGTAGCTATTTGCATTATCAAGTTTATTTTGGTTATATTTTGTAAGACTCATGTAATTCTTAAATGTAATCACCGCTGTTAACATAATCTATCACGAAGTTTCTTGAATCCAAATTGAGAAAGCTAGATTTTATCGTTAACATTGCAAAGTTAAACTCTCATTAATCTCTAACGTGCAATTCATGTTCACCGCATGTGGTTTCACATCAATTATGCTTCTCTTTATATCATATATCAAATGAAGAAAAAAATTTGGGCAATAAAATCTTGATTGTTGGAATGCAGTTTAGATGTTGTAATCAAACTCTATACTCTGCATCTAGAAAGTATTCTTGATAGCTTTTCTCCAAATCTAAGATGAAAGCTAACGGCACAAACCAAACGTTTTGACAAGATTCTCTGAAAAAACTAGTGTCATATATATATTTGTTGCAATTTCAACAACTACAAAGGTTACGGTAAACATACCAACGTTCCTGTTTAAAGAAGTGACATATAATAAGACACATAAATGCTTTGATTTTAAATGGCAAGCACTAAGACCTATAAGATGCCTGGAACCGACCAGAAAGCCATTGATGCATATCTTAAAAAAAAAAAATCATAAAGGAATTATCATCTCCATCATAAGTGTAGGTAGGAGTGAAAAAAATTTACACGACATGAAAATTTGACCCAAATTTTTTGGGTTAGGATCAATTAGTTTTAAGAATAAGTTAGATTCGAGTCTTAATTTTTGACTTGTTTTGAATTCTGACTAGGGTTCAGATCAACCCAAAACCTAATTTGGACATGATTTTGACCCGCTTCCCACACCAGCTCACGACCCCACCCGCTCGCGTTTGCACCCACTCTGCTCGCATCCGCCTGTATACTTTGCACCACCGATAGGCATTCTTCCTTGCTCGTGCCCGCACCCACTCCGCTCACGTTTGCTTGCCACCACATCATGATCCCCCGCTTGCGTCAGCCAGCAATAAGCCTTCCTCGCTCGCCTCCAGACTCAGCACCCAGACCCGCGTCTACTCGAACCCCAAGCAGGACGCGTGTGCTTGCACCCCTCACTTGCCCACTATGTTATAGGCTCATGAGTCGGGTCGGGTCAACCCGGTAATGCGAGTGAGCTGGATCCGGGTTGTAATATATGACCAATTTACAGAAACTAGTCATCGTGTCAATTAGTAGCGGGTCAACATCAGGTTCGACCCGAACCTGACCCACAACCCAATTTTGATACCCCTAAGTGTAGGTAATGTGTGAGCTAGAATTTTCAATAAGGAACTCTAACCTCAATGTAGGTAGTGTTCCACGCAAGAAAACAATGAAAAGAATTGCTAGGATTTAATGTGGAAAAATCTGTAATTTGGAAAAAATCATGGAGCCACATCACAATAAAAAAGTCACTATGAAAAATTTGAAAAAAAAGTACAAATCTCACTTTTCACACTCTTCTTATCTCTCTTTACGTCTCTATTTGTTCTATAATCAGAATAGATAGAGATTTTTTTCAATATACTAAACGACAAAATCTTTCAAGTGAAATAAGAAAAAGTGGTAAGAAAATTTGCTCAGCACAACTCACAGTGTTGTGACGCCGGGGTTTGAAGCCTCGTAGTGCTCCGTTATCTATCTCCAACAATCCAACCCGAGTCTGGAGCGTTGCAGCACTCCAACATACAAAGTTGTAGCGCTTGTGGGGCGCCAATCACTTCGCTTACACCTTGCCGGCATACTGTGCATGTTAGAAACAGAGTTCAGCGTGATGTTCATATAATCAATGCTTTGAAGCCAGCAAAGCAGAGAAAATTTTGAGTAAAGGGATGGACAAACCGACAAAGTATCAAAGAGATTGGAGAAGGAAGATGGCTTGTTACATAGGATGTTTCACCATGATGGTGAGAGCGTGTGCACAAATGAGAGATTCATATTATGGCGCTGATAGGAATGGTATATTTTATAAAGTTTTGAGTGTTAAATAAAAAATAATAACTTCTACTTATTAGATATGTAAAAAGAGAGATTTTGAGTGGTGTGTATGTAAATCCCCCTTTAGTTTGTATTTTCATCAAATTTGTTTAGTTTGCTTCTCCATAACATTTACAGATAAAAGAAGACAGTACTGAACTTTTAGATGATGTCATTCACTTGAAGTAGTTAATATTAAAGTCTCATCATAGTGAGCAGCTCTCTTTGGTTTTTGAGTTAGGAGTTTGACTTCTAACTAAGAGGTCTTTGCTTTGAGTCTCACGTACATATTGCATGTGTGTTTGGATTAATTATTCTGTGCGGATGCGGAACGCTGTCCGGATACCAACCAAAATGCGCCACGTCACCCCTGTGCTCGATATCGCGGCCTGGTACCGCTGATTTGGCGCATTTTGGTTGGTCTCCGAATGTGATGTTGCTCTACGTCCGATCTCTGTACAGAATAATTTCTCGTGAGTTTGGATGCTACCCCTAACTTACCCCCAAAAAAATTTAATTATAGTAAGTTAGTACTCTATTTACTATAACAACCTCAGGAGATTCTTCTTCTTTCTTCATAATGCATCATGATTATTATTTATAGGCTCTTTTGGTTATATAGTTTTGTGATATTAAATAGAATTATATTACTTTTTTGCTTTACTAGTATTTCTAATGATGTAATAATAGCTCTAAGTCATTATAAACAATGGATGAAAAATAATTTGTTCTAACTAGGTTTTGGTTGTTAGGGTATGTATACTGTAATACTATTTGACTTACTCTAATGTAGGGATTGTGTTGGTTTGGTTTGTTGATTGTATTTTTGATATATATGTCAAAGTTTTAACGATATATAGGTGTTGATGAATCTAATTAAGGCTTCGTTTGGAACAGCTTTCGTATTGCTTTATAAAGCAGCTTTTTAGTAAAAAAAAATTTGAAAAAGAAAATTTGGTACTAAAAAATCGTTTTAAAAAGTAGTAAAAAAACAACACTATCGATGATCTTATATATGATCCATACAAATTTTTAAAGAATTATAATTTATCATACCATTTAAACATTATCCATTTTCTAATGTTTTTATGAAGTAAACTAAGTACAAATCAATAAACAGAACTTTTTGTCTATTGGTCTTATTGAGTGCTTCCATTTAATTTGCTTCAATATCAAACCCACATTACCTTCAATATCTTTCCTGATTTATCCTAACATTATCATGTTGTATTAGGGGTGTCAATTATTAACCAGACTCGATAACCCGACTCGAATTTGACCCTGAAAATCTGGATTCGAGTCAACCCATTTAACAAATGAATTAGGTTCGGTTTTCAATTTTTGAACCAGAATTGATGATGGTCTAGGTTGGGTCCGGGTTAACTTGCTAACCTTAATTTGACACGGAATCAACCAAAGTTCCGTTTGACCTCATCAGTCGCCCCGCAACTCGCACACAACGCACCAGCGTGGCATGCTCCGGGATCCACGTGGTCTCGCCCGACCGCCCTTTCCCGCAGTTGCGTATCTTGCGCTCGACACTAGCAGCATGCACCTGCGGGGTAATGGATTGGGTCGGGTTAACCAAGTAACCAAGGGCTCGGGTCCGAGTCTAAGTTACTGACCCGTTTGCAAATCGGGTCTGATTCGAATTTGTTGAATTGGACCTGAATCAAGTCCGGATTTGATTCAAATCCGACTCAAATACCCATTTTCACACTCCTATTGCAATAAGTAAAGTAATATAAACTTAAACTAGTATGCGAGGAGAATCTTTTCTTGTTGCAGGCATAGTTCATGGCTTCTAATTTTTTCTTGTTTTGCTAAATTATAACTTCTTAAACAATCATCTAAGCTAGGAAGCTCCTAATTATGATGCATGAGCGGCTATAATAATTGAAAATTTCACTGATGGAAGTTATCATTAGTGTATTTTTCCTCAGCACAGCAAATGATAGCAATTGTACCTGCATCTGATCATTTTGCTATTTGATACCCCACGCATATAGAAGAGAGGATCTTTTCCTTCATGAAATTTAGTGAATTATTGCAATTATTGCATTATTGGACATTTAGAGCTTTTGCTCACTTGATTAAGAGTTTTTTTTTTACTATTTTGAAAATATTATTTTAGGGCCTGTTTGAATAATTTTTTAATATTTATTATTTTAGACATCAATCATAGCTTCTGTTTGGGTTCTGATTTTTATAAGCATATCATATTTGAAAATCATTTCATTATTCAATTTATGGTTTGAATCTTCCGAATACGCTTCAAGTTCTTGATTTGAATTTATTTGGGATCGGATTGGATCGAATTTCGAGTCCTTGATTATTGCATCATTGGACGTTCATCTCGACGATAAATTTGTTGAAATCAGAGTTTAGATGTTCTAAAATTAATTTTGGAAGTTTCCGATCAAAATTTGTTATGAGATTCGAGCCCGATCATGAATTTTTTTAATGGTATATCAAACTTCAAGCCCTTATTCCACTACATGGATCGGCTACATGAATATATTTTTTCATTGTGTTCTATTAAGAGTAAAATTCTCATTAATACTCACCATTGCTTAGCTTTGTTGGTGGGCAAGTGTGCGGTTGGGTACCCCCAATCCGTGCTCTAATCACCTCGAGCGGTAGCAACTCTTAAGTGGGGACCAATCAAGTGCGGGTCAGGAGGTTTCTGAGATGCGCACCTCTTCTAGGAGTAATTATTCAGTCAGGTTACCGAATGCATCCGGAAACCAATAACAAAACGCCACGTCACTAAAGTGCTCGGCACAGCGCGCTCGATACACTCGGTATGCTAGGTATTTTCACCGGAAGTAATAATTTTTCCTCTTCCAGGTCAGCCGATGTATTAGTTACGCTGTCAAGCGCCTCCTAAGGAGGTGGCAGCAGGTAGATACCTTTGTTCCAAAAAAAAAAAAATCAATAATATTTAAATCTAAATTTAAAATAATTATATATTTAATATTATTTTAATTATAAAATTCAGTAATCATTAACAATGAATATAAAATATAGTGATCTTCCAAATGCCCTTATTCATCCTCAATATCTTTTTTAATAATTAGATTCTGTGTTTTGAAAATCAGACCGGACCAACTGATTTGATCATATATAGGTCAAGTTGCTAATATGATATTTATTTATTTATTTAATACTCATATATTTATATTTACAATATAGATGCATTTTAATTAATGTAATTATATATTCTTAAATTTTAAAATTTTAATTATTACATAATTCTTAGTATACTTGAATAATTTTAATATTTATTATATCATCCAGTTCAACCTCAATTAAATTATTCAACAACGAACCTCTACATATTTCAATTTTGACCGATCTTATTTTCACAACCTTTTGATTTTATAAAAACAAATTGATTATTTTGAGGTCCATAGTCATGCAGTCATTGTCTAAAATTCATCAAGAGAATAATTAAAACCTCTAATTATATATATATATATATATATATATATATATATATATATATATATATATATATATATATATATATATATAATCCTCAAAATAAGGTAATGTACATCATAACATCATGGAGTAAAAAAAAATTACAAATATTTCGATCTGAGAAAAAATTAATTAAGAAAATAGAAGCTAAAAATGAAAGATCTTACAAACTTTACGATCGCCAAACAATCTTTTTATATTACCATTTACGTATACCTATTTATTGAGTTCATCAAAAAGTGACTCATCAGGCGCATAAATAAGACGCCATCTAGAGGCGAATTAGAATGCACCACATCACTCATTTGTCGTGTATCGCAGCTATGTACCAGATGACTTGATGAGTTCTTATTTGACATCGGACTCCGCACAGAATAATTTTTTACTTTACCTGGTTTAGTAAAATAAACATTTATGCCATGGGTTAAGTAAAATAAATAAGACAAGAATTGAGGAGATATGGGGAGTCAAAGGCTTATAGTAATAAACTTTTATTTTTAAAAGAGAATTGAAATATATTTTTAATAATTAATTTTATATAAAAGGAATATTTTATATTATTAATTATTTATTTCTTTTGTAGAAGAACAAATTACTTATTATATAAATTATATTATAAAGTAAAAGTAGTGTATCGAAAATATATTCGAGTAATTTGATTGAGTGCAGTATAAATGCAATTTTTTTTGTTTGATTTGAAGTGAAAAAAAATTAAAAAAAATCAGAGAGATAAATAGTTCATTTGAAATAATGGTTGATCAAAGGTGACCAATAGTGGCAGGTTCTCACCGATAGTGGCATTAATGATTGGCAACGACGATGGTTAGTGTAGACAAGTTTTGGTGGTGGTCAGAATCATGCGATGATGGGAGGCAATAGTGGCTGGTGGAGCTTAATTGAATAACGATCAAACTTTAGTTTTGAAACAAATGTGTAAAACTTAGGCTTCGTTTGGGACGGCTTTTTTACTGCGTTCTAAAACGGGATTTTAATACAAAAATAAAAAAATTTGTACTAAAACTCCGTTTTAGAAAGCAATAAAAAAGTCGTCCCAAACGAAGCCTTAATCAAAGTCCCAACATTTTTCGCTTTTGAACCTAGGGTTCTTCTTCAATCTTTTTCCTAATCTAATATAGGATTGTTGACATTCAAATAAACCATGAATGCATTCTAACTTAAAATAGCAAAAAATACTCCAACACTAACAAAAACACAAATGCTACATTGATGACGATGAAGAGGCATTTGAAAAGATTGTGGTGAAGCGATCCAAGGCCAAAATGAGGCCCTTTGAAGGAAAAATTATTCTATGCGGTCATTGGACGTCATCAGGAGGCGAATCAGGACACGACACGTCACTTTTTGTGGTGTATTGGTGCTATGTACCACTTAGAACCGAGTGACGTGGTGCATTCTGATTCACCTCAAAATGATCAAGTGACCTCACAAAATAATTTCTCTCTTAAGAAAGAAAAGTGAAGATAAATTTATTATTCAAATGTTCTCAAGACTACAAGAAATCATGACTTAATTTGAGAGCTTATATTTTAGACTGAAATAAAATTTCTTTCATATTTTTAAAATAAAATTATAACTAAGCTCATAAAGTTAATTTTCCCTTTAATAAATACGCAATTTTTTTTAAAAATATGATTTATAGCTTAAGCAGCTTAATGCTATGTTCAAATGCACGCAGTGGAGCTCTGCCGCTCTTACACTATCATTATCAATTTTGCTGTACTGCAATCTTTCCATACATGAAAAAAATGTTTTAGAAAGGTTAGCAGAAACGTTGCAGCGCCGAGATCTGAAGAAGGGATGGCGCCTGCTCGAGGGAATCTCTTCTCAGAAAGCCCTATAAAGGAGGAAGTGAGGTCGGAACCTCCATTGAAGAGCTTGTGGACACAACCTATATCTCCGCTTCCACGCTGAGGCCAGGTTTTTCTCTCCTTCTTTTGTGTAATCTATGATTTTGTGAATTCTTGTTTTCTGTGGGATCCGGTGTCCTTCGTACCCTATTAATTAAAGCTTGTTGTTTGATTATAGTGTGTGTGGATAAGTTACATTTGTAATTTTGTTATTAGGGTTTATTCGGTTGCTTGTAGATTGAAATTCATTTTTTTTATATAAAATGATAACGTCTGCAAGGTTCTGTCTTAGATGTGAAAATCAAGATGAAATTGTAAGCTCTGAAAACTACTCAAATGTAATGATTTTTAGTGTTTTTTTTTCTTTGGGATAAATGATTTAGTTTTCACTTATAAAACGAGAGGAATTTAGGTGGTTGGTCAAGTATAACATTTGTAAATTTCATGCTAACCTACTAATGAATGTCTCGACAAAAAATTGATGTGATTAATGTTGAAATGGAGCAGCATCTGAAGGTAAATTCTTCTTCATAGTGAAAAAAGACATGTTTATGGGATGTCATGGTCAATGGTAAGAAAGATGGCATCTCATTTTGCAGGGAAAGCTTTCATCTAGGGACTTGGTGATGATGGAGACAAACAAAGAGTGGGGGAGAGTGACGATATTATGTAGGATGTTTGTGATAGTGGATAAATGTGATTAGAACAATCTTTTCATTAAATGACTTTTAGAATGTCGATTCCTAATATAAAAAAATATTTTCTTATGATTATATTGGCATTTGTTACTTGAAGAATTGCTCAGAATTTGGAGAGTATTCTTAACTGTTCAATTTCTAAAAACACATAAAATAAAACATGAAAAAATTTTATATGGAAAATTAGGTGAGAAGAACCTTGGACCTAGTCCAGATGATTAATTTGCTATATAAATGAACATAGAATATTGAAATTTGTGTTTCTCCTAATGGTTAAAGGGACTTTAGTAAAATAATGGCCTAAAGGCAAATAAATTTGCTTTAGTGATGATGACATTCACAAGTTGGTGATAATTTTAAGAGTTTGCATGAATGTGCCATAGAAATCTATCAATGCTAATGTTGATAGTTTAGGTAACAACTTATGTATTTGATGCGAAGATGGAAGATACTACAAATTTAAGGGTGATGATGATAGAGAACTTGATGTTTACAGTAACAACTAACCCAATGGCTGTGACTATGGAAGATTTGAAGCTGACAGAAATATGAAGCCCGAAGGTGGTGACTATGATAGAGCTTAGGGCAGTGAATTGTGGTCGAACGTACAACTACATTGAACTTGATGGCATTGATCGCTCTAGGCCCGAAGGGAGTGGCAACACATTACCTGAAGATGGAGTCTACATGAAATCTTAGGTTTGCTAATATTGTACTCTTGGAATGACTATAATAGGAGCCTTAAAGGTTGTAGTAGTGGCAAGCTTAGAGTTGGATGTTTCAATAAGCATAAGGGTGAATTACGACTAACCTAGAGGTAGTGGTTATGGTGAACTTGAGGATGGAAACATGGGCAATCTCTAGGGTGGAAATTGCAACAAACCTAAGAGTGGTAACTATGGCTGACCTAAAGGCAATGATTATGATTGGTTGGAAGTGGTAGACAGTAACAAGTTTAAAGTCATAACTAACTCGGATAAACACCGAATATAAGCTAAAAGGAGGCAATAACCTTAGGGTTGCGGCTACCACAAATTTAAGAGTGATGATTGTAGTTTACTTGGGTAATGATCATGATAAGCCTTAAGGTGGTGATAATGGTAAGCCTAAGATGGTGAATTAGGGGTAGATTGTGGGTGATGGTTACGATTGGTGGCAATGAGGTATTTGATCAATGGAAATAGCAAGCCAATCGATTATGGCTATTTTAATAGGATATGAGCCATAATTGAGGCGAACACTCCAATCAATTGTTGAGGATTTCCTACAAAAATTTAGAAGGGGCCCAAATCTATCCCCAATGCTAAAACTTGCAATTGTCTTCTTAATAAATTGAATTATGAGTCTATTTGTAAACTTCACAAGAGTTGATCAGGTCATACTGATATTTAGTTTGATGGTTTTATAGGACAGGTAATAGGGATTATTGACATCACATTATTGACATTCATGTAAATTAGGATTGAATAAAAATCTCGTGGCCAATCTCAACTGATCTGTTGAATCCAAGCCAATATATGTGGTTGACCTACCTATGAGAAACATTTTGAGGAAGTTTGGCATCTCCTCATTCAATTCCAATGAAAATAGACACCATTGTTAGTAAAGAATGTTAAGAAGCTATTCTCATCATGAGAGAAATATTTTGAGATGAATATGACGAGGTGGAGCATTGCGTCTGAGTGACTCATAAGACATGAAATTTGGAATTTGTTGCAACAAATTGAAGATAAGCCGATAACAAGGAGTCTGTTGGTGTGTTCTTTGTTGGTTCTAGTGTTGAGGATGGTTTGCATTCTCCATCATAACAGTCAAAGGTAGTGATGTTTTTTTTTGCTTCGTTACTACCCTTTCCTCTGCTTGAGGAAGAAGGATCATAATCTTGGGGGGTTAATCCATGTCCGGTCTAAAACATTTTGGCCTTGATTTTGATTTGTTCAAACATGCGAGGTCTATTAAAAAATTGTTCTTGATCTCATAGAGATATTTACAATTCCAACAAGTATTTTACAAATATATATATATTTTATCATGCAAGTACCTTTTCAATCTTGAGATAGCATCAATTAAGATTAATCTTTTTATTAAAGGTACTTTATGTGATTATTGTCATGAACTAAAGATAGCCTCATGTTGTGAAAGCGTGATACATTTTAATAAATATCTAAAAGTTAAAACTCTTTCCAACCGTTGTTGTGATTCAAACTTTCTTTAAAATGACTTCATTTCTTGTCGAACGGCTAAAGGTTAATCAAAAGTTTCTTGAAGTATACAACCATTATTTTCTCTTCTTTACTAAATTGTGTTATCCGATGTAATATTAGTGTTATTGGGAGTGGATATCTCTAATTTCTTAACTTTATTGTTTTCGATAACAATTATTTGTGCAAAGGTTGAGTTTACTGAGCTAGGTCATTAGTGTAATGAGATCTTTATTACTTTCTGCTGTTGCTTCCTTCTGAAGATACATAAAGAAACTCCATTTAAGTACGTTTCTTGAGTTACAGTAAAGGCTGAAAACCATTTTTAGTTAGATATTTAGGTGAATTTTTTCGCTATTTTTAGCGTATTTGTCTGTTCTTATTCACATACTTAAATGTTTACACTGCTACCTCATTCAGTTTAAAGGATATTATATGATAGCGTTGCTAATTGTTTGTACCAATCTACTCTGAGTATGCTTATTTTCAGCGTAAAGTTTGAAAATGGCCTCCCAACACCAGTCTTCAAAAAATGGTAAATCTTCCCTTAAATACTGGTGGATTCCATTGGAGGTGCAGTCCTTGGAGCCAGATCTCATTGTTCTTAATAAGAACTTATGTACACCCTCCACTTCTAGCCAAAAAGGTGGTCTGCCGTCGAATAGAAGGCCAAACAAAGGCCTCACAATTTCACATTTTCGATCAGCAGCTGCAGGGTTATGGGATTATGTTGGTCAACCAGCAATTTGTCTATCCGAAGATAACTTTAAATATGATAACCTTTATGAGAAAGTTAACCTCTTTCAATTAGACAGTGAAAGAGATGTACCAGCAGTATTTGTTGATAACAAAATCTTTCAGCAAAATGCAGAACTTAGAACCGGATACAAAACTACAGCCAAGTCAAATTTCGAGGATCTTAGAAGAATCAAGAAGATGCTGCTTTTTGCTTCATGTAATAGGAACATTAACAGCTTCTATTTCCAGAGCACTGCCATTTCGACTGGAGAAACCAATAAAGCTGCTGAGGTGGCTTCTAATGGTATGGCCGGCAGAGCTAGCAATTTGACCACAAAACCTTACTTTGGTTTAAAAGATTTTGCGAAATTCACTAAAGATGGGTGTCAAGAAATGGATGAAAGCTACACCATTGGCAAAGTTTCATCTGACTTACCTGACATTCAAAGTACAAACAACTTCTACAAAGCAGAAGACACAGATTTAGTCATAAAAACTACACACTTAAGCAAAAATGAACAGAAGCCACCCAGCTCTCTTTCTTCAGAACACACTCTCCAGCCTTCAACTTGTGCAGAGAAGGCAGAAACCATTTTGAGAAAACCAATTTCCGGACTCCAGACTAGTTGTAATATGGAAATTTTATCTTCAAGTTTAGAATCTGACGAGTGCCAGAAGTTGATAAATTCTACTAGTGTCTCTGAAGCTTTAGAAGAAGCATCTGCCACCAATTATCAAAATACTTGTGAAAATGACAAGTTTTTTGGGCTCACTTTCCCTTATAGGAAACTTTTCCCCGAAAGCCATGGTTGACCATACAAAATAAGCTTCAACTTGCCTTCTCTAACAATAGGCATGCTATAGCTGGAGCACTGGCCGGAACACTGGTTACACTTTGTCTGCATCCTGTTGATACAGTTAAAACTATCATTCAAGCAAATGAAATGGGTCAAAAATCATTTTATCGCATTCTCAGAAGAATCATATCTCAGCATGGTAAAGTCCTTCAAGTTCATTTTCCTGGTCTTCAAGCTTAATAGAACCAGTGAATATCCTGATATTGGATGAAGCTGCAAATGAATTTGATTATTGAAGATGGAGCTTTTCATAAAGTGTTTTTTTATGCCTTGACAGGGATAGTTGGACTTTATCGGGGAATAGGTAGTAATATTACTTCTTCAGCACCGATTTCTGCAATTTATACTTTTACTTATGAATCTGTTAAGTGCAGTCTTCTACCTCTTCTGCCAAATGTGAGTGCTTCTTTATGTCACTTAAAATTTCTGCATGGACACCATTTTTCCTAATTGTTCCTTTAATTTCTCACTTACTTTTTCTTCTTCCTAGGAATACCATTCTTTTGCTCATTGCATTGCTGGTGGTTGTTCAAGTATAGCAACCTCTTTTGTCTTTACTCCTAGTGAACGTATAAAGCAGCAAATGCAAGTTAGTTCACAGTACCAAAACTGTTGGTAAGATTTTGCTTGCCAGTGTATTGTCTGCTAAACTTTATATTTTCTGCATGATTAGTTAAACAATTTAGTATCGTGAGGTTAAACGTATTGGTTTTATTCCTATGATAGTAGAAATAGTGTGCATCTTAGGCTTGTTGACTAACAGCTCGTACCTTACTTTTTGCCTTTTTTATTGCAAAAGCAAACCTTTTAATTCGTTTTTTGCTTACCTTTTCTTTTCAAATTATGCAATATTTTGCTAGAATTGCTTGGTAAATTATTTTGATAAGCAGAGTTCAGAATGCGGAACAGTTAAACATTAGGAATTTTAATTCTGCTAAAGAGAAACAAATCTTGAGTTCTCCTGATCAAAATTCCTTGTTAATATTACAGTTTCTATAACTCTTTACTTTTCCGTTAAAATTGCTTTTCTTTTGTTCATTCTTTTTCTTGTATTCATTTCTTTAAGCTCATTGAATTTCCTTAGAATGAAAATTTATATTTTGCTAGCCTCATGTACTCAATTGTGCTCTTCATCAACTCTTACTTGTGGTCTATGTTTACAGGAAAGCTTTAATAGGATGCCTTCAAAAGGGTGGTATTCCTTCATTATATGCAGGATGGGGTGCTGTACTTTGCAGGAACATTCCTCACTCTATTATTAAGGTTATTCTTTTATCTATACAAGATTTGAAGCTTTTCCAATAAGTTCATGACATCCTAATTCCCGTTTGCTGGACATTCACTAAAAAGTCAGTTTTATTGATTTGCAGTTCTACACCTATGAAAGTTTGAAGCAAATTTTCTCATCACTTTATCCTGATTCTAACCTCCAAACTTTTCACACGGTTAGTTTGATTTTTCTCTGTGATTCTGGGCTTTTTCCTTCAAGTTGTTTTGAGATAGAAGGATGAATTCCTCATCTTTTTTGAAATTTTACAGAAATGATTCAAGTTTCATTACTGAAATGAACATCTTTCCTCTGGAAATAATCGTTTATTTCAGATTACCATCCATGTAGTCAGTTTATAGCTTAGCCTTTTTTTATATTTAGATGTGAAGCTTGAACTTCAATGACGTGATTAATGCATGCTCAATAAGCAATTCTTAATGTAAAAGACCTGAATTCATAGCACATATTTCATAGCACATATTCCAAAGCTTCGTTGGAGCAAGAGTTAATGCGCCTTTTTTTATTAGCTTGTTGGTTCTATAGCTCTTTCTCCTGTGACCAAAATTGACAAATTCATTATTCATTCGTGTACTCATTGTGAACTAGCTCTAGTAGCATTGTGGAGGTCTTTCTGGTTTTGAGAAGTATGTATGTGCATGCATGGTACATTGTTTTCTCATATTTATTCCTATTTTGATTCATCTAAGAAGCATCTTTACAATGGTGGTAATGATAATTTACAGCTTGTTTGTGGAGGTCTTGCTGGATCTACTGCTGCTCTTTTTACAACTCCCTTTGATGTAGTGAAGACTAGACTGCAAATACAGGTGAATCTCTCTCTGGATTTTATTGTCATCTCAATTATTTGTGTTGGTCTCTTCTGATTGTATTTGCGCAGGTTGAATTTCATTTCGGTTTGCAGTAGAGCTTATTCTTTTTCTTATTCATATAAAATCAGGTTTAGGCTTCGTTTGGGATGACTTTCTTATTGCTTCTTAAAGCAGCTTTTAAGGACAAAAGTTTTTAACTTTCACTGTAGAGTTCTACTTCATGGTTTAAATTGTAGAATGTATGATCAACTTCACAATCCGAGCTATTTCTTTTTCCATCTGCTTTTCTAATATACCCTGAAAATATTTCCTTATTTATTCCTCTTGCATTGCCAGTTTTATAACTGACATTTGCTAAAGACCACACGAGGTGTAAGCCTATTTTAGGCTGTCGCAGAGATTTTGCACAAATGCCACCTTCATATGATGAGTAGCTTTCAAAAATTCACCTTCATATAATATAAATTATGCTTGATATTTTAAGAATATATTTTTGTTTATTTATGTGATGATGACGGTGATGATGGCCTCGATCAAATAGCAGATTCTTTGATCGTGACAACTAATGTGCTTATCTTACAATTTAGATTATTGATAAGATTCCAAAGAAAGAAGGGAAAAAAAAAAAAAAACATGATTGCTTTCTCTGAGAAATTGCTCTCTTTATTTTTTTTTTGACATTTAGGTCATTTAAGGCAAACTCACACACACAACGCATACACAAAGACTCGAACCCAAGACTTCGGTGCTCTTTTTCATTTAAGGACAAGTTGAGCAGATTTCAGTTTCGCTAACCTCTACCAAAATTAATCCCTGAGTTCTCTCATTTCCCTGCCTTATCTTTCCCCAAATGAATACAAAAAGTTGAACTTCTGTTGGCTCAGTCTTGTAGATTTAGAGTCCGTTTGGGTTTACTTTTATTTTTATTGCATTTTTTGTGTTTTGATATAAATAAAATATGTTTGATATCTTAAAAATATATTTTTGTTTATTTATGTTGTGGTGATGGTGACGTTGGCCATCCACAAAATAGCAATGATGGTCGATGACATAATGACAACAGTGGTAGTCATTGATGGCTACAGCTAGTCTTGTTCTACTATGATGAAGGCGGGTGAAAGTGATAGTTGACACACTCAGGCTTTGTTTAGGACAACTTTTTTTCCTGCTTCTAAAATAACTTTTCAGTACAAAAATTAAAATTTTGAAATAAAAAGCTGTTTTAAGAAGCATTTAAAAAACCATCTCACACGAAGCCTCAATTTTGAGTGTCTTTAAAAACAACCTGATTTGTTTAAAAAAAAAAAGTTTAAAAGCACATTGAACAAACATGATTTTAGAAATAAAAAACAAAGTAAAAGTAATTTGAAGCAGGCCCTTCCTGAATCTTATGAGCTTATTGCTGTACAGCCTCCTGGATCTATTGGAAAATATCATGGTGTTTTTCACGCGCTTCAAGAAATTGCCAGACAAGAAGGTCTGCAGGGTCTCTACAGGTTAGCTTATTTTTTACCAGACTCCTGGAATGTATTCCAGATGTTTCATTTAAAGCTTATTTGAATTAATTGGCGCTATATTTCACTTTCAGGGGCTTAACTCCAAGGTTAGCTATGTATGTCTCTCAAGGAGCCATTTTCTTCGCTTCATATGAGTTTCTCAAAGCTGTTTTCCTATTGGAAACTCCTGAAAACTCTACTAAATTAAAGGAAAATGAGATATGCTTAGACGATCCTGCAGCAGCAGGACTAGAGAAGTTGCCGGCATAATAGAATATCACACATCAGCTAAAACATCTCCAGTTTCGTTGCATTTTGGCCGAGTGGAGTCTCCTATTTTGAGAAAATTATTTGGTCCGGACACATGACAGAGAGAATCATCTGGATTTTTATCAGTCAACAGTAAAAGCATAGTTACTGTAGCAATTACGCTTTGACTGCTTTTTTACTATAGACAGAGAAATCTGAATGATTCTCTCTGTCAGATGTCCGGACCTAATAATTTGCCCTCGAATAAGTACAAATAGAATGGCTTCAATTTAATAAGGAACAGCTGTTCTTTTTTCTGATCTCCTTATGAGCCTATTATATCAGAACAGGACTTCTGATTCTATCAGCTACTATGTAGCAGGCTTTCCCGTATCCCCAGCAATTCTTTTTTCTTAATAAAATAATTCCATCTATTCCTGAACGAGTTTTGGCTTTGCTTTTTTGTGGTAGATGCAGAACTTTGCTTGATGAATTTCTTCTAGTTACAGTAAATTATATGCCTTCTGCCACATAATTCAAATTTCATGGAGAGATTTTTTTGTCAAAAATTTATTTTGGATTTTGGAATAAATAATATTCATGTTAATTTTTTTTGACTTATTTGTTTACAATGTATAGATTTTATTGATTTAGGGTTCATTTGGGACGATTTTTTTATTGTTTTTTAAAACGGAGTTTTAGTTAAAGAAAATTTCAATTTTTGAATTTTTTTTAAACTAAAACTCCGTTTTAAGAAGCAATAAGAATAATTTTTTTACTGCTTCTTAAAACGGATTTCTAGTATAAAATTATTAATTTTTGTACTAAAAAGTCGCTTTAAGAAGCAATAAAAAAGCTGTCCCAAACGAAGCCTTAATCTTTGAAGAGCTTAATATAATTTGATTTATGATTTAGGCTTCATTTGGGACAGCTTTCTTACTACTTTTTAAAGTAGTTTTTTATATAAAATTTTTAATTCAATAAATTTTTTATATAAAAAAATTGTTTTAGAAAATCTTAAGAAAATTTTAATTTAAATTCTCTCATTTTTCAGTCATAGCAGGTCTGCCCATATTTTCAAAGATTAGGCTACAACTTGTTGCTTTCAAGTCTCTACATCCTACCATACTTATCTCTCTGCCAAAGTCCAAAACTTCTTCCCGCTTCACTATCTCCTAATAGAACTCTCAATCTAGCTATTAAACTACTCTCACCCTTCTCAAAATTTCTCAAAGCCTTAAGCAAACATTAAGTAGCCATTATTTCCACATCATTTAATCCACCACTAATGCCCTTCCTCCCTATCAATTTGGTATTAAAGTCTAAGAATGAACATTGGAGATTTTGAGAGCACCCAAAGTCAAGAAAACCTTAAGTCATTGCCCTCAAAAGGATAGATTTAGAGCTATTGGCTTTATATCTTGACATATCAAAAGAAAACCTTAATAAATAGGACATGCAGATCACTATAAATCCACCTTTTTAGTGATCCTGCCATTTATTTCAGTCATCGGACCTCGAGGTTATTTCCTTATTATCAATGTGGCACCTTCGTTGACTACTCCTTGTCAGCTTTCTTCCCTCTAATCCCTCTAAGGCTTCACCCTTTCATGCATGGAAAAGATGAGTAGATAAAATCAACTTATTATATTTATGTTCTTGAATGACTTCTCAATCGATATCCATAAACCTCTCTCATGTCGCTATATCGTACATATACTTTCTTGCCAAACCAATCGAGACTGCCTTATTTTCTCCTTTATAACAATTTCCAAGTCAAACGGGCAAGGTTTTTTATTCTTCTACATTTTATATTCTCTAGTTATCTGTGGGAAAACCTCTTCCCCATTATACAAATCTCTAATATTTTTTCCTCATCAGCCCTTTGATACATTTGGCACCAGTTTGAGCTACATTTGGTCAATACTGACCTTCTTCCTCTCATTCATAATACTCCTTATCGATGACCCATCAACTTTGTCATTATTGTTATCGACGCCAGATGATTCACTCATTTTAATGAGCTGTCACTTACAACCTCCATCAACTCACTTCACTCCTTATATTTAGCTTCACTTACTATGCAAAGCTATTTGGAGAAACTCAACCCTATAGTGGCATCTCTTCAGGAGGTACCATTCTATAGAACCTCTCTTTCTTCTCATGTGCTATCTCGCTAATACATTGCCATTGTTGGGTCCTCCACCTAGCATCCCTTCCTTAGTATCCATCACTTAATGTAGCAAGGATGGATTGCTCATCCATTTAGAATGAACTTAAGAATCCTTACATATAGTCTTGTAAAATCATCGAGGTAAGTTTATATTACCAACCTAGGATGTTAAATAAACATGGTCTATAAGCATCCTAGTGGTCATTCTTTAACTGTCAACCCCACATACACATAACTGGGATTGTTATAGTAATTTGAATGGCTTGAGGGGGTCTGAGGTTATCATGCGGCACTAGTATGAGATCATTTTGTGGCCTATTCCATAATTTAGTTTGGATAAGCTCCTTCTACTTCCTACCATTAATTAGTTCTTCAAGCAAGTTTTGGAGGTGTCAGTAATTCTTTGTATTATGATAGTGATTCTAATAAAAATCATTGTATGATGTGGACTCTCACATTCATCAATGCTAATATGTAGAAATAATCATTATATTGGATGGCTTTGATTATTTCAATCAGTGACACCCTAAGGGGGTAATTATAACATATGCATGGAGTTCATGAGGCGAATTCTACCTTATAGGTGTGAAATTTCTTTTTCCTTAGTCTCGTCTTTCAGGATGATAATCCCACAACTAGTTTTTTTGATGGTGAGGTTAGCATTACTAATGTTGGAGATGAGCCTTTTAATTGTTATATGATTTCTTGTTCAATTTAACCCATTCTTAGAAAGTTTTTGATAGATTTACATATGATTGAAATTCCTTATCAAACTTAAAATAGGTTTACCTATTGTGCTAGTGCTAGTCATGTTATTATGTTTGTTAGCATTCATATGAAAGTTAGCAAGAACGAGCAACTCGACCAAAGTGTTTAGTTGCTACAAACCAAATGCATACAAGAGAAGTCATTTCTATAGACCTTCCATTAGCATAGTTTGAGCCACAAGTAACTCCTTAAGTTTTTTACTTGACCATCCCATGTTAGAATATATCAATGAAGTCTTGTGGGGGGTCACCCTACATCTGCCTCATTAAAAAAAAAAAAAAATTGAGAATTCTTAAGTGGCTTTGACAATTGATAAACTAGGTAATGAATTATCTCTTGACTTCGACGGAGTCAATACACCCTAAAAGGTGGCTAGTAAACCATTAGAATGACTACTCTTTGAAAATGATAAAAAATAGCTTTCACCTTGGTGTTTGTACTAATATTTGTACATTTACTCTTGATTAAATTTTCAAAAATGAACTTGAAATGAGGTTTCAACCTTAATTTTTTTAAGTATCCTATGTAGAATTGTTTCATTCAAATTGCTTTACAATGTATATAAATATCTCAAATGATATTTAATACAAATTGCAAGATAGATAATTAATAACTCTTAATTTTAACATATGCTAAACATGATAGCTACACAAACTATTAAATATGTCACACCCCATTTTGACTCCTTATAGTCAAGTTAGAGTATAACAGAGATGGAGAATCTGAACAAACCTCCTTCTTACTAACACCCTTTCCAAACTGCCTCTATCAGAATTAGGGAGTAATAAGTAGCATATTCAGAATATCCTAACATATCAAGCTTTATACATAACAACTTAATAACATGAAGTATATGTAATATATCTTAAATAAAATATATATCTTAAAAAAATATAGATATTTACTAACTTTTAAATTTTATTTACTAACTTTTAAAATATATATCTGAACAAACCTCCTTCTGTACAACTCCTAATCAGATCTATTTATACTCCCAAAATGTATATCTACACAAAAGAGTAGTCAACAGCCCTGACTATTACCCCACTAGCTCCTTCCTCCTATCCACAGTACAATCACTACTAATGAATTAGGACTCAATGAAATACACAAATAATGTATAAAAAATAATAATAAATATATTAACAAATGATTTTAAACACATGTGAATTTCATACTGGTCACAAGAACTACATAACATCACATTCTTTATTATTTTATGTTCAATACTTTTATACAAGTCATATAATGGCTATAACCTTTTGCACCATTTCAACTTTCTAATTTATGGTTAAGTCTGAATTCTAAATTTTTAAAATTGAAGATGCTATCTCATTCAAGGTTGGATTCAAATTCCAAACTTTTAGAATTTTAAGAGTGTATGTTTACCTCGTCAAGAGTGTAGTAGTAAGAAAGCTATCCCAAATAAAGTCGGAGCCTTATGAAAACGTGTTTCTTAATCATCTATATAGTTTTGCATTCAATCCAATATGAAGCATATGAATCATTATAAAATCACTTAGATCATACCTACAACTTTATTTAAAGATTTAAAAAACTAATCCATTTCTATTGGAGTTGGATTGAACTACTTTGAGCAATTCAAATTTACTATCGATGTAATGAGAAACTCTTAGTGGAAATGATGGAGATATTATCAATGTGAATGATTAGAAGTGTGTGAGGCTGAGGGAGTTGAGGGAGATCTTGCTCAATATGTCAAGCTAAATAGTTCAACATGAATATTGATATACTAAATACATTTTCATCTAAATTAAAATTTTGGTGATATTTTCCAAATAAAAACTTATCAAGTGAAATAGCATATAAAATAAAAAATTTTAAATAAATAGATTTTTAAAATCTAGGTATTTGATTTGATGAAAATAGATTTAAAACAATCTATTGAAGTATTTAATGACCTTTCTTTATATGATTTAAATAATAATTTGACTCTTAATATGACGCAATGGAGGAAAAATATTCTTGTTGCCAATCCCACATAGTGAGATAAAAGCTTGATGTTATTATTGTTATATTTGTTATATTTAAAATTTATTTTTAATATATTTTAAGATAATCTATCTAAGAGAATTTTAAATATAGAGTATTACTTCTCCTACCCACGACTACCACGCTTTATGTGTGAACAATAAAAGCGCAGTAGTGAACTGCAAAAGAGCAGTAAGCTGTGCTTTTACTGTTCACAGAGATAAAATCGAACAGTTCTCTGTGTCTAATCTCTGCACGTAATAATAATAATAATAATAATATAATTATATACATATATATATATATATATATATATATATATATATATATATATATATATATATATATATATATATATATATATATATATACATATATATAAATGGGGTTTTTTATATGCCTAACACTTAAAACTACAATATTTACATATTTAACACCTAAAGTTACCTATTTACTATTCTGCCTCCTCAAAACCCTTAGCCTCATAAAAAAAAAATACTCTGTTCCATCCCGTCAAAGGCAAACCCGAAAGAGCGTGGGAATCTCCTCTCTTCTTCGTTGATACTGGAGCTGCTCCCTCTCTCGCACAGTCATTTTCTCCACGCCGTTTGAAGATATCCCAATCGAATTGTGTCGTCTGAACGTTTGATTCCCACACTGCGCCTCTTCTATTTTGCAAATCCCACGCCACGCCTCTTCTCCGTTTAATGAATCCCGTGCGTCTATTCTTCACCCTTTTGTAAAGTCGCCATTAAGGAATTGCTCCAACATTGGCTTTAGGTATTTTCTTGCCCCTTTGTTGTAGAAAATGCAAAGGAAAACTCAATCCAAGATTTCATTAATTAACTTGGATTTAGCTTTATTGTATACAAAACTCTGTTTCATTACCTCTAACGTAAAAATTGAGCATAAATTTGGATTTTCTTTACCTCTAATGCAAAAAATTATACTTGTAGATATGGACTACAATAATTTGTGCTTAAGTATCTTCAAATATAAAGGATATTGGATTGGGGTGAAGGGGTAAACTAGGATGAAATATGTTGGAAGAAGTTAGAAAATTTTGAAATTTGAGAGAGGTCAAATTAATTTGTTATTATTGAAAGAATAAATTAAAGCACCCTGTCAATGTCTTAGGGGTCATGCATACGATTTACATTATCATTTTAATGGCACATCGCCTAAAATTTACATGTCAGTTAGGAGTGATGTAGATGTAATGAACAAGCTTAGATGTTGATATGATGGCAATATTAGAATGGCAATTGTGGTTGCAGTGAAAGATCCTGAAGAAGATACGGGCCATGCAGATGACATTCAATACGACGATATGCAAGATTTAAGTGTAAACAGTAGGGTGAACAATGACATAATTGTAGATGGTTTGTGTGATGGTTCCTTTGTGGCTCAGATTGAAGAAATACATACTATATGTGTTGGTTCATGATATGAGGATTCATTAAGAATAAACAAGCTATTCATTCCAAAGTAATTTTTAGAAAACTATGCAATGAAGATTAAAGCTAGTGACAAATCAAGAGTTATTTCTACAAGCGCATACTGTGGATGTACATGGAGAATACGTGCTTAGTTATGTTCAGATGGTCATTCATTCGAAGTTAGAAAGTTACAATCAACACATTTATGGTCAGGGGTGAATAGAGCTGGAAACAAGCAAGCTACTACTACTTGGATTGCTCATGAAATCAAGGAAATCGTAAAAATGAATCATGATATTACACTGAAGGACATTTGCAATAACTTGGAGACCACTTTTAAACTATCGTTATCATACATGAAAAAATGATATTCAAGGGAATTAGCAAGAGATTTTTTTTTTGGATTAATAGATGATAACTATAAGTGGGTGCCCACACTAAGGTCAGAGTTAATCATTAGGAATCATGGGTCACATATAACATACTTATGCGAGAACCAAAACCAAGAATTTAATAGGTTCTTTGTCAGTTTCAAGGTTTGTATTGATGGGTTCTTAGTTGGTTGTCAATATTTAATTGGCAATGATGCTTGTCATTTAAAATCCAAATATTTAGGTGTTCTACTATTCACAAATTGTTGGGATGGGAATAATGGTCTCTATACCATTACTTTCGTCATTGCAGAATCTGAATAAAAAAGAAGTTGGGAATGATTTTTGATGAATTTGTCTCAAGCTTTTAGTGGTGATGTAGAAGACTTGGCCTCATATCAGATATGGAGAAGGGGTTAGGTGAAGTAATAAAGGTTGTACTTTCTAATGCTGAGCATAGAGTTTGCATGAGACACCTTTGAAAGAACATTAAAAAACTTTCTCGTCGGACATAAAGAACTAATTGTGCAGTTGTGGGTTTTGGGAGTTAGCTGGACTACCCTGTGTACATGCCGCAACATTTATTGAAACAAAACATCACAATTTATGGCACACATATCTGGATGATCACTATTATAGTTATAGATGAGTTATCTTCTTCAATTTTCACTTATGGTAATGCTAGTTGTCTTTACAACAACACTTTTTGCTGGTACCAAATAGCTTATGATGGAGCTATTTCAACACTTCCAGGGAAGGAACAGTGGTCTATACCAATTGATTGCAACTTCATTTGTCCACCTATTACACTTAGGCCTCATGGAAAACTAAAGAAAAGACAATAAAAGAACTTCTTGGAGCGTGCAGTGAAATAAAAAAACACAAGCCATAAATGTGGTCGATGCAATTCTTGGGGTCACCATAGAAGTACTTGCAGGAACCTATAAGTTTTGAGGGATAAGATATTTAGACTAATATTTGTTCAAAATTACCCATTCAGTGGGCCAATTAGGATTATGGTCGTGATTAAGTTATTGCATTTTGTCTGACTTCTTAGTCAAAGACTTAACATGTGATAAAGTTACACTTAACTTAAGTACTATTGCATTTTATCTGACTTTTGATTCAAAGGCTTATAATTATGCTTGCTTTTATATGGTTTATGTTTGGTTGGGAAAGACTGTTGAGTCAATGACTTATAATTATGAGAGTATTATTCTTTGTGCCCATTCCCTCTCTTGAGATTGTTCTATGCATTTGGCCATCAAGTATTATTATTTGCATGGCTTGATTTACCTTACATCTAGGTAGCAGCTATGTAGGGCTAAGCTCACTTCGAAATAGTTGATATCTTAAAGGGTTAAGATTTCACTGAACAAAATAGTAAATGTTTGTTATTGAGATGACATGGTACTAAAGGTGAGCTGTGTAGGCTTGGTTGGACATCGAAAAAGTGGATTCAATGAGTTTAACCTATGGACTAGCGCACCAGACTACAAAAATAGAAGAATAATGGACTAGAGCACCAGACTAAAACATTAATCATTAATATCCTCAGATGAAACAAGCTGCTTAGCCATACCAACATAAGTAATGCATTTTACATTTGAAAAATCACCACTTAAAGACCCCTCTTTATAAGTAATGCATTTTACAGATCCTTATTATTATACTGTTCTTATTCATAGCTATTGTAGAGTTGGATGGATGAACGAAGCTCTAATACTTTTCAAAAGAATACTTAAACTTAAACTTTACAACATGCCTGTAGTGAGCTAAAAATATTCACTCACTAAAAAAAACAAACAAACAAAGTTACATCGACTCAAGGCTGCATTGATTGACAAAAAGTCACATCGACTCATGCTTACATTGATTGAGTAAAAGTTACATTAACTCAAATTGACATTTACGCACAACGACATTTACTTACAAAATGCTACAATACAATTAAGGAAAATCACTATGACAAACAAGAATTTTATTTGTAACAGCTCGGCTCCAACTAAAACAACATGCATTTTACAGCTTTCAATAACATTTAAACTTTGGTAATTGTTATCATACAACAATTCATTAACTTCATCACACCATCAAAAATAATGGCAATCGTCTTCTAATCTATTCCAGGAGCATATGTAGAATTTTCTTTCTCTACTATGTGATTGATAAGATGTAAATATCATACATTGTATGTTGCAATGACAATATATTTGATTACTTAGGTTTCTGATTGGTGTTGCCAAGGAACTCAAATTTATTGTAGATTGCCTTCATAAAATACACCTTAAAAAAATGAAAGAAAATGAAGACATGAGAAGTAAACAATTGCTTTCGCATTCCATTCATTCATAAAATACACCTTCATAAAAAACATCATTTCAGATTCTACTAAAAAACATAGCTCACCTTAGCCTGTTGGTTGCGAGCTTAGGGTACCAACTAAGAGGTCTTGGATTCGAGTCTTTGTGTATGCGATGTGTGTGCGAGTTTGCCTTGATTGGCCTAAATGTCAAAAAAAAAAAAAAAAAAAAAAAAAAAAAAAAGATTCTACCAAATGTTGCTTATTTGATATTTCATCAAACACCTATTGTGCATCTCTAAATTTACAAACACAACACAGTGAATGAAGACTTGAGAAGTTTACCCTAAACAACTAATGGTGAAGATGAACATCAACAATAAAAACTAAAAAATGATATAAATCTGTTACAAAAAGAAATGAAAAGAAGAAGAAAAACAAAAAAATTCATAAATTGCCGACCAAAGAAACAACCTGGCGTGCGAAACAATCAGGCGAAAGGCGAAATCACTAGAGAAGTCACGACTTCGAATTGGGAAGAGGCGAACAGGGCGAAGGGGCGAACAGGACTAAGGGGAGAACGGGATGAACAGGCTGAAGACGGAGAGCTATAATAGATTTAAAATAAGTGTTTTATGTGGTATATTAATAAATAAATTAGTTTAGGCGTTAAATATGTATTTTCAACCGTTTTATATGTTAGATATGTAAAATTCCCTTATTTAATTTGTATATGATCAAATAACTCGTGCATTTAAAAAAAGGGAAATTTATATATATACAACTTTATTTCATGCTATTTACATATCTAACACTCAAAATATTATTATTACATGTCTACCACCTATATAAAACTTTAATATCAAATATATCATTCATATAATTCATTTCTATCATTAATACAATTCTATAAACTTTAATATTTTATTTCATGCATCCAAATTTATTCTATTGGTGATAGAATTGTAATATTAATATTTTAGGTATTACATATATAAATAGTATGAAATTAAATGGTATGTATGTAAATTCCCAAAAAAATTGTAATTTCTACATCCAAACTGCCCCTAGTTGATTCGTTGCAGCAAGAGCTTCCCGGCCTTGGGGAAGGAGAGTGGAGTGCATTCAGCTCTTTTCGAGCAATCCAATGTCCGATTCCGATCCTCCATTCTTTTCCCCAACCCCAAATCCTCTCCTTTCTTACCCCTTCACATCTTTGCTCTCCACTTCAACTCCTAGTCCAAACCCTAGCTCTAACTATGACCTCCACGTCTCCTTCCAGGGCAAGCGCAAGCGCACTGGAGTCCGACGCAAAGCTCCCATTGTCTCTACTCTTCAATCGAACCCTCCTCTTCCTCCTATTTCTCTTCCTCCTACCCCTCTTCCAACGCCGCCTATATCCCAAACTGCCAGTCCCTTAAAAAACCCCCTTGAAAAACCTAATATTCCATCGGATATCTCCGAAGAGATCATTGTCATCAACAGGGAGGCCACCAACGAGGCCCTCATTGCCCTCACTGCCGGTTTTCCTGCGGACTCCCTTACCGAGGAGGAGATCGAAGCTAATGTCATTTCCTCCATTGGCGGAATTGAGCAGGTGAACTACATTCTCATCCGTAACCATATTCTGTCCAGGTGGAGGGAGAACGTCTCAAATTGGCTCACCAAGGAGTTTTTGGCAAGTTTGATTCCAGACCATTGTGAGGTGCTGTTGAATTCTGCTTATAATTTCTTGGTTTCACATGGTTATGTGAACTTTGGCGTCGCCCCTGCAATCAAGGAGAATTCCGGCTGAGCCCACAAAACCAAGTATCATTATCATTGGTGCTGGCCTTGCAGGATTGGCTGCGGCAAGGCAATTGATGTGTTTTGGGTTCAAAGTTGTGGTTTTGGAAGGGAGGAAGAGAAGTGGAGGTAGGGTTTATACCAAGAGGATGGAAGGAGGAAGCAAGTTTGCTGCTGCTGATCTTGGTGGGAGTGTATTGACAGGTACGCTTGGAAACCCTCTTGGAATTATTGGCAAGCAGCTCGGATCATCTCTTCATAAGGTTAGAGACAAATGCCCTTTGTATAGACCTGATGGTAAGCCTGTGAATCCTGATGTGGATATTAAAGTTGAGAATGCATTCAATCGGCTGTTGGAAAAAACCAGCCGGCTGAGGCAGACCATGGGGGAGGTCGCCGTGGATGTATCTCTTGGAGCTTCCTTAGAGGCTTTCAGGCAGGTTTATGGTGATGCTGTGACAGATGAGGAGATGAGCTTATTCAATTGGCATTTGGCAAATTTGGAATATGCCAATGCTGGGCTCCTTTCAAAGTTGTCATTAGCATTTTGGGATCAGGATGATCCCTATGATATGGGTGGTGATCACTGTTTCTTACCTGGTGGAAATGGGCGCTTTGTTCAAGCTCTAGCTGAAAATGTTCCAATACTATATGAAAAGACTGTGCACACAATTCGATATGGTGTTGATGGAGTGCAAGTTATTGCTGGAGGGCAGGTTTATGAGGGTAACATGGCACTTTGTACTGTTTCACTTGGGGTTCTAAAGAATGGTTCAATAAAGTTTGTGCCTGAGCTTCCTCAGAGAAAGCTTGATGGAATTAGGAGATTGGGATTTGGCTTATTGAATAAGGTTGCTATGTTATTTCCTTACGTGTTTTGGAGAACTGATATTGATACTTTTGGACACTTATCTGAAGATCCAAGCAGTCGAGGGGAGTTCTTTCTGTTCTACAGTTATGCTACAGTAGCTGGAGGTCCTCTCTTAATCGCACTTGTTGCTGGTGATGCAGCTCATAATTTTGAAAGCATGCCCCCTATGGATGCTGTGTCAACAGTTCTTCAAATTCTCAGAGGTACATTCAGTCCCTTCATTTTAGATTCCATTATCTCTTTTTTTTTTCTTTTATTAAATAGGTATAATTTTAATTTTTTTTTTTAGTCTTTCTTGATTACAAATGATGATATAAAATTATGTATTTTTGGACCCTTTTTAAAATGAAAAGAAGTCATTGATGGACATGTTGATTATATGAAAATTAGAATATTAAAATGAATGCTCAACTAAATAGGGAGGATGGAGTGAGAATGATTATATTAGCTCTTTTTAAATATAAGATATTTGTATATAGACTTTGATGGGCCAACAAAGGGGAGAAGATGCATGAATATGACAAGTAGATATAGAGTTATTAAGGAAAAATAGGAGGAGAATAAATATAACATGTATTGAAGTTGTGTTTAAAACTTGTATAAAATAGAGTTGAGAATGAGGGCTATTCATAAAACCAACGCCAAATAGTTGGGATAAAGCTAACGGAGGTGATGATGATACATCTAAAAATATATTTTTTAATCGTTGTTCTTGTACAAAACTACCACTCATTCAATCATGTTGGAATTTCCTATTATTTTATTAGTCAACGGAAATTCTTGCAGGGTTGTGATGTTGAGACTGACACTCCAAATAATAGCTCGGTGGTTTAGAACTAAGGTACTATAAGTTTCTTTACCTTAATGATAAGGTGTATGGTGAAACTCTACTTGATCCCAGAGAGAAAGATGAGGCATGGTAATTAAAAGATAAAAATGATAGGTAACAAAAATAGAAGAAAATCTTAGTTGAAATTAAATTTCAGCAAAGTTCAAACATTAAATGAGAAGAACAATGTGCAAAACTAGAATAAAACCCTTTTAATTGATTATATATGGAAGAAAACGAATAAGATGCAATGGATCTTCAATTGGAGAGGAAGATTTATCTCTCCCAAATCTCTAGCCACCGGCTAGAGCCCAAATCTTCTTGGAAATTCTAATTTCAGCAAACACATACATAACCTTAACCCAAGGAAAATAACCTACTTAAAGCATACAAAAATAACATAAATCCCAAAATAGACCCTCTTTTGAATTTTCCTTGCTATTCCCCCTTAATTTCCTCTCTATTTGCTGCTGGACCCCACGCCAAAACGGGGGTGGAAGTTTGAGGCAGGACTTGTCTGCTTCCTGTGATAGGACCGATTTAACAATACTCTCCTCCCAAAGACTCACCGTGTCCACAAGGTGGAAAGGCGACTCTCTTCTCAATTTCATCATCATCACAAACGGTGAGAACCTTAAGTGATCGGTCTTACATCATTGGCCCAGTGTATATCTCTCCTCACATTTGAAACAAAGCCCCTTCGCTATCTTCTTCTGTAACTCTATTTCTCTTAGCTTCTTGAAGTTTTCTCCAAATCTCCCTACTACAGTCTTCTCTTTTGGGATCTTCCTAAGAGTACCCGGTGTAGGCTCCTTGGATGTCAAAAAGGTGGTGGTCATCCTATACAAATCTTCTTCTGTTCCTCTCTCCAAATGCCTATGATCCTCCACTAACTAAGCTAGCTCCATAGCTTCTCCCAAATCACGAGGTCTTATTACTCTAAATGTCATCTGAATCTCTAGTTTGAGCCCTTTCATAAAGTCCCTTTCCAATATTGTCTTCAGAAGCCGGTCCAGCCCATTGGCCAATTGCTGAAACTGTTCACAGTACTCCACTATTGTCCCTTCCTGCGTCAGGGCAAAGAACTACTCATAGAAGTCCCATTCCTTATTGGTTCATAAACGTTCTAACAAGTTCTTAAACTCCCTCCAGGTCCATATGTGTCTCCTTGTATTCGTCCACTGGTATTATGCCAATGCTTTTCCTTCCAAGGATATCCCAATTGCTATTAGTCTCTTCTCCTTTGTCAATCTATTGATGGTAAAGTACCTTTCCATTTTATAAATCCATCCATGTGCATCCTCTCCCCCAAAAAATATGCATTTTTTAACTTTCTCACCCTCGGATCTCCTTCTTTCCTCCTATTTCCTCCATAACTTCCCAATCCCCAAGGGGGTGGTTCCCCCAAGTATTCTGATCATCCCTTCTATGCTAATACCCAAATCTTTCATCAAATTCTCACATTCTTTCAAATTCAGCACCCCTTGTATCATAATCAGTCTATTTCTTTCAAATTCAACACCCCTTTGATCATAATTATCCCATCTCCTTTCAAATTTCCGTCCCTCTTCTCTCAAACTCAGCACCCCTTCGATCATAACCAACCATTCTCCTTTCAAATTCAACATCCCTTCGCTCATGCCCAACCCTCTCACGCCTCTCCACATGCCTTCTACCCGACTCCTCCCTAGGGATAGGCTTTAGGGGAAGCATTCTCTCTTCTCCATCCAAAATCTCCGCCTTCTGAACTTCCCTTCGTCGTATCGAATTCATCACTCCATTGGTTGTCGGCGGCTTCCCTTGCCTTTGAAGATGCCTTTTTGATTTGATCCTCGAGCAACTTCTTCAACATCTCCTCCAGGTTAGAAAATTTCCCCTCGTTCTTGACGTTGACGGCTGAAATTTGACTTTTAAGATCTAAAACTTGAGTTTGGAGATTTGAAGTTTTAGATTTTAATTGTTTGATCTCGCCCTCCAATACTTCTACTTTTTTCCCTGCCATGGGAACTCGAATCTAGGCTCCAAACAACAAAAAAGGAAAAAAAAAAACATTGGTTCTAATCTTCAAACATAAAAAAGCAGCAAGATCGGAGAGGAAAATGTAGCATAAATCAACAAGGAAATCTTATATTTCAGCTTAGGACACCACTCTGATACCAATGTGATAGGTGCTTGTTGAAATAGAAGAAAACCTTGGCTAGAATTGAATTTCAGCAAAGTACAAATAGTGATTGAGAAGAATAATGTGTAAAATTAGGAGAAAACTGATGGACCGGCTTTGGATGGACCGGTTCACCCGGTCCATCCGCCCAGACCCACGCGGGTCTATAGGGCGGAGAGGGGGGCGGGCGGACACATTCCCGAAGGAAGCAGGGGGGGCAGCCACGGTGGGCCCCATGGGCCACCTTTTGATCCAACGGCTAAGGAGGGGGGGGGGAATCCTTAGAGGAGATGGAGGGTGGATTGGGAGGGGTAATTTAGGGATGTGTTGGGTTGTTGGGGTGGTATGAAAGGGGGCTTAGGGCTCATTTTTTGGGCATCATGTGAAGAAAGTTCTTTCTCTTTTCTCTCTTGTTTTCTCTAGGGTTTCTTTTGGGAGATTTGCTCCTTCTCGAAGTGGACTAGCTTTGTATTTTGTTTTGTCTTGAAGATTAATGCAAAGCTCTTTTGTTCTTCCTCTCAATCTTTTTGTTTTGGGTTAACTTTGATTTGGTGGAGAAACTTCATCCTTGAAGGAAAATTAGGGCAAACCCTAATTTGTGAAACCTAAGGCGTATCAAAAACCTTTTTAATTGATGATATATGGAAGAAAACGAACAAGATACAATGGATATTCAATTGGATAGGAAGATCTGTCTCTTCCAAATTTCTAGCTGCTGGCTAGAGCCCAAACCTCTTAGGAAATTCTAATTTCAGAAAACACATACATAACCCTAATCCTGGAAAAATAGCCTACATAAAGCATACAAAAATAATACAAATCCCAAAACAGCCCCTCTTTTGAATTTTCTCTCTTAATCCTCCTTAATTTCCTCTCTAATTGCTATTGGAACCCACCCCAAAAGGGTGGCAGAAGTTTGAGGCGGGACCTGTCCGCCTCTTACACCAGCTAACAAAAAACATAACAAGGTTCCATTTGTTGAATTTTCCCTTGAAGGTTCCATGGATTATCACATCAACTACTTGGATGGGATTTTTGGGTGGCCAGCAGGATTGCTTTTTGTTTTAATTTATAATATTTTCATTGAACCTATTAAGTTAGATGAATTTATAGCTTCTACTTTTTCATGTTCGGACAGATTTTTATGCACGTTTATGATCTTTTAGCTTAAAACTTTTACTGCATTATATTTATAAACTAAATGCTCTGACCTGATTTTTGACCATGTATAGGAATTGGGTGTTCAACTAACACTTAGAATTTCCTTTGAAGCTCTTTAAATTCAATGCCATGCAATGAATGCTAAAAGGCTTATATCATACACAACGGAATATAAAAGGATATAAGAAGTCTGCACAATTGAATATAAATAAACCAATCACACAAATATACATAAGTATGTGAGATATGGCGTTGAGTTGAAGGCAAAGCTATAAGTATGGGTATATGAGCTAGTAAGCACATGACATGATAATGATGATACAATACTAGATATACTAAGATTGAGAATATACCAATCTTAAGCCCAAATATGATATTATACACAATGATGAATGTATCGACATAAGCTTTGTAGAGTTAAAGGCACAATTGGTGCTTTTGGTGGCACATGTAGAGGAGGTGTAGTTTTTTGCTACATTTGAGTTAAAGGATGTAGATGTTGGAATGGCCAAGGTGGTGGAAGTTGGTGTAGCAGCAGACGGTGAATTGGGCGTTCAACTAGCACTTAGAATTTCCTTTGAAAATCTTCAAATTCCATGCCATGCAATATGAATGCCAGATTATTTATATCATACACAACGGACTATAAAAGGATATAAGAAATTTGCGCAAGTGAGTACAATAAACCAATCACACAAATATACACTATTATGTGTAATATGGCATTGAGTTGAAGGCAAAGCTATATGTATGGGTATATGAACTAGTATGCACATGATATGATGATGATGATACAATACTAAGATTGAGAGTATAACAATCTTAAGCCAAAATATGATACTCTACACAATGATGAGTGTATCGACATAAGCTTTGTGAATTTAAAGGCGCAATTGGTGCTTTTGGTGGCAAATATAGAGGAGGTGGTGTAGTTTCTTAAGGCCACATGATGCAGGACTGAATGATCAAGTCCTACAAAGAGAGATTTCTTGCTAGAATTAATTAAAATGCAGCACCATAAAGTTTGCAAAACAGTAAGAACGACAGGCTATTTGAATTAGAAACATGTGAAGTTACTTGAACACTTGCATGTAATGGCTTGACATTGCAAATGATAAAATAATTAAGACATAACTCATCTAAATCGGCACAAGCACAACATTCAACAAAGGACAATGCAAATGAGATCCTTTCTCTCAAATTTAAGTAGAACTAAGAGTGGATAAAATAACAAACCTGCAACGATGTTACCAAGAAGAAAGGCTAACCAAGTATCTGGCTAAGAGGAGAATAATTAAGGAGAATGGTTTAGATACTTAGCTCAATAATAGCGTAGTTGGGCTGGATTTAAATGTGAATGCTCATTGTTTTCTATGGGATTTCTCATATTTCTATGGGATTTCTCCTTGATGTTAGCTGGATTTAAATGTGAATGCTCATTGTTTTCTCCTTTGAGTGTGGATGATATGGGAGAGAAAAGTAGTCACTTGGAGAAGAAATGAAGTGGAAGAGGGAAGGGGAAGGGGTTGGCTAGCTTGGGAAAGGGGAAGGTAATCAAGGTGACATTAAGTGGAGCTTAGGGAATTGCTTGGAAATTAATGACAACACATGGGAAGAGGAGTGGGTATGCTAGGGATTAGAGAAAAGTAATTAAGGGAAGTTTGACCAATTAATTACCAGCTTTGAATTGTAATTAATTGTGCATGAGTAATTGGGGAATTAATGTTTGGCTTTGAAGGGAAAAAGTTGAAACTTAATGAGGGTTGCTTGGTAAGATGGAAAGGTGGTTTGAAAATCCCACAAATTAAATGAAAATCCGAATTGATTTCCACATTAATTATACTTTGGAATACCAAGGGTTCAAGTGCATTTAATGTTGGAATATTAAGAGTCTTAAGAGAAGATGAAAGGGCATTTGCTGTTGGTGGTGAGGCAGAATTTTGTGGACTGTGGGGGCTGCCAGTGGAGGTGGGAGACTCTCGACTGGTGCAAGAGATGGGGGTTGGGCGTTCGGCTGGATAAAAACTAACAGCCCAAAGTCTGTTGGGTGATGCTTTGCCTTCTCCAAGGATTTTTCACACTCACACTCTCAATTCTCCAAGAGAGCAAGATCGTACAAAATCAGAATTTTATAACATAAACATCAAAACATTACATGAGGGGGGAGAGCCATATATATAGGCCCAAACAAAAGGAATAACCAAAAGACAATAATGCCCATGACACATCACATAAGTAGAGCCGTAGAGGGCAAAACAAGAAACAAACTAAAAAAATAAATAAGTTTCATACAAACAACAAAAACTAGAAATATAACTACTCAATCACATCCGTAGATCGTCGGCCTCTCCTATGGTAGACTCTCCATGATCTGATGTCCTCATCACTACATTTGAGTTATAGTATGTAGATGTTGGAGTGGCCAATGTGGTGGAAGTCAGTGTAGTAGCGGATGGCAATATCATGGAGGTGGCGGACATGTGGAGACGGGCTTCTCTCAAACTAAAATACCTGTTCGACATCATTTAAGAGTTCGTCTGAGAAGACTTGTAAGCCATTGACTTCAATTGTCATATTATTAATAGGTCTTTTTGTCTATTTTGATTCAAAGTAACACCGATCATAGGATTTGGTGGTGGTGTGTATTGTAGGGAATAGTCAGAAACTCAAAATATACGGAGATCGTTGAGATTGTCAGCATTAGGAGAGAGGATAGGGGATTTCTACAGCAAAAGAAAAAGAGAGGGGAAAGGAGGGAAAAATATAGGGCATATGTATTTTCTTTTTCTCAATTGGCAATTCCATTAACTTCAGATCTACATGAAGTGTGGCCAAATGTCGGGGAGTTAATTGAAGTGTTTAAAAAATGTGAACCTACATCAATTTGAAGGACTTGCTTGGTATTTACCTAATCAATTTGTTATCATGGTTTCTTATAGTATGTGAGTTATGCTTCTTTAACGTGAAATGTGAGCAATGTGTAGCATGCATAAATTGAGTAGTTCAATATGCTGTAAGTGTGCTAATCGAAACAGTCATTCATTTTAAATATAGAAATGAAACGAGGTTGGAATTTCTAGTCACATGACTAGTGGGTTTTCACAGATAAAATTTGTTAGACCAATCCATGTTATCATGGTTGTCACAGATGATAGTTGTTTTGCTTCAAGTAGATTTTTCTCTCTATAGTTGGGGGAGCTATGTTTTGTTTGCTGAATTTGGGAGTTCTCTTAGGTTTGTTTGGGCTCTAGCCGTCGGCTAGGGAGTGGGAGAGAAGGATCTTCCTCTCCAATTGAAGATGTATTGTATCTTGTTTGTTTCATCCATTTTTTTATTAATATGAATGCGTTTCAAGGGTTTTGTCTCCATATTTTTCTCTATTTCAGATTTCTTCTTGCTGAAAATTCAATTTCAGTCAAGCATCGATTCAATTTCTGCACGTTTCCTAACAAATTGGCATCAAAGTGGTGTTCGGAACTGAATTTGGGGCTTTCCTTGGCTGATTTCTGCTGTGCTTTTCTTCTCCAAACTGCTGTTTTTCCTGCCATTAAAGGGAATAATTACTGTTTTTGGTGTTGATCAAGAGCCGGGTACCTATGACGGCCAAGAAGGGTGATGTTTTGGAAGAATTTCTTAAAGGTGAGATGAGGTAAATCAAAGTGACGGTGAAGGACATAATTTCCTTCATGAAAGATAAATTCTCCGACCTACAATAGATGGTGAAAAATGTGTTGGATCTTCACAACGAAATGACAACATTAGAGGCTTGAGTGCCGGTAGGAAGAAATATAAATTCTGATAATCATAGGTATGATCACGATGTGAAGATATTGGAGGGAGAAGGAAGAAGACTCCCTCTAAAGCCTATTCAGAGGGAGGAGATAGGTAGAAGGATGAGGAGAGACGTGGATATGTTGGGTATGAGAAAATGAGTGTTGATTTTGAAAGAAGAGAGGGTGATTATGATCATAGAGGTGTTGATTTTGAAAGGAGAGAATTCAAAAAAGGGTACGGGCACGAGCATGGAAGGGATGATAAAGATATGTGGGGGGACCATCCTCTTAGGGAAGGGGAAATTATGGAGGAATGAGGGGGAATGGAGGAGATCTAAGGTGAGTAAACTGAAGATGCCGATCTTTGAGGGCGAGCATACACATGGGTGGATCTATAAGGTGGAGAGATATTTCACCGTCAATGGGTTGATAAAGGATGAGAGATTGACGGTAGCTGGCCTGTGTTTGGAGGGGGAAGGCATTGGCCTGGTATCAGTGGAGGGACAAGAGGCGGCCCATTCAGAGTTGGAGGGAGTTCAAGGGCTGCTTAGTATTTAAAAAATACCTTAAACAAAAAAAAAAGGCTGCTTAGTAGAATATTTTTGAACTAGTATGGGAGGAAACTTCTATGAGCATTTATTTGCTCTAACGCAGGAGGGTTCTGTGGCGGAGTATCGTGACAGGTTTGGGTACCTAGCTAGCTTATTGGACCAGCTTTCTAAGATTGTGCTGGAGAGGAATTTCATGAAGGGGCTCAAACTAGAGATCTTGGCGACAGTGAGAGTGATGAAGCCTCGTGACTTAGGAGAGGCGATGGAGGCAACATAGTTGGTGGAGGACTATAAACACCTAGAGAGGGAGGCTAGGGGCATTAGCTCAACAAGCTTGTACAGGATGACTACCACATTTTTACACCAAAGGCGTCGACACCTAGTTGTCTTCGAGAGACCCTAAAGGAGAAACCCGTAGAAGGGGGAAATTTCAAAAAGCTCATTGAGGAGCTGCAGGGAAAGAGGCAGAAAGGACTATTTCATGTGTGATGAGAGGTATACCCCGGGGCATAATGTAAGAACCAAACTTTTCAAGTTTTCAGCATTTGTGATGACAAAGAAGCTGAGGAGGGAGAGGCCACTGAGGCATTGGTAGAGGAGGAAGGGTTGCATCTCCCATGGCTAAGGTCTCCTTAAACCTAGTGGTGGGATTTACTCCAAATTACACCATGAAAGTGAATGGAGAAATAACAAATTGGGAGGTGATGATGCTGATAGACAACGGGGCTACCCACAATTTCATTTACAACCAGGTCATAGGTCAATTGTGGGTGAAATTGATAGACACGGGGTGTTATTGGGTGACAATGGGCACTGGAAAGGTGGAGATGGGTAGAGGAGTGGGTAGGGGAGTGGTGCTGACTATACAGGGGGTTCAAGTGAGGGAGGATTTTCTTCAATTAAAGTTATGGAGCACTGATGTCATCTTAGGGATGAAGTGGCTACAGACTTTGGGAGATACCACGTTCAATTGGGAACATTGACAATGGAGCTGGTGGTGGAGGGAAGAAGGGTGATGATCAGGGGAGATGCATGCCTTTTCAAAGCCATGGTGTCTCTCAAAACTATCATAAGGACCATATAGGAGGTGGGAGGAGAATTTGGTGTTGAGTTGCAGAGCGTTGAGGGGTTGGGATGGAGGGGGAGACATTTCTGTCTCAGTGCAGCCACTTATAAAATAGTTCAGTGAGGTCTTTCAGCCACCACAGGGCTTATCACCACTAAGGGAGCAGGAGCACACCATTATCCTGAGGGAGGAGGTGTCACCGATTAGTGTCTGACCGTACCACTACCCTCAGATTCATAAGGACGAGATTGAGAAGCTGATTCGGGAGATGTTGGAGGCGAGGATCATTAGGCTGAGTGTGAGTCCTTTTTCTAGCTCAGTCTTACTGGTCAAGAAGAATGATGAGAGCTGGAGATTCTGTGTTTACTATTGTGCCCTGAATAAAGAGACTATGCCGGACAAGTTTCCCATACCGATGATTAATGAGCTACTAGATGAGCTGTGTGGAGCGGTGTTGTTCACCAAGATGGATTAGAAGTCGGGATATCCTCGGATCATGAAGAGAGAAGAGGATGTCCTGAAGACTGCTTTCAGGACATATGAGAGGCATTACGAGTTCTTAGTGATGCCGTTTAGCCTCATAAATAACCTTGCTACTTTCCAGTCCCTTATAAACAAGGTATTCTGACCATACTTCCAGAAGTTTGTGCTGACGAAACCCTAGTGTACAACAAGTCTGAGGAGGAGCATTTGGGGCACTTGAGGGTGGTCTTAGGAGTCTTATAGGAGCAGCAGTTGAGGGCCAACTTGAAGAAGTTTTATAGGAGCAACAGTTGAGGGCTAACTTGACGAAACCCTAGTGTGAAGTAGCTACTAATCAGGTCAAGGTTAAGGCAATGCTGAAATGACCACTACTTAGGAATATGATAGAGTTGAGAGGTTTCCTAGGACTAACGGGGTATTACAGGCGATTTGTGAGAGGGTACAATACTATAGCTAGCCACTAACAGAACAGTTGAAGAAGGATAGCTTCTTGTGGGGTGAGGCAGCTATCAGGCTTTTGAGAAGTTGAAGGCCATGGCCATGGTACCAGTCCTAGCCTTACCTAATTTCAACCAGATTTTCGTGGTAGAGACGAACGCATCCGGGTATGGATTGGGAGCAGTGCTTATTCAGAATTGTAGACCTATAGCCTACTTCAGTCAAGTTTTGATAACCAGAGTTAAGGTTGAAATCAATTTATAAGAGGGAATTGATGACCATCGTGTTGGCCATTTAGAAGTGGCAGTCTTACTTATTGGGCTGACATTTTATTATCAGAACAGACCATAGGAGTTTGAAATACTTGTTAGCACAAAGGATGGTGAGCGAGGAGCATCAAAGGTGATTGTCCAAGCTATTGGGTTTTGACTTTGAAATCCAATACTAGCCAGGATTAGAGAATAAGGCGGGCGACGCCTTATCTAAATGTATGGAGCTCCAATAGATGGTCATTTCGATACCATTGATGATAGATTAAGGGGCTATCAAAGAGGAGATTGTGTGGGATGAGGAGTTGAGGAAGATAAGGATGGATCTATAGAGGGATGATAATAATCACTCTTGTTATTCGCTAGAGGGAGAGAAACTACTATATCAATGGAGGTTTGTGCTGCCACGGACCTTGGTTCATATTCTCACTTGCTGTATGAGTTCAACGGTTAGGTGTGAGGTATATTAGAGAAACAAGTATATTTTTATGGCTCCAGGGGGATTACTTCAACCCCTTACTCTTTCAAATAGAATGTAGGAGGAGGTCACCATGGGTTTTATAGATGGGCTACCCTGATATGAGGGGTTAAAGTTATTCTCGTGGTTGTTGAGAAGTTGAGCAAGTATGCTCATTTCATTTCCTTGCAACACCCCAGCACGACAGTTGCAATAGCAACAACATTCATCAGAGAGGTGATTAGATTGCATGGGATCTCATAGTCAATAGTATTTGACCGAAATAAGATGTTCCTCAGTCAAATTTGGAGAGAGTTGTTCAGGCTGCAATGAACAGTTCTAAAGAGAAGCATCGCTTACCACCCTTGGATAGATAGATAGACAGGTGGTAATATGAGTTTGGAGATTTATCTGCAGCTGTATCATGTTTCAGAGACACCTCGGTTGTGGGCCAAATGGCTAGTGTGGGCGGAGTACTGGTACAACATTTCATAGCATTCATCTTCCCAAATAACCCCTTTCAAAGTGTTGTATGGAAGAGACTCCATGATGTGAATCAATGTAGGAATTGCGATTGGAAACTAAAAATGAAAATTATTCAAAGCTTTGTCAACACAAATTTTATTACCAACAAAGTAAGGGAATAAATCGTTCTAGATCATTAACTTGCTTAGGCGAAGTCTTGCTTTGAGATAACCAAACAATTTATAACATTCAAAGATAAAAAGAAATACTTAAATGCTCGTCACAAAAATCCCACAATTAATAATAAAGAAGTTCACCTTGAGTACCCTTTTCTCTCTCTCGTTCACTCTTGGGTTTTAGCGGAGGAGAAAAAACCATGCGAGGATGAGGAGCACCACTACTATGAAGGCGACGAAAGACTTTGTTACCGGAGAGGTATTCACCGGAGAAGGTGGTGGCGGATGGCGTCCAATGATCGTCCAAGTGTAACCACGAAATTGTCGGTCGAAAATACTTGCGAGGATCGGGATGACTCGCTCCAAGTACTCTTCAATTGTGGCGTCGTCTTCAAATCCTACGTCGAAGCAAGGAGAGCGTAGGATATCGATGCTCCCGTCGGCGTGGAAAACTAACCCCCACTCAAGCTCCGGATCCGCCATTCAACATTGAAGCAAGGCGGGAAGAAAACAAGGGAGGGGGTTCGGCCAAGAGCTAGGGAGGAGTAAGGAGAAAATCTGAAATTTGAATTTCAGATTTTTCTAGGCTTGAAAGGAGAAGTTATTTTATCATTAAATTCTCCTTCAATCAAATTAAAAAGGGGCAGCCATTAGGGGGAGAAATTAAGGGGGTAATTAGTAGACGATGAGGTGGCAAAGAGAGAGAAACGGCTATGTGTTGGGGCCGGCCAAGCAAAGGAAGAAAGAGGGGAAATTTTCTTAAGTAGTGGGGCTCATGGGATTAATTAAAACCTAATTTGCATTTCAGGTTTTAATCAATTAGAAGGAATTCAAATTTTGAAAATAAAACTGATAAGATTTCATTTAATCTCTCCCTAAATATAAGGCATTAATTTAGGAAGGATTAATGAGAGAATTAATGCCCAAAAATTTGAATTTTTCCTGGGCTAGGTGGCGGGATTGCCTGGACAGAGGAGGGGGGGGACGGGCTAAGGGTTTCGTTGGCCTGGAGGGAGCGGTCGGCTGGCACAGCGGGGAGGCAGGGGTGCGGGTGAGGGAGTTCGGGCGGAACAGAGGAGGGGATTTCGGTATTTTGACTGCAGGGGAGGAAACGGGTGTATGGAGGAATTGGTAGGGAAGAGAAAAACAGTGAACTTACAAGGAAAAACCAAGAGCTCGCCGGAGCGGGCTGTTGGGTATTGCGGCCGGAGCCTCACCTAGGCCTCCTCTCTCTTTTCTCTCAAGCTCTCAAGCAAGAAGACAAAAGGAATTTCAGAAAATTTCATTAATCAATCATCAACTCATACAATAAGAGGAGATCTCATTATAAAGACCTCAAAGCATGAAAAAAGACTCACATGCCCCTTGGGCTACAATAAACACTATGCCAACATAAGGGCGAAATCGTCACAAGTACATGAAATAAAAGATACACACAATAAAATAACATAAAAAACGACATGATAACATCAAAAATATAAACTCCCGATCGTAGCCGTCAATCTACGATTTCTTCGCCGATAAACCTGCCTAAAATGTCTGTTGATGACCTCATCACTCCACACTTGGTGCATTTTGGGCATAGGAGCACATCAATCTCTTTAGTAGAGCAGTACTTAGAGGAAAGAGTGAGTGTAGGAGGAACTGAAGAGGCACCCGTGGGTGGCACAACATATTATGAAGTAGACAAATGGACACAAGAAGGACATCCAATTCAAGGTGGGGGATATGATGTTCTTAAAATTAAGACCCTACAGACAGAGGACAGTAGCCAGCAGGAGGAACTAGAAGCTGGCCCCGAGGTACTTTGGCTCTTATTAGATATTGGAGAAGATTGGAGCAGTGGCTTATCTCTTGAGGTTACCCTCGATCGCTACCATACATCCAGTGTTCCACGTGTCACAGTTGAGGAGAGCTCTTGAGGAGCATGCAGTTAGTTCAGGGTTACTAGTGACACTAACTGAGGATTTGGAGATGGTGTTGGAACCACTAGAGCTGAAAGGGGTATGACAAGGAGAAGGGTGAAGCATCAATTTCCATATTTTCACCTTAAAGACAAGATGGGTCTTTTGGGAGGGGGTATTGTTAAACTGGTCCCTGGACTGATCTAATTGGTCCACCTTGGACCGACACATGTTTACACCAGGTGGAATAAAGGTTCCACTCAGCGGGAGGCAAATCTCCTTGGTGGGGCCCAACATTGAATTAAGAAATAATTAAAGATGGATTTGTGAGGGAAAATTCAAAATAAAAGGATGTTTACGGATTAAGATGATTGTTGTTTTGCTTTAAGTAGATTATTCTCCCTATGGTTAGGGGGGCTATGTTTTGTTTGCTGAATTTGGGAGTTCTCTGAAGTTTGCTTGGACTATAGTTGTTGGCTTGGGATTGAGAGAGGAAGATCTTTCTCTCCAATTGAAGATCCATTGTATCTTGTTTGTTTTTTTTTTTTTTCATTTTTTTTCATCAATCTGTTGATCAAATGGAAGAGCCTACATGACTATGCCGCCACCTGGGAGCCATACGAGAGGGTGAAGCATCAATTTCCATATTTTCACCTTGAAGACAAGATGGGTCTTTTGGGAGGGGGTATTGTTAAACTGCTCCTTGGACTGATCTAATTGGTCCACCTTTGACCGACTCACGTTTACACTAGGTGGAACAAAGGTTCCACTCAGCAGGAGGCGGATCTCCTTAGTGGGGCCCAACTGTGAATTAAGAAATAATTAAAGATGGGTTTGTGAGGGAAAATTCAAAATAAAAGGATGTTTACGGATTTAGATGATCGTTGTTTTGCTTTAAGTAGATTATTCTCCCTATGGTTAGGGGAGCTATGTTTTGTTTGTTGAATGTGGGAGTTCTCTGAAGTTTGCTTGGGCTCTAGTTGTTGGCTAGGGATTGAGAGAGGAAGATCTTTCTCTCCAATTGAAGATCCATTGTATCTTGTTTGTTTCTTCCATTTTTTTCTTCAATCTGAAGGTGTTTCAAGAGTTTTTTCTCCAGATTTTTCTCTATTTCAGATTTCTTCTTGCTGAAATTTCATTCTAGCATCGATTCAATTTCTTCACGTGTTTCCTAACAGGATTATATCTTTTTGCCACTGTTGTTTGGTGGGAAGCATGTATGATTATGCATTTGTGCCTGTTCCATTTCTCTTTTTATTTTTTTTTATTTTTCATTCTGACTCGATTGAAAAAACTGAAAATTTTTCCATTAAACAACTCCTGAAGATGGTAAATATTCATATAATGAGAAGGCATCCCTATCTCTCCATCATTCACAATCATCCTGTTCTACTTGGACACTTATTTATAACTGATATGAACGTCAAACAACTTTTAATATGGAAATTGGGATTTTTTTTTTTTTATTTCATTAGAACAATTTTACTATTGTATCTGAGTAGAGCTATTCTTCTTTCATATGTTTCTTACACTACCATCTAGAAAGTTCCTCCTTCATGTTTTCCTTAGTGTTACTAATCAGACGATTTTATGAAATAGGAATCTTTGAACCGCAAGGCATTGATGTTCCGGATCCTCTCCAAAGTGTATGTACTCGATGGGGTACAGACTCTTTCAGCTTGGGATCATATTCTCACGTTGCTGTCGGCGCATCTGGGGATGACTATGATATCTTAGCGGAAAGTGTCGGCGATGGACGGCTATTCTTTGCCGGCGAAGCTACTACAAGGCGATACCCTGCCACAATGCATGGAGCTTTCCTCAGTGGTCTCAGAGAGGCTGCTAATATGGCTCGCCATGCGAATGCTCGATCTTTGAACATCGAAGTCGAAAGGAGCCTTTCGAAGAACACTCAATCTTGTGCTGCACTTCTTGAAGATTTATTCAGGGAACCTGATCTAGAATTTGGAAGCTTCTCGATTAATTTTGGTGGGAAAACTTCTGATCCAAAATCTACTGCAATCTTAAGGGTAGCTCTTGGTGCTATAAAGAAGAAGAGTAATAGTGAGGGAACTAAAGCAGATCAACAACATTCAAACAAGTTGTTATTTCATCAGCTACAGTCACATTACAACCAGCAACAGCAGCTTCATGTCTACACTTTGCTGTCACAGCAACAAGCTTTGGAACTGAGAGAGGTGAGAGGAGGTGATGAAATGAGGTTACATTATCTATCTGAAAAGCTTGGTGTGAAATTGGTAGGCCGAAAAGGTCTGGGACCTGCTGCTGATGCTGCTATTGCTTCCATTAAGGCTGAGAGAGGAAACCGAAGACCGCAGTAAGGTTTTGTTTCGGATGACTTTTTAACTTCTTCTTAAAGCAGCTTTTTTATACAAAATTTTTATTTTTTTACTAAAAAATTGCTTTAAGAAGCCGTCCCAAACGAAGCCTAAATCAGAAGGCTTACAAAGGAATAATGTAAGGAGAGTTGTAGCTGCTGTAGCTTGTAGAATGCGTTGTCCAACTTGTCTTCTCTCTTGAGCTTTACAGTAGTGAGAAACCAGTAGCAAGTATCTTATTTAGCCACCATCCAATTTTGACCCTTACATTCCTGTAAAGTTTTCACTTTTGCCCCCCCTGTAAATTATAGTTAATTTCTTACTGTAATCAATTTCAACACTGCGATTCCTTTGACCAGATTCATCGATACAAACTCTTGATGCATCCCAGTACAATCTAGCTTTTCCAAATCAATTGGAAATATGACTCATGAACATTTTTGCTGCTTGATTCACAACTTTGGAAGCTGGTTAACAAGGGTTGTTTCTCTTCGGAGAGTTGGTCAGTGACCTGCTGCGAGGGAGAAATTATTTTGTGCGGATACAGGACGGTCTAGAGATCAATCAGAACGCGTCATGTCACCTGATAGACAGCGGTACTGAGCACTGGTACCGAGCAAAAAAGTGACGTAGCACGTTTTGGTTGGTTCAATGGTATGTAGCCCAGTTTTATGGAATTTCGAATGTAATCTTTAGTTTTCATTTGGGACGGCTTTCTTACTGCTTCTTAAACCAATTTTTTAGTATAAAAAATTTTAATTTTTGTATTATAAAAGTATTTTAAAAACAGTAATAAAGCTGTCGCTAACGAAGCCTTAAATTGCAGCAGTATAATCCATAAATTTCTATAGTGGTTGGTTGAATAATTGAAGCTTTATAACTTAGAACTAGGCGTGCCCATGAAAGATTGTGCTACACTTATAAAAACTATTCATTTAAATGGTCCACCTATAGACTTGTTCATGTGCAACTACGTGGAGATGTTCATTTTTAAATAAAATAATTTATATTCATCTAATAAAAAAATTCAAAGTATAAGAATTCAATGGCTAGTGATCTTAAATTTCCTTAATGTTCCATTGTTAATTTATATGGTTAGATCCATTAAAGTGAATTAATATTATTCTATGTATCTAATTTATGTAATTACTTGTAAATGTTTTTTTTAAATAAGATTATTTTATATTTATATATAATTTATTTAATTAGTCTTATAAGAGTTTCAAATTAAAAATATATTGAGAGTTATATTTAAATTATTCAACTAGTTGTCTGCAAGTTTAATTTATAATTATTTGCAAATTTATGTGTAATTTCTTTTGATAGTTGTATTATAACTGGTTGGAAAATTGCATAGCCCAAGAGGCATCTGCCTAAAAGCAAATTTTCAATGTAGGCATGTGAAAGTTTTCTTTTCTTGACCTAATGGGTTAATGGTGATCATATTATGCTATGAGTAGCCTTCCAAGAAGCAATAATATAAGTTCCCATACAAGTTTGTTTAGCATATAATTAATGAATGATAGGGAGAAATAATCCTTCTTTGTTGCTTTTGTTTAGATTCTTGTAGCTAATGAACACCCTCCATCTAGTAACTATTTGTGTAGGTATGAGAATGTTATTCTCATTATCTACCATTATAATCCCCCTTTCTTTAACATTACTTGTAAAAGACTAATCCACAAGCTACTAGAAGAGGAGTTAGGGCTGCAAACGAACCGGGCCGAGCCGAGCTTTGTACTGTTCGAGTTCGGGCTCGTCTGTTAGAATCGAGCTCAAGCTGGGCTCGAAGCTCGTCGAGCTTCTTGGATAGCTGTTCGAGTTCGAGCTAGTTTAAAACTTCCATGTTTGAGTTCTGTTCGGTTCATGTTCGAGTTTGGTTCGTTTCGAGCTTATCAAGCCTCTTCTCGAGCAGCTCGTGAACGAGCTAGTTGAGTTGACCACAATTAACAAAATATATTTATTTATTTTAAGTCGGGTAGCTCGATGCAATACCACAGAGGGTGAGAGGAAGACCCACCCGCCTACTGCCCATTGCTCAACGAGTGAGCTGCAGCTGCATTTGTTTTTATGTAGAGAAATATTTTCACTCTAGGAACAATTATTACGTCCTCCGACCGGACGCAGAGGAACATCCGGTCGGAGGCCAAATCCCGCCAAAAAACAAGTTGTACCGAGAAAATATCGAGCAATACCAAACAATAACGAGGAATACCATCATTTGAAGACCCAATACCGAGTTATACCAAGCTAAATCGAGAAATAACGAGTTATACCAAGCTAAATCGAGAAATACCGAGTTATACAAAAGTTGTACCGAAAAACTCGGTATAACTCGGTATTTCTCGGTACAGCTCGGTATAACTCTGTATTGGTCTTCAAAGAGCGGTATTTCTCGTTAATATCAAATAATACATAGTTGTACCAAGCAAATACCGAGTTTTTTGGCGGGATTTTGCCTCCAACCGGACGTTCCTCTACGTCCTTACACCGGACGTAATAAAAGTTCTCACTCCAGGCGGTGTGGGACAAATCCCTCCCCTACAGTTTTTTTTTTTGTTTTACTGTAGGCCACAGAGGAGGTAGAGAGGCAATGGATGGGAGTTAATTAAAATAACGAAAATTAAGAGAGAGAAAGGCGGGTGAGTGGGCGGGAGCTAAAATTTAAAAAATAGTAATATATATATATATAATTAATTAACGTTATAATAGGTGGCGAAGCCAGAATTATTTATTAGTGGAGGCAAAAATTTTTAATTTGAAAAATACCGTTAAGCTTTTTCAATCGAGCTTGAAATTGACATTAGAGTTTTAATTTTTTTTTAAATATCTAACTTAAGATTTTCATATCTAATTTAAATAAAAAATAATTAAAAAAATTTTATAACGAGCAATAAATATAAAAAAGGATTCATCTTATTAATATAAAAATATGTTAAAAATTATAATTAGCATATTTTAAGTTACTTGATTTAATTTTTTTTTTAATCTTTCACTAATATATTTTATTAGCTTTAGTTATATAAATTTCATATAAAAGAGAATTTGAAGATTTTAAAGTAATTAAAAAAATTCATGAAATTTTAAATTTTAAGAAAATTAGTAATTTGAGGATAAATGACTAAACTGGGTAAATATATAAATAAAGAGATAAATATAAATGAAAAAAAGTTTAAGATGTTATAATAAAAATCAAGAAAGAAATAGGTATGCTCATAAGAGAGATAGTGATAAAAAAATTAAAAAATTTAAAATCATCTCACCCTCATGGGAGAGAGAGAGAGAGAGAGAGAGGGTGAGAGAGAGAGAGAGGAAAGAGGGCAATAAGCCTATAACTAGTAGCAAGTACAAAATAACAAAAGTTGATGGTAAAAAAATGGCAATATATAAAGTCTTCTGGCGGCTAGGGTTTTCTCCTCTCGCCCTCGCCTCCTGCTGCTTTCTCTTCCTCCTTCCCTCCGGCGATGCCAGAGGGAACTTCTTCTTCTTTACCTTTAACGGATGCATCACTTCCTTCTTCTGAGTTCCCTCCACTTGTAACTTCTCCTGGTGGTCAGGTCAGTGTGATCTCCAAGAGCTGGAATAAAGTGTTTGAGCCGTCAAATGCTTCTTCAAATCCATTAAAGTTTTCTCACTTCCCCTCGGAACCGGATATTATCCCCTTCTCCGGGGAGAAGCTATCCAACAGAGGGGAGGACTGGAAGCTCTGTCTGGTTGGATACTCCATAGGGAGGCGCCCCTACTATGAAGCCTTGTTGACTGCGGTCAAAAAAACCTGGAGCTTGAAAGGTTCTGTTCAGCTTCTATCTCTAAATGATGGATTCTTTCTCTTCCGATTCTCTTGTGTGGAAGATTTCGAAACGGTCTGGACGAGAGGTGTTTGGTTCATTTTGGGGAAACCCTTCGTTCTCTAAAAGTGGCATCCGAAATTTATTCCTAAAAGGGAAGATTTTGCAACGGTGCCAATCTGGGTGAAGATACATGATCTTCCCCTTGCATGCTGGAACTCTGAGGGTATATCACAGATAGCTAGCAAAATCGGCGTCCTGGTTGCAGCTGACAGCTTGACGGAGCAGAAAACCAGACTAACTTTTGCCAGGATTTTTGTTTTGGTAGACTGTCAGGCCACCTACCCGGAGGAGGTTCAGGTCTCTTTGGATGGGGAAGTGGTAAGATTGAGAGTGCAATATGAATGGCGCCCTTTTCCTTGTCACCACTGTAAGTCTTTAATGCATCACTCTTCTTCTTGCTCGAAAAATTCGGAGAATGCCTCTAATGACCAAGGTAAAGATACTGGTAAGGAATTGCAAAATAACAGGGGTAGGAGTGCTAGCAGAAGACCTCGTCTTTGGCCTAACTCCAATCCCGATTTCATTGCGAAGCTGCCTGTCTCTAAAATCTGCATTTAGGAACCTATCAATCCTCAAATCACCAATAACTCTCAAGTCACACCATCCAACGTCATAGGTCTACCCCTTCAATATCATCCACATTCTCCTTCCCCTAACAAATTGAAATATAGGACAGAAGATATTGTTTTGGAGCCTCCTAGCAGCGACATACCTGGGACAGGGGACCCATTTAGTTTGGGTATTCCAAATCTAAATTCCCCTAATTCTACTGCGTCCTCTTCCTCTACCAACATTCTAATTCAGACTTCTTCGGTTGGGCAGGCATTTATTTCTCCTAATAAGTTTGATCTATTAAACTCTGAGGGGGAAGTCAGGGTCCCACCCTCTATTTCAGGTGATGATATTGACAGTGATGCTTTGAATGTTGAAGCTGTGGGAAAGGAGAAAAAAGCTAAATTGCTATCTAAGCAAAATCAGAACCATGAATCAACAACATCCAAAAAATCTGCTAGGGGGAAGCAGGGGAAAAAGTCCCAATCTAAACAGAATTCTTAATGTCTTTTCCTCCTTTGGCTGAGTGGAATATTAGGGAGTTCAACCGCCCTGACAAAGTTCTTTGCTTTAAGCGTCTTATTGAGTCTTTTAAGCTTGATTTAGTTTGCATCTTGAAGAACAGGATCCATATTCACTCACTTGCTGACCCATTTTTTTTTTTGACAATTCTCATTCTCTCTTCTTGAATGAGGCTAACTGCAACAACTTTGCTCTCTCCGAATATGGGAGAATTTGGGTGAAGTGGAATTCATCTAAACTGTCTTTTAATCCTTATGTTATTACTTCTCAATTGATTTCTGGTTTGATCTTAGTGTCTAATCAACCCCTTTTTCAGCTTTCTATTGTATATGCTTCTAATAGCTTGACTGAACGTAAATAATTATGGAATTCCCTATCACTTGCTTCTCCTGAGAGTCAAGTTCCTTGGGCCATCATTGGAGATTTCAACTGTTGTAGATTTGCCACCGAAAAGATTGGTGGTTCTCCTCTTACTCTTTCTGCCATGAAAGATTTTAATGATTGTATATTTCTTAATAGGCTGGTGGATCTTCATTCTGTTGGCTGCAACTTCACCTGGTATAATCAACGATTAGACAATCCTATCCACATCAAACTGGATAGAGTGCTTGTGAATGATGGTTGGCTGAATAAATTCTCTGAATCTTTTTGCTCCATTCAAAATCCCTCATGTTCGGACCACTGTCCTGTAATTCTTCATCCTGGGAGCTCCATCAAGGCCAACCACCGTTTTCTCTTCAAAAACTATTGGACTAAGGTGGATAAGTATTGGGCTATGTTATTAGAGGTATTTTCTAGGCCTTGCATTGGCAACCATCTTTCTCATCTTTGTCACTCTCTCAGGCAATTAAAAAGAGATATAAAAAAGGAACCTTGGTCTTCCTCCTGTAGCATTACTAGGCATCTTGATTATCTAAATAATAATCAAAGGATCTTACTGGAGCAACTGCTTTTAGACCACAATAATGCTGAGCTTAATATTTCCTATAAAAACTGCAACACCAACTTGGCCAATTTCAACAATCTTTATGCCTCCTGGATCATTCAGCGAGCCAAGGTTAAATGGCTTAAATTTGGGGAAGATGTTATTAAGTTTATGTATGCTAAGATAAGGAGCTGTATTGGAAGTAGAAAGTCCATCATTAACCTTCTCACATCTAATCCTTCCTCCAATAGATCAAACGTGGTTACAACTATCATTCAATATTTTCAAGATTTATACAACCCCTCTAATACTCAACTTCTGGATGTGGAGGCTTTTCCTATTGGTGTTGCTGTCCCGAATTGTTATCACCACTCTCTGAGCTCCCCTGTGATAGAAGAGGAAATTAAGGCTGCGGTTTTTTATGGGTTCCTCCAGCTCAGCACCTGGACCCGATGGGTTCAATTTTCACTTTTATAAGTCTAGCTAGCATATCATTGGCCGACTGTTTGTAGAGCTGTCCAATCCTTCTTTGCCAAGTGTTATATGCCTAACGGTGTTAAAGCTACTGCTCTAGCCATTATACCTAAGCATAATAATGCTGTCAACATTTCTGATTATAGACCTATTGCGCTGTGTAATGTGGTGTATAAAATCATTGCAAAAGTTATTGCTGTGAGGCTTAAGCCGGTTATGAGCATCATTGTTAAAGACAATCAAGCTGGGTTTCTCAAGTCTAGAGTATCAACTGACAATATCTTGCTTGCCTTTGATATTTTGTTTCATGCAGGGAAAAGAGGAAATGAGAAATTTTTTTGTGCTAAATTAGACATAAAGAAATCGTTTGATTCAGTTTCTAGGGATTTCCTTATTGCTAGACTAATTCAGAAAGACTTTCCTAGTCGTTTTGTAAACTGGATCAAAGCTTGCATTTTTTATATCAATTTTTCTGACCTCCTCAACGGTGCTCTTGAGGGATACTTCCCTTCTTCTGCTGGGCTTAGGCAGGGCTGTCCTATGAGCCCCTACCTCTTTTGTCTTGTTATGGATGCTTTCTCCAATCTCTTAGAGGTTAGGGGATTCAAGGGGATTTCTATTAATGGTTATACTATTTCTCATTTGCTGTACGCTGACGATGTACTCATTTTTGGGGAAGCCTCTCTTGAGAAATGTAGCTTGCTGGTTTCCATACTTAAAGATTTTGCTTGTGTGACTGGACTTCACGTTAATTATGATAAGAGTGCCATCATGTTCCCTGGGCATGTGCATAATCAGAGTGCTATCTGTAATGCTCTCTCTATACACAACATTACTAGCAAGATCTCTTACCTGGGAATTCCACTGTCTTTCTATAGACTTAAAATTGAGGATTATTTGCCATTAATGGATAGTATTAACAAGAAGTTTACAGGTTTGAAGGTCACTATACTTTCTCTTGCGGGCAGACTTCAATATTTGAAGTTTACTATTCAAAATACTATAGCTTATTGGATAAGGGGTGCCATTTTGCCTAAAGCAGTTCACAAGTTTTTTAAAAAATTTAGCTCTAGATTTTTTTTTGGGGGGATGTTAATTCCAATAAGAAACTTCATATGATTGCTTGGGATAAACTATGCTTACCCTACTCTAAAGGTGCTCTGTGTATTTCTTCTATTCCGACTTTGCAATTTTCTTTTAATTGCTCTGTGATTTTAAGGTTGTACAACTGCCCATCTCCCTTATCTGTCTGGCTGTTTAGTAAATACAGCTCACCTTGGAGACCACCTCCAGCTGCTGCTTCCAAGTTCTGGAAATCAATATGCTACACGGCTAATGCTGCAAAATAGTGTTTCAAGTTTAGAATTACTAACTCTGCCCCCATCTCCTTGAAATGGGATAACTGGATTGAGAACTGCAATCTAAGTGACCTTTTGTGTAATGTATCCCTGGCCCAAATACCTGACATAGCTCTTTCCAATATCATTTCTGATTCTATTTGGGTATTTCCTGATACTTTTTCATCCAGTTTAAAAGATGTTTTTTCGGGTATAAATGTTATTGCGGATGAGGGGCCTTGTTTGCTTTGGTTTGATAAGGTGAAAAGCAATTTTAAAAGCTAAATGGAGGAATTTCACTCGGACATACCTGGATGCAGTTGGTATAAAATGGTATGGCATAAAAGAAATGCATTTAAATTTTCTATTTTTGCTTGGTTGGCTAATGTTGGGGGGCTCAAAACTGCTGATGCGCTTCGTGTAAGGAATATCATAGTACCGAGCTTATGCAGCCTCTGTCATTCTTATGATGAAACGGTTTCTCACCTATTCTTTGAATGCTCTTATACATTCTCTATTCTAATTGGTTTATTTTATGGTATGAGTAATTTTCTTCTTAGGCCAAACATATTCCAGGTGTATGATTGGATTAATGGGAAGTATAATGGAAAATCGGAGGTGATTAATTTTTATAAACTGGCTATTTCCACTATGATTTATTTTATTTGGAAAGTGAGGAACAATAGAATTTTTGGTAATCAATTTCAATGCCATTCTTCTTTACTGTTAAGTATCAAGAGAGATATGTTTGAGAAGATTGTGAAATGGAGAAATGCGATGGTCTTTCTGGACAGACTGTAAGTTGGTTCACTGTGTTTTACACGCTGCTTATGCTGACGCCCCGAGCACTCGCAGATATGCCCTCCTGGACAATGATGAAACTCCCCTCACACTCCCTTGGACGGTCCATGGGTTTCTATGGGCAACCAGGGTTGTGTATGAACTGCTGTTCTGTCTCTTTTATTCTTGAGTCCAGGTGCTATGGGCATGGGAGTCCTTTTTGCCCTGCAATTTTGGCACTGGTTGGAGCTTTTCCCGGCCATCAAACTTTGTCTTACTGGATCATGGGATATGCTGCTGGTCTCTACATCCTTCTTGCTGAGTTTCGAAAGATCCTGTTGCTTTTTGTGTCCTCTGATCCATTCATGTTGGGATATTTTCTATCTTTTGAATTTTATTTCTGTTGGCATTTGTTAGCCATTTACATGTAATTTTTGTCTTCTTTTGGGCTTCTTCAAGCCAGCCATTAATGGCTTTAGTCTTTCTTTCATTACATGTAATCTTTTTTGATTAATATACGGGCTATGCCCAAATATTCCAAAAAAAAAAATGGCAATATATATAGAGAGAGAAGAGAGGAGAGATAGTGAAAAAAAATTATTTTCCTTAATGAATGAGTTTTTTTTTTTTGTGGGGGGAGGGACCCCCCCCCCCCCCCCACGCGCACGCGCCCTAAATACGCCTTTGGTTATAATAGTTAAATAATGTTAAATATATTATTAGTTAAATAATAATATAAACGAGCTTAGTTATAAATGTTAAATATTTTTTAAATTAAATAAGGCATAATCTAGCTTTTTAATAGAGTTTCTTAACGAGCATGTTCACAAGTTCTAAACGATCTTGTTCGTGAACATAAACGAGCCGAACGTTAGGGTGTTCAAGCTTGTTTATTTAGCTATCGAGTATTATCAAAGTTGTTCACTTACCTTATCAAATGAACATAAACGAGCTCTTATCGAGCCGAGCCACGAGTAGCTCGTGGAACGCTCGGTTCATTTGCAGCCTTAAGAGGAGTATATGATTCCATCATCTAGTAATTTCATAACTTTAGCTCTCACAATTCCTTCATGTTTAGATTTAGCATCTTTTGATGTTCCATGGAAGGTATGAAATTATAATAATCCGAAGATACTAAAAATATTTTAAATGAAAAAAAATGAATTTTTTGAATTTCTGATTGAATTAGAGCACTTTGGCACTGTACATGTGAGCCATACAACGCTAGGTATGAAAGCACTGCGGCGCCAGAAACCACCATCGTGGCAATGGTGTCTCTGTTCCCAGGGGCGGAGCCAAAAATTTTTATCAGTGAGGGAACAAATTAATCATTTTCAATATAATTCTAATATTTTTGAGTGGATTTTTTGCCTTTCTATTTAATAGTTCATAGTGAAATAATACTTTGATCTTTTAAGAATATTTATATTTACTTTTAATAAAATTTTAAATTCTATATTCTATTAATTGTTACACATAAATCTATGATTATCTTATTTTATCATATATACATTTTTAATGATAAGAATTTAAGGTTTTTCAAACTTATGGCATTTTTTTAATAAAATTAATGATTTCATATTTATGTCATATATAGAAAAAATTGCACTAAAATTTCTTCTTTATTTGTGGGCTCCAAAAATTTGCTCCTCAGCCTCTCTACGATCCCTTTCTCTTTCTTTGGGTCGTCGAGAAGAGTTTTAATGATTAAGTTCCGAGGTAAATTTTTAGAATGCATATTGGGTTGTGAATAAGACATCACCCAAAGATTTTACCCTCATTTTGTGAGAACTTTATGATATGAGTTCAGGTTTTCTATAGGCGCAAGCCCCTATAGTTAATTACCCCTCTCGATAATGAGAGAGAAATTTTGATTAAGGTTACTCATCAAATAGATACGTAGTATGTGGTGTATAGTTGAGACATAATTTGATTTTTGAAAATTTAATATTTAAAATTAAAAATTTACCACATTGCACTTAAAGTAAATGGTGGGGGGAGTGATGATAGACCCGATCAAGATTGCATGGTTCCGTCATCCCGGGTCATCATGATCCCTAATCAACTTAGTCAGAGGAGGTATTCGACCCAACTTGACCGAATGATCCTTGTTGGTAGCCATGGATTGCTTCGTCCAAGGGTAACTTTTTGATCTGGTGTGAATATTTTTCTAAGGGAACAAATTTGAATCATCTTGAGCTAATAGAGAGCTCTGTGATCTATCAGTCATGTCCTATTGATTCATTACTCAAGAATTCAATGCAGTTGAGAAACATATGAGCTCTGACTATGATTGTAATATAATAGTGTCATTTGTCTGCAAAGCCACCCGATCATAACCGTTTACCTATGGTGCCACTTGACTGCGAAATCACCAGTTAAAGTACATTTTTCACGTCTTTATAGCCAAGAGATTGATTGAGAATGAATCCTAATAATATTCTCGACCAGACATTAGTTCTTTGTGAGCTTAAATAATTTTCAAATTATTCACCTCGATAAACTGTTGTGGAGAGTGGATGAATTTTGCTTTAAGTATTTGATAATTTAATTTAATTTTAAATATCTTAAATTATTGAATGTATTCATGAGAATTTGGGGGAACTTTGAATGTATAGGGTCCTCTCTGTTTGAAATATTTTGTCAACATGGCTATCATTGATGTTTATAGAAGATTTCACTTTATTGGTTGAACCTTATAGACTCTACCAACTTACCGACAGACGATCGGGTTTATTGTCGATTTTATGACTTTGTTAGTGAAATTTCTTTGTTATAGTCCTTAAAGGCCTAATATGATTGTGTAAAATAAATATCTTAGTCGATATCATGATCATGTATTTGTTTGATAGTTCGAGCTTTATCAAGTCCTATATATTTACATAGGAGGATTAAGATCAAATTTAAGTTCATTTCTTGACCCGCACAACATCTTCAGATGTCGTATGTGTGCATACATCATGCTCATCATGGACCATGCAGGTAATGATCATATTTTAATGCATAACGGGGAGTATTTAAATATTTCATTTTAATCAATTGCGTAAACAACTATTATTAAAAGAGTGCGCGAGATTTCATTTTAGCATCTGCAAACCCCTTTTGTTCACTTATGTGCATGCTGTAGATTGGGCAGTATGGCGTTGTACTTCATTTACTGTGCATCGATTTGCTGCTCGTGCGAGGTGGGGCTAAACAGAGGAGGAAGGTTGGAAGTCGGCTATGTTAATCAGTATAGTGAAGGCGTCTAGCTCTGGTCGTGAGGTCGAGCTATAGGTTCTAAGATGGGTGTTCGTTAGGGGTGTAAATGAGTCGAGTAGAGTCGAGTTTAGGCCCTTATCGAGCTCAACTCGTCACTTGGAAAACTGGATGGATTGCCTCTTGAGGAGTCAGATGCAAAGAACGGAGAAGGTTGGGGCTCTCGTGTGCGGGAAAGAAAATGAACGAAGCCTAATTTGTATTTATTTTATCAACGTGAGCGAGAGCTCAATCAAGAGTGGGATTTATGCAGGGAAAGAGGGACGAGACAGCTCGGTGCCATTTTTTAGGGGATGGGCAGCCGAATAACAGGATTTGAGCAGAGGTAAGAATAATATTTTTTTTTATTTTTTTTTCTTTTATTCGGGTAGTGTCAACAAATGTCACACAATAAATATGGTGCGCGTCTAGAGTGAACCGCATTTATTGTAACCTGGTTGAACCTATGGATCTCCAAATATTTATTCTAGATGTCACACCAAAGGTTTCATTTTACAGATTTCTGGGAGTATGTATCTTTGCATCACGCTAGTTCTCTATCTTCATAAATTTTTAGATGTATCCATGGACAAATTCACATGTTGGCTTTAATCAAGTAAAGACTCATAAGATATGACACGGTACTTCATACTTAGATCCTTAGAGCATTACTCCACATATGTTGGTAGCTATCATTGCCACCTCTTGCTCTTCTTTTTCCACCACATTCAGCTTAGTTTCAATATTTTCACATATGTTTTGCAATTATCATTATTACAATCATATATATATATATATATATATATATATAAGTTTTTTGTTATATAATTGCGTGTTTGTTCAGAATTTGCCTGAGTTTTGCAGGTTTACCAACTCTCAGGACATTGTAGCCTTATGTTTTCTACATTTGCCTTCACCTTAGGTACACCCTTTTTTTTTGTGGATTTTTTATCTTTTGTCTTACATTTACACTACCCTTTTTTATGTTGATGCTTCACTATTTTGCATAGGTCCTCGCAGGAACAGGATACCGGCCAACTAGCTGTTACAAGAGGCCTTTGCTCATATACACTTTTACTTTGTTCGTCCATGTAGATTTTCTCTCATTCTTTAGTTGCTCAACATAGGTTCTAGTAGGATCATGACACTAGTTGGTTAGCTACTAGAGGAGAACTTGGTTCTGGTGCACCTTTCTTTTTTGTTACATACATTTGCATGATCATTTCTCTTTTCTTTATATTGATGCCTTTATTGCTTTGTGCAAGTCTCAACAGTGTAGGATGCCCGATTTTTTGAAGGGATAAACTCGACTTCTTCTTTAGACATAGGTTTAGGAGATATACTTCAGTTCTCTGTGAGGATAATGTTTTTTTTTTTTTTTTTTTTTTCATTTTTTAGCTGATGCATGCTTCTGAATAGATGTAAATTCAAACTTCTATATAAATTCTGAATTAATAAAATTAAGCATTATTCGCTTTTAAATATTCACAAGCTATTCTTTTCTTTCTGCTCTTGTGACTTCTATGGTTTTTGTGCTCACGACTTAGACACTCGTAAGAGTTAGCAGTTGCAATCTTCTCATAGCTTTAGCTTGAATTATGAGGTTTTAGTTCCTTCTGCCATGTGTTTTGTATGGTAGATAGTGGTGAAGGATTACCTGATTTATCCTTACTAACTTGTCAGGATATTTCTGTGCCTTCTGCCCTTTGCTTCTTGCTTTGATGGGCTTGACGAAGGAGTAGAAGCCGATAACCTAAACCCTTTTGGTTTACATTAGGCTAGTGGTTAGGGGTCATCAGTCAAATACTTTGTGCATGGAAGATTTATCTATGATGAAAATCCTTTTAATTCAGCCTTAAACTTTATATGAACTTTGAGATAATTTCTTTGATCATTTACTTTGTGCATTGGCAGACTTGTTGAAGAATTTCTAGGTTTCAGGTTTAATTAATAACACCAAATGTTGGTATTACCTTAACCCTTAACAAGTTGAGAAGACTTTAATTTGGATTACTTGAACTTATCAGATTGGGTGAGTTAGGATTTAACAGCTCTTGTCATCCAACTACTGAAACACGAGTTCCTATACTACGACCTTTTTTATGGCTTGTTAAATAGACGGAGCTGCCATCGACTTGGTAATATCTTGGCTTGTTGATTCCGACCTCATATTCCTGCTCAGGCTTTTGATTAGAGATATAGAAAAATGCACTCCTTAAGCTAAATTTGTTGAAGTTAGCAAATTTGAAGTCGTTCTTTATGGTTAGAGATCTTAGAGCTTATGCACATTTGACAGTTATTGATTGAGACTTGTTCCTTCACACCAAGACTTTAACTCTCTGGTCAATTAGGAGAATCTCATGGACTACAACTATTTGAACTTATCGAGTTAAATAAGCCTTCATGCTTCCTAATAGTCCTTACGAATAGGTTGACAAAATGGGGGTTCCTCTATTACGGCCTTTCTTATGACTTATTGAGGGAGCTACCAACGTTGAATCTGGTCTCATACACCCATTTGAACCTTATGCTTCAGGCAGTAGAAGAACTTGTGCTACTTTAGCTTGACTTGCTGGAGTGTGTAGTCACAAAAATATTCTCTCAACCTAAATAAGTTGTTCCATCTATGTCTCAAACTTTTTAGAGAACCACCTATATATATTTGAAATAAGAGTCGTTACATCTCCTTACTTAAAGGGACACTCATGTTTGATGATTTTAGATATTTATTTGGGGATTACAGTGCGTAGCATGATGTTAAACCAAATAACATATTTGATGATTTTAAATATTTATTTAGGGATTTTTGCATGAAGAATGATGTCGACCCAAATAAATATTTAAAAATATACCCAAATCTTAAAAGAGATGGTTAAGCAAGTTCTGTACTTCATAATTTTAAATATTTATTTTGGGATCTCAGTTTGAAGCATGATGTTGACCTAAATAAGTATTTAAAATGCCCCTATCTTATAGGGAGATTTTTTCATGGGATACTTAAAATGTTTTTTTTTTTCAATACAAAAAAATTTAAGAATGTAAAATTCATATATTAATAAACATGTATAAAATGTATAATACATAAAAAATAATTTTTTCTTGAATAAACTTTATGCGTGATATTTCTTTAAATATTGACCGTTGATTAATCACATGAACCTCTGATGGTGCAAATCGATAATTTGATAAGCTTCTACCTGATTCACCATCTCAATGACAAAGGGACCTTCCAAATTAGAAATGAATTTGCCACCAATTTTTCAGTGTTGAATGATTGACCTTCTCAGCACCAGAACTAACTCTCCTTCTTGAAATGCTCGATGAAGCACCACCAGACCAAAATTTTTTTCCATCCTTGCTTAATATATCTCCATATTCTCCTGAGCATGCATCCTTATTTCATCCAATGTGTTAAGTTGTTCCATTCTCAAGCGAGTATTTTGCTCCTTAGTGACATCATGTTGGACAGCTACCTAAAGTGATGGTAACTTGATCTCCAATGGCAGACTACTTCAACGATAAACACTAGTATATAAGGAGTAGCTCTGATTAACATCTTGTAAGTTGTATGATATACCCATAATATTTATATCATCTTAGTATGTCACTCTCTTTTGTTCTTGTAAGGATCTTCTTAAGTAATTTTACCAATACTTTATTGAAGGCCTCCATCAGACCGTTTTCCCTTGGGTTGTATATCAATGAGTAATGCCAATTGATTTTGTGTCAATCAATAAATTTATAAATTTTGGTACTCTTAAATATTGTGTGTCATTTTTTGAGATTATATGGTGTGGTACACCGAATCTATAGGCAATGTTGTGGGGTAAGGAAGTTAATCATATGTTTCATACATATGACTTCTTTGAATGACGCCACTTCTACCCACTTAAAAAAATAATTGGTCGCTACTAGAATGAAGTGAAATCCAACTGATGATAATGGATCAATTGGCCTAATTATATATGTTCCCCAACATTCAAATGGTCAGGATGTCACCGTAGGGTGTAATTGATTTTAACGAATGATATATAACATTATCATGGATCTAACACTCATATCATGTCTTAACATAATCAATGCAATATTTCTTAAGTGTTGGCCAATAGTAACCCATTCTTTTGATTTTGACTGTCATTTTCAGACCTGATTGGTGTGCACCATAAAGTTCTTCACGAACTTTTTTTATCACCCTATCAGCTTCTTTGGCCTCTAAACATCTTAGCCATATTTAGTCAAAAGCTTCTCGATATAATGTGTTATTGACAAACACATATCATAGTATTTTTTTATTGATCTATGTTTCTAGTGATTTATCTGATGGGTTCTCTAAAGTCGTCAATGAATAGTTGTCTCCAATCATCATCTTCTTCAATGTCTAAGTAATGCCGCCATAATTCTTAAATGACGCTAGCTTTAAGCCTCCTTTTAATAACTTAATATTTATCTAACAGGTTTTCAATAATGATTTGTTGGGGAGGTTGAGAATCAACCAGAGTTGTATCCAATTGGCTAAGATTTGTTAGTCGCTCTTCTTACATGATTTGTAAAATGGTTGAATCTAGGACCTAATGAGAAAGGACTCCAATCAACATAGACTCATCGTTCATATTCATCATGTCCTTGGCTAGCTTGGCCAAATAATCTGCCTTACTATTTTGGGCTCTTGGAACTCAAGTTAATTTGGAAGTTTGAATTTGCTTCATAACCTTTATGACTCACCGATGATAGTAGGCTAATTCAAGCTTGCTAATTTTGTAGACACCCACCACTTAATTTTTAATAAGTTGAGAGTCACCTAAAATTTGGAGGTTTTAAATTCTGTCTGAAATAACAATCTCCGTATCCGTTATTAAAGCCTCATATTCAGCCTCATTATTGATTCATGTTTCAGTTAGAATGAGTGAATATCTCATTATACCTCCCTCGGGTGTTATGAGAATGAGACCGATACTATCCCAGGCTTTTGCTAGATTTGCACATTGGGCGGGTTTAATCAATGATGCTTAATTAAAGTACATCTCCTAAACTCATGGTTTTTCCTACTCTTCGACATACATGATATGTTCGTCAGGCATATCATCATTGAGTAGTGAATCTACAGGAATATGGTGTGTAACGAGAAAATTAGCTAAGACTTTCCCTTTCACTGCTTTATGTGAGACATACGTGATATTAAAATGTAGAATTATCACTGCCCATATGACTAAAAGATCTTTCAATACTGGTCTTGTCATAAAAAACTTCAGCATATCTATCTTTAATATCAATGTGATTTTATGAGACAATAAGTGGTGGCAGAGTTTTTAGATAGCGAATATCGATCAACGCCAGATAGTGCTTCTTAATTGGAGAATAATATATCTATGCTCTGATAAATATGTCGTGCAATTGATATCACGTATGAGAATGTGGTTCTAAGAATTAGGTCATGGATCTTGATATGTATGGATTTTATTATAATTGTGCTAACATATTTTTTGTAGGAGTTTTATGAAATTGTTATTTAGAAAAAAATAATTTTAGTTAGGAAAGTCTTGTAGGTGTGTAGTTATTTTAGAAGGCATGTGGATAAGTAGGTGGAGACCGATCAAGAACTCACACTCCAATTCATTCATGTGTAGAATTAAGCTGAGTTGTAATTATGATATAGCTCAACTACATTTCTTTTATTTTTCATGGAGTGTATTGAAGAACCCAGCTGCATTTATGTCCATTAACTATTATTTATTGATGATTAGTGTGCTTACTTTAATTGCACATTAGAACTACATGCTCTTATTGGGTTTCTTACTTTTTTTAGCTTGGGGTGGCTTGGACAAAGTCAATGCTAGACTCTTTAGGATGTTAAATTTTATATAAAATTAAATTTGCTTAATCAAGATAAAAATGAACATAAGATTTAAAATCAAGCCAATTTTCAAAATTTTTACATGATTCCTTGTGGGTCACTTTTAAAATATAATTACTATCTCAAACCATGTTCATTTCATAGTGACTAATTGCTAGTTCTGATTAGTCCTACCCATGCATGCATAGCCTAGTTCAAATCATATAGATTTTTCTTTATAACATAGATATATAATTCACTTTGCATAGTATAGCATTATTCATAATGAGGCATAAAGTTCATTTCGCTTATGTGCCTCCCAGTACTCTTATATTTGTATATGACCAGACTTCATGGATTTGAGATGCTAGGTGGACTTTATCTGATACCCCTTTTTGAGTAGGGTGGTAAATTTAGGTTGAGGTTGCCTAAATTCCTGGTGGGGTTTTAGGTCAAAAAGTCTCATCGTGGTGTCTTGCACTAGTTAGATTGTAGGCGTTAGTACTGAGTGTATAATACATCCTTTATAAATCTAGGGTCAAAGGCTGGCGGTATAAGTATGCTGATGTATGTCTTATTATTGGATAAGTTCTCCATTCTTCGGAGGTTATAAATCCCACATATCCATTTCACATTGATGAGGTCGCCTCCATATTTCTCTTACACATGCTCTATATGTGATGATTATCCTCCTCATTCCTCCCTTAACTAGCTGAGGTTTTATGGGATATGTGTTTGTTGAATAAACTAATTGAGCCTGTATTTTCATTATATTAAGAGAGCCTAGATATCCCATTATGTGCCAAACCTATAAGAAAATAAAATATTATCCTTGATTGAGAGTTTTCCTAAGCTGAGGCATAGGTTGCAATTAACTATGGGGGCTTACGAGTGTGGGGGAACTGATACCCACATCAAATAAAGTCAATTCAAGCTGAAGTATTGAATGGGGGAAATATCATGACTATCGAGTTATACATATTATTATCCATTGAGATATGTAGGTGAAAGCCACTATTCTCCATGGATAATCGTATGTATAATTCCATCTGCTCTCCCATTGGCCTGCTTGGATAGAGTATAAAGGTAGTGCTATGATGCTAGGCCAGTAAAAATATATTTTTCCTTAAATCTACCACACCGCCCTCCCTCACCCTTCACTCACATGCCTTGGTTAGGAAACCAGGAACCAGAGGAGGGGGGGGGGGGGGGGGGGGGGGGGGGAGGGGGGGGGGGGGGGGGGGGGGGGGGGGGGGGGGAGAAGAGGAGAGAGAAAGTTAATCGAGGCATTTTCATCTATCATTCCTTTTATGAAATGTGTTCTGATCATTATAAGTGACAAATTTCTTATTTGTATTTTTTAATAATTTTGATTTATATGAATTTATCTCTCTTAAATCTGTCAAAAATACATTATATTCTGATCTCAAGAGCTTTCATCATGTAACTTTTAATATGCTATAAATTTGATCATTTCGAATAATTTGATTGTATTTCATTAGTTAAATATGTGCAGAAAAATTTTTAGGGTAAAATAAGTAAGAAAAAGACATACTGAAAATGGGTTGAAATGATGTATTATGATTGGCATGATAATATTAAAATGTAATATGTGCTGAATGATTGGTAGGATCGAAATGTACTGAAACATGATATTAATTTGACTGAAAGGAGGTGATGTATTGATATTAAAAAAGATATACTCATTGATATCAATATCATATAGTTAATATGATAACCTCATATAATATTTCTTAAGATCCACGTGGTCCACTGATAGGAGTCAGTGGATGTGAGTCATAAAGAGCTAGAAACTGATGGAATTATAAAGAGTTGGGGCGAGTAATTCAAGGGGAGTTATATACAGAGTTTATTGAATGAGAGTCATAAGGATGAGCAAGATACCATCAAGATGTCCTCACATGAACATCTGATAGAATATTTATTATTCATTATTGATTACTAATATAATTTATTACTAATTCTAATTACTGATTGATGCTAACTTATATTGATTACTAACTGATTATAATATTGTTTATGAACTTAATGATTCTTATTAGAAGATATATATAATATTTTATGTCTATTTTAATTTTCAAACATCAGTTGCGTTGCCAAATAGATGATGTATAGCTCAATGACTGTTTAGTGACATACATCGAGAAGGAAGTTTTTGGCTCTGTTTTCAATGAAGTCATTATGCAATATTATCAACAAATATAAATTAGAATGCAAATCTTATATATATATATATATATATATATATATATATATATATATATATATATATATATATATATAGATATATGTGTGTGTGTGTGTGTGTGTGTGTGTGTTTTTAAATTTTTAATATAATGATTATGTCCACTATAAAAAAAAAATTGAATTAGGCCCCTATATAATAATAATAATAATAATTATAACATTATTATTAAGCCTAATTATCTTTGAAGATATATGATGAAAATATGAAAGGCTTTGGATGCTTCATATATTTATTTATGACGAGCAATTAATAGGTGCAGACATCAAACGTAGAGATGCGTTCGGATACTGCGTATCTTATGCTTAAGCTCTGCCTACACTTTGCTTATTTACTGTGTATATAATGCATATTTGTAAATATACAATAAATATTTAGTTGTGAAAATTTACTGCTTATTTGCTATGTATCTATAAATACTTAAAGTATAAGCATAAGATACACAGAGTATAAGTAGAATGTACACAATACATCCAATAATTCCAATACAATACATTAAAGCTTCCTTTGGGACGGCTCTTTCTGCTTCCTAAAGCAACTTCCTAGTACAAAAATTAAAATTTTTATACTATGAACCTGCTTTAGGAAGCAATAAAAAAGCCTAAGTCTGTGTCCTTTTCGTTTTCGTATTGATTTTAAAGAGACGTGGGGTTTACAATAATATATTCAATTCACGGGCTCAAAGGCCACGTGAAGAAACAGGAATAAAACTACCAGCGCATCTTTCGTCGTCATCCCTTTTGTCACCGGCGATGCTGCCCTACCGGAATCTCGCCGAGGCGGAGGTGGTGCTCGGTCGAAACCTCACCGCCGCTGAAACCTTCTGGTTCCATTACTCTGCATCGATGCCGGATTACCTCCTTTTCTACCACAACATCGCATTCCTCTTCGTCATCTTCACACTGGTTCCCCTCCCCATGGCCGTCGCTGAGCTCATTCGTCCATCCACCATCGCGCCCTTCAAGCTCCAGCCTAAGGTCGCCCTCCCGCCCCTCTTCCTTTCTCAAAATGCTACAAAGTCGTTCTTCGCGTCTTCTTCTTCGTTGTCGGCCCTCTCCAGCTTATCTCATACCCCTCTGTCAAGGTACTCCGCCTATTTGTCGATTCTTCTGGCTTTATTCGGAATGAGTTTTATCAAAACCTTGATTGGAATTTGATTTTTGTTCCGTAGTTGGTGGGGATCAGGACAGGGTTGCCGTTGCCGTCAGCGTGGGAGATGGCGGCGCAGCTGGTGGTTTATTTTTTGGTGGAGGATTACGGGAATTACTGGATCCACAGGGCGATGCATTCCAAGTGGGGATACGAGAAGATCCATCACGTGCACCATGAGTTCACGGCGCCGATGGGATTCGCTGCCCCGTACGCACACTGGGCGGAGGTGCTCGTGCTTGGAATCCCTTCATTTATTGGGCCGGCTTTGGTTCCGGGACACATGGTCACTTTCTGGCTCTGGATTGCCCTGCGGCAGATTGAAGCCATCGAGACGCATTGCGGGTATGGGTTATTAATTTAAATTCTGTTGATAATCAATCCTCCCTAATTTACTAGTCTTTGCCATCTCCTTCTAAAAATTACTAGATGTCCTACTTTTTATTTTTTTGACATTTCTTTTGGTCTTTTGAGTTGAAAAAGTTGGTGAGGTGAATTGCATTAAATAGGTCGCAGTTTGTTTGTTATTTTTGTATGATCTATTAACCATCGATCGTAATTTTCCTATGGAGTAAAAAGTTCGCAATTGATGCGCTGAAATGGATTGGATGGGTTGGAAATTCCTCTCTGGGGCGACTGTATGCGTTTTCTGCATTGTCTGTTTTAATTACTAGCAATGTTATGCCCATCCATTTCTTCGCTGCATGATAAAAATATTCTTACAGTAGTTGCTTTTTTATTATTTAAATCATAGGAGCTGGCTACCTAGCATGACCTGCATGATCTGCATGTCACACAAAATGGATGATACTTTATTTAATAGGTGATTTGTAAGAGCTTCTAACCGCAGACGAAGCAAGAAACAGAGAATGTACAGAAGACTAGTTTCTGTAGCAAGGTAATTCTCGTTGATACATAGCAGGTGTTACGTAGAGGGTTATATAGGAAGATAATCAGAGGTTTGTTTGGGAACAACAGAGACATTTTGTACAGTCTGTGCGGAATGTGCAGAAAACAGAGATGAGGCTGCACGTCCTAGTGGTCCCGATGGCGTTGTGTTGATGCTGAGAGTGAGGTATGCTGACAGACCCCAGCAAATTAACAGTCCAAGGGCTGGAGTGTTAATTTGTTCCGTAGAGAGTGAAACCGAGTAATGGAGAGGGGTTTAATTGGTAAGAACATCAGCTGGTTGATCAAGTGAATTTATGTAATGAAGTTCGATTGCCTTCTCTTGGATGTGGTGGCTAATGAAATGATAGTCAATTTCGATGTGTTTCGTCCGGGCATGAAAAATTGGATTGTGTGCAAGCGTCATGGCGGAAGTGTTATCACAATAGATCTTAGTTGGTTTCTGTTGAGTGACCAGAAAGTCATTGAGTCTTTTTAGCCAAAGGATATCGGAGGTGGCGGAAGCAAGAGCCCTGTATTCAGCTTCATTGGAGGATTTGGATACAATGGGTTATTTTTTGATGCAGCAAGAGATTAGGTTTTTTCCTAGGAAAGTGGTGAAGCCAGTGATTGACTTGCGGTTAGAATGATCAACTGCCCAATCAACATAAGTGTAAGTTGTCAGGGAAAGATCACCGGGAACCAAAGGAAGACCAAGATGAAGCATCCCTTGTATGTAGCGGAGGATGTGTTTGAGGGCCTGATAGTCATGATTCGTGGGTTGCATGTGTTGACAGATGTAGTTTGTTGCGAAGGCTATACTGGCCTGGTGATGGTGAGGTATTGAAGTGATTCGGCTAGGTGACGGAAGAGGTGAGGATCAGCGAATGGCTGGTCCGATTGGTGCTCGTGGGATGTCTTGAGAGACATGGGTGTTGGAGTAGATTTGCAATTATCAAAGTCGGAGGAATGAAGCAAGTCCTTGGCCTAGTGTGACTGATGGAGAAGCAGGCCATGATTGGTTTTGCAAATCTGAATGCCTAGAAACGTGGAGACTTGTCCAAGTTGCTTAAGTTGGAATGTGGCTTGTAATTGAGAGAGCAATTGCTAAAGGAGCTGTTGATTATTAACTGTAAGGAGAATGTCATCAACATAGATAAGTAAATAAAGTTGTATTGCATTCACCGAGTAGAGTAGCAGAGATGGATCTGCTTTGCTGAAGTGAAAGCCAAAGTTGAGTAGGAAGGTTGTGAGTTTGGTGAACCACTGTTTCAGAGCTTGTTTTAGGCCATAAATGACCTTGTTAAGCTTACACACATGGTTTGGGAAGTGTCACGGAATCCAGAAGGTTGCCACGTGTAGACTTCCTCATTGAGTTCAACATGCAGAAAGGCGCAGGAGATGCCATTTGTAACGCGGCCATTTGCGAATTAGAGCGATGGTTAAGAGAACGCGAATGGTAGGCATCTTGGCCATCGGACTAAAGGTCTCCTTTTAATTGATGTTGTATTGTTGCTTGAATCCTTGAGTAACAAGACGAGCTTTGTATCTGTCAATTTGACCATTGGGCTTAAGTTTCAATTTGTAGGTCCAGTGGGAGCCAAGTATCAGATCATTTGGCGGCGCAGACACAAGAGGCCATGTGTGCTTTTTTTGAAGGGCATTAAACTCAGAGAGCATGGCACCCTTCCAAGGTTGATGTAGAATTGCTTGCTGGTACGTGGTGGGAGTAGTGGGTGGTCAGGTGGTAACTGAAAGGTCAAATATATGTTTTGGCTTTAGGTGACCAGAGCGAAAGCAGGCTAACATAGGATGAGTTGAGTGTGGAGGAGCTTGTGGGGGATTTGTAGTTAAGGAGGGTTGACTAGTATGAGCATGAGATGGGGATAGTGGGTGAGTTGAATTGAATGATGGATTGTTTGGTGGATGGTAGCTAGGATAAGTGCTGGTGGAGTTGGTGTGGTAAGTTGAGATGAGGTATGTATAGTGGAATGCAGGATGAGCAGGAGCGGAGACATTGGTGAGGCTGGAGGTGGAGAGATGGATGGTTGAGAGAGCTAAGTGTATGAAAGACATTTTTGTGGAAGATTACATGATGAGAGATGTGAATATTGTTTGTGCCGAGATGTAGACAGCGATAGCCCTTGTGGGAGGTTAAGTAGCCTAGAAATACGCATTCATGTGAGGGAGGGTGGAGTTTGCTAGGAGACAGAGGTTTGAGCCAAGGGAAGTAGAGGCAGCTGAATGTTTTGAGGTAATCGTATGTTGGAGGGTTGCTGTGGAGCATCTCGTAGGGAATTTGGAGATTAATGGCCTTAGATTGTAACCGATTTATGAGATAATTTGAAGACTTGAAGTTATTACAGCTTCAGCCCAAAAATGTAGGGGGAGGGAGGTGGCGTGTAGGAGAGTACGAGTGGTATCCACGAGATGGCGATGCTTGCGTTCGGCCACGCCATTTTGTTCGGGAGTGTACGGACAATTGAGTTGATGAGTTATACCGTTGTCAAGAGAAATTTATGAAACATGTTATTGGTAAATTCCCCACCGGCATCGGAGTAAAAGGTTGTAATGGTTTTATTAAATCGAGTTTAAATAAGCTTAGTTAGTGTTTGAAATTTTGAGAAGGTTTCAGCCTCGAGTGCATTGGAAAGAGCCAACAATACTTGTATAATCGTCGATGAAAATTACATAATAGCGATAACCCACTACAGGAAAACCCGTTATTACCGGCGGACACAATCCGCCGGAAAACATAGATAATCCGATGGAATCATACGTTTCCGTCGGACTTTTCGGCGGAAATTCATACGCCGGTTTTGGCCGCGTCGATAAATTATTTCCGGCGCGAAATTGGCGTCGGAAATATTTCCGGCGCATGATCCGACGAATTACCGGCGAAAAAACGGATCATTTTCGACGTTGGAAAACACCTTAATTCCGGCGTCATATCCGTCGGTAATTATCGTCGCATTATGCGCCGGTCATTATCGGCGGATATGACGCCGCAAAGTGCATGTACGAAACCCACGACCTCTCTTGCGACGCAAAGTATACGCCGATAATTACCGGCGGAATGTGCGCCGGTACATGCGCCGGCAGTTTCCGTCTGAACAAAGGCGCCGGAACACACGATACGATTCGTTGTATCGTCGTTTCCGGCGAACTTCCGGCGCAAAATCCGTCGGAAACCTGTAGCATTGACAAAAAAAAATTTCCTTCTCAGCCGACAATCAAATTTCCATACCTGCAAACAAATACAAATAACAATTCCACCACAATTCAATTATAACATTACAACATATCAACAATTTCACCACAGTTTCACAACAGTTTATAACATTAAAAGAAATAGTTCAGTACTAACAATCAACTAAACACATCACATTAAAAGAAACTGTTCAATAAAACATGTTCACAGAAATAAACAAGTTCATATAAACTAAATTAAACTACTCTGACTCCATGGACTCCTCAGGTGGAGCTACATCTTTTCCACTCAGCTGCTCCCTCATCTTGCGCATTTCATCCAACAACTGATTGTGTTGCTGAATACTTGTTTGAACCTGTGCTTGCAGCTGAGCTTGAACCTGTGCTTGCAGCTGAGCCTGCCAATCAGCTTGTGATTTCCTTACTTGCTCTAGCTCAGCTTGAAGGGCACTTATTTGTTGAGCTTGTAAGGAGTCATGTGAACTGGATGCGAAGCTAGATGCAGTAGAGGATGTCATCCCCTCATATGCCTGAGCTTGCGCACCTAATCCATAAACTCTACCATGTTGCATTCCTCCGACGGCCTGCGACCAGATGCGATACTCAGAATACTCCACAGAGCCGCCAGAAGAGCCCTCACCTGATGCGGCATGAGTCTCTCGAAGCCGTGTATAATCCTCCTGTGTGTAAAAGTATAATATAAATATATATATAGTTAAACTAAAACTTAAAAAATATTAAACATATATAAAAATATACTTACATAGGCTTTTTTTTGATCTCTCATCAATCCACTGTTGATCCTCCTCCTGTCGCTTATGAGTGCGACTATGCAATTCAACAGGAGTTGGTTCTCTACCAAGCATCGCTTTCTGTTTGAATTAAGAAAAAATTTTATTAATATAGATTAAAGAATAATTTTAAAAAAAAATTTAAAATTCATTACCAAACGACGCCTGTGCTCAATATGTGGAACAGAGCCGCCTGTATGAAGTGAACTTCCCAACCCACCACCAACATCAGAAGCTCTGTTCTGTCTATTATGATCCCTCTTCCTACTGTACTCTTCGCTGCCCCAAGCTGCATTTAACTCAGCTTATATTTACCTCTCCAATCCACACAGTGGTCGTTTTCCCAGACTTTCTAATATCAGTGAACATGTCGCGCGCATCCGAGTAGACCCACGCTTCTCAAAATTCTTTCTAATCTTGTCATTGTGTTGGGGGGCAGCCAACAAAAAAATCTTTCTGCAATCAAATACATATGATATATAATATATAAGAGTATTAGCTTAAGTAAAAAAGAATAAATCATTTAAACATAAAAAATTAAAAACCAAAAATGGCGTGTAGAGAGTACGAGTGGTATCCACGAGATGGCGATGCTTCGTTCGTTCCAACACGCCATTTTGTTCGTTCAAAGTGTACGAAACAATTGAGTTGATGAGTTATACCCGTTGTGTCAAGACAAATTTATGAAAATATGTTATTGGTAAATTCCCCCCACGGGGGCATCGGAGTAAAAGGTTGTAATGGTTTTATTTAAAATCGAGTTTAAATAAAGCTTAGTTAGTGTTTGAAAATTTTGAGAAGGTTTTTCAGCCTCGAGTGCATTGGAAAGAGCCAACAATAACTATGTATAATAAAATCGTCGATGAAAATTTACATAATAGCGATAACCCCACTACAGGAAAACCCGTTATTACCGGCGGACACAATCCGCCGGAAAACATAGATAATCCGATGGAATCATACGTTTTCCGTCGGACTTTTTCGGTGTGAAAAATCATAGTACATACGCCGGTTTTGGCCATCTCGATAAATATTATTTCCGGCGCGAAAAAATTGGGTCGGAAATATTTCCGGCGCATGATCCGACGAATTACCGGCGAAAAAACGGATCATTTTTCGACGTTGGAAAACACCTTAATTCCCGGCGTCATATAATCCGTCGGTAATTATATCGTCGCATTATGCGCCGGTCATTATCGGCGGATATGACGCCGCAAAGTGCATGTACGAAAAAACACCTCTCTTGCGACGCAAAGTATATACGCCGATAATTACCGGCGGAAGGTAAATGTGCGCCGGTACATGCGCCGGAAATAATCTCAAACTCTCTGAACCACATCTCCCGGACTTCTTTCGGGACTTTCTTCCAAGAAACATAAGGAGCGTCGTCAAAACTTTGCTCCGTATGATGTCCCGTATATTTTATGTGTCGGTTGTTTTTTTGATGGGTAGAACCTACAACAAAAAAAAAAAGTTATATAAAACAACATATATAAAATAAAAATAAAATAAAAAATTATTTATTAGTTTAAAAAAATAAAAAGAAGAATGTACGTACGTGTCACCCTCAGGTGCTATCAACATTCTACCATCTGTCTCCTGCTCTACTGCAGCTGCTGTCGAAGGTCCAGCTTCTGTCGAAGGTCCAGCTGCTGTCGAAGGTCCAGCTGCTGTCGAAGGACCAGCTATAGCGGGCTGATGGGGTGGTGGGGGATAGTATGGTGGAGCATATGGTGGAAATAGATAAGTAGGAGGGGCACCAGCATACGGTGGGGGTGTGTAGTATGGGTAGAAAGGAGTACTCTGCCCAGGATCTGGTGAAGTAAAACGGGGGTCTGGTGAGTAAAACTGTGGGCTACCCTTCCCATGAGTGGGTAAAGGCTGTGTATCAGGATGAGGCTGTGTAGTAGACTGAGGCTGTGTAGTAGTAGCTGAGGCTGTGTGTAGTAGGCTGAGGCTCTGTAGCAGGGCTGAGCCGAGGTGGTCCCCTCAGTACGTACTGGCCTAGGTGGTCCAGCTGCAGTGCAGTGGTCTTCTTCGTGCGCCTGTTAAAAAAAATATTTTTTTCAATCCTCCTCTACTAGGCTCCTCACCTGAAGCCATCTGCACATAAATAAATAAAAAAAATATTAGAAATATGAGTTTATAACAAAAATTTAATCAAAAATAGCGCAGTGCAGTAGCTATAGCTAAAAAAAATACAGTCAAGTAAAATGCAGGGGAGTAAAAAAAAAAGCAGTGCAGTAGCTAAAAAAAAAATACAGTCAAGTAAAAATGCAGGGGAGAAAAAAAAAACAACAGTGCAGTAAAAAAAAAAAAAAATGCAGTAAAGTAAACGCAGGGAAGTAAAATAAAAAATGCAGTGCAGTAGCTAAAAAAAATTTAAGTTACCTTATGTTGTTAACTCATCATTTGTTGATTCACTTGCATAAGATGATACACTCCCATTACTATCAGATTCATCATTACTTTCCTCTATGGTTAGATCTACCTCCTCTAACTGCAACTCGCTCTCATTAATTCTGATTTGGTCATCTACATTGATTGGGAGATTTTTTAAATTAGACATAAACTCTTCTTGATGTGCTGATGGTATTGAGGTGGTTTTCTCAATTACTCCCCTTGGTTTTGTCTTCATAACTACCAGCCAATCTTGTTTGCCTCGTATTCCGCTTGGATAGTTAGCATAATAGACTTGAGTTGCCTGACTAGCAATGATGAAAGGATCAAACTTTGCATATCTCATAGCCCGCTTTACTTCTGTTATACCGTAAATTGGATGAACTTTCGTGCCTCTATTTGGTACTGGATCAAACCATTCACAATTGAAGAGATACACAGTGTTCCTCTGACCGGGATATTCAACTTCTAATATTTCTTGTAATACCCCGTAGTATTCAGAATCATCTCCTGTATGGGTGTTCCCTCTTACACATACGCCTGAATTTTCTGTCTTCCTTCACACCAATTTTTTGTCTGGAATTTATAACCATTGACCTCAAATATTTTGATAACATTTTACTAATCTATTTGGTCCCCAAGCTAACTCAGATAACTTTTAATACTGCGAACTATCTTCAGTGTGTACCTTCAAATGTACAAGATGTTATTAATTCAAATAATTAACTCATTAAGTAAGAATAATTATTCAAAACATACCGTATCTTTAAACCAAGCAGTGAATTCTTTTTCCACTATCTTCTGGACTTCTCCTTCTTCTGATGTACTAAGACCATCAATGAACCTCCTACAATTTTTTGTCTTGAGTTTATAACAAAGTCTTGATGTTGTTGTTGTTGAGTTTAGAACAAAGTCTAAAAGAAAATAAAAAATATAAACAACTTAACTCATACTTACTCGAGATATGGCTCCACTTCATCACAGTTAAGCAAGATGTACAATGTGATAACTGTCATCTCCTCATCACAGGTAGATGCTCCATAGAGTCAAAAAAGCCTGGAGGAAATATTTTCTCAAGTTGACACAAAATGAATGGAATTTGCTGCTCCATAAGAATCAAATTCTCCACATTTAATTTAGAAGAGCATAAATCTTTGAAGAAGGCACTTAGCTCGATCAGGGGCTTTAAAATCTGATCTGGAAGATAACTAAAAGCAGTTGATAGTAGATATTGCATTAAGATATGACAATCATGACTTTTCAATCCAAATAATCTCCCTGATCTTATGTCAACACACCTGCTTAGATTGGAAGAATATCCATCAGGTACTCGTAGAGTCTTCACCCATTCACAAATTGCTCATTTTTGCTCTAAAGTTAATGTGAATGGAGCTTTGGGTTTGAGAAATTTTTTGGCTCCACCATCCTTCAATTCCAAAGCTTTCCTTCTACAAATCTCCTTTAAGTCCATCCTTGCTTTTATATTATCTTTTGATTTCTCTTTGATGTCCATAACTGTATAGAAAATATTATCAAAAACATTTTTCTCTATATGCATAACATCCAAGTTATGTCTAATCAAGTTTGTTCTCCAATATGGCAACGACCAAAAAATACTTTTCTTGGTCCAATTATGATTGACACCATATTCTGGCAATCTAATCTCAGCTAATGTTGGAGATTCCATTATGGTGGGCAAGAACTCTACTCTTTCAAAAATTTCTTCACTACTGAATCTTGGAGGAGGTTGAAACATCACCATTTTATTTTTAGTAAACGCTTCTTTATTTCGCCTGAAAGGATGACTTTGAGGCAAAAACATTCGATGACAATCGAACCAAGTGTTCTTCCTACCATACTTTAAAGTGAATGATTTTGTATTTTCCATACAATATGGACAAGCTAACTTGCCTGAAGTATTCCAACCTGAGAGCATACCATATGCAGGAAAGTCACCAATTGTCCAAAGTAATGCTGCTCTTAGTGTAAAATTTTGTTTGGTGGAGATATCATATGTACTTACTCCCTCTTCCCATAATAAACTTAAATCATCAATCAGAGGTTGTAAGAATACGTCAATCTTTAATTTTGGATTATGTGGCCTTGGAATTATAAGTGATAGAAACATATAAGGAGTAGTCATACATAACTCTGGAGGAAGATTGTAAAGAGTGAGTATCACAGGCCAACATGAGTACGGTGTAGCCGATTGACTGAATGGAGTAAAACCATCTGCACATAAACCTAATCTGACATTTCTTGGTTTTGCCGCGAATGTGGGATGTGTACGATCAAAGTGCTTCCAAGCCTCTGCTTCAGATGGATGTGTAATAACACCTTGTGGAATGTGATCATTATGCCATCTCATATGTGCAGCAGATCTCATGGATGCATATAGCCGTTGTAGTCTCGGAATTATTGGAAAGTAGAACATCCTACTAACAGGCACATCCTTTTGCTTCCTTCTATTTCTAGATTTGGGTTTAAATCTTGGTGCATTGCAATGACGGCATACAATTTCTGTGATATCTTCTTTAAAGTATAACATGCATCCATTCATACAATAATCACAATAATCTATATTTATGTATGTCAAACCAAGTTTGGAAACTAACTTCTTTGTTCGATATAGATCTGTAGGAATTAAATTATCTGTCGGATTAGTTTCCTTAAGCAGCCCAATGAATTGATTAAAACATTCACGAGCAACGTTATATTCAGCCTTGATGCTTAACATCTTCACAGCAACAGATAATTCTGAGTGAGTCGTGCACCCTTTCCAGATTGGTTGCTGGGCAGCATGCAATAAATCATAAAAGTTTTGTGCCTCCGTATTCGGTAACTCTTCTGTATTTTGTTCAGTTTGAATTCCAGTTACATCATAAACTAATTCCTCAAGATTTAAACGGATGTTTTCAGCCTCAGCAACATTACTACTTGTAGAAGGACCGCATTGATAATCAAATAGTGGCTCATACTCACCATGAGAAGTCCAATACCAATACCGTGGCATGATTCCTCTGCGATACAGATCAACAGTTACATCATCTGGTTCTAGGTGCATTAGATTTTTGTGTTTAGAACATGGACATCGAAACTTTCCTTCTGATATAAAGCTGGGCAGCTGTTTCGCTTGCTGAATGAAAAAGTTCACCCCATTGATGAATTCATCTGTTAATGTCTTCCGACCTTGAGATAATCGGTTATACATCCAACTTCTTTGATTTCTAATATCCATAACCTATATATAAGAGTAAAAAATTAATGAATTTATATATATATCTAATTAGTATATCCAAGATGAACACTCACAAACTCGACTCGGCTCGATTCATTTGCATTTGAACACAAGTAAAAACTTCTACATACATAACCTTAAAAACTTAAATATATGTATTATTAACGCTTCTCTTTCCTAAAACTCTTAAGAGAACTTCTCTAGAACTTTATCACATGTTTTCTCATCAAACCTCACAAAATATATGTCGCTTCCATAGGTAGTCCTACCCAGCATGAATCCAAATTGATTTTGAGAAACAATAGTATCATGCCGTAATCTATGCTCAATTACTCTCTCCAATAATTTAAATGTATGACACATCAACTTAATTTTTCTATAATTCATGCACTGTTGTACATCACCTTAATTCTTGAAAATTGTAAACATCACACTCCTTCACTCATTTGGCATCTTTTTAATTTCTCTATAATTCATGTCTAGTGATAACAAAAAGATATGAACTTAATGATAGTCCTATATGTAATCCAACCGAAATAGCAAAAAAAATGAAAACAAAAACCTTCAAATCCCTCTCTAGTCTTATCAACAAGAACAATATCATTAACAAAAAGCATGCACCAAACTACATCCTCTAGCAAATGTCTAGTGATAACAACCATGACTATAGCAAAAAAGATATGGACTAAAGGCTAATCTATATGTAATCCAACCGAAATCGCAAAAAAATTTGAAAACATATACCTTCGGTTATCCTCGGCGGCGCGCGACTAGGAAGCACAGAGGCGGGATGCGACTAGGAAGGAGGCTCGGCGAAGTCCGGTGATCGTCGACGGCGAAGTCCGGTGACCGTCGGCGACGTCTAACCACGGCGAGCGACGGAGGGCGCCGAGCGAAGCAATCGAAGTGAGAGAATGGAAGGAAAAGAATGACGGCCAGAGGGGTTCGGGTTCGCGAAATAGGGCTTCTACCGGCGGAACTTCCGCCGGTAATGGCAATAGTGACGTCGGTATAATTTTCGACGTATAATCCGTCGGATATATTTCGTTGAGTTTAAATAAGCCGGCGCACTATCTGCCGGTACCGTACGTCGGAATAGTTCCGTCGTAACATGCGACGGAAATGGTTCAGGCATCCCTATACCGTCGGTTTTTCCGGCGGACAAGGCGTCGGTTCATTTCCGACGTATGTTGCGCCGGAACAGTTGACGCAAACCTTACGTCGAACAAATCCGCCGGTGACTGCGCCGTTTATTACCGTCCAAAAGGTTCCGCCGGAAAATCCGACGGTATTCGCGTGTTTTCCCGTAGTGACCATAGGGGGAGGAAACAGGAGCGGTCCCCCACACATAAGAGTGAATAAGAGAAAAGGATTGAGAGGTACAACATAATAAAGAATTGAAAGATAGTTCGTGGCTTTTAGCCACGTTACAAGACTTGCATACAGACTAAGAGAAGTACTGAACTAAAGATGGAAAAAGCTTAGATAATTTGTGGAGAGTTCGCTGGTGGGGATGTCCCAAGAGAGCATGCCAGAGAGATGCCGGCTTGAGTGCTGTATGAAAGGCGGTCTAGGTGGGTGGCGAGGCAGAGAAGACCGGGTAGATACCATTACGGCAATGGCCACTGAGTAGTACTTGATTGCTCAGCAAGTCCTTAATGACAAAGCCATTAGCATCAAAAGATATTGTGCAGTGATTATCGAAAGTTAGTTTATGAATGAATAAAAGATTATGTGATAGGGAAGACACATGAAGGAAATGGAGGAGAATAATGTTATGATTGGTGTCCAGCAGAGGAAGGAGGCCTTGCCCGCTGTTTTGAATGGGAAGGGAGGTGCCATTTGCGATTGAAATGGAGTCAGCTCCAGGGTAAGGAAGAGAATGCTGAATGTTGTGGCGTCCACGGCTAGGTGGTTGAAGTCTCCAGAGTCCAGAACCCACTCGGTGGAGGGTTGATTTGGATGAGTAAAGAACACCCAAGGTGATGAAGAGGAGGTCGGAGGTGGGACATATTAGGGGTTGAAGCGATGCCAGCAGGAGAGAGTGAAATGCCGAACTTTACCACAGATTTGATAGAGAGGGCGCTGATTTGATTGTGCGAAGACGAATTGTGGTCGGACATTGAATCCAGAGCTGCGGGGTTGGTTGTTGCAACCTCTGCCGCGGTTCTGGTATGAGGAGTGACCACGAGTGGATCCCCAAGTTGATTAAAGAGTAGTGGTTTTAGAATTGGTAGTCGAGTCCCGCTGAAGCTCTATTTTAAGATTAACCTCCTCACTACACAAGAGGGAATACAAGGTGACTAAGCTAATTGGTTGCTGAGCAGTGCTTATTGCCTTCTTGAAGGAGTCGTATGAGGAAGGCAATCCATTAAGGACAATTTTTAAAATTGCGTATTCAGGTATTAAGGCGTTTTTCGTTCGTGAGGCGTAAGCCTCAAAATCAAAAAATTGCGTAAACAGAAAAATTTTATTGTAAGAGTTATTTTGAGTGGTACCGAGCAGTACTGGCTTAGTATCGAGCATGTACTTAGTGGTACCGATCATGTACTGCTCAGTACCGAGCATATACTGCTTAGTACCGAGCATATACGTGCTTGGTACCAAGCGGTACTGAGCATTTATCTAGTAGTACCGAGCATGTACTGCTCAGTACCGAGCATAATTTTTAGAGGCGGACGCCTCTCAATCATGAGGCGAGGCGCGCCTCAGTAAACTTGAGGCGTACGTCTCAAATCTTGAACTCATTGTGGACGAAATTGCGCTGAGGCGCGCCTCTTATTGCGCAATTTTAAACCATGATTAAGGATATACATAATGATGTCTTCAACATCAATGTTGAATCTTGCTGCGGATATATTGTCCACTAGAGTGTTTAAATGAGCAAGATCTAGTGTCATGGTGCTATCACACATTTGGATGCGATGAAGTTCACTTTTTAGCTGGATTACTCGAGAGCGGTTGGTGGGTTGTAGGAGAGGCTCAAGAGTTTTCCAAATGTCATGGGAAGTGGACATATTAAACATATAGGGAAGTATTTCTAGTGAGATGGTAGAGAGAAGCGTCGAGACAAGGTTTTGGTCGATTAAAAACCACAAGCGATAACCATAGTCAGCACTGGAGGAGGTGGGTTCTGGTGGATAGGTTTGCTCGCCTGTGAGGTATTTTTCAAACCCATTTGTATATTTTAAGTCTCCATATGGCATATTTGTCACTTGTAAGCTGGCTTGAAACTATGAGTTTCAGATTGTTCATAAAAAACTTGAGGGGTGAAGGTATCATGATTTTCGCCATGGCTGTCGAGAGAGAGGAGTTCGAAGGGTTGGGAGCTAATGAAGCTTGATCTGCCATTGAGACGAGGTAGGAGAAGGATTAGGAGCAGTGAGGCGGAAGCTCTAATACCATAAGAGCTTCTAATAGCAGACGAAGCAAGAAACAAAGAATGTAAAGAAAACAAGTTACTGTGGCAAGGTAATTCACATTGATACATAGCAGGTGTTACATAGAGGGTTATATAGGAAGATAATCAGAGGTTTGTTAGGGAACATTAGAGCCGTTTTGTACAGTCTGTGAAGCAGGCGGAATGTGCAGAAAGAGAGGTGAGGCTGCACTTCCTAGTGGTCCCGATGGCATTGTGTTGATGCTGAGAGTGAGGAATGCTGACAATTTTTCAGAGTTAAAAAGTTGTTATACAAGAAGGTTTGGAAGTACAAACGAATACTATGTTTAGATGGAGGTAATTTCTACTTTTCTTGGAATTTTCATTGTAAAGTTACCGTGAAGCTTTCAGTTTTTAAATTGGTACAATTAAATATGGGATGATGAGGAAAAAAAATTGGAGTGGGATGAAAGAAGTGAGACGAGTCATAGATAGATTTACCCTTGTTTGAGCCATGAAAGAAATAGAAAATAGTCATGTATAATTTCAAGCATTTATCACAGGAATTGAAGTGAGTTGGTTGAGTTTTATTTCATTTTTTTAGCATTTCTATAATCCTACGAAACCTTTTAAATAGAAAATATACGAACAAGGAGTTGAAAGTTAGCTATATAATTAATTACAATAGGAAAACTCACGTGAATTGGTGAGATGACACTAATGATCATATATATCAGTTAGGTGACAATAGACCAAATAAGGAAAGGATAGAGAGCATCTAGTGGACTAGCATGATCCAGGCAGAGGTTGAAAGGATAGCATGGGTTAGTTGGGCTAGTTAGCGAGGTGGATGAGTTGGCTAAGTGAAAGGCAAGGCAGAATGCTTGGGCCTAATTTCTAGGGCTGATTTTAGGCAAGATTTCAAAGGTTGATTCCACATTCTCCCTCAAGCGAATAAAAGGATTTTATCCATTCATAGCTTGCATGATAATTTGTGGAAGACTACCTATGATAAACCTTTGGTGATAATATCTGTAAGTTGTTCACAGTGATTACGAATGAAATACAAAAAAGGTTACTGTCAAGCTTCTTTTTTTATAAAATGTCTATCAATTTCAATATACTTAATCTGGTCATGTTGCATGGGATTATATGTAATATTGATTATTGGCTTGCTATTACTAGAGAGTCTTGTAAGTCATTCCATTTAACCTTTAAATCTTTTAAGATAGTTTTGAGCCATAGAAATTTATAGATTCACTGCGTCATAGATCAAATTTTGACTTATGCACTAGATCTTGCTACCATATTTTATTTTCTTACTTGTTCAAATCATCAAATTGCCTGCTAATAATATGCAATATCCTAAAGTTGATCTCTTATCAACTATATAGCCTGCTTAATGCTTATTTATGCAAGCTTCATGAAATATTTCTATTTGTTAAATATAATTCCTTTCCTTGGAGTTCCCTTCGAATATTATAAATTTCTATATATTGTCCTAGGTGTGATTCTTTAGATTTTTACATGAATTAAGTCAACACATTGATTTCTTGTGTGTCTAGTATGTGATAAGTATTTGATAGAAGATTTTTTCCACTATTGTGTCTTCTGGAACATCTCCATATTTATAATTGGATTTCGTTGTGTTCTTGATAGGCTTGTATCCCAACTTCACTTTGTCTTTCAACAAAAATGTTATGTATTTTAGTATGATATAAATATTCCATGCTAAGACTGCAACCTCAGTGGCAAAAAAGTACTTTAGCTTGTCTAATTCTTTGATTTTAAGTTTTAAGAGTGCCCTTTTATTTAAATTCTCCATTTTTTCCCGAGTCATTCAATGATAATATTGCTAACATAAATTAGTAGTGTTGAGACTCCCATAAAGTCATGTATTTCACTGATAATATATTGTCTCTTTGACTTTGTTTGTATTCTATGATTAGCATTACGAGGACAAACCTTCAGAACTACGTACTTGCAGATTGCTTCAACTCATATAATGTGTCACACCCCATGTTGACCCTTGACACGAGACACAATTGAGGAACATCGTGAAAGGAAATACTTGAGTTTGTAAGTAATCCTAAGGGAAATACTTGAGTTCGCAAGAAAACCCAACAATAATTAGTGAAAATAGCGAGAAATCTGCAATACGTAGCAGAAATTTTAAAAAATTGGAAAGAAAACACAAGGAAGAAAATAATACAAGATACAAGTTTCTTCAATTCGAGAGGAAGAAACAACTCTCCAAATCTCTAGCAAAGGCTAGAGCCCAAAAGAACAATCCCTAGATCTTATATCTCTCTTCAAATTCAATATGGTCCCAAACCCTAACAAGAAAGACTAATTAACGGAAAAGGAAAATTACATAATCCCTAAACAACCCCTCATTCAAAATTTCCCTGCCAAACCATATATAATTTAAGCCATGCTCCCCTATAGCCTTTCTCAGCTGTGACACATGGAATACTATATGTATAGTGGCGGATGGGGGAACCTTCAAGCGGTATGCCACTGCTACAATCTTGTCCAATATCTCGTAGGGGCCAAAATACCTTGGGGATAACTTCTCATTTCTCCTGTTGGCCAATGTCTTCTGTCTGTGGGGCGGCAGTTTTAGGAAAACCTTTTCACCTACTTCAAATTGGATGTCTCTCCTATGTGCATCCGCTTGCATCTTCATGATCTACTACACCCCTCATTAAATGTTTATTCAACTTCTCCAACACCCTATCTCTTTCCTCCAAGTGCTGCTCCATTGAGGATACTGGTGTGCTCCCTTTTCCAAAGTGTACTAAGTGTGAAGTGTCTCTTCCATATAGCACCTTAAAAGGGATCACCTGAGAAGTTGAGTGGTACGAGGTATTGTACCAATACTCATCCCATGCTAATCATTTGGCCCACATCATTGGTATTTCAGAAGCAAAATACCTCAAGTCTCCAAGCTCCTGTTGACAACCTCCGTCTGCCCGTATGTCTGTGGGTGGTAAGTAGTGCTTCTCTTGAGAACTTTTCTCTGTAACTTGAATAGCTCTCTCCAAAACTGGCTGAGAACACCTTGTCCCGATCAAAAACTATCGACTCTAGAATCCCATGCAGTCTGACTACCTCCTTGATGAATGCTGCTGCATTGTCACTGCGGCGTAGGGGTGCCATAATGGAATGAAATGTGCATACTTGCTTAGTCTATCCACCACCACCATAATGATTGTAAATCCCTCTGATCGTGGTAGTCCATCTATAAAATCCATGGACACTTCCTCCTATACCCTGTTTAGAAGTTCCAATGGTTGTAGCAATCTCCTGGAGCTATAGCCATGTACTTGTTCATTTGACATATTTCACACATGGCCACCATCTCCTCGATGTCCTTATGCATCCCTTTCCAATATAACTCAGCAGCTTGTCTCATGTTGGTCTTTTGTACCTCAGAATGACCTCTAACTGCACTCCCATGAAAATATTGTAATAAGTGGGGAATATGGATGCAGGTTCGTGGCATCACAAATATCTCGAAATTATAGCCTAGTAGTTTGGACAACCACCTCTAATGCTCTTCTGTTACCATCCTCTGCTCCAATAAGTATTTCAAGCTTTTCTGATCTATCCGGACAATGAAATGCTTACCCAAGAGGCAAGGGCGCCACTTCTGAATAGTCAAAACAATGGCCATCAGCTCTCTCTCATAACACCGACTTCAGTCTCGCCCTGGTCAACAGCACTTGACTGAAGTATGCTATAGGCATGTGATTATGCATCAGCCCTGCTCTCAACCAATATCCTGACGTATCGATCTTCACTACAAAGATCTGGCTGAAGTCCGAAAGAGCTAAAATTGGAACTATAATCATGACTTTCTTCAATTTTTCAAAAGCCTGAGTCGCTGCCTCTCCCCATAAAAAATTGTCCTTCTTCAGTTGCTCGATCAAGGGCCAAGCTATGATACTTTATCCCATCACAAATCTCCTGTAGTAACCAGTCAGTCCTAGGAAACCTCTCAACTCCCTTATGTTCCTAGGCATAGGCCATTTCTGTATTGCCTCAATTTTTGTTTGATCGGCTGTCACTCCCTTCTAGGACACTACATGTCCCAAGTACTTCGCACTAGATTTGACAAAGCTGCACTTCTTTAAGTTAGCCCTTAGCTGATGCTCCTATAAAACTCCTAGAACTACCTTCAAGTGATCCAGACGCTCCTTCTCAGTTTTGTTGTACACCAGGATGTAAAAAAAAAAAAAAAACACGAGAACAAACTTCCTGAGATACTACCTGAATACGCTGTTTATCAAAGACTGGAAAGTTTCGGGGGCGTTAGTAAACCCAAAAGATATTACCAAAAATTCATAATGCCCTTCATATGTTCTGAAAGTTGTCTTTGAAATGTTTGCCTCCCTCATTCTAATCTGATGGTACCCTGATTTTAAATCCAGCTTGGAAAACATGACTGCCCCATACAATTCATCTAATAGCTCATCAATCATAGGAATAGGGAACTTATCTGGCACTTACCCCTTGTTTAAAGCTCTATAGTTTACACATAAACGCTAGCTCTCATCCTTCTTCTTGACTAGTAGGATTGAACTAGAGAAAGGACTCAAACTCGGCTGGATAATCCTAGCCTCCAGCGTCTCCCGGATCAGTTTCTCAATCTCATCCTTTTGAATATGAGGATAACGATAGGGACAAACACTGATCGGCAACACCCCTTCGAAGTAATGGTATGCTTCAACTCCCTTTGTGGTGGTAGGTCCTGGGGATGTTGAAAAACCTCGCTGAAATGTTATATGAGTGGCTGCACTGAAGAGAGAATGTTGCCCTCCTCCGCTAGTCTGACTCCCTCCAAGCGATGCAACTCCACCAAATATCCTCCTCCCACCTCCTATATTGTTCTGATCAGAGACTTGAGAGATACTTCAGTCTTAAATGGCCCTGCATCACCCTGAATCACCATTCTCTTCCCCCCAACCACTTGTCCCATCCTTATTTAGTGTCCCCTAATTGACCTTGGTCTCTCCCAAGGTCTGTAGCCACTTCATTCCTAGAATGACATCAGTGCTTCCCAACTCCAAGGGAAGAAAATCCTCCGTCACCTGTATCCCCTGAATGGTCAACACCACTCCCCTACAAACTCCTCTTCCCATTTCCACCATTCTCGTGCCCATCATCACCTCATAGCCTCTTGTATCCACTAATTTCACCCCCAGCAGATCAACAATCTGGGTGGAGATGAAATTGGAGGTTGTCCCACTATCTATCAACACTACCACTTCTCTACCAGCTATCTCTCCCTTCACTTTCATAGTGTGATTCAGAGTGAATCCCACCACTGAGTTTATGGAGACTTCTGCCACATCCAGATGCAATTTCTCCTCTTCCTCCACTATAACCCACTCCCAACTCCCTCTTCAGCTTCTTCATCATCACAGATGGTGAGAACCTGAAGAGTTCGGTCCTTACACCTATGCCCTGACATATACTTCTCATCATATCTAAAACACAACCCCTTTGCCCTCTTCTCATGTATCTCATTTTTAGTCAGCTTTTTGAAATTACCCCCTCCTCTAGCTCTTTCCTTAGGCACTTCCTTCAACCTCCCTGGCGCTGGCCCCTTAGGAGCTAAGAAGGTGGTGGTCATCCTGTATGATCCCCCCCTCCCCCGCGAGTTGCTCCCCCTAGTCCCTCTCTCCAGCTGTTTTTGATCCTCCACCAAATGGTCTAACTCTATGAACTACCCCAGGTCTCTTGGCCTCATCATCCTAACCGCTGCCCGTATCTCCGGTTTAAGCCCCTTCATAAAATTCCCCTCTAGCACTGCCTTAGAGAGCCGGTCTAATATGCTCGCCAAGTACTCGAACCTGTCTCGGTAATCTGCCACAGTCCCCTACTGTGTCAAGGCAAATAATTGCTCATAGAAGTCTCCTCCCATACCGGTTCGAAAACGTTCTAGTAAGCTCTCTTTGAACTCCCTCCAGCACCGAATAGGTTGCCTCATGTCATGCCATTGGTACCATGCCAGTGCTTTCCCCTCCAAACACAATTGTGCCGCCATCAGCTTCTCTTCCTCCGTCAACCCGTTGATGGCGAAATATTGTTCCACCTTGTAGATCCAGCCATGACTATCATTGCCCTCAAAGATGAGCATCTTCATCTTCCTCACCTTTGAGTCACCCCCGTTGCCCCTGAATCCTCCATAACCTCCCATTCTACGAAGAGGAGGTGCTCCCCAGTTGTCACGATCTTCCCTTTAGCGATCATACCCAATCCCTTCATCAAATCCCCCTCTTCATTTTTCAAATTTAGCACCTGTGCGGTAGAAATCCTCCCTTCTCCATGCAAAATCAACAGCTCTTCTTTCGAACCATTGCTCATCTCCTCCCTAGAAAGTGATTCTAGATGAGGCATTCCATCTTCACCCTCCAAGATCTCCACTTCCGGATTTTCCCTTCCCCTAAACATGTTAGGGTTTTCACATTTTTCATGGCCGCTGATGGTTTCCCTTGCTTCCGATGTCGTCGGATTGGTCTTCACTTCTAGCAATTTCTTCAACACCTCTTCCATCACAATGAACTTCTCTTCCATTCTTTCATTATTGGATAATATCTGATTTTGAAAATCAGAAAAAAATTTACTCCAAATCTGATTTAAGTTGCCCAATTTTGCCTTCCAAAACTTCAACCTTCTTCCCGCCCATATTTTTTCCCAAGAATCACGAGAAGATCTTCCAGATGAAATTTCACCACTGAAATTTCATAATTTTAGCTGCCGATGGTCCCAAGACAATGCTCTGGTAGACTGATACGAATTTGTTATGAAATACTTGAGTTCGGAAGGTCCCGAAGAGAAGACCCACTTTCGCCCGGAAGTAACCCCAAGGGAAATACTTGAGTTCACAAGCAAACCTAACAATAATCGGTGAAAACAGTGAGAAATTTGCTGATTTCAGAGAAAAATCGGCAATACGAAACATGAATTTCAGAAAATTGGAAAGAAAACACAAGGAAACTTCTATTCAATCCAAGAACAAGAAAATAATACAAGATACAAGTTTCTTTAATTCGAGAGGAAGAAACAGCTCTCCAAATTTCTAGCAAAGCCTAGAACCCAAAAGAACAAACCCTAGATCTCAAATCTATCTTCCAATTCAAGATGATCCCAAACCCTAACAAGAAAGACTAATTAAAACAATAGGAAAACTACATAATCCCTAAATAACCCCTCATTCAAATTTTCCCTCCCAATCCATGTTTAATTTAATAAAGAATCACTCAAATTTTCCCTCCCAATCCATGTTTAATTTAATAAAGAATCACTTATTACAATAAATGGAGACATATTTTTTAAACATTTTTAATAACTTTTTACTTAAAATCTTGAATGTTAGTATATTTTAAGTGTATTTTATATTAATATTTTTTAAATGAGTTGGCTTAGAGCTAACGAGTTCAATCAGGGTTGGCTCAAGTTTGGCTTGCTAGCTTATTGAGTTCGACTCACAAGCCATTTATCGAGCTGAGCTCGAGCCGGCTTGATGCACAACCCTAGGTGAATCAACATAGGCATATAAGATTTGTATGTAATCAAACCAAACTTGATGCAACTTTAACGGAGAATATGCAAGGTATGTATAATATATAATTTTGCATGTAAGAATTATGCTCATTTGAAAAAACATTCAATCATGTCGCATAATACCTTGCATGTGCATACAATATGGAAAATAAACATTTTTTAGTTTATTTCAATATCTAACACAATAGATAAGCACTTATAAATCTTTCAGTTCATTTCATAACTAATTTTTTATCCTCAAAAGGTTTCATGTCTAGATGTTCAGGTCTAAGTCTACAACCCATAAGCTCCTGAGGTCACACTTGCGTTGCCCCCACCCGCCTATCACCTAATATGACATTTTCTCAAACTTATCTGATCATTGCTTTTGTCTTAATATTATTAATCCCCTCCTTGACTATAATTAAATATATATGTGCATGCAGATCAATACGATTGTAATGTGTATCATTATATAAGAAGGTATAGCTATGTAAATTACATGTATCAATTTAATAACATTGCACGAGGAAGCATATATAACATATTCATAGATCACAAAGAATGACATGTGAAATGGCTGTATGAATCACAATTCAGGCTAATCACAAACATGTGGAATGCATAAACAAATGCTACACACAACCAATTAAAATAAATTGTATGCATACATTCATAAAATTTAGACTTGCCTACTGTATTAACAAAATTATATATCTTACCGTGTCGATGTATGGACCCACCAAGTCAGGCATCTCACGTCTGCTTGCGTGTATAGGGCATCTAAACGAACCCAAATCATTGTTTGACAATTTGCACAATATACTATCCGAATCATATAATTAAATCAATTCTCAATTTTCACGTTGCATAAATGACTCTAGGTATTAATTTCCCTCGCACTTACGAATATCCTGAATAATCATCTGATATATTGAAATGAAAACTTTTTCACAAAACAAATCTATAAATATGCTACCAAACTTTCTTACCTTTTCTCTCTATTACCTTCTTCCTCTCTTTTTTTTTCTCGCTTTATCTTCTTCTATGCTTTACCTTCTTCTAAGCTTTTCCTGTTCTTTCAATGTAAAAAAAAAAAAAAAAAACCTAGCTGAAATAAGCTTGCTCCACAGTTCGACCAGTACCCACTCCTACCTGAGCTCCTCCACCCGACCGATCCAGCACTCGATTCTCCATAACCCAAGAGCATAACATGAAGAAAGGCAAGGAATCGCTGAAGGGATACTAATTTGACTTAAGTAAACACTTATTTACTTAATTACCCTTGTTTTCTAACACTGCATGTTATCCAATTTGCCTAACGACACAGGTTAATTGCCTAGCTACAGTGTTTTTTATTTTTTAACAATAAATGAGTTTTTTTTTAAAATTAGGGAAAAATGCAAATGAGTTTTAGTTTTTTAACTTCTAATCCTTCGCAATTCGACTTATAGTTCTATATGTCGAATTGCTCAATTCAATAAGTAGAACACAATGACATTACTTTTGTTGAATTTTGTAAAAGTTGGATTTTTTTATATTTTTGTATTAAGCCAAATGTGGCACATTTCTGAGCAAAATTGAGTTTTACTCAATGAATTTATTAACTTACATATCTTATATTCTATATGTGAGATAATCTTTGTACATTCTTCATATATACTTCCTCGTCTAGGTACACACCTCAAATTGTTGTAGTTTTCAATACCTTTTAGATGCTATGATAAATGAACTAAAAAAATATTCATTTTAATAACTAGAGCAAAGGTTTCATGGTAATAAATCTCATATGTTTTTATTTAGCTTTTGGCCACCAATCTAGCTTCATACATGACTGTGAATCATCAATAAAGTCCCATCCACATTCCGCTAGTTTCTTTTCTTTTGGTAACTTTACTAATTTTATTTGTTATTTTTTTAATAGCTTCCATTTCGTCCTTTATTTCATAATTCTATTTTCCATTACTCAAATCCTTAAAGACGATCTTAGGGATAAAGATCATATTTAGGCTAGTGAGAAAGTTTTGATGATTATGAGAAATATTTTTATATGATAAAAATAACTGTAGAGGGTATTCGGTGGAATTTCTTACCTTTGTTGCTAAGAGTTTTTTGAATTGCAAGTTAAATAGTTCCCTCAGCAAATTCAATGATAAGGATTGATTTGATTTATTGCGCTTATATAGATTGAGATGCCTTAAATTATTATTTCTTATTTTTTGAATAAATCTGTAGTTTCATTTCATCATTCGTGCAGAATTTATACAAATCTTATGGCACCTTTTAATAGGAAATATACAAAATTAGGCACTAAAATTAGTAAAATAATTAATTACAATAGGATATCCGACATGGATTAGTGAGGTGGCATCAATAATCATATGAATTAATGAGGTGGAAATGAATCAAGGAAAGAAGAGAGAGTAGTTGGCAAGCTTGGTGGATCCAAGCAAAAGGCGAAATGGTTGGTGTGGGCCAGTTGGAGTAAGCAACCAAGCGGAAGAGTTGGTTGGGGGAAAGGTAAGGCGGACTACGTGGAGTTAATTTTTAGAGTTCATTTTAGGGTTGATTTTGAGGATTATTTTAAGGCGTGATTCCACAATTTATATGCCTAACAAATATCCTATACATGAAAAAAAATGTTTTCAAAGTCCCAAGCGCCCATACGGTGATAAGGCAACTGAAAACCCAAATTGTTAGGAACATCATAGATGCTCTTTGAAGTAAAGTGAGACACTAAAAAAAGTGTTATTAATAAATATATTCAGTAATGGAGAATATTTTTGAAGAATATAAAGTTATTATCATCACAACAAAGAATGCTTTACAAAATAATAACTTTTTAAGGCTTGTTATATTCTATGTTCAAAATCCTTGTTAAATAGATTTTGTAATTCAAATACTCAAAAGGCATGTGTAAATAATTTAAATAATCAAACTATTTAAATTTATAGATTCAAAGAATTGGAGATATGCTAATCTATGCCACTATTTATTCCATCTTCATCCATGATCTCTGTTAGTTTTGTGTGGATTTAGATTGTGTTGATCAATCGGGTTGTGCTGTTGACTTAGATCTCAATTCCATCGGTCGAGCTCAATGAGGAGCTTGCAGGGGGTTGCAGGGAAGCAGTGCGCCTCTTGCTCTGGGGTTCAAGAGGGATGCCCCAGAAAAATTATATCTGTACAGTTGTATAGCGCACGACTCTATATGTCAAAGCACTACAGTGCTTCAAGGTTGGGCTGGAGACAGATAGTGAAGGGATACTATGCTTCAGCCCTAGCACTTTGGCTCTGCAAGTCAAGCTGAGTAGTTTTTCTTCCCTCTTCATATTTCACTTGAAGGGTTGCGTCCTTTGGATGTTTTTAAGTGCGTCTCTTATCTATTTTGAATTGATAACAGTGTGTGAGAAGTGAAGAGAGACAATGAGATAAGAGAGCGTGAAAAGAGATTTGTACAATTCCTCCTATTTTCATAGTGAATTTATTGATGTTGTGTGATTCCGTGATATTTTTTCGGATTTCGGATTTTATCATGTTAAATCTTGGTGTTCATTTCCACAGTTTCTTTATTTTTCTTTTGTTATGTGGTTTTACTTCCAAAAAATCTCATCTCACTCACCATTCATCTTCCATCTCCTCCCTTTTCTCATTGAAATCATCTCATCCTCAGGGTTTACCACTCTTGAGTTTTAAGGTCTTGAACCTAACATTTGATCTAACTTATTTCCTAATGTGTATTCATAGTTCTCCCACTCAAAATGCTCTTTCTACATTACTGTTTCATTATAAAAAACTGACTTATGTTCCACATTTTAAGCATTTCTTTCCGATCAAACCATGAGTCTTATCACATGGCACCTCAGTAAAATGCTCATTAGGCAATTCCTTAATAATAAAGCCATATGAGAGAAGTGTAGGGCACTATGATCTCAACTTGCCTCGCTTTAGTTACCAGGCAACCATCCAACTCGCCTTTTATGATACTATTTTGTACATGTTATTATCATCATGATGAAAATTTGGAGTTCTTATAATATTCATGTAGGAAGGAATCTACGTACTTCTGAAAAACAAGAATCTTCTCCTTGGAGGTTTCTTTAAGCATAATTAGTTTATTTTATTTTTATTTTTTGCTTGCTTTGGTAACATTGTTATTTTTGATTAAGAAGGGTGTATACCATTTTTTAGCCTTTTGTAATACAGGGTCTGTGGAAGGCATACCTAGTGCATGGGGCCCTTAATGTGACAACATAATCCTTTGAGACGGAGAAAGTTCAGCAAAAACTGCCTGAATTTTGCTGAAGACAAAATTATGATAAAAGCTTATGCTTGATGTTGATAGATAAAGTTATGTCAGTTGGTACAAAGCCTTAGATGTTTTTTAAGTTTTATTAATCAAAGACGTTCATTTGTGTCTCAATGGTTTTGAGCAAACATCCCAAAGCAAATTTAAGGCTTTTGAGTATTTTGCATTTTAGAAATCATAAATATTGCTTCAAGCGAAAATTAATGATGTTCATTAGTCGTTTCATCAAAAGTGTATTTGGCAAGATAATAAATTTTTATACTTGATTGCATTTTAAGTTTAAAAGCCTTCATTATTAATTTGTTCCAACGTAAGTGCTCAATGAACATGTGTAAATAACTTGAATAATTGAAATACTTGAAGTTCGTAATATGCATGTCCTTGGAATACATTAACACCATCTGGTTAATTTTCATTGTCGTTCTTTTTTTCTATCATTCTTGTCTTTTATCTCTCATTATCTTTATTGTTATGATTTATTTTTGTAGAATTTGAAAATCTTGCACTTGAATTTGATCTAAAATTTGTACGCACCCTTGTTTATCCAACTCTTATTGCTCTTTCTACAACCAATATCATCGTGCAATTACCAAAACTAACTCATCATCATCATGATTATAATTTAAAACACCTATCTTTGATATCAAGGTATAGATGTAAGCCTCATTTTCTTGGAGTCTTTAGGAAAGCATTCAATATGGCATCCTCTTATTACCGAAGCATCCTAACAGTGGTCTTTCCCACCTCTCTTGGGTGGCTAGGTAAGCAGCCAACTTGTTGTTCTCATCATAAATAGTTAAAGAGTTCTTATAGGACTCCTACATAGAGAGGTTTTTTTGGACCTTCTGACAAACTAAGAATCATCTACTCAAGCGGCTTCCCCAAATAGAAATTATAATTTATTATTCTAACAACATTGTTACTTTTGGATGAAAAAATGCATAGCCATAATGTGAGCCTCTTGTTAATATATAATTCAGAGAGGGGTAGCTAGTTCAAAATGCTTGCTTGTTTGATAATTCAGTCATTTATTTGGAATCTACATTGATAATAAATGGTTCTATGTTCTAACTTTAGCTTGTTCAAAGAGCCCATTTTGAAATGAAAGAAATGAAAACTTATTTTCCAAATTGGTTGAAATTCCATGCTAGTGACTGAAGTCAACTCTTAAAATTTAACAATGAAATTTGTATAAAGCCGTTGCTTGAAATTTCGTACCAACGCTAATTTTTAGCGGTTCTTAGATTATGTATTTATTTTGCTACGCTTGACAGTGGCTCACAGTGCATTATATCCATGTTTAGAGAAACAAAGCTACATGGGTCCGTAGAAATCACTTATGCTGGATTTATTGAGCAGCGGTTTCCACTTGCCTGCTGCATTTTACCTTGGTTTACTTCTTATCTCCTTGTTGATAAGACTAGAGAGGGAGTTGAAGGTAAACTTGAATTATGGAGGTCAACCTTAGAGTCTAAAGGTTTTCGCTTGAGTAGATCTAAAACGGAATATATGGAGTGTAATTTTAGTAGTAATAGACCTAGTGAGGGGATTGTGACTTTGGGCGATCAAGTCATTAATACGAGTAAACGTTTTAGATATGTTCAGAGTGATGGTGAAATAGATGGGGATATTATCAGTAGAATTCAAGTTGGATGGTTGAAGTGGAGGAATGCATCGGGCTTGTTATGTGATAGAAATGTACCCCTCAAACTTAAGGGAAAATTCTATAAGATGGTAGTGAGGCGTGCAATGCTTTATGGTGCCGAATGTTGGCCTTTAAAAGAGAAGCATAATACTAAGTTAAGTGTGGCATAGATGAGGATGCTCAGGTGGATGAGTGGCTTTACCCTTAGAGATAGGATACGAAATGAGCATATACGTGAAAAGGTTGGAGTAGCTCCAGTGGAAGATAAGATTAGAGAAAGTCGCCTTAGATGGTTTGGTCACATAAAACGGCGGCCTTGCGATGACCCGGTTAGGAGAGTAGAGGTATTAGATTTGACTTATGTTAAGAAAGGTAGGGGTAGACCTAAAAAGACTTGGTTAAAAAATATTAGGAATGACCTTTCTTTATTAGATTTAAACGAGAATTTGACTTTTAATAGGACACAATGGAGAAAAAGGATTCATGTAGCCGACCCAACGTAGTGGGATAAAGGCTTGATGTTGTTGTTGTTGTTGGTGGTGGTTAACACTACATCACTTTAGCACTTTTCTGGGCTGAATCGAGATATATTAACAAAGAAGTTCCCAAATACTTGAGAAAAAGGTTAATGCAGAAAATGATTATAATAATTTTACCTTTCACATGCTAATCAAATGTTTTAATTGCCATCTGATTCAGTCTGGCCCTTGTGATTGGATCCTTAATATCTAAACTTCATAACTTGTTAATTTTTATTTTTTTTTCTTTTTACATTCCACAATTGAATTTGACTTTTAACATGATACAATGGCAAAAAAGGATTCATGTAGCCGACCCCACGTAGTGGGACAAAGACTTGATATTGTTGTTGTTGTACATTCCAAAATAGTTGGGTGGGTAGGGCTAATGATTATGATTAGTGTTATGTTCTCGAAAATTTGCAGCGGCAGAATTTATGTTTTATATCTTAAGCTTTATATAAAAATATAATATGCACAAACAAAAGTTTTAAGAGGCCAAAAATTTTTATTTGGAAAATTCAATAATGTGAAAAATCACGGGTCTGATCTAGTTGTAATAATCTAATATATATTGGATGACAAAAGAATCCTCCTTTCCTTACAATTGAATAAGATGGGATTATATACAATTAAGAATAATAGTTTGATTCTCATTATAGGGATTTTAAAAATCAAGCGTCCACAGGTGGATAGTTCAAGTTTAACAATAGGGTTTGATATTAATAGTCAAGTGATAATCGCAAAATGATGGAATTTTGAGAGTGATGGAGATGATTGATAATAGTAATCATTGATAGTGATCACCAAAAAATGTGATCGAGTTGTTTTGCTCTCTTGGGTCTCAAACCTCCCCTCCTGTAGAAAATATAGTCATATTTATAGTTTTTTTGAGCAGGGCATTTTGATAAATTTTTCGAGAATCCATAACACATCATCAAATGATCTATATTGATCTCCTTGATCATATATAGTTTATCCAACATTTATGTGTCTTAATGATGTCAGAATTAAATGGTCTTGGGCTTGTTAGATACTTGTTGTCAAGCTGCTCAATTTTATTATAAGCACACCATATTTGAAGACTATTTGATCCATCAATTAATGTCTAGAAGTTTTCAAATTTGCTTCAAGTGCTTGAACCAGGTTCATGTGGACTCAAATCGAATCATTTGTGGCGTTGATGTATCCTATTGTTGAGATGATTAATTTGACTATAAGTTTGTTTAAATTAGAGTTTAGATGATTTTGAATATTTTCTTAGAAAGTTTTCAATTTGAATAATGCTTTGACATTCTTTCTAATTAAGATAATGGGGACATATCATTTGTCCACCAATTTTAAGAGATTGAAGCTTATATTGTCAGCAAATATATGCTAAGTCTCTTAAAAACTTCATTACACAAAATTATAATTTTAAAATAAATTATGAAATGCGATCACTCCCAATGTAGACCTCCCCTCAGGTGATGAAACAAGTAAAATCTTTTTAATTATAATTTCAACTCTCCATAAACCAAGTAAAACCTCAAAGCTTATTTCATCCGAAAATTATTATGAAATTGTGCACCAAATTCTTTAAAATTAGCTTGAGTTTAAAATTAGAGGCTCCCTTAGACTCCAAAATTGAGTCTAGAATGTTGGAAAAACAACCTCAAGGGTTCCAAAGACATTAGAATAGGTATGTTCGGGCTAGCTGGCCATAGCCGATGTTTGCTAGTGCCAGTCTGCACCTGTCAATGCGACGATTGTTCCTGGAGGTTCCTTTTGGCCTTTTTTATATATTTTATTTTATTTTTAAGAAATTTTCTCTTTTATTTTAAAGGATATTCTCTCTCTCTCTCTCTAAAAAAACACTTTACCTCCCCCCTCTTCTAGTATAAATATCTCATCACAAGGAGAAGAGATTTGCTTCTCTTGATATTTGGGACTCCACTTTATCTTAAGAGAAGTCTTCTACCATCTTGTATAGGCGGTGCGTAATTGTTTCTTCGTACACTCTAATAAAATACTAACCTAATAGGTGGTGTGTATTCCCCTTATATGCTTTAGTGCCTCTGCTTAAAAAGATGAATTGTTCTTCATCAATGGAGTTGCCATTTCAAAGTTTTGATTTATTTTAAATAAGGTTATAACTATTGTTAAAATTTGATAATGAAGTAACGATACAAATATAATGTTCAAGAATGTACTCTAAGTCATAAAGTTTGAATTTCAACTTGATATCAATATTTATTTATCATTTGAGTGTTTTAATAATGTCAAAATTTTATGATCCTAGGCTTGTTAGATTTGTCATGTTGAGATAATGTTTGGTCATTCAATTAGTGTTTAGAAGTGTTGAACTCTACACATCAAAACACACAAAAAGAGACAAAAACGGCAATTTTTAAGCAACATGCGCGTAGACGTGGTGCATCACTTGTAGGGCCAAACTATCTCCGATTGCCAAACGAACTGTGCCATTGCAATCAGGACGTCAAATTCACCCAAACTACCTAAGAGGGAACCCCTCGCAGTCAAATCAGACGAGATTGGTGAAAAAGAACGACCAACACCCAAAATTGACGCGCATATTCACCCAAAACAACGTTCGATCGCAAAACGGATTTCATCGTTGTGTTCGAAACACCGACAATACCTAATACAGACTATAATGTGCGAATTTTGAAGAAATGCATGCAAATCAAAGGGTCAACGCACAAAATTTAAAACATGTAAGTTTTTTATTGATTTATACAATTTTAATGATATTATTATTATTATTATTATTATTATTATTATTATTATTATTATTATAACTATTATAAAAAAAGATAAATTTAAGCTAACCTCGTATCCCATTGAAATCCCTAGTCAAATCTCTGGAAATCCTGCGTAAATAACGCAATTCAACTGCTCTATAAGATGTCGCCATAGTGTCCTCCTCAAATGGTGATGGGAAGATCTCAATTTTGGCAATTTAAAACATGAACAAGCAGGGCTTTGACTCTTTCCCATCTACATGCAAACAAGATCCCCCACAGTGGAATGTTTTCCTTTGTTCTCCCACTCCTGCTCACGATCACTTCCCACGCAGTCGTAAGCCTCAATCTGTTCGATCTACCCAACCCCAACCGCAGTTCTTCCGCTCCAATCTTTCCCTCGTGCAGGCCCACGACCGAACTTCACCCGACGTCTATTTTACCTACTCTTGAACCTCCAGCCACCCTCGATCGGTGCTGCAACGGAGCGCCCCTTTCACCTTAACTGATCAATCTTCACGCCTTAAGCCCAAACAAAGCTCCATCTGACTTTCTTCAGCACCAATCCCTCTACACAATCTCGATCCACCTGAGCAATCCACACAGCCGCAACTACACCTCTCGAACCAACCTCAACCCGTGCGGTTCTCAACACTTGCGGCCGACCCTACAACCACTCACTATATCCGTCCGACCTACCTGAAGATCCATGCCGAAGCCCCTTCCTTCTAGAAATCCAATTCCAGTAGCCAAGTATTCAACTCCTCTTCCCTTATCTGAGCTCCTCTTCTGCCTGGATAAATGACTGTCTCAGCTCCTTCATGTGCTGTTACCTTACCCAATCATTTGAAACCAGTTCAGCCCAAATAACCAATAGCCATCTATCACTCCATCTCCTAGTCAAAATCAGGCAAACCTCTCTATTATCTCCTTTAATCGTGCCATACATATAGTTACATTCACAAAATTTGAACAAAAGCAACCTATTTTTTGTTATTACTTTTAGTATTATTAATTATTACTATTAATTACTGTATTTATTATCTATCATTCTTAGTATTAAAAAAAGAGAAAAAGGAAATTAAAAAAAAAAAAGAGGAAGAAAAAAAAGAATGAGAAAATGATTTTTGTGTGAATTACCTCGATCCTCGTGCCACCGATACAATCATCGTCGCTCATTGCTCAGGTATAATTACTCCTTTAAACTCAAAACCCTAAAATCCCATTTTCAGGGCTCGCGACACGCTGGCGGATCACCCTACATGCTCTCATAGTGTGGTGGGAGGGAAACCCGATGCGATGGTTGCGGCGAGGCAAATAGGCCTCTAAGCGCTCTCGTAGCGTGGCGAGGATAAAACTAAGTACCTGTGTTTGCCTCAATGCTAGCAGGGAAAGACAAAAACTGCGCATCTTTCAAAAAGCTACCTTAAAGACTCCTACACACTCTCGTAGCATTGTAGGATTGAAGACTACGGAGTGTCACCTGACACCTATCTTACGTGCTCTCATAGCATAATAGAGAAGGCTCAGCTCCCAAAATTCCCCCTAAACGGGGGAGATGTTGGGAGACTGCCGAAATTCAAATGACGGAGGACCAGAACTTCAAAAAGTACGAGGGACCTGTCCTAAACTACAAAGACTTTGCTTGAACGAAAATGCAGGGTACTGAACATGTAAATCGGACTACTGGGAACAAAACTCAATTCAAATAGCAGGAAACTGGACTTTAAATTCTAAAAGGCACAACGAAATTGAAAAGTGCGAAGTGCTAATTAATAATCTTGACCATCCAAACGAACATCAATGTGCAAATAAGAACTTGAAATAAACACCAATGAACAGGAAATGCTCGCATTGAATATTAATGAAAAGTCTTATGTTGGACACAAGTCCAAACAAATGCACCAAGCTATAAAAAATCTCTAATGCATACAATGAACTATTTATGAGTGGTAGTAGGGGACTTGCAGTGATACATTCACGAGCAAAGCATGAAGACACAATGACCATATTAACTTCCCTATAGTCAACATTAACTTATAAGCACACATATCAAATCCCCGCAAATAATGAAGGACGATGCGTGATGGATATGGTGAACTCTTGTAAATGGCAACATTCAATATACGAACTCTTGTAAATGGCGACATTCATTGTTCAACAAATAATAGGAAACTCCTTGCAAGCATCGATAGGGGAGTTATGTCGAATGCAACATACCATTTACCGACAAAAATGACGAGCTTGTAATATATGCAAGCACTCACGAGCATGTGCTGATGGCGAAAACCTGTTGACGACGATGAGAGATTTGTCACATGTACAATAAGCTTACGAGTGTTAATCAGTAACAGGAAATGAATGCAAAAATGCCCTACAGACAACTTCAACATGTGGGAAAACACATACAATTGTGCAAACAACAATGATCGATTACGCAATGCATCGTCAACCAAGGGGTGTTTGAAGAATTTGAAGTGAATGCGGCTTGCATGTAACTAATGTTGCTGCAAGTAAATACACTAAGCTGCCTGTGGGTAATGATTGTAAGCATGGTGCAAATACAAGGTTCCATACAAACATATTTAAGCAGATTGCGGCAAACGTACAAGAAATTCACTGTGCACAGTAGCCCACCTATAGATGACGATGAACAACATATAGTAGATGCCAAATTATTTCTGCAGCTAGTATTAAGCCAACATCTAGCAAATACACTAATCACCTGAAAGCAAAGATGGGTGATACGCAAAAAATGCAAGCATCTACAAGCTGCCATAGAAGATTTGTCATATGCATAATGTGTTATCTACAAGCTAGCATAGAAGCCTGCGATGAGTGCAAGCATCTATTAGCAATTGTGGAAGTCTTATTAGTGCACGACAATCTACTTATATAAAGCAACAAAGGAATTCCAGCATAGCACAATGCCAATGGATTTGCAATACTCGTACAAGCAGACATAAGGCATCTTCGCACAGCTGACCAGTATCAAGCGTTTTAAAATACCCCCCCCCCCCCCCCCCCCCCCTCATGAATCGAAAGAGTCTGGAACTATATACTTATAACTGTTACATAAATACGTTATGCAAAAATGCATGTAAAAGTATATACTCGCATGGACCCCGACGAGCTTGTTGCATGTACACACGTAACTTCTGAGGATGCTATGCGGGTCAAACTTGAACTTAAGTTTGAGCTCGATCCTTTTACATGAATGGATAGGAGTCGACATGGATCGAACTACCAAACAAATATACAGTCACAACATCGACCAAAATATTTTTTTGTATACGTTCATATTAGGCCTTCAAGGCTAATAACAAAAAAGTTTACTAATAAAGGCATAAAGTCAATAATAAACCTTGATGATGACCGTGTTGACATAAAATCTCAACTAGATGCGACCTTAAATACTTGAAAAATCCACCCAAACAACCATAAAAAGCTCAAAAATAAAACACTAACAAAATTTAAAATATTTAAAATTAAAACAAATCATCAAATACTTAAAGAAGAATCCGTCCACCATCTGCACTAATTTACTGATCTGGACAAACCTTGAAGTCACTTCAGCTCACAAAGAGCGAATGTCTGATTGAGAATATCACTAGGATTTATTCTAAACAGTTTCTTGCCAGTAAGGATATAGCACGTGTCCTCAAACCAGTGGCTTCACCGCCAAATGGTACCACAGTTAAAAGATTATTACCAGGACCCTTTAAACCTGATGGTTTTGCTGCCAAATGGACCCACTAAATTATGATCATAGTCATATCCTGCATGTTCCCTAATGGCTTTAAATCATTGGGATATGAATCAATAGGATATAATTGATAGGGCATAAAACCCTCTATTAGATAAGGTGAGTTCAGATTTGTCCTCTTAGACAAATATTCACCTCAGGTCTACAAGGTACCCTTAGATGAAAGAATCCATGGTTGCCGACAAGAATCATTCTGTCTGGTTGGGTCGTCTGACTAAGTAGACCAGGGACAATGATGATCCGGGATGACAGAACCATGATATCTTGATCTGATTAATCATCATTCCCCCACCATCCACTTTAAGTACAAGGTGGTGAAATTTTTAATTTTAAATATCAAATTTCAAATATCAAAGCTCATGCTGCTACTATACACCATATACCACATACCTTTACGTATTTGTTTGACGACTAGCCTTAATAAAAATTTGTCTCCCACTATCGGGAGGGGTAATTAACTATAGGGGCTTACGCCTATAGGAAACCTGAATTCATATCATAAAGTTCTCGCAAAATGAGGGCGAAATCTCTTGGTAATACCTATTCAAAACCCAATCTGCCTTCTAAAAATTTGCCTCTAGAACTTAAATGTTAAAACTCTCATCGACGACTCGAAAGAAAAGAAAGAAAGGGGTTTGCGGAGAGGCCGGGGCATGAATTTTCGAAACCCACAAGAAGTGATCAAATATATTTCAAGTATTTAATTTGAGTTCATTTGGACTTACATCGGATCATTTGTGATGTTGATGGGTATGTATCGTTGAGATGTTAAGTTCAACTACAAGTTTGTTTAATTTAGATTTTGGATGGTCCTGATTTTTTTAAGAAGTTTATGATTTGAATATTATCTCAAGATTCGTGCCGATTAACTGGATTTTTTGGAGACATCGATATAGTGATGTTTTTTTTTCTTTTCTTTTTGTACTGCTTTGATTTTAAAAATTTGATGTTCTTACTATTGAATTTTATTTAATTATTTTGTGCACTGTATTATTGTTATTAAAAAGTTCACTTTATACAGCTATGACTTTCCCTTTAACCCTACCAAATTTATTCCTTTCTATGGAGGCGCGGAGTACCATGATTATCACCATTATGTTGGTGGACAGAGCCAAAGCAACTTTGCATCAGTATTTACCTATTGTGATTACATTTATGGGACTGACAAGGTATTACTTAAACCATTTTTTTCTGTAAAGCTTATGATTGCTTTGTAAAATGGAATCTGTTTGCTAATGCCTCAGTACTCTTTTCTATTTCAGGGCTATAGATTTCAGAAAGCACACCTTGCAAAGGTAAGTTTACATCCTCTTGCCATAATGATCTTCATTTTGATGCCTTTATCTTGGAGCATTTTCTGCAAGATTGCAACTATAAACTCATGGAATGGTTGCAAGAGTTAAATCGCAAGTTGTTATTCATCATCTATTGGAGAAAAAACTTAGAACCCTTCTAGGCTTTTTCTTCAATTGATATTAAATAAGAATTTATTGAATTAGTACTGCACTTTAGCGGCAATTCAATTTATGATTTATGGCTAATTGTACTGCATGCTGATAGATAATATATTTAATCTGATATTGATTTTAATTATATTCAAGAAAATGCGGATTTATCAAATTTAAAGTTGTTTTTTTAAAATACTTGTGTATGCAATCAAGTAACTACTACATATCTTTATGAGTAATGTCTCAAAGCCCTCACCTGACGACGGTTGACCCTGCATGCTAAAAAAATTCATAGCTTATGGCATACCTAACAGAACAAAAGGGAAAAGATATGGACAAAACTTTGAAAGTTGAAAATCTTGATTAAAATTTTGGAAGTTGAAAATCTTACAAAATCTCATTGACCTACAAAATACCTGTCTTTTAGTAGGAATTTGAGTGCCTTAATATTTGTGCCGGCGGGTGGCCTCATTAGATTCTGCCGAGAAATTAGTTACGCCGTCAAGTGCTCCCTTTAAAGTGGCAGTGGGTAGATAATCTCGTTCACAAAAAAAATTGTAGCTTCATTGTGTGAGGTTAATAATGGCAACCATTCTTCAAATTTCAAATACAGAAACATCTGATTTGGACATGAAATGAACTATGAGCTTACATGAACCGAGTGAGTAATTTGGATATGATGCATGTTACAGCAATAGAAGCATTGTCTCTAATGCCTTCCAGTTTGTGGAATTAGAATATCAACAATCTAAAAATATAGTGTTCCAGATAAGTGCTTCTTTGTTTGTGAAAGGATTTTCTTTTTCTCTCTATCCATAACAACTTAGTTCTTTCTTGTAACAGTTGAGAGAGCAGTGGACAGCAGAGGAACATAACGGAATAGACAACTCAAACCACAACGGAAAAATTGAGTAGGTCCAGATTTTAATGCCTTACCCAAAATTTATCATTTTTGTTTGTTATGGCGGCCAACGGAAGTTATGGCTACAGATGATATGCCAGACTGCAGGTAGTATTAGTCATGTAATTCATATCGAGTTAGATCCTCCTCCATTATTCTATTATTGTATCAAAGTCACACTACTTGTACTAACGAATTGTTTTTGACCTATTTATCGGGAACTTTAATGAATTAGTTGAAACCTTCATTCAGTGCCAATCCCAGTTACATAACATTAATAAAATGTAGCAATTATCTACTTTCTGAACCTCTTCATTCAACTAAGGCTTTGTTTGGGATGACTTTCTTACTGCTTCTTAAAAAATTTTGTACTAAAAAGCTGCTTTAAGAAGTAGTAAGAAAGCCATCTCAAACAAAACTTAAAGCTTGATATGATAATACGGCATTAAGTGCATATGAAGTTATTATTATTCTTGCAAAAATGATTAAGGCTTCGTTTGGGATGGCTTTCTTACTACTTTTTAAAGCGGCTTTCTAGTTAAAAAAAGAATAATTTTTGTACTAGAAAGCTGCTTTAAGAGGCAGGAAGAAAGCCGTCCCAAACGAAGACTAAATCAATGGTGCAACATATTTCTTGATCCAATCAATGGTTATACTAGAAACTCAATCCTTCATAAGAAAGTAATTAAATTGTAAAAATTCCTAACAGTAAACTTTCATTAATTGAGATCCCAGTATGTTAACCTTTAGCATAGTTGATAAAAACATTATCAAACCAGTTTGCTAAGCAATCCAATTCTCTTGTTAAGTAAAGAAGTATTCCCTCTTTTCAGTGAGTGCTTCTGAAAGTAATATTCAAATATGTAGATTTTGTATCATAATATTTTATGATGAGCAAATCCTACTTATCTTTCATTAGATTTTTTTACTGTGTATACTTTTCAGCTGTATTGTTCTTTGACTTTAATTTTTTTTTTTAATGGTGGTGTAAGGTTTTAAAGAGTTAGCAAATAGAGAGGATTTGTGAGAGAAGCAGATTACTACAGCATCTCTGTTCTCTTCTATTTCACTAAGTTTAGATTTTTGGAGCAACAACATAACTAATGCATTGATGGTCATTATGATCATTGGAATATGTTGAGGGGAAGACTTGTTAAGATATAAGGAATAGCATAACCAATATGTGGAGAATAGAGCTAGAACGGTAGAAATTAAGGTTTCGTTTGGGACTGTTTTTTTATTGCTTTCTAAAGCGGAGTTTTAGTACAAAAATAAAAAAATTTGTACTAAAACTCTATTTTAAAAAGCAGTAAAAAAGCCGTCCCAAACGAAGCCTAAATGATGATTTAGGTTTTATTTGGGACGGTTTTTTTATTGCTTTCTAAAACATTTATTTAATACAAAAAATTTTCTCAAGAAAAAATTGTAAAAAAAACTGTTTTAAAAATAGTAAGAAAGTTGTCTCAAATCAAACCTGATTAAAAAACAATATGGATGATATGAGGGTATCTTTTTGTATAGAAGATTCTAGAAGGAAAGATGAGAAAAGAGGTTGTTGAGATGGGATAAACCAGTCTTATCTGAACTCGTATAAAATATTCATTAGAAGTTATGTTATTAATTTTAAGATTTTAAAATTAAAACTAAAGAGAATCTGATTCGTCGGTATATTAAAGGATATGTATCCCCTAATATTGCAATCTTGTATACCTCTAGAGAAACTTTTAATAAAGGAGCTATACTTATATTTTGATTTGATTTAATAAACATCAAAGGAATATATTATGATTGAAAAAGCATTGTCATTATAGGGTAGTCTATGCTTCAAGATAAGTCATACCAATAGGTAGAGGGTGAATCGTCACATTCAAGTAAATAACAACCTTTTCACGTAGAAAATTTTATGCATTAGTCAAAAGTAGTGAATGGGCCAAAAGGGTTTTATTTGATAAATCTAAAAAAATATAGAAATGACTCTATGAAGATTTCATGTCTCCATCATTACAAGTGAACAAGCTTGACGGCACTTGGATATAAACATAGTTGACCCGGCCTTATAATGAAATACTTTATATATCAACAATAATGAATTGTATCATAGCAAAGAGCCTCGTAATCTCAATTTAACGAAGAGACTTTGATTCAAAGAAAAATAAATATGTCCCATAGTTCTTGAAAGAATGTATGGCTTATAAGCCTTAGCATTAAAAAGAAAAGCTAGAGAAAGAGTAGAAATGGATATCTCATCTATGGAGTCAAAATTATCCCATTTGACTTATAGTCTTATATGGATCAAGACTAGCATTGCATAAGTGTATTTCTAAATAATCATCGATCTAGGTATGTTTAATTAAAGTATGATGTGGTGTATTATAAATGATGAATTCTTGAAAATAAATTTTTTATGATATGTTGGCTGCTATAGAGATTATCTAGTATCCCTGAGAAAACCAAGAGTTGAATATGATGGAGAGTAGGGGTATGGTGGGGCGGTTAGGGTTGATCAAATAAGAATAGACCTTCTTTCATTGAGGTTATATTCTTGCACTTAGGAAATTAGGATTTTCAAGTGAGTGAATTGAATGAGCTTAACCTTTGAAAATGGTAGATGGATGTTTCTTGTTGAGTTCTAGAGTTTGTGGTTATTTTCCTTGACGCCTTCTCGTATTTCCTTAAAGTTTTCCTACAAAATATGGTCAAAAACACTTTAAAGTGGTGTTGGGATGTTTCAAAATTTTCATATAAAATATAATTATCCTACTTATCTAGACTTTCATTTGATTTATCATAAGCATAATAATAAGCCTTTATCTTCGGTAAGTCTTTTTGTAGTTTCAAATGAATACTTCTTTAGATGCAAATACTTGAGTATTCCTAAAACATCCCTTAGAGATTTTATGATACTAGAGCGACATTATAAAGGAATTATAAGACATATAGGAATAGATAAGACAACCAATATTATTGAGAGTTGATTTTATTGTCCCTTCATCAAGAAAGATATGAATAGGATTGTTGTTGGATTCTTTATTTACAAGTAGACAAAAGCAACAAAATAAAAAGAGAAGAATTATATTGTTTTGTCTATACTTTATAAACTTTGGGAGAACCTTCTAATGAATTTTATTTTGAGTTTATTTATGACACCCATGAGTGTAGATAGCATTTTTTTAGTGGTAGATAGATGGCTAATTCCTGCCTCATACTTCAAAAAAAAAAAAGGAAATCTTCCTAGTTTATTAATAATGACCTATTTTACACTAAAAATACATGGTTTCAATTTTGCCCTCTCCTAACCTATAAAAATCACTTAAAAATTTATTTAAAACTCAAAATATACTATAAAAACTTCTCTCTATAACATTTAAGTGATTTCAAGTTATTTGGCCATTCTAAATACAAACCCTAACACAAGATTGAACTTCCTACTATCAAACAAGGAGATTAATTCTCTCTTGGCCAAACCTAATTAGGACATTTCTTAGCTTAACTACACTACATTCATTCCTAGGGTCACCAAGCATCCATACATCACTCTTATACAAATCACTACAAATCACATCTGATTGGGAAGGAATCACATCTTTTTCAAATACTCAGCCACCTCTTCATAAAATTACTGAGAAAATAAAGTATGCTATAAGACGTTCATAGAAGTAAAGAACATAGAATGATACTTTACCATAGATATTCAACTCCGCCTTTATATTGATCGTTAATTATAGATGAATAAATGACATAATAATTTTTCCTACTTCATCTTTCTCGCCTCTTATATTTGGCCTCCTTATAATGATCTTCATAACCATGATTTTGACTGACCTGATTCTCGAATATTATATCGGACTAGTCCTTTGCCATAATAACAGAACCAATAATTGTTACACCTCAAAAATTTATATTTTGAGGCCCTCTCTTATCTCTTGATAGTGGCATGATAGATCTCAAGTTAGTTTTTTTTTTTTTTCCTCTCTCAAAATGTTACTTTGATCTTTTAATAGTAATGTATTGGCATAAGTTTATATTTTTTAATAATTTTTTTTTTAAATTTACTTTACAGATCTGTACTTGCAACTTTTCGTAAAGCCCACAGCAGATTCGTTAGCTGTTCTAAAGAAAAATACAAAAAGTAAAGGGTCCATACTGTAAAAATCCACGGCTCTGAAGCATGAATTTTTGAACCTTAGTGACCGTATCCGAGGCAGCTTGGTCCACCTTGATCGAACGGCTCTGATCACTCCATTTGCCCATCAGACGGATCAAAAAATTGCATTAATGCAGTTGGTGGCATCCTATGAGATTGTCGGAGGGGAATAAATTTCTTAAGAATACTGACGTGATTAAAATATAAATAAATATTTCTTTTTGGAAAAAAAATAAAAATATATATAAATTGGTGGAAAGTTTTTGGTAATTAATTAGATAAATATGTATATATAATAATATCTAAAATTTATCAACATCTTAAATAGAAAAATTTATAAGCTTCAGATAGAAAATTTATTTTTATATTTTACAAATTAAATGAATAGAACAAATAAAGTTATAAATAATAACAAAGTTATACTATAATTTTATCTAATTTAGATTTAAAATCGAATTTTATTAATTATATATTTGATACAAATGATTTAAATGTATAATTTAATTACTAAATATGTTTCAATTCATAGATGTTAATAAAAATTGAAATAATTTATTAAATATTAATTAAGTTATTAAGGGAAGTTTAAATATTAATAAAAAATAATTTAAATTTATCCATCAAAATTTTAATTCTTATGTATATATATTAGTGCTCTTTTCTTTAGAAAAATGTCTCTTCTTCAGCTTGAAGATGAAAAAAGCTTCCTCGACAGGCCAAAAGCTTGATGGAATCAAACTGATTTGTTCAAGCTTTAATGGCCATTGTTGTAAGAAACAAGCTTGTTATCGGAATAAGAAAGACATAACTTATGCCAATGTTAAATAATAAAAATATCTGTGTAGAAAATCATTTCTATTGTTTCATATACATATGCATGCAAAGGTATCTTACTATTGATATCATATAATATGAAAATTTTCTTATATGTTATGTTTTTATCAAATCACATCATGTCTCGGTGGCTATATTTATAGGTCGTATCATGGAGAAATTATTCTGTGCAGTCACTAAAAGGTTCAAAGGCGAATTAGAACGCTTCATGTCACTCAGTACTGAGCTATACATAGCTGTGGTACACAACAAAAAAATGACGTGGTGCGTTCTCATTCGCCTCTGAACGTCGTTCCGGTGACCGCATAGAATAATTTTTTGTTATCATAAGCATGTTTGACAAATGAATTATAATTATCTTAGGGTTATTACTTTTGGTTCCTTGACAAGAATTTAGGGTGAGTGATACATGGGAAAAAATACTTGTTGTTTAAAAAACTCTAATTTTTATAGGTTGTGAACTCCTAAGAGCATCTCCAACCGAAAATCTCATTTTTCACTCCAAAATGTCGTGAAACTATAAAATGTCGTGATTAATCTCCAATCGAACTCCATTTTTCACCATTTTGCAGATAACGGTCGTCTATTCTTTCCCCGCGACAAGTTCGGTAGAGAGGTAAAAATGGACGAGCTGGTCAGGGACGCCGTTCAAGCGTTTGGAGTTCGGTTGGAGATGCCCTAAAGAAGACCAATATGACTAGAAATGCTAACCCCAAGGACAATGACCTATTATGGATGCATGGTAACTTATGGCTAGGCCTTCTACTACATTCGAGCTAGTGAGGATTTGTGGACCTCTTTTCTTACTTCTATAAATTGCCTCACTCATAAAGATATATCGATTCTTATGCAGTGGATGTAGTAGTTTTTGTGGTGAATTTTAGAATATTTTTAATTATTTTATGTTAAGAGCTGGAAGGGAATGTATTAAGAGTAATTTTATAGCTTGTAAATTTTGAGAGGTGAAAAATTGAAGGGTGACTAAGACATATAAAAGAAGGTCTAAATCAGTTATGTGTTTATGAGGAGTTTAAGGGGAAGTTAAGTTTGGAGTTATGACCTAAAAAAGATATAGGCTTCGTTTGAGACAACTTTCTTATTGCTTCTTAAAACAATTTTTAGTGCAAAAAATTATTTTTTTGTATTAAAAAGCTGCTTAAAAAATAAGTAAGAAACATGTACCAAACGAAAACTTAATAAATACACCTAAGAACTTGCTTTAGACTTCATAACATCTTTGAAACTCAAAAACATTTAATTCAATTTAATGGAGTAATTAGGAGAAGAAAAACAACTCTCTAGCTAGAAGTCTCAAAAGATGATTAGTCATGCTTTCTTTGGTAAAATAAGATGGCAAATTTGATATGGTAATATAGACCTCACATATGCTATATTTCTAGATCACATCATATTTTTTTTAGTTTTGATATTATTTAATTATAAAGAAATTATTTTTTAGCTCAAATGAAAAATAACATAATAAAAATAATAAAATATAAGATAATCAATATCCACTAAAAGTCATAGTCTTTACTAAATCTTTCCTACATCAATTTTCTTCTATTTCAAGAATTCTATCTTGTAGAATTAAATTGTAGATATTGAAAAAAAAAATGAAAATGCAAATGTAATAAGAAAGTATGACATAGTAGTAAAATAAATTTTATTAATTTTAGAAGGGAAATATGCAAAAACACTAGATGCAAATGAAATTAAATTTTCATGGCCCTATTATATTTTTTAATTTTGATATTCTTACATTATAAATAACATTAATTTTCCTTGAGTTAAAATATAAAAACCATAATAAAATAAAATATAATATAATATAATAAGATGCAATGTAAGTTGATCAATGGTGATGATGGTTAAACAACATCAACAGTAGAATTGTAAGATTTTTCAAAATCAAGAAATACTTTCCATTTAAGAAGCCTCTCCCAAGTGTGGAATAAATTCTTATTATATATTTTTGGTTAGGGTATTTTGATTATTTTTATCAAAATTCTAAACATTAATACTATTGTATGCCTAGAAAGAGTCCGCACATCTTACAATTGAGGAATTCGAGCTCATAAAAAAGATGTACATTTTGACTATAAATTTATGGGGATTTACATACATACCATTTTATTTCATGTTATTTATAAATCTAATACCTAAAACTTTAATATTATATGTCTATCACTCATAGAATAAATATAGATGCATAAAATAAAATATTAAAGTTTATAAGGTCGTATTGGTGGTAAGAATGAAGTATATGAGTGTTATATTTAATATTAAAATTTTATGTGAGTTTTAAAATTATAATATTAAAATTTTAGGTGCTGGATATGTAAATAGCATGAAATAAAGTGGTATGTATATAAATCCACTCAAATTAGAATTTGAATTATAATTTAAATTTATATTCAATCTCTCTAAAATTTAAAAAATTATTTCATAATTTATACTTCATTGCATAAATCCTTTAGATAATATAATAAATATAATATAAATTTTAATTAATTAATTAATTAATTATAAATTATACGTATTTTAGAATAATTTAATCATTATAAAATTTATTATAATAAATCATACACAGACCTATAGATGCCAAAAAGTAAAAAGAGAGTTTCCAATGTGTTCTCTCTCGAAAGTAATTAAAAGAGTAGCAGATCGAAGAAGATCTCTCTCTCTCTCTCTCTCTCTCTCTCTCTCTCTCGCCGCGTTAATTAACTTCAGCATTATGACCGCCACATCGCCGGAAACCTCGCCATCTACGCCGGAAGCCAATTCCATTCCGCCACCAACAACCCCGACTTCAAAGTCATCGGCCATAATCATGACTTGCCCGCCTCCACCAAGAAAGCCAAGGCCAGCCTCTCGCCGAAAACGGGCTTCGCCGGAAACTAACCATATCTACATCGACGCGGAGGAGCTCGAGCTCTTGTTCTTTAAACGCTCGACTGTGTCAGCTTCGCTGGAGAAACACGACTGCTGCACTCCAATTTTGGATAAAAGCAAACTGGAGGCCGTTGAAAGAAGAAGATGTCCGGCGGCGCCAAGGAAGGTAAGATTGCCGGCGGCATGCCGGAAGAGAAGATTAGAGGAGGTGCAGGTAATAGACGTGGGAGCTGAGGAGCTGAGGAGCTTGTTTCAGCCCAGAAATTTGCAGGTTGATAGTTGGGAGAGTGTGAAGATCAAGAGGAAGAAAATCAGTATAAATAATTCATAATTATATATATATATATATATTCGTAGATGGAATATATTAAAAAAATATATTTTTTTTCTTTAATTATTTTTTGCTTGTGTTGTGATTTGTACGTGATTTTTTTTAAATATTTTACCTTTTCAAATTATGAATTAATGTCTACAGTAATTTGCATATTTTGTTTATCTTAGGCTTCGTTTGGGACGGCTTTTTTACTGCTTTCTAAAACGGAATTTTAGTACAAATTTTTTTATTTTTGTACTAAAACTTCGTTTTAGAAAGCAATAAAAAAGTCGTCCCAAACGAAGCCTTAGTATGTATGAGATCACTTTGTATTTGAATAGATATGAAGAAGTGTGATTTTGATAGTGTTGATATGTTTATTATCTAAGCAATTGGCTTTCATGAAATCCAATTTCTCATTTTTTTTTCCCCAATGCTTCTGACTGAATTTTAATAATTTGTTCTATTTTGGGATATCTTGCTTTAATATTATCTTAGAACATCTCCAACTAAAAAATTCTTTTTTCACTTTAGAATATAGTAATAATCAAATCAAAGAGTAGTTTATCTCCAATGAAACTCTATTTCTTGACATAAAAAAAAAAAAAATATTCCTTGTATATTCCTTCTCATCTCTTTGTTTATTTTTATTTTTAATCATATCTTTACTTTTATCAATTTTTCTGAATTTTCAAAAAAAAAAAAAAATTGAGTTAGTGAATAGTGTGATGTCGAAATTGGTGACAAATTTTTCAAATCGCGAGAATGCCGCTGATACTCACGTTTGGGTGGAGCTGCTGACGGACGGACGATACACACTCGTTTAGCATTCGATTGGATGACAAACTCTCATTTGCAAATAATTTCAACTCTTTTTTATTGCTAATTTAATGTTAGAGAGCATATATGATTCAATTCAAAAAGATCAAATTTTGAGAATTATAAATTAGGGGTTTGAGGATAAATTGATATATTCAATCATTTATATCATTATTGTACTTTTTAGCAATATAGTGAAATTCTAAAGTTTCTTACTCTTAATTTTTTTTCTCTCTTTTCTTTCTCTTTAGTTTGATCTATTCTTACATGATTTGTTATTCATCATGAAATGATAATTGTCAAGGCTTTAGATATATTATCATCCAAGCTACACTTAACCAAGGTCTCAAAGAGGGATTACTCAAATATGTACCAGCTAAAGACATTGGCCAAATTATTGGTAGTTATATTAATGATGGCTATTAGAATAGTGTTGAAATTTCAACCTCAACAACTGAACATTCTAGTCATTAGAGACTTCTATCAACATCATTAACTTTGACAAAATAGACATCATATCAGCTTCAACTTGACAGATGATAAAATTAAACTAAAAAATAAACATCGGTGTTACCATGTACGATGAAATTAATGATGTCATCCCCCAGCACATTAGTCTCTGAGTATAAGAAAGTCACCAGCAATCAATAAATATCCTACATAAACTCCTTTATCAGTATCAAATATAGAGTTGGTGTATGTAATCAACGAAAATGAGTACTTCTATCAGTCCTCTTCACGATATGAACAACCTCAAACTCATCATCCAACATATTGTGCATTTAACAAAGATCAGGACCACATTATAAAAGTTTTCCACTATCTTCACAAACTTGTCGATAAGCTCCTCAAAGCATGAAAGCTCAAGGAATTCACACTCTCTAATATTGGATAATAACCGCAATAATAAGGACCAAATAAATCAACTCTCACATAACTCATATAAAAATAGCACAAAGTATTTTCCCATTTAAAAAAAAATGTAAAAAATCTTAATATACAAAGGAATTAAGTGAATGCCTTTATAAATCTTGCAATTTCTTCACACTTTTTAAATAAATTAAGTTCCAATACATTTGATTGATTTCTTAATACAAGCAAATCTAATTTGTTTGATAATAAATATCACATAAAATATGCTCATCATCTTACTATATTCAATAACAAGTCATGTGTTGAGTGGCATAGAAAAGATCGTTAGTTTAATTATGCTAAAATCATGGAACGAATTCTTTATAGAATTCCCATTAAGGATTGGAAATGTTCATCTAGTTTACATATTTTATTCTTATAGTTATCAATCCTTAATGCATATGATCTAATGAATTTTTCTCCTTTCTATGCGAAATAATCTCTATTGTAATGGTGAATGAATAGGAACAAAGATGTTTTTTAAGTGAGTCGTGTCACTCTTGAGTCAGTATGGAGTTGGCTTGATAAATGACCTAGCTCAATGAGCTAATGAGTCAAATTTAAGTTAGACTTGACTCGAATATTAATATAAAATATATTAATATTTAAGAATTTAAGAATAAAATTATTAAAAATATGTAAAAAGTATATCTCACTTTTTCAAATCAAACGTTTTTTATTATATCTCTTCTAATGCCTTATTTTTTTTATCATTTATTAAAAAATGACTTAAATTAGACCTATTTTCTCTCTTTCATAATAAATATCGGCTCACGAGGAAACTCAAACTCGTAGAATATTCAACTCGAAACTTGATTAATAAATCAATTTCACTACAAGAGTAACTCAAGCTCAACTCTACACACTTACATCCCTCAGAAAACTTTGTGAAAATTATTAAAAAATCACAATTGATGCATTGCTCCTTGATATCTTAAATGCAACATCTCAAATAAGTCTTTTTTTTTTACTACCAAATATATGAATCATTATTCTCTATTTTATGGTTATTCCATATCCCTACATTATTTAAAGTTCTTCAAGTCAAAGAGCATAATTGTGCAATGATGTATGTTTTAATTTAACATAAATACTGAACAAGAGAAAGGATACAAGACAAATAAATGAATAATGAACAAAAATAATGAGCAAGCACTACAAGATATTCAAGACATGACAAGCAATCACAGAAGATATGAAAATGGTCATTGTTGAGTGATGTGCCCTTTTATGGCCTTCTAAGAATCCAAGAAAATAAGAGAAAGAACTACTCACTCTAACTTCAACATGTCTTTAAATACTTTTCATTTGCAAATATTAGGGCATACTTGAAGTAATGAATTAAAGCCTTTCTCTTATGATTTCGAACCACCCCCCCCCCCCCCCCCCCCCCCCCAACAAATCTTCCATTTTTTTTAAGTTCTCATGCTCTCTAGAATACTAAGCATGTCCTGCATGGTTTTGTATCAGTTGGTGCTCTCATTGAGCCTTTAGTCAATTGCTCCATCTCTTCTCCTTTCAATTCTAATGAATGATCTCCTATTTATAACTCATCTCACTCACGTAAGGGAAAACTATAAACAATTTCATATCCATCAATGAAATATAAATAGTCCATCAAAATATCAAGAAACCCGCCCTAAATAGGTCACTTAGCAATAATACAAATACTAAGAGGGCTAATAAACAACTCCACCACGAAGTCATCACCACCAAGTAGAAGATGGGGATCTACAAGCTCCTCCACTGGCTTTCTAGGAGGGCCAAATAATTAGCTTTTTTATTGCTTCTTAAAATAGCTTCTAGTTTAAAATTTAATTTTTTTTACTAAAAAGCTGCTTTAAGACGAAGCCTAAATATCATCCTATCCAAATGTTTGATTGGGATTTTTTTTTACTTTCACTACTTATCATTTGTTAACTTAATTTTTATATTTAAAAGTGTTGTTACTTATTTATATCTCTAATTTTTTTGTTAAAAATAAATTTAGTTTTTGATATATCAAATCAACTTCAATTCTACTTTGATTCGCACATTCTAATAATATATCTCCAATTAATTTTATATTAGTTTTAAAATTTAAGATTATTTTGAAATCCTCATAATAAAAACCTAATTTTAGGTGTATTTATGCAATATAAACTCTCATTCATTGAATTTATTTCAAAATAAGAGGTCTTAAAGATGGGGCCCATAATTAATCTCTTGAGAGGGTGGTATTATAAATGAATAGTGAAACTATAGAAATACTAATTAGGAGAGTTAGCTTGAAAGGCTTTTTGGACATAATATCGGGTCTATATAATATAAGGTAGGAAATGAGGAGAAAGAAGGCATGGGCGGCCACATGATACTTATTTTCATTTCTAATCAAATTTCAAATAATAAGCTATTATTAAGAGTGTAAGCCTTCATTTGTGACAATTTTTTTACTTCTTTCTAAAACTGGTTTTTAGCACAAAATTTTTTGAATTCGAAATTTTTGTACTAAAAAATTGCTTTAAAAATAGTGAGAAAGATGTATCAAACAAAACTTAAATAAATTTTGAATATGAACAATGGAAGACTTTAATTAAAAGTTTAATCATTTATTATCCAATTCATCACCACCAACAAGTAGAAGATGGGGATCTACGAGCTCCTCCACTGGCTTTCTAGGAGGGGCCAAATGATTAGCATTAGATGACTCGTTAGCTTGCTAACTAGCTCTTAAAAATTAAAGTATAAAATTATTAAAAATATCTAAAAAACTAAATCTCATTTTTTTTTTCAAATAAAACATTTCTTATTATTTTTCTTCTAATATCTCATTTATTTTTTTAATCATTTTATTAAAAAATGACTTAAACTAGACTTATTTTTTCTCTTTCATAATAAATATATCAGCTCACGAGGCAACTCAAACTCGTAGAATTCAACTCGAAACTTGTTTAATAAATCAATATCAAATTCAAGCGAAGAATGACTCAAGCTCAACTCCACGCACTTACATCCCTAAGAAAACTCTATGAAAATTTTTAAAAGATCACAAATGATGCATAGCTCCTTGATATCTTAAATGCAACATCTCAAATAAGTCTTTTTTTTTTAACAACAAAACATATGAATTATTATTCTCTATTTTATGATTATTTCATTTCCCTACATTATTTGAAGTTCTTCAAGTCAAAGAGCGTTATTGTGCAATGATGTATGTGCTAGCTTAACATAAATATTATAAAAGAGAAAAGGATGCAAGACAAATAAATGAATAAAGAACAAAAATAATGTGCAAGCACTAAAAGATATTCAAGGCATGACAAGCAATCACAGAAGAGATGAAAAGAGCCATTGTTGAGTGATGTGTCCTTTCATGGCCTTCTAAGAATCCGAGGAAATAAGAGAAATAATGAGTTATCTCTAACAAGTACAATCTATAAAAGGACGACAAATATTAAGTCATTACATTTTCAATTCAAAAAGAAATGACATAGGAAAAAAAAAGTAAGCGATATTAAAATATTAAAGAAGATCAAATAAAATTTGAGGAAATATTCCACCCATAATAGGGAAATATCGAACTTTTTGGGGCATTTTAGTGTGAGGATCTTGATGAGAAGGCCCGCTAAGTGGTGGTGTGAGGTGGATGTGGGAAGGGGTTTTGGAAGTGTTTAGAATGGATTATTATTAGGGTAAATAAGGGTTAAGGGTTGTTCAAGAGGTAGGAAAGAAGAAGAAACTGTTTTTGGTGCTTGTGGGTTGTTGTAGGCTCAGAAAAGATTGACTTAGAACCAGTTCGAATTGCTTGAGGGGTCTAGCATGGTTTACATGCCTTGGAGGGAAGTAGACCTGTCAATATTTGACCCGACCCGAAAACCCGACCCGAACCCGACCCGAAAATTTTGGGTTCGGGTCAACCCGAACCGGGTCGGGTTTGGGTTAGGGATTTCAACCCGTTTGTAAAACCGGGTCGGGTTCGGGTTGGACCGGATTTATTTTAATTAAATTACGAGGATTTTAATGTATTTTTATGAAATAAGTAAATGATATTTCAAAAAATTATAAACATTATTGCCCAAATTAAATTAATCTTGATTTATTTTAAATTAATTGAAGTAAATCTTACCTTAATTTGATTTAGATTTAAATAAAGTGAATTAAATAAAAAAATTAATAAAATATACCCGAATCGGATCGGGTTCGGGTTGGCCCGGACCCGAAGCGGGTAGGGTTCAGGTTCGGGAAACCGACCCGTTTGCAAAAACGGGTCGAGTTGAACAGTATCGGGTCAATTTCGGGTTGGACCCGAATCCGACCCGTGACCCGATTTTGACAGCCCTAGAGGGAAGAGGGATGGTGGGTGGAGAGATTAGTGTTGATTTTATGTTAGAGGGGTAAAACTTGTGATGGGATCGGAAAGCCTAAGATTTTGGTGTGGACAGAGATGTGTTGATGATTTTGAATTGTTATAGAGGTTGTGGAGTTTATGAAGGAGTTGTGGATGTCTACTAAGGTTGTTAAAAATGCATAAATTGAGAGCTAAAAGAGAAATTGAATAAAACATAAAATAAAGGATAAAGTCCCATTGTTCATTCCATAATCACATATTTATGCCACATAAAGTCTCCTCGTCGATTTAAAAAACTAAAATTTATTTAATAATTCTCATAGAAAATCCCTTGGTATAGCAAATCCATTGAAAAATAATCATGAGAAGTCTTTTTTGAACCCGAAATAAATAAGAATATGAAAAAATTTAAATAACTTATTGGAGAAAATAACTTCAAAATTTAATAATCATGCTATGCGGAGATCAGTCAAAATACGTCACATCGCCCCTTCGCTCTGTATTACCCGGAACTGCAACTTGGTAACGCTGACACGGTTGCACCTAATTCGCCTCCAGATGTAGAGCTACGTCTGACATGCACATAGAATAATCTCTCGTGCAATAGAGGATGAAGGGCAGGTCGAAAAGAACAATAGGACCTCAATATACCATGATTATTAAATTATATTGATAATATATATGTAATCATATAAATAAATTGTAGAAGCAATATTGCAAATTATGTTATATTTTAAAGATCTGTCAACTTCCTATGATATATTACCCTAAGTTATATAATGCCAAATGATTAAGAGTTCCTTTGAAATGGCTACTCAACTTTTAAAAAAAAAAATTAGAGTATTATAATTTAAAAAAAAAAAAATAGATAATAATTTTAATATAACTACCATAAACTAATAAATTTGATGGCAAAAAATAACTTAATATCACAATAATTTTTAAAAAGTAATAATAAATAATAGGCACTAAAGGATAACAATAATTTGAAAAATAAAGCAATAAAAACACTCCACCCTCCCAATCCTACATAATTTCCCACCATTTTCTATGCCAAAATTTCATTAATAGTATATGGTTTGAAATAATTTAATATAAAACGTGTTCTTCATTTCACTTGATAATACTAAAAGACATGAAATTAAAAACTAATAGTAAAATTTATCAATTTTTTACCTAATAATAATAAAAATTTATAGCAAAGCATAATGAATAATATTAATATAAACATTATACATCAGAGCCCTACATTAGGTGCCCATACCCACACCCACCCATATACCCACCCATACCCAATAGGCATGGGTGAATATGGGTACACCCATGACCTCGTGGGTGGGTATGGATGGATACTCAACATAGAGGACAAACCGATTTACATTACTAATTACCATATACATGAAGTATATTACAATAATCCTTACTACGCAGTGCGTAATACTGAACCGCGTCGTGACCACGATAAATTTTGATATGTGGCTTGAAAGTTTACAGTCAGAGAAAATGGCAAAAAACCTCAAGGCCATTAATTCGATGCACGCTGCATTCAAAAATCGTGAAAAGTGGGTGTGTGTGGTTGGGTATGACATCCCGAAAGTTACCATAGGTGAAAATGGGTGGGCAAAGCCCGTTAGCTCAGAGCGTTGGGTACCCAACCATGACCCCGTGTAAGGCTCAGTTATACATGCAATCTTACTAGCTCATCAAATGATTTCCCCGTGATTTTTTTTTTCTTGACAAATTCATCATTTTGCTGGAAGTCATTAGCGATCAACAGGAATTTCAAATATCATAAATTTTCCAAGACACTTACGAACGATAAACAACCATTTTGAGTCCTGTAAAGTTTGGAAGAGCATGACTTATTCAATCAAAAAATGCATTCCCTTTGTAGTTCTAGGCAACGCAACATTAGAAAGTTTTTCATGGGGAGAATGAATCGAAAGGAGATCAAAATTGAATAAAATAGATCACAAATCAAAATTATCTTCAAACTAAAATTTTCTCATGTGAAGATTAAGATCTCTTAAGTAAAAAAAAAATTAAACTCTTAAACATTGAGATGCCTTTTGGTGTAATGATTGAAATTTTATTAAGAAATTCTAAAGTTAGACATGCTTGTCCAGGAGCAATCCTGAAATAAATGACCTCCTGGAAAGTTCCACAAATAGGATAAAACCGTGAGGTCATTAAGTCAAAGTAGACAATACCTCAATAGTTAAGAGTTTATGTTATTATAAAAAATTTCACAATAAAAACTCCATAGTTAAACATGCTCATGCAGGAGCAATCCTTAGATGAGTAACCTACTAGAAAATTACAACGAGAAAAACCGTGCGACCATTAGGCCAAAACGAACAATACTTTGATAGCTAAGAATTTTGGGCTGTTACATACTTTTTGTTTAATTTAATATGTGACTAGAATTATTTGTTTACTTGAGTTTTTAACAACACCAAAATTTTAAAACATCTGCGTATCAGCACAAAGGAGAGCCCCATGACTGATATTTAAGGCATTTCCAGTAAATATTGACAATACCAAAGACTTCCAACAAAAATCAATGTACTGTAAGCAAACAAAACATATGATACATGCTGAGTATAATAAATTTTTCCTTATTGTGAGTTCATCAAAATAATGCTACCCATACCTTATTGAAGTTGTCCTTACTGAAAACCCTACTTGGAAAAACTGCAACCCGTTATTTATCCCCCCACGCGAATATCTTCTGCAGACTTCTACATTCATATGCCTTGGTTTGCTATACTGCTTGAGTAAAGGCAAATTAAGAGATGAAACATTCATATAGAGGTCAATTTCATACATACTTCTTTTTCAATGGGCTCGACTTAGGCTCTGTTTAGGACGGCTTTCCTACGGCTTCTTAAAGTAGATTTCTAGTAAAAAATTAAAATTTTTGTACTAAAAAGCTGATTTAAAAAACAATAAGAAAGTGGTCACAAACGAAACCTTAGTGTTAGAACTCAACAATTACTGCTCCAGGAACTCTCGAATCATTTGCCGTTCAACCAAAGTGAGATCATCTTCAGCTATCAAACGCTTTCGCAGTGCTTTAGACTCGTTATCAGAATCAGAGCTTGAGACCTGCAACGATGTTTGGAAAGAAGAGATTCCTGTAGATGAGATTAATAGAGCAAGTTGATGAGTTTAATAGATTAGGCAGAATCCCTTACATGAATGTAGTTGTTGACATGACCATCCCCTTGGGGACTTGTCATTAACTCAGAAGTATTACAGGTCCATTCACCATCTACTATGTACTTGTACTCATAGTGCCCTTCCTGTAAAAAGCGCAAGATCAGCGTTATGGATTCAGAGTAAATTTTACCAAAATCTTCCTGTTTTGTTTGTAAATCAATTTGCAAGTTCCTTCAAATAAAAATCAACTATGTAAAAAAGCAAATGTTAAAGTTTACAAATTAATAAACTTTATTAGGATCACTCGTCAAGAAGCGGAAAAATTGTTGACAGGTTTATATAGAAACAAATATATAATAGAACACTAACAATGCATTTCCTTGAGATAATTTAAATTAGTAACTGAAATAGACATGAATGTGATGCTACAACTAGGTGCAAGTTCAGATGCTTTTATCTATAAGCAGTTGGAATAGTTACTTTATGGCCTTGCATTTGAAAAAAGGAAAAATAAAAACATACTCACAGGCAAGTCTCTCTCCAGAAGCCATACACTTTCAGACGGATTAAATTTTAAGGGAATTCTCTACAAAAAAAAGGCACAAGCATTAAGTAGAAGAAAAAAAATGTACAAAAAGGTTGTCTGTGTTCTAGTAACAAAATATTTATATAGGATTCAAATAAATAAAACATGCACGAACTGGTAAAATATGCAAATACTATTGGGAGTACCTTTAAATTTTCTTTATATTGAAACAACCCTGGAATAACTAATATAAGTATGGTATATAAATATATTTATTTTATTTTATTTTATTTTTTTGGGTGGGGGGTGGTTGCAAATGTAGCCATTCAGTTTGCCTCACTACCAACAATGGACCGACAGCATAAATTTCTATGTCCAAGATTCACTCATGTCCAAATGAATCATATTATCGATCAGCAATTAGCAATTTTGATGTTTGATCATAATTCTTTCACAAACAAAAAACAAATTAGCGCAAATAATTTCACCTGGCCCCAACCAATATCAAGACCAGAAACTTCTACTGAGGAGTATTTGCCACCTTTCCACGATAGTATGACACGGCCACTTGGTAGTCCTGTAAGCTGAAAACAAGATGCAATGAATAAAACAATTGGGCAACGCAATCAGAAATGCCTTTTTAAATATGAGTGATTAGTATAATGCAAGGTACATATATTACTCTGAAAATTGTTCAAAAATGATATTACAGCAAATGCAATTTGTAGCCAAGCACGTACCATTCCATCTTCAGATAGGATGAAATGGAAAAAATACCCAAAAACAAGCATGCGAGTTCAAAGTTCAGTAAGATCACAACCACTTTATAACACTTTAAAACTGCAGCTATTAAGAATTAAAAGTTCAATTTCAAGACTAAATTCAGCAAACCATTCGAACATGCCTAACCAGTTGGCATATGGATGAAAAGAATAAATATGATTCCATTACAAAAGGCATTTATATGCAAGTACGTAGTTGGATAATATCATCACCGGCAAAGGCAGCAGAAGCTGTTCTTGTGTTGATGATAAGATGAATATGACAAGAAATGTAGGATTTGCTGAAACTGTATGCCATAAAATTTTAGGAAAATTAATCGGAATAAATAAATTTACCCAAATGTAATCCTTATTTAGCCTAACTGTGCGTTCTCAATCCTATATTTCCCGCCATCTCGTGGACAACCACCAGGTCTGCCTCACATCACAGCTCTTTCTCCCCAAAAAATGCAAGCATCTCTGATGGGGACATCGACAAGAGATTCCGACGCATTTATCAGAGGAAACACTGGAGATCAATGGCCATGATGGAGAGACTTTACTTTTGATGCACTTGATGTATTATTTATTTTATTATTCAGTTTTTTTTTTTCCAATTTTATCCCTATGGGTAGTAGTTTGTTATTGTAGCCCAAGGGGCATCTAGTCTTTTTTTTTGTCATGTCGAGGCTTATATATATGGTCCCTTCTTATGTATTGGGATGATTGATTGAATAATTGAATAAAAAAATTATGTTTTTTATGTTTCCCTCAACGTTGAGTGTTTAAGAGAAGAAGGAAGGCCCTAGGGGTGGGCAATCGCAATACCCGTCAACCTTTGAAAGGGTCCGAGGTCCGTGGCTTTATCTTGTTCCTCTCATCTCCTCTGACCTTCCCCCTCTCTTCCCCACACCGCCGGCCTGCTCCACTTCCACCGCCCCCCATCTTCTCTCCCCTACATGACCACCACCACAAGGCCGCCGCCCTTCCTTGGCCCTCTCCCCTCCACCGCCCGTGCCACCACATTGGCTCCACCACCACTTCTCTACCAACCCCCATACCGCCGGCCACCCTTTCCATCCACCCCCTAACCTTCCATCAATTGTCTTGAATGCTTTCCTAATTTAGGAAGATAAAATTTGGAGGGATTTTAAATTCAAATTCAAATAGATTTGAGTTAATTTCTTTCCTAATTTCCTATTCTAATTAGGTAACTCTTTTAATCCCTCAAATCTAAAATCAATTTCAGATTTCTTCTTTAATTTATTTAATTGCTTGGGCCCACAATCCCAATTAAATAAATCCCCCAAATTCCCCTCCATAGGATTGACCACCCTCTCTTTCTCCAATCACATTAATTAGTATCCAATTAAGGATCCAATTAATTAAATCTCTTGGCCTAATTCCCTCCTAACCTCCTTTAATTTCAAATTTCAAATTTGAAATTCCCCCTAATCCTATATTAATTAAAAATCTGAATTTATTTTCAGATTTTACAATCAAATCCCTCTCCAATTCCTTTCCTAGCCACCTCTCTCACATCCAAATCCTAGCTCACCGCCAGCCCTCCCCTCTCCTCCCCACGCCGCCCCAAGGAGTCCAAGAGAGGAGCCTCCTACACTCATGGATGGCCAACCCTGAGGTCGACCACTGTTTTGCCTACAACGCACAAAGAGAAATCGACATCCTCCTTTCTCCTTTCTATGAACCGGATTGGGAATACGACAACTCTGTGGAAAGCTACGTCAGTCGTATCCTTTATTGCCTCGCCGAGATGATTGAAATTCAACAACCCAGAGCACCTTGGCTTCTCATCGGATGGTCCACTCCTTCTCCGCCGCCGACTACTTCTCTTGGATCAAAGTCGTTGGTGTTGCTACCATCTTAGTGGCGTCATTTAGTGTGCTGAAAGCTTCTCTCCGCTAAAACCATATATTGAGTGTGAGTGAGAACGGTAACTCTTGGTGAACTTTCTAAATATTAAGCTTTGGATTTTATTACGGCATATCTAGTACTATTGTGATAATTTCTGAATTGTCTTATCTTGTTCTAATCTCCTAAGTTTTGTAATTGCATACCACGACAAAATTGATGATTGAAAATTCTTATAATCATGCCTTATGGCTCATTAACCTTAAAGTAGCAAGTTTCGCAATACTTTTATTAGTTCCTTGCAATTCTTGTTGGTTTCAGATCATCTTGGTATCAGAGCATGGTAGGCATGTATTATTGGTGCTAGAAGTTAACCTAGGAGTCTAGCTATCCATTCCTTAGTATGTTTGCATGCATAACATCACCTAGATATTTTATTTTTTTGGTTTTTTTCTTGCTGTCCAGTAAAAATCTGCATCATTTAGTGACGTTTAGAAGAGTCTAACTTAGTTTTTAAGTGCTTTCCTCACCCTAGCAACCTCCCTAAACACCAAGACACTTAAACTATTGTTTCACCTTGCTGTCCAAAACATTCCTACATCAATTAGTGTCATTCTAGTGAGTCGAACTTTGCTCATCTTTGCTGTCCTCAACCCCGGAACAACCCTAACCACACCCAAGTGTTTACCCATGGATTCGGAGTAAATTCAGTGGACTCTAGACTTGATTGTAGGCCAATTAGGAACAGTTACCCAACATATTAGAGAAACACGGGGTGAGTTAGCAGACTTTAGGAGGCAAGCAGGAGAACGCCTAGATAACATCGAATGTTTAGGGAAACCGGCAATCTATACACCTTCAATACCTCATTCCCCCTTATGCCGAAGAGGCTCGTACTGATTATGGACCTCCCCGAGACTACTATCGTCCCAACCAAAGACCTCATCAAGAGCCTGTTAGACAAAACCCCACTTGGGGAGATAACGACACCCAACTACTGAAAAACATTAGGATTGATGCCCCATCCTTCAATGGCAACCTAGACCCTCAAGTTTTCTTAGATTGGCTCAAGGGTATGAATAGTTACTTCATTTGGTATGATATCTCGGAAGCGAGAAAAGTGCAATTTGCTGAAATGAAATTGACGGGTAGGGCTAGTCAGTTCTGGAGTAACCACGAACACATGCGCAAAACTCGAGGGGAATATCCCATCACTGATTGGAGAACGATGAAGCAAGAACTGAAACAAAAATACCTCCCTCCTTCATACTACCCTTAGACTCTTAGATCGTTGGAATAGGTTGACCCAAGGTAGCAAGCCGGTCAAAAGAGTACATTTTTGCTTTTTGATGACTTTATGATCCGTTGTAGTGGTGAAGAGAACACCACTCATGCCCAACTTCTTTCTATGTTTATAGCAGGATTAAGGGAATATCATAGGAATGAACTTTTCGCCAGAGTGACTACCTTAGAAGCCGCTTGTAGTCTTGTGTTAGACCTAGAAGAATCTAGAAGCTATGCCCATTCTAGGAACCAAGACTCTCATCCTAACCCATTCAAATCCTCCTCTAGCCAACCACAAAACAAACCAACTGGCCTTGTTATCAGTCGACCCACTGCTGGGTCTTTCCAACACTGCTCTGACTATAAGGATAAAACCCCTGAACGAGAGACACCCAAAAACCACTGCGGGAACTAAATGCTTTCGATGTCATGAGTATGGACACATTGCCTCTCAATTTTCCAGCCCGTATAAAGTCACGATAATCGAGGAAGTGGTAGATGAAGAGGAAGAACCTGATACCGATTTGGTTCATCATGTGGACGATGATGAAGACTTCTTCATTGATGAGGACCCCATCGAATTGCAAGTTGCTAGATGTGTCTTGTCCCAACCCAAGTCGAGCGATGATTGTCGTAGGACGTCTATTTTCCATACATTTACCAAAATTGGAGATAAAAACTGTAAAGTCATCATTGACAGCGGAAGCTGCATCAACGCTGTCTCCTCCACTATGATACCAAACTCAACCTGAAATCGACACCCCACCTGAACCCCTATAAGGTTGCCTGGATTAACTCAACTGCCATGGAAATTAAAGAAAGGAGCCTTATCCCTATAGAGTTCGTGGAATATCAAGAAAAGATTTGGTGAGACGTTTTAAAAACATGGATTTTGGACAGATTATCTTGGTCACCCTTGGCTGTTTGACAACGATGTCCATATTTATGGGAAAATGAATACCTGTGTGTTTGAACACAACGGTAAAAAGATCAAACTTATACCCTCCCTCCCAACCCAAGCCTAGTTCCTTTACTTTACTAGCTTGTAGTAGTTTTTTTTATGAATGCAAATGCAATGTTCAGCCCAACCCAAGCCTAGTAAGGATGAAGTTAAACCTGTCCCTGTTAAGCCTAACAAAGGTCTAAACTTCTTGACTGCGAAGGAAATGGATGTTGAGTTTCATCAAGGATCCCCCATGTATGCCCTTGTAGCTAGGGAAGTAAGTGCTGACCAAGAGGAACATGTTCCCGATGAAGTTAGAACCCTCTAAGAGACTTTTGTTGATGTCTTCCTAGAAGACTACCCAACCATCTCCCACCCATTAGGGACATCCAACATGTCACCGATCTTGTTCCAGGAGCTTCTCTGCCCAACCTCCCACATTACCGCATGAACCCAATGGAACATGCAGAGCTGAAAGAAACAAGTGGACGAGCTCTTGCAACGCGGCTTCATCAAGGAGAGCCTTAGCCCTTGTGCTGTCCCTGCCCTTCTGACCCTCAAAAAGGATGGATCTTGAAGAATGTGTGTTGATAATCACGCTATCAACAAAATCACGGTAAAGTATCGTTTCCCCATCCCGCGTCTAGATGACATGCTAGATATGATGATAGGAGCCATTGCTAAAGTATCTAAGATTGACCTTAAAAATGGCTATCACCAAATTAGAATTTGCCCGGGAGACGAATGGAAAACCCGAAGTGACTCAAATGCATAATGAAGGCTTAAATGATAAAAAAAGTAAAAAAAAAAATCATTTAAAGATAATAAAAAAGGGTCTATGAAAAGAAACATTGTCAATGATTTTTCTATCGGCGCTTATCTTCATATACTATATTCAATTTATCAAGATGAGATTGTCCCCGATTAATGAAATAGTTGATTTTTTTTAATCATTGTAAAGCATAAAAAAGCTTGAATTTCAAATGGCATTGCATAGTGCGTACATATGTATTGCTGAAATTTGTCATATATATATATATATATATATATATATATATATATATATATATATATATATATATATATATATATATATATATGAATAAATGTTTAAATTCAAAATACATTGAATTGAATGACATAATTTAATAACTCAAGAATATCAAGAGCCAACATGATTCATAACCCGAAGTGACTCAAATGCATAATGAAGGCTTAAAATACATCACTACAGGAAAACACGAGATTACCGGTGGATTAAATCCGCTGATAATATGTGAACTCCGACGGTAATTAGTGTTTCCGGCGCCTGTTCCGACAGAAATTTCTGCGCCGGTTTGGTGCGCGTCGATAAATATCTTCCGACATTTATAATGCGCCGGAAATGGTTCCGGTGCACTTTTCGGCGCATTACCGATGCAAAAAACTCGGTGTAGCCGGCAACTTTCGACCGGTAAATTCCGGCGCTTACTGCGTCAGAGCTTTGCGTCGCATGAGTTCGTCAGTAATTACCGGCGGATAAAGCCGGAACAATTACCGGCGCAACGGACGCCGGAAAACTTCCGGCGTATGTTGCACCGGAAAATGCGCCGTAGAGTTTCCATCGCAACAATACGCCGTTACCTCCGCCGTTCGTACCGGCGCATAATATTCCGCCGGAAAATCCGACGGTAATCGCGTGTTTTCCCGTAGTGCATGAAAATGATTCAATAGCACCTTACTATACATAAATCACTCAATATATATAATTCTCAAGTTAAATATAGTGTGGTCTAGTTACATAAAATCTAGAGTTTTGCATGATGATGAATATTATGAACATGATATTTCACATTAGCATTCTCTTGCTTTAAACAATTCTATTGTGACAAAATGGGGATCTTGATTCTCATATAAAGCATTTCATGATAGTTGTGATAACTCTACTCCAAAATCATTTATGAATCATTGAAAGATACATGAGATCTCAATCGTCAAGTTAGCAATGGCGTTGATGTGAAAATAATGTGATTGGTACCCATCAATATATTTTAGGAGATGAGTTTGGTGGTGGGATGCATTAGGAGGAGAAGAGAGAGAAGCAAAATATCAAGGATTAAACATCAGTAGAATATTAAGTCAATTGCATCGGATGATGTGGAAATGTGATCTCTAATGGAAAACGCTTCAAAAGATTTCATGGTGTTTCATAGAATTCAACTGAAACTATAGTATACTTTATCTATATTGATGAAATCTATGTGTTGTAAAATGATTGTGAAAAGGTGGGGTTCCCTAAACGAAGTGGTTATGGCAATCTACGAGAAACTAACAACACTTATTATGAATTATGAAAGTTGAACAATATCTCTATCTGCTAAGAACATGACAATCCAAATATAATATGAAATATTTATCTACAATCATGTGTAAAAATAGCCACTGGATCCGCAACCTACTTGTACAAGCGGACATAAGGCTTATATCTTTACGATAATACTAAAAATATACATGAAAATAAATCCTGCATGTGCTTCTATCGTCATATCTGATTCCTAAATCTAACGGTCCAAGAATGTTGTGCAAGTCAAATATTCAAGTTTCATCCTCCTCTTTGGAAGGACTGGAGTCGACCTGACTTGAATTATAAGATATCTCCTAAAATTCTACAAAATATAGATATTTTTCAAATGACAATCATGTTATCCCCAATGGGTCGTGTTGATAGCTAATCTCAACTGAATGAGTTAAATCTCAAAACCAGTAAAAGTATAAATCCTTAAAGTGAAATCTATTACCTAAAAATTTAAAACTAAAATCATTCACCTTCCACAACCGTTTGTCGAAGTTGTAACTTTGAAATTAACCTCAGCTCATAAAGAGCAAATGTCATGTCAGGTGTATCACTAAGATTCATCCTCAAATAGTCTCTTGTCAGCAGGACTCGGTACATGCCCTCTGATAGAATGGTTTTGCCGCAAAATGGCACCATTATATTATGATCACAACAAAAGCTCGTATATTCCCTAATGGCGTCAAACACCTGAGTAATGAATCATAGGGTATGTTCGTAGGCATAAAGCATTTTGTCAGCTACGGTGGATTCAGATCTATCCTCTTAGACAAACACCACCCTAGGTCTACAAGGTATCCATGGCTGCCGATAAGGTGACTTCTGTTAGGTTGGGTCAACTACCTCCTCTAACTAAGTAAACCAGGGACCATGACAACCCGGGATGACAGAACCATGGGATCTTGATCGGGCTTGTCTTCATTTCCCCCATCACCTATTTTAAGTATCTAGTGAAAAATTTAAAAATTATAAACTCTAAAATCCAAAACTAAATTCAAACCCTAAAACTATTGCTATTATACGTTTGGTTTGCAACCTATGCGACCTATCTTACGACTAGCCTTAATCGAAAGTTCTCTCTCATTATCGGGAGGGGTAATTAATTATAGGGGCATGTGCCTATAAAAATCAGAACTCATATTATAAAGTCCTCGCAAAACGAGGTAAAATCTCTGGGTAGTGTCTCATCTACAAACATAATCAGCCTTCTGAAAGTTTATCCTAGAACCTAAACTCATTAAAACTCTCCTTGCCTACTTAAACAAACAAACAGAAAAGAGCTGGCGCGGAGAGGTCGTGGGTGTGAAATTTTAAAAGCCCACATGAGAGAGAAAAAGATTAGGGGAGTGAAGAAAGAGGAAAAAAATTGGAAAGAGCAACAATATAAGGGAAAAAGGAATGAGAACTTCAGGGATGATAGCAAGTAGCTTTCAAATCATAATTCATTCATTCAACCAATGATTTATCACAAAGTAGACTTCCATGTTTAAAGAAATGGAGATAACTATATAAGATCAATCTAAATTTAAATCTTTCCCATCAAAACTACCATAAAAATGGTCCAAAGAATAATTTTACATAAAATAAAAATTGAAAATCAATTTGAAACTAATCAATCCTCCACAATTTCATTAGAGATGAGAGAAATCTACTCCAAAGAGTTGAAATACTGATAAAGATGAAGCAAATGGTCACCAACTCTACTAACATTTTACAGTATTTATCATAAGGTGAAAAAATGGGAAATTCATCCCCCGGTGGAGAGACAAATGAGAAATACTTCATAGGATGAAGAAATGAAGGAGAGAAATATCGAAAATTACCAATATGAATCTTACCATAAACCCTCTAGAACATTAATAAAACCCAGAGAAGAAATCTTTAGATTTATTAAATTGACAGGAAATAATCAAACTACCTACTAGTTATTTTAAGAAAATGTTGATACCATAATTAATTTAAGGAGTAGGTTGATTTCTCATTGGCAAATTTCATTTTCAACACTTTTTATCTCTTTTAATAATACTTCTGTGAAGAGGACGAGATGAAAATGTTTCTAAAAAAAGACAATAGTTTCTCTTTTCTTCTGATAAACGTATTGGAAATCATGAAGCAAATATTAAAAAAAAAGCAACAAAGTTAAATAATATATTAATATGTAATTATTAACAAGGAAAATTGAATGCAGATTGAGAGGAAAAAGCCTCAAATAATAAATGAGGGTAAAGATTGCTTTAAGCAGAATCTGGCAATGAGAAATTACAAAAAGATAGCCAGAGCGAGATCTGGGACAGGATGGGCAACCACGTATTAGGTTGTTTCTGAAGATTTATCTTGCAGTCAACATCGTTGTAGCAACAAGGCCAACAGTTGAATAAAAACACAGTGAACCAAACGTTTTGTATGTGCAGTAGGATAGCCATAGTGGAGAAGGACATGAAACAGAAGATTATTTTTTCAAGCAAGAGACATGTATGCGACCATGAATGATGAATTTGTTTGACACTGATACCAAAGTGATGATGAGTAGAGTTTAGAGATATGGGGATATGAGAAGAGGAAGAGAAGAGAAGAAATAAGAAGTAACAGCGGAAGGGAAAGCAGAACGAGAATTTATAAGAGAGAAAAAATAAGCATTCAAGCCATAATTTCATTCATTCAATCAAAGGTTTATTACAACTCCCTTATAGAACAAGGTTAATAGATAAAATTAATTTTATACTCAAAGTACCCTAATAATTATCAAAAAAGGACAAATTTACAGAAAATAATGCAGAAAAGAAATCTAAACCTAAGCTATCATGCATCAACTATGCACCAACATATTCTTTTAACTATCCATCATGGGTTAAAACTTTTAACCACCAGTAATAGAAACTATTATTCATAATTCCGTATGTTAACACTAAATTTACATTAAAACATTTTTTTTATGGTACTAACCCTAGTAAAATAAAATGTCTTACCAACTGGAAGAGAAAGAGTTAAAACTTCATAATAGTGCCTCAACTTGCACTAATCAAAATATTCAAAAAATTAATAATAATAATGAAACTTCAATCAATGAGAATTATCACCATACTATTCCATCATCTTGTAATGGAGGCATTTTTAAGGCAATAAACTAAATAAATAGATACTTGTTTGAACAAGGCATTTGGTTCCATTAACTATGACATAGCATTTAACTGATATATTAAAGAGAAACACTAATATAGCTTCCAAACCACTAAGACTTACAACATCAGCAGTAGCACTCCTTATAGCCTCCAATTTTGGACAACAAGCTCTTCTGCTCTGTTAACCAATGATTTGATCAAAATGAAAAAAACATCCCCTTAATTAACGAATAGACCTTAATAAAAGAATAAATGAAAATACAAGGTACAAAAAATAACAATGGTAGTTGCATGCAGAGATTAAGGCTTCGTTTAGGACAGCTTTTGACAAGTGAATTAGATTTTCAATAGAATACCTTGAGGGATAACAGTTTCTCATTGTTTCTGGATCTAAACAGTGAGTAACCTTGGTGTTTTAACAAAACACAGAACAATGGCAATTGTACAAGTGTATGAAAAAGTTTACGGGGGTGAAGGCCAATACTTGTAGGAGTTGCAGCTGCTATAGTAAATTGGATTGCAGAAACAAAAAGGATAAGGGGAGACTAGTATTTAGTGAAAATTCATACTTCATTCAATCTAAACTTGATTTTAGATTAAAAAGATATTTAAATTTATAGACAACAAAGAAATATCTAAAAATCTATTCAAATTCAGATGAAACAAGAAGATAGAGACTATCCCTTCAAAGTGCTACTACCCTTAAATTCCCTCAAAAGGTGGTCGGCCTAAAGATAAATATGATAATTTATCGAGAGAATCTAAGTTAGCAAGCATGATTCCCTCCAATTAATTTTTCTATCTACTCCATATTTGAAATTCTAAATTGAACTTTTAAAATTAAGTCCTCACTCAAATCATATATGCAAATCAAACCTTTCCAAATTGATCATGCAAATATTTTTTTTAGACCTTCTTGGATCATAGCTCCCCATTTTTGGCATTTATTCCTCCAAAATGAGAGCTTTCCATCTTTTGTCTCTAGGACATGTTCTTTCTTCTTGCAATCATGAGCTTCTACGTAAGCTAAGATGGTTCATTATCCTTTTTTGATGCAAAGCAATAAATAGGAAGGTACTTCTGATGTTTTACATCAACAAAAGATATTGACCACTTGCGAGAATCCTCTAGCCTGAGGTCTTCTATTTCTCCAATGAGCATGAAAACTTAGATCAACTAACTTTACTCTTTTTTCCCTTTACAAGTAGGAGTGTCAAAGAATGACCCACACAGCAACCCAACATGGACATGGCATGAAAAATCATAGTTCGGGTATGAATTTATGATTCAATAAAATTTTGGGTTGAGTTAAGGTTGACCTATAAATCTAGGGTTTGGATCGACATGCAAATTCAAATACTATTCGAATTGTAGTAAAACAGTTTAGGTATAGGTTACATGAGTAATTTTTGAGATAAATGGTTTTGTTCAAGTTAAACAAGTCATGTTAATCCAAAAATATTGCATGATTCATATAATAAACATGTTAAAAGGCTTAGGCTTGGATCAGACAAGTCTGATCTAGTCAAGTTTAGATCAATTTTTTTTTTCCTAATTAATAAATGGGTTAGGTTCAAGTGAATCAAATTTAGGTCAGGTCAATTTCTAGTTAGACCTGAACCTATCCCACCAACCCAAATTAACACCCTTATTTATAATCACAATTTTTTTTCATCTTATCCGAAAGAGAGTATCCCTATCCCATAAATATGGACTATTAAATATAACATTGAATAACATCCAAAAATAGCCCTAATTTCTTAACCAAATCTTCAAATAAGATGTCCATTTCACTACATTTACATAAATAATGTTGATTAGTGAGATATCAACTGAAGCCTAAGGTGAAAAACTCCCCCTAACTTCCTTAACATCAATGAGCATGCCATCAAGCCCCAATGCAAGATATATTTTTGTCACTCCTACTTCAACTTCTTTGGTAGTGAGTCTTCTTCTTCTTGTCCTCCAATTTCGGCTTCTACTCTAAATATTAACTCCAATAATGTTATAATTTATTTTCTAGATTTTTGCAACAGTGACAAGGTTAAAATTTTATTGTTTCCCTATAGTTCAACAATCAATTATTTTCGACTTCTTCATGGTAGCAAATTAAGCTTTTGTTTGATGAAAAGAACCATTGTCATTCCTTAAGTGTTATAGCTTTTTTGCAAGTCTCAAAGGTGCTAACAACTAAAAAAGGCTTCGACTCTGTGTGAAGAGTTCCATAAAGCCTAACGACATATTTCTAAACATAAAGTTTTCATCAACAAAATTTTAAAAATAGTATACTATCTTCAAAATTTTATTGTGCATTCACATTTGGAATGTTATACTTCTTAAACGTTTTCCATTAGATTCACTTTTCTTCATCATATCCAATAGGACATAATTAAGCTTTCCACTATCTTTGGAACTCTGATCATACCAATGTTAATAGATCATACATTTTAGATTGTGAATTCCGCTGCACTATAGCATGTGAGGATAACTTCAAACATGCAAATGCTATTGTAAACCATGCAGTATGTTTCTAAAAGCTCAAATCGATTATATATTACCTTATTGTAGTAAGAAAACTTCAACTTTGCCTTTACCTCAAAAGATAGATCATTTTCTCCTTCTGTATTTTCTTAGTTACTCTCTTAGTTTCTGTCCTTATTAATGAATTCTCTTTTACTAGTGTTTGTCTTCTAGTGGATGGCTCAACTTTTGTGTAGATAGGCGCTAGTGGGATAGATATTATAGGAAAAAGGATTAAAATGGTCTCTTAACTTTTTATAAAGAGCCAAAATAGTCCCAAACTATATTAAAGAACCATTTTGGTCCCTCAAGTCTTTAAAAATGAACCAAAATAGGCCCATGTTGAACTATTTACTTTAGTTCATCTTTAGAGAATTAAAGGACCAAAATGCTTATTTAATATAGTTGGGGACCATTTTGGTCTTTTTCTTCTTTTTCTATATATATGTGGTGGTGAAAGCCATCATTATGACTATTTGTTCTTTTATCATGGTCATCTGGTCAACCAATAAGGATGATGATTTTATTATCGATAAAGCGCCCAACTTGATCGAATCTGATAAGATAACAAATAATTTGATCAGATTGCATAGTTAGTCAAAGTGTGAGCACTAAAAATTCCCACCCAATTCTTTTAATTAATAAATGAGTGTTTTGAGGTTAAACCATGATTTAAAATTTTGTACAATTAGAGGCTCGCATAAACACAATTTAAAAAAAAGAAGCTAATGAGACATACGCCTCAATTGTCGTTCAATGTTAACAGAATTTTGATTAGGCGTAAGAATTAAAAAATTAGGATTTAAAAATTTTAAATTTTAAATTTACAATTATATATATAATTAAATATATTTACAATATATAAGTAAAACGAATTTGAGAAGAACCACACGACTTCAAACTCTCAACTACATGTCATAGAACCTTTACACTCATACACGATACTGCTATGTATAGGTCAATAATTTGCCACAGCTACTACTCCAACGACTCTCCTCTCGCATTTGGAACCCCATTTCCTTGGTTTTAATAAGAGGGAGGCAAAAAAGCAATTAACTATAATGATAATTTTAATGAAGATCCCTTAGGAAACATTAAAATTCATAAATTATAATATTAAACTACTTGTTTATATTGAACTGAAAGTGAGAAAGACTTTATTTAGTGAAGGGAGTTGCATTTTATGACTTTTTCTAGCTTTTGGCTTTTATGATCGTAATTTAATATCTTACTTTGATGTTGCATGTTATTTTTTAATTAATTTGATAGTTTAATTCTAAGGCTTATGCCTCGAAACGTCTTGAGACCAACAGCCTTATAAAAATAAAATGTCTCAATACCCAATTGCGCAATTTCAACACATGGGTTAAACTTTCAAAAAATAAATTAAATATCCGAAAAGACACTATCTAAAGATTTCTCTCTAATTTTACAAGAACTTAAAGATCTGATTCAAAGTTTTCCAAAACACAAGCCCCTATGTTTAATAATCCCTCTCGTTAATAAGAGAACTTTCTAACAAGGCTAGTTATTAGGTTATTAATGTGCAGTTTATAGTAGCAACAATTTGGTTTTAAAAAAGGGGAAAAGTACGTCGCTATTAGCTTAGAATGAAAGGTGGGAGAGTGATGATGAACGAAATCAAAATCTTTATCTAAGTGGGTTAAATGTTTGCTTAAGGGAAAAAAATTAAGCTAATTCTAACTAATGAAGAACTTCTTGTCCTATCAGATACATTTTATGGTTCACAGCTCATAGATTGAGCCATTGGATAATATTTGGACTTCAGTCATAAACATAATCTAGTGATGTCATTTTCCAACAAACCGCCCACTCAGAGGGTACATGCAACATTATTATAAGAGAGATATTTTTTAAGATTGATCAAACAGATACACTTGGATGGTTGATTGATTTAAGCTTAAAATGGTTGATTATTTCTTTAATATTTTTAGTTAAATGGGTTTGAAAAAAAAATTATGAATTTTGTATTTTGATAGGGGATTTCCTCTCATTATAATGTCATTTTGAATACATCAAGTCATGCAAGTTTAGTTCAAAACTTGTCAATCACAATTGAAGTTATATAATCGTCACCCATTTCATAAGACAAAAACTAATGTGTCTAAAATGTTGAAATTATTGAGGAAAAATGCCCATATTTTCCAAATTAACGAACAAAAAAAGTCAAGAAATTCACCCAAACGGGAAACAAGGATGAAATTTCAACATTCATGAGTATCAAAAAAGTACTTAAGATGGTGACACACATTAATTTTATCTTTTATTAATTTAATTAATTAAAAATTTCGTTGACTGAACCCTAGGCCTTGTCCTATATCTAGTAATTCTCAAACTCATCCCGTTCTCCCCAATAAAATAAAAAAGTAAAATATAAATGGTTTACATCATTTGGCTTCGCTCAGTCCAATCATTGGTGCAAACCACCAAACCACTCAATACTCCTCACTCTAATTTACTGAAGCTTACTAACTCTCTTAATTTCTCTCTCTTAACTTCTCCACTCACACACTCTTACCTAAACTACTAAAACCCATCAATGACAAAAATATGAGAAAATCATGTCACATGCTCATTGAAGAAGTATTGAAGGGATCAACAACGAGTGAAAGATAAAAGGGCTTCGAGAGATTCCAAATCTTCCCTTCTTTCGCTCCTCAGTTTCCTGAGACCCTAAATGATAAAGCAACCAAGAAGTTGCAATAGTTGCTTGTTGGAGAGAACTTTCACAACTCAACAGTGTGCAAATGAACATACGAATTAGTGAAACCTTGTGGGTGCAAGTTAAGCCCACCCCATCACCTAAACCTCGCTGCCAACTCCACCCAATGCATCTCACCACCAAGCTCCCCAAAAAAACCTTCCCAGCTCATGGATTTAATATCCCCCTTTCCCAACCTCACTTTCAAACTCATCGATGTCCTCTCCTTTCCAACCACACCAGCGTCCTTCCACACAATAGTTGTAGACATCTCCACTCATTTCCTCTTCCCTTACTACCACCAACAACCTTGTTGCCAATCTTTCTCACCTTTAACAATATTCACTCCATCTCTTTCTCACCATCACCCTCAAACTATCTGAGCTACTAAAACACTTATTTCCGAACAATTCACCACGGAACTCCCATACATACAACTATCATCGTAGATCTTCCTCAACTACCCACCTCTCAACACCACCACCTCGCCCTCTCCTTCTTTGTCAATCTGACTAACCCTCTTTCTCTACTTCATTCTCTTCCTCACTCTACCTATTCCATTCTCTCTCTAACTCTCACCCTCTCTTAAAAAATAAAGACTATATTTTCAAAAAAAAAAATGAAATTTAAAAAAAAAAGAGAAAAGCAATATATAGTGTACTCAACATAGCAAGCTAACTTCGTCATTGGCATCACCGCATCATGCTTGAAGGTATAAAAAATTCAACCTTTAGGAACTCATAAAATTTCGATTGCAATGTGTTTGATGTGACGAGCGAAACTTGTGCGTGTCATTATTGGTCCAACAGTGAAAACTCGTAGGCGACGCTCTCAACTCAATGGTTAAGCTTCATGCAAATTTTCTTAACACAGCGGAGAAAAATAGTTGCCAAGTTTCTAGTGCACTTGGTTTCTAAAGATTCCAACCATGATGTCTTAGGATACCAATCATACACATCCTTTTAGGCGTGTTGAGCAGATCTATAACTCCTAGTAGATGTCCACTATGCGAGAGAGATGTAGAAGACTACCAAATTTTCAATGAAGTGAGACATAAATAACACAAATTAAATATAAACTAAACAAAGCAACAAAAGGAAGATATAAATGCATGCTAAGAACGAAAAAAAAAACCTAAAAAATAAAATACTTGTCGTCTTCCAAGGCCTGTCAGACTAAGAACAAGAACATACATGAGACTTGAAAGCTTGTAAACAAGAAAGAACATGATTTGACAGTCTGATAACGAACATGAATAAAATCTTTCAATGAAAGCTTGAACTATGCTACATCTTACATTGAAAGAATTAAAAAATAACTCGGATAGAACAAGAACAAGGAGAAAGCTCAAAAAAACTCAATCTCCATTTGCACTAGAAGGCTACAAAAATTTCATCTAGTTAAAAATTTATTAAATCAAAGTTAAAATCAAAGTAGAATCATAATACAATGATATATTTATAATCATAAAGCTTTCCTGAATTTACCCAAAAGAAAAATTAAAAGATAAATTGCAACCTTATCTTGAAACCTAAAGAATCCTATCACAACCATCATCCCCTAGCAGAACCTATCCGCCTTCCTATAATTTCCAATTGTGTAACAACCGTGAACAGGTAGAAGTCAAGGGAAGGCATTGCAAAAGACCCAAAAGGGCTCCTGATGCTAAAGACCAACAATGCTTGCGATGTAGAAGCCGCAGGAACAAGGAACCAAGAATAAGAATAGTGATCACCAAGGCAGAAGTTCTATATCAAAACTTTATGTTGCAACTCAACATTAAAAATTCAACGCAGTCGTAGAGAAGTGAAAATTGATATAGATTTCATTTAGATCTTAAGCATGCCCAGTAAAGCTTCATAAAAGAGAAAATTTCATATTGCAAGTGCAAATGAAAAGATTAAGTAAGATGAGTTACTGGGGATTACCTGAAGAAATTTATGTGCCTCACTTAGTTTATATCCTAGAACCCAATACATATAGGCCAACTGTAATTTACAAAGTTCTGAAACAAGGTTAGCGACTTCTCTGCCACTTCATGAAAATCAAAATAGACTATTAAAAGAATCAACAAAAATAGCAACATTAAGAAACATTAGGAAAAATACTGCAAGGAAGTACACTTTAGTATAAAAGCCAACACCCCAGCCAGCAAGAAGTTCAGAGCTAGGGATCACAAGAATCGAGTCAATTGACTAGAGATGCTAATACTACTAAGACCAACTTACAGAAGTTGCAAAACTACAGAGCCTCTTTCCAGATAAAAGAAACTCCAAAAAATTATTCAGTTACAATAAGAGCATTTTAATATTAATATTAAAATTAATATCGTTTATCTGTTATTCATATTAATATTAATAATTAATTCATGTTACAATAAGAGCCGTTTAAAATTAATATTTTTTTGAAAATTAAAGTAAAGTAACATGAAAAGATGTTCAAAATGATCTGCAAAGAATAGAACTTGGATACACTTTGCAGAAATGAACTGAAAATGAAGCTTCATAAAACCAGTCCCAACTATTTCAAAGTAAAGCTAATGATTAACCAATAAGAGAAAATTGGAGAAAAGCAATACTGCCGTATGCATAACAATCAAACTAGTTGAGAAAAAAACACAATTATGTGGAACTTTACTATGATGCACATGCTAATCTGGAGGCCACTTTCTGATGACATACTACCATAAAAAGACTATCTTCTGCTTAATTCAGATATGAATGCCATATATTAGCTTCACGATGTGGCTAATAACGTGAAATTAAAGGGTAAAATATGGAACAATGATTCAAGCTCCCCACTAGACAAAGTTGAATGTACTGCGTCATTCCAACATGCCAGAATTTTTGCCACGTCTCCTAAGGGTCAAAATGGCTGCAGAACTAATATTAAGAACTAGTACCAAAGTAATACGGAAAAGGTTTCAGTAAAGGGAAAAAATCTCAAACAAGCTTAAGAAGAATATCAGTGTCAGCAGAAGAGGTGTGTGAACCTCTGCAACTTTCAAATCAAACACATTAAAGCAGCTCAATCATGACGTAAAAAGGAAAATAGGGAAAGGCATGAACTTCTGAAGAAGCATTTGAATCCCCTTATTACCGCAACAGTAGGTGCTCTTCCAAGACCCGCAGTGCAATGTACGTAGGCCACACCACCATTACGATTGATAGCCTTGTTTAATTTGCTAACAACAGCAGGAAGCCTCATCCTCAGATCAAAGGCATCAAAATCCCTGTTAAATCATAGATAAAGCTAAGGGTATCTCCAACCGAAAAACCTATTTTTCACTTCAAAATACAGTAATAATCATATCAAATAATAATTCATCTCTAACCAAACTCCATTTCTAACAACAACAAAAAATATTCCGTATTTATCTTTAAATAAATTAATTACATAAAAATTAAATATATTAAAATTAGAAAATTAATAGCATAAGTTAAAATAATATATTTAGAATCAAAATCTTAAATTTTAATAATTTTAGGATATTTTTATAATTAAAAAAATGAATTTTGTGAGCAGTGCGACTGTTCACAGCTGCAAAAAATGTAGCTACGAATGCCGTTCGGGCAAACAGCTCGCAGAATTGCAAACGGCCGTAACTAGTTCAGTTGGAGATGTCCTAAATATTACTAATGCCATGCTCCTATTTTCACTATTAAAATAGTCGGGGGACTATTTTAAAATTTAATCCCTACCAAAAATATAGAACCATAAACATGGTAAAAAAATTACATCAAACTAGAAAGCAATGAACATAATTCAATAATGAACGTGAGAATATGAGATACCATATAAATATGCTCAAAACCACATTCTATAAGCTATGCCTCATATCTGCATCAGATGGAAATTAATGAATAACTAAATTGATTTACTGATTGACCAGTAAGCTTTCTTGAAGTTAATTTAGACAAAAAGTTGTAGCATGGGATCCATTCAATCCATGGGGGCTATATATGAGGCTGTGCTCTTCTTTTAACAAAGGAAATAATTGTTAGAGCATGACAAGAAAAAATTATAGAAAATTGGTTGATTGGTTGAGTATTTTCTTTTAATATTTATACAATCATAGGGGAGTTTCTAATAAGAAACATACAAAATCAGAAAATAATAATTATAATATTCCATGAATTAATGAGCAGATGGTAGGGATCCTATGGATCAATGAGGCAATAATGAAAAAGGCAAAAAGAAAGAGAGAGTCTCAGTGACAAGTGTTTGATACTGCCGCTCGAGTAGATGAATGGATGCCATCCATTATAAACTTGACTGATAATTTTTGAAAGACAACTACTGATAATATTTTAGTGAGAATTTTAGCAAGATTTTCACATGCACGAGTACAAGTACTTGTAAATATTTTTTCAAGTGCTCCTAGAAAGCCTTTTTTACTTTCACCATCTTGTAAATGGCCCAATTATTTTCTTCCCTTAAAGAACCCATGAATCAATCACGGACACTTAAATAGTTAGTTCCATTCAAATAGGGGCGGAACCAACCCTAATTTTCAGGGGGGGGCAAATTTATAAGGCATATATGTCGGGGGTCCAAGGGGGCAGCGTCCCATGGCAGGGTTCGATCTGTTGGAGGCAATTACCTAAATACCATAGTATTTTAAAATTTTTAGGGGGGGCAATTGCCAAAAAAATCCTTGTAATAAAGACTAAAAAATGGATGAAGAGAAATAAATTACCTAAAAACCATATAATTTAAAAAAAAATTTGAGGGGGGGGCAATTCAATTAGTATGTTGAATGAATGTTTTGCAACTGCCCCAATAAATTTAGATTGCATCCCACAATTCCAAGAAAACCCAAAACCAATAGTATGTAGGAATTATTATTGTTCTCAGTGGAGTGTGAAATTATAGTTCTATTCACAATAAAAAATAGAAAAGGAATGAAATGCATCCATGCAACAATGAAGACTACACACCAATTAGACCAATTTGCAGTAACACAACGATGAAGTTTGTAACAATAAAAAATGCTTGTGTCAATGCAACAATGAATGGTGAAATTATTAAAATTGGGGAAAGAGAGTACAACAATGAAGGCCGCAAGATTATGGTAATGCGGGGATGAAAGCTACTGTAATGAAAAACACAAAAAAGAGAAAACTCATAGAGCTCTAATATCATAAGAAAAATTGGAGAGAACCAGTTAAGTATTTCATCTCAACATCTATGCATTATTTTTATAATATTAGGAGAGCTTCAAATATTAAACATATAAATCCTATAAATAATAAATACTTTATAATTACAATAGTCTGCAAATGGAGTAATTGGGATCCTATAGATCAACAAGGTGGAAGCAAAAGCGGAAGGAAAGAGGCAAAAATTTTGATGAGTACAGCTCAAAAATAACTATCAACAGCAAAAGTACAAAATCATAAGTCATTCCAGAGGAAGCTGATGCGGGCCGCCGCCGACCGGCAGAGGGGGGGCCGGCGACCCCGGCAAGCTCGGAAGCGACCGGAAAGGCGGGACGCGTCGGCCGACCCGCCGAGGGATCGCGCGGAGGGACGCGGGCGCAGCGCGTGACGCAGAGCGGGCGGGGGGGGCTTCGGCTTGAGCGGAACCGGTCCATTTCTGGACCGGTTTTGGCTCGGGTCAGCCCTGAGCTGGGCGGTTCAGCTTGGGCAGCCCACTAGTGGGTTTGGTTTGATCTTTTGCTTGCTATAAGTGGGAAATGAGGGGGGATTTTTAGGGTTATGCAAGATTGAAGTTTTCTCTTAGCCTCTTAGTTCTTTCTCTTGTTTTTTTCTAGGGTTTGTAGTGGGAGACCTTGTCCTTCTCGAAGTGGACAAATTGTATCTTGTTTCTCTTTGATTTTGAATGCAAACTTTCTTGTTCTTCCTCTCATCTCTCTTGTGTTGATTTTTGTCTTGGATTTGGAAGAGAAATTTCTTCTTTGGAAGAGCATTAGGGCAAATCCTAACTTGGGAACCCTAAGGCGTATCAAGTTGGTATCAGAGCTCTCGATCCTAGACGGCATGGCATCAAAGAAGGTAGAAGTTTTGGAAGGGGAGATGAGCCAATTAAAGGAGGAAGTGGGAGAGAAGCTTTCGTCATTGGAGGGAAAATTTTCATCCCTTGAGGAGAGATTTGGGGGAATGGAAGAGATGATCCGCAAATTGGTAGAAGCCCAAGTTGCTCAATCAAATCCTAAGGAAAAGGGGAAATCGCCGATGTCAAACCCTAACCCTAATTTCCCAATTAGGGAAGATGGAGCAAGCCAACCGGGGGAAGCCATGCAAGCACCACCTCACATCTCGCGCCAAGAGCCATGGTTAAGGGAAGGGTGGGAGGCATCCGGCGTGGGGGGTGCACCGTGGGAGGGGACCGCCGGCCAAGGGGGAGGAGCCGTACGTGACCCTCACGGTCCGTATGGAGGGTGGCCGATGAGGCCGGGAGGAGTGCAAGAGATGGGTCGCACCACTTGGGAGCCACAAGGAGGGTGGTCGAGAAGTCCAGGAGGACCGCCGGAGTTGGGCCGAGCCACAGGAGAGGTCGGGGGGTGGTTGGCCGAGACAACCGGGAGGCGCACACGAGGGGGGCCGAGCCCCTTGGGAGCCACCAAGGAGGGGGTGCAGACCCCGTATCCAGGGGAGTGGAGGGGAAGACCTCAGTGGGAGGGATTTCAGCATGGGTCATGGGAAGATGGCAGGAATCTTCCTCGGACAGATACACGGATGAGGAAATTGAAGATCCCCGTATTCGAAGGGGAAGATGCATACGGATGGGTCTACCGGGTGGAGCGATATTTCACCGTTAACAGCGTCACGGAGGAGGAAAAGCTGATGGCTGTCCCGATTTGCTTGGAGGGGAAATCATTGGCTTGGTTCCAATGGATTGAGGGGCGACAACCTATACGAAGTTGGGAAGAGTTCAAGGACCTATTACTGCACAGGTTCAGAGTGTCCAGTGAGGGCACCCATTATGAACAGTTCATGTCTCTTGTTCAGGAAGGCACAGTGGCAGAGTACCGAGAGCGCTTTGAGCTTTTATCTGGGCGATTGAGGGGAATGCCCGATGACGCCATGGAGGGGAATTTCATGAAAGGGTTGAAACCCTACATCAGAGCCGCCATCAGGGTGGTCAACCCACGAGGGATAGTGGGAATTATGGAGACAGCTCAGCTGGTTGAGGACAAGCAGAAGGCGGATCAGACACGAAAACCAGGGGGATCTCACCCTACATATCGCTCACCAGCCATGCTCGAAGGACCTAAGGTGACTGCCACTACTCATCCAGAGGAGGTAAAACAGGAGAAAGCCACCACTGTGATGAACCAAGGAGGGTTCAAGAGACTGACTGACTCCGAATTGAAGGAGAAGAGGGTCAAGGGCCTCTGCTACCGTTGCGACGAGAAATTTGCACCTGGGCATAGGTGTAAAGAGAAGACCCTGCACGTGATAGTGGTGGGAGATTCAGATGGGGACACAGATGAAGGGGCAACAATGGAAAAGCTATGTGAGGTAGAGCATCCTCACCTAGATATGATAGAAGTGAGTCTGAATTCGATGGAAGGTTTACCATTCCATCCCACCATGAAGGTGGAGGGGGAAATTGAAGGGTACAAGGTGAGAGTTTTGTTTGACAGTGGAGCCACTCACAACTCCTTGGCCTATCGAGTGGCGGAACAGTTGAGTCTTGAGGTGATAGCAAGTAAGGAGGTAGAGGTGACCATATGCACAGGACAGAAGGCCCGTATTTATGGGAAATGCAAGGGAGTCACTATTATCTTACAAGGGGAGGTAGTTACTCAAGATTTTTTGCTGATTGATCTGGAAAAAACCGACGCCATCTTGGGTATGCAATGGCTTCAGTCCTTAGGGGACATGGAGGTCAATTGGGAGAAGTTGTTGGTTAAATACAACAGTAATGGTCGGAGGGTGACACTACAGGGTGACCCTAGCCTATGTGGGTTTCCGACCACCGAGGAATCTACATTCTTTAACCTTGAGGACAAAGTTAATTTTAAAGGAGGAAGTATTGATGCGGGCCGCCGCCGACCGGCAGAGGGGGGGCCGGCGACCCCGGCAAGCTCGGAAGCGACCGGAAAGGCGGGACGCGTCGGCCGACCCGCCGAGGGATCGCGCAGAGGGACGCGGGCGCAGCGCGTGACGCAGAGCGGGCGGGGGGGCTTCGGCTTGAGCGGAAACCGGTCCATTTCTGGACCGGTTTGGCTCGGGTCAGCCCTGAGCTGGGCGGTTCAGCTTGGGCAGCCCACTAGTGGGTTTGGTTTGATCTTTTGCTTGCTATAAGTGGGAAATGAGGGGGGATTTTTAGGGTTATGCAAGATTGAAGTTTTCTCTCTTAGCCTCTTAGTTCTTTCTCTTGTTTTTTCTAGGGTTTGTAGTGGGAGACCTTGTCCTTCTCGAAGTGGACAAATTGTATCTTGTTTCTCTTGGATTTTGAATGCAAACTTTCTTGTTCTTCCTCTCATCTCTCTTGTGTTGATTTTTTGTCTTGGATTTGGAAGAGAAATTTCTTCTTTGGAAGAGCATTAGGGCAAATCCTAACTTGGGAACCCTAAGGCGTATCAGAAGCTTTAGAATTTCCAAGATTTTCTTGTTCATTTAAATCGATATCCTGGGGTTCACTTTCTGGAGAAATTTGGTGTTCATAGGTTTAGAGAGGAATAACTTTTTTGTGTCCATTGACATATACACGTGTGGCTTCTTGAAAGTGGATTGATCCCTCTTTTCGCTCCCATGTAGGTAGGCTATAACCAAATCACACAATTTTTTATGACTTTTATGCGCTTTATCACTTTGTTGTTTAGTTTGTGTTGATCAAGTTCATTCCTAGAAGATACTACCGCATTAACAAGGAATTTGTTCTAACAAATGATACTAGAGCGGCTTTCTTTTTTTAAAATATTATAATCAGAGCCTAATAAGGATATCAACAATAACAACATTCGAGATTGAAAATTTTAATGGCTCAAAAAGCTTTAGGATTTCCAAAATCAAGATGTGTTGTATGCTTGGCTAATAGGAAACTGAGAAGCCCTCATTGGTCATTCAAAGATGCTTGAGACAATGGAAGAGGTGGATAAAAGAACTCTCACAACAATATAAATATTGTTTGGCAAATGAGGTTTTAATAGAGGAAGGAAAAATCATTATAAGGTTATGACTTAAGTGGAATTCATACCTGTTAACGGTGAATGGTGCACCATGGCACAAAGGTCCCTTTAGAGCCATGGCGCATAGCGCACGGCGCGGCGAGCGCCATTTTTGAACATGGTGCAAACTATATAAGAATTATAAAATAATAAGCATGAATATGAAATAATATTGTCCAACATGACACAAACTTTACATTTCACAACAATATTATCCAAGAGACAAGAATTCACATTTTAAAGTCCTCACCCCTTCCTCCTCTCTTATAGGGTCCAATGTCTCTCAATCAAAGCATGCACTCATGAAGAAAACTTATACAAAGCATGCACTCATGAAGAAGCAAACTAACACTAACAACTATTACTAAAGATGATAAATACAACAATATGTTGGGCTGCCAGGGGTCCAAGGGGGTGCTGCCCCTGGAACAAATTTTTAGGATAAGAGCAATTATGAAGTTCTGATTATTTTTAAAGTTTCGTAAGTTGTTTGTATAGAAAGATACCTAGTGGTACCGAGCATGTAACTAGCGGTACCGAACTTTTTTTTTTTAAGAGGTGGATGTCACATTTAAACAATTTGGCGCGCCATGGCGCACGACGATAATTTAGTTCGAAGCAAATATTATACATGCTTTGCATGTGGGAACTCCAAAAAGGCTATCAAACCTCGATAATTTAGGAATTTTCATGGTAATTTTTAACAAATATATAGATTAACTAGATTCCACATAGATTAAAATGTTAAGTTTAGATTCACGATCAACAATTGCTATTGACACGAGACCTTATATTTCATTATTAGAGATAGAACCCTTAATTAAGGAAGTCACTTAAGCTCACTTTTAGGCTTGGCATTAATTAAGGGAATGGATGTGATGGATAAACTCAATAAAGATCTCATGATTTTGTTAATCGAATTTACGAGAATACACTACTCAAAAGATTCAAGGATCCATGGATGAAAACTTTTAAGCAAACTTGTTAGAAACTATGGATTACCTCATCCAAGGCAGCTACTAAGAACTTAAGAAAAAGGTGAATCAAAGAAGATATGAAGATAAACACAATCAAGATAACATGATTCAATCATTTTGGGTTCAACTCATAGAACCCAAGGAGGCAAGGAGCCACAATTATAACATTTGAGCTCTTTATTAGCAACCAAGGATTATCTCATCAGAGGCAAGCTTTTAAAAAAACTAGGAGTGCAAATATTTCAAATATGAAATTTTTTAGGCCTTCTCATTTTTTACCAATTTTACTAAAATGGTTCAAAAGAAAAGTAACATAGTCACTTACGATTCAGAGGTACAATACATGATCGATCTAAAAGGGCTTAGAGGTATGACATGACCACCAATTGTGATGTGATACTCATGCGGACTCACATGGACAAATCTAAAGAGTTTAACAAGACAAAAATCCAAAAAAGCTAAGCCAGACTAAATTTAAAATCTTTCTTGGTTCATTATTAATTTTTATTAAATTTACATTTTTTTTTAATTAGCTTGAATGTAATATGGATAATAATTTTATTTTTAATTATCCTTTAAGATTTCTATAAATAATACCTTATGTACCGATTTTGGAATTACTTTTGGAAAAAACTATGAAAATTTTTTAGAAGACCAAGCTTGCCTTCCTAATACTAATATATTTTTTGCCTTGAAGAGTTAGCGACCCAATGTTTTCAGGATTGGACATCAACAACTTGAACATTCTCAAGTTGGTAGATTATAGTTTTTTTCTTCCTATTTTATATTATTTTTCATAATTATACTGCAATCCCTGTACCTCATCAAAGAAAAAGTTCCTTTTTTTTTTTTTTTGTTTCAGGGTTTGCTATTTTTCTGCTTTCCTGTATGATCCCCTATTGTTTCCACAAATTTTTAATTTGCATCTGTTTTCACACCATAATATTCATGTTCAAAACTCGCAACCTGCTAATTGAACCCTTAGCCAGCAAGCATTATTGTTGTCGTTGCCAAATAACCAGGTAGAAGAACGGGAACCTAAGAATTTGTTGGACCATACTATGTTGTCCCTACCAAAAATCGTTATTGCATGCACTTTTTTTCTTTCTTGTTGATGTCCCAAGCTTCTACCACCACATACATTCTACACTTGAGTTATCCTTCTACATCATCAAGGTATAAAAATTCAAAGCACTAAAACTACATAATTTTCACATTTAACGTGCTCTATGAAAAGCATCATATAAATGTCAACAAGTTGACTACCTCTTTTTGTTGTTGATCAGCAAATTTTTATATCATTTAGGTTAGTTTTCTTTAAATAGATTGTGAGTCCATATAGACATCATATTTGTGTGGTTTGTCATTTTTTTAATGTGATTTTTTTCTACTTTTAAGAATAAAATTTTGTTGAATATAATAAATAACAATTTTAAAATTTCCTTCGTAATCTCCTCCTCTAGGAAGTAGTTATAATGCGCTCGTTAGTATTCATTAAGATGCATAACAATATATATACAACAACAACAAGCCTTAATCCCACTACGTGGGGTCGGTTACATAAATCCCTTTTCTTCATTGTGTCGTGTAAGTGTCCAATTCTCATCTAAATCTAATAAAGAAAGTCATTTCTAATATTTTTCTAACCAAGTCTTTTTAGGTTTAGCACTACCTTTCTTAACATAAGTCAAATCTACTTTATCTAATTTCCTAACCAGGTCATCGGAAGGTTGCTATTTTATGGGTGCTAAACCATCTAAGGCAACTCTCTCTAATCTTAATCTTCCACTGAAGCTACTCCAACCTTTTCACGTATATCAACGTTTAAAATTGCGCAATAAGAGGCGCACCTCAGCGCAATTTGGTCCATCTATAAGCCTCAAAGCCCACGCAATAAGTACAGTTTATGAGGCTTACGCCTCAAGTTTACTGAGGCGCGCCTTATAGCGCGCCTCGCCTCATATATTTAAGGCGCCGCCTCTAAAAAAAATAAAATTAAACCTAAATTTTTTTTTTTTTTCAGTTCGGCCCCCCCCAGTTGCCGACGTGGCGCGCCTAAGTGAGATGTCGACGTGGCATCAACATTTAAACCCTGGTTTAGTCGAAATATCTGCAGAGGCGACGTTTTAGATTTTCAAGTTCCAGCAAAAATTTGAACTTTCAAGCATTCACTCCGAGCAATTTTAAGCACTATTCACTCAGTTTCTTCTAAGATGTCGTCACCCCAAAGAGAAAGGTAACTTAATGCTACGTTTTTTGTTCCGTACTGCGTATTTTATGGTTATGCTATGTGTTAGTGTTCAAGGTTCTAAAGATCTTCTTATTTTATGCTTATTTTATGCGTATGCATTGCTTCTCGAAACTTTTTAAATGTTTGATACTGTGATGTCATCGTGTATTCTCTGTATTCAGGGTTTATGATAAATTTATGTTGAAATTTGAAACATAAAACCTAACTAAATTTTAAACACTGAGTAAATATGCGCAGGCTGTGCGCACGCAATGCGTCTTTTGTGCGTATTCTATGCGTATACGTTGCGTGCTCCTTGCTTATATTGTATGTACTTTATGCGTGCGTATAATTTGCTGTCATTTTCACTACAATGTGCGTTCTTGTGCGTATGTTATGCATATACTATGCATTCTTAGTGCTTATGATGTGCGTATTTTCTGCGTTTGTATAATTTGCTGCCATGTTTCCTGCACTGTGCATTCTTGTGCGTATGATGTGCGTAATATATGCGTATGTTATGCATACACTGTGCGTGACCGTTGCTTATATTCTGCGTATGTTGTGCATTTTTTGTGCGTATCTCATTTACTTATTTTTAATTTTTCATTTTTTATAATTTTCATATATATGTTCGTCCAATTACCTATAGATGCTATGTTTCTTCGTTTCAAATAATCTGTGATAACTTTGCTCAGCAAATTACTCCTGAAGTCAATGACACATTGAAATATTTAAGGATGATACAATTTTTGGAATTTCTTGGGTTTTAGTAAAATGTCCCTCTTATTTATGAGAGGATCTCAAGGTGGGACATTTCAAAACAATGCTTTGTTATAAAAGGTCAACTCATTCTTTTAACTACTGATGAAGTGACCCTTCTTACTGGTCTGTCAAATAAAGAAGAAGAAATATCCTGACATTTCTTAACATCACATACTTCAGTTACATCAACGGAAATAAGGAATGATATGATGGAGTTGAACAAGCAAACCCCTCGGTTGATTCAAAGAATAGAAAATAATCCAGATGATTTTTTATCAATAAACTAGGCTAGTTCAATTAGAGAGTTTTTTAGTTAGAGAGTTTAAATAAGGCATCCTCCAAGATTTCAAATAAGAAGCCAGCAGGTTACATCAACGGTTTTGTACCTCTGCTAATTGTGAGTGCTAACTGCTAAATTCATTCAAAATTTTATTGGCTCAATATGAGTGCTAAAATTTTCTTTCATCTTATGCAGATTTGGTTCCTGGAGCATACTACTATTCATGCTCCTATGTATGCTGACAAAAGGCCCCGTTTTCTTCGATGGACCGATGATATTGTATATACTACAGAGGAGATCACCAACTTATTTGCTAATATAAGAAAAGTCAGATTTTGTAATGTCCTACAGGCAGTTTCCCAGGCAGAAATGGATATGGTTAATGTCGAGAAATATCCATCAGACAGCCCTCCATCCCCTGATTCCCTCATGAAATATCCACCCATCAAAACAACCTCCCCCCCAATCTCCCCATCATACCCCACCTCCTCAGCAAGACCCCCACCAATCTCCTCAACAAACCACATTTAAGTTTTTCTGCTAAAAAGCACTTCAGTCTCTACAAGAAACAATAATCAAATCCTGTCAAGAAACATGCACAAAACTTTTTCGAGAATTTGAAGACAGGCTGAGCACAAAGTTTGAAGATCTTATTGAGAGAGTTGGAGTTATTGAGGTCAAGCTCAATAATTACATTGATCAGAGCAAAATAGTTCCTCAGAAAAGATCTGTTAGCTACTTTTCATCTTCCAATAAGAGACATAAATCATATATCCCTCCCCACAGCCCCAATGAACCAAATGAGTCAATCCCACCAAAAGATCCAATCCCACTAAATGAGCCAATCCCAACAAAAGATCCAATCCCAACAAATGAGCCAATACAAGCAGAAATGCAACTTATTCCATATACAAATCCAAATGAACCAATACCAGTAGATAACATTCAAATAAAAACCTGTAACTTATGTTTATGCAGATGAAATAGAAAAATTACAAAGTCTTTTGTGTTTGACTTCTGAGAAGATAAATTTTGTGCTATAATGTTTGAAAAAAGTTCTATAAAAGATAAAAAATTGCAACTTATTTTTTGTTTGAATATCTGTATGCGTATGATATGCGTGTGGTATGCGTATGATATGCATGTGTTATGCGTATGATATGCATGTGGTATGCGTATGATATGCGTGTGTTATGTGTATGATATGTGTGAGTTATGCTTATGAAATGCGTATTTAATGTTTTTTTTTTTTTTTTTTTTGCAGGGACGATAGTATCGTGTTTGCTGTTAACATTTCTTATTTCCAGATCTGGCATTGATGAGTTATTAAGCAAACAGTTATTTTAGGCAATGAACATGTAGATATTTTTGCCCATCTCTTAGATGAGAAGTGTAACCTTAATGCCAGACAAGTACCATAAATTTCTATACATCTCTCCAATCTATTGGGTATTAGTAACTTAATATTCAATTTATCAGTTTAACTATTGGATTAGTAACTTAGTATCCATTTTTCTTAGTTCTTACATTTTACCACTTGCACTTGCAGAATAACAAAGGAAGGGAAAAATTGTCCAAATTGCAAATCGACCATATAACCGAGCTTTCTGTTACTTCAAACAACATTTTATTATAACCAATCATTGAATCCAATCACATTACCCTTCTGGTTGGTTTAATGAAAGAACAAAAGTGGAAATTTTATGACTCGTTGGACCACTGCGTCAAAGAGCATAGGCTTATTGTTCCAAAAATCGTAAGTGTTAGTGTGTTAGTCTGTTAGATACTTAGATGAACATGAACTCTTCAATTTTTAAAAAATTTACATAACTAATCATTGCTCTACGTATATTCTAGCTTAAAGCCCTATATTCTGACACGGAAAGAGCTTTTGATAGTGATATCAGAAAAAGGAAGCTTTCTACCATTAAAGGTATACCAAAACAGGAGAACTCTTTTGATTGTGGAATGTATGTCTGTAAATATATAGAAAGAATAAGTCTTGAAGGCAACACTGATTGGACTGATAGTACAAATTAGCAAGGAGACATGCCAAAGTATAGGACAGAATTTGCATATGAAAATATTTTGTAAAACGTTGCCAAAATAACAGTTTTTTTCATTCTGTGTATAAAATGTTTTCTGTATATAAATGTTTCTGTGTATAAATGTTTCTATGTATAAATAATTTTTTTCATTTCTGTGTATAAATAATTTATTTCTGAAGGACATATTTTGAAAACGCTTGAACGCGACGCACAACGTAACGGCCGAATACAGCGCACTAACAAACTGCATCAACAATGAAAGACACTTTATTCATTGTATGACATTGCTAATACCAGGTAGCAGGCAGATGAGGGAGCTTGCAGATTTACAACTTTGTTATCTTCTGAAAAAAGAGGTTTTATTTTGATTAGAAAGCACAAAAACAACCATTTACAAAACGGTCTCTAAGGTAGAATTATTTTTGGTAAAAGAAACACTTTGGTAAGTGTCTTAATATATTGTTGTTCTTTAAAACTTATAATGGCAGGATCCACTTTGTGATTCCACCCCGAGTTTCAGAGTTTTGCTAAGAGTGTTGGGCCTCACTTGCTCTCTTCAGAGTGGACGAAAGATGAGTACTTATAGTCCCATGTGCAAACAAAGAGAAGAAATCGGCTGATCAACACTCAGAAAACTCCCTCGATAGTAATTATCACTAAACAAGAGGTTTAAGAGAAGAGTTGAGGAATAAGGGTTGTGGAAGATGATTGAGGACCCTTGTGTGAGATGATGTGTCCATCTGAATTATGAGTGGATCATAGATGGAAGAGACAAGATGTTATGCCATAATCAGCACATCCAGCTAGAAGATCTACGTTGTATGTCTTGCGCGGGCGAAGCAGAATCAAGAGGCCCATCCACTAAACCACACCACACACATACACTAAAAAAGCTCTGGCAGCACAACATCCAACATGTCACCGATCTTGTTCCAGGAGGCTTCTTGCCCAACCACTCCACACATTAAGACGCATGAATCCAATGGAACATGCAGAGCTGAAAAGAAACAGTGGACGAGCTCTTGCAACGCGGCTTCATCAAGGAGAGCCTTTAGCCCTTGTGCTGTCCCTGCCCTTCTTGACCCTCAAAAAGTGATGGATCTTGAAGCGATGTGTGTTGATAATCAGATTATCAACAAAATCACGGTAAAGTATCGTGTTCCCCATCCCGCGTCTAGATGACATGCTAGATATGATGATAGGAGCCATTGCTAAAGTATCTAAGATTGACCTTAAAAAATGGCTATCACCCAATTAGAATTTGCGCCGGGAGACGAATGGAAAACCCGAAGTGACTCAAAAATGCATAATGAAGGCTTAAATTGATTTAAAAAAGTAAAAAAAAAAAATCCATTTAAAGATAATAAAAAAGGGTCTATGAAAAAGAAAACATTGTCAATGATTTTTCTATCGGCGCTTATCTTCATATACTATATTCAATTTATCAAAGATGAGATTGTCCCGATTAATGAAATAGTTGATTTTTTTTAATCATTGTAAAGCATAAAAAAGCTTGAATTTCAAATGGCATTGCATAGTGCGTACATATGTATTGCTGAAATTTGTCATATATATATATGAATAAATGTTTAAATTCAAAATACATTGAATTGAATGACATAATTTAATAACTCAAGAATATCAAGAGCCAACATGATTCATAACCCGAAGTGACTCAAATGCATAATGAAGGCTTAAAATACATCACTACAGGAAAATACGGATTATCGGCGGATTAAATCCGCCGATAATATGTGAAATCCGACGGTAATTAGTGTTTCCGGCGCCTGTTCCGGCAAAAATTGCTGCGCAGGTTTGGTGCGCGTCGATAAATATCTTCCGACGTCTATAATGCGCCGGAAATGGTTCCGGCACACTTTCCGGCGCATTACCGGCGCAAAAAAACTCTGTGCAGCCGGCGACTTTCGACCGGTAAAATTCTGGCGCTTACTGCGCCGGAGCTTTGCGTCACATGATTTCGTCAGTAATTACGGCGGATAAAGCCGGAAACAATTACCGGCGCAACGGACGCCCGGAAAACTTCCGGCGTATGTTGCACCGGAAAATGCGCCGTAGAGTTTTCCATCGCAACAATACGCCGTTACCTCCGCTCCGTTCGTACCGGCGCATAATATTCCGCGGAAAATCCGACGGTAATCGCGTGTTTTCCCCGTAGTGCATGAAAATGATTCAATAGCACCTTACTATACATAAATCACTCAATATATATAATTCTCAAGTTAAATATAGTGTGGTCTAGTTACATAAAATCTAGAGTTTTGCATGATGATGAATATTATGAACATGATATTTCACATTAGCATTCTCTTGCTTTAAACAATTCTATTGTGACAAAAATGGGGATCTTGATTCTCATATAAAGCATTTCATGATAGTTGTGATAACTCTTACTCCAAAATCATTTATGAATCATTGAAAGATACATGAGATCTCAATCGTCAAGTTAGCAATGGCGTTGATGTGAAAATAATGTGATTGGTACCCATCAATATATTTTAGGAGATGAGTTTGGTGGGGATGCATTAGGAGGAGAAGAGAGAGAAGCAAAATATCAAGGATTTAAACATCAGTAGAATATTAAGTCAATTGCATCGGATGATGTGGAAAATGTGATCTCTAATGGGAAAACGCTTCAAAAGATTTCATGGTGTTTCATAGAATTCAACTGAAACTATAGTATACTTTATCTATATTGATGAAATCTATGTGTTGTAAAATGATTGTGAAAAGGTGGGGTTCCCTAAACGAAGTGGGTTATGGCAATCTACGAGAAACTAACAACACTTATTATGAATTATGAAAGTTGAACAATATCTCTATCTGCTAAGAACATGACAATCCAAATATAATATGAAATATTTATCTACAATCATGTGTAAAAATAGCCACTGGATCCGCAACCTACTTGTACAAGCGGACATAAGGCTTATATCTTTACGATAATACTAAAAATATACATGAAAATAAATCCTGCATGTGCTTCTATCGTCATATCTGATTCCTAAATCTAACGGTCCAAGAATGTTGTGCAAGTCAAATATTCAAGTTTCATCCTCCTCTTTGGAAGGACTGGAGTCGACCCTGACTTGAATTATAAGATATCTCCTAAAATTCTCTACAAAATATAGATATTTTTTTCAAATGACAATCATGTTATCCCCAATGGGTCGTGTTGATAGCTAATCTCAACTGAATGAGTTAAATCTCAAAACCAGTAAAAGTATAAATCCTTAAAGTGAAATCTATTACCTAAAAATTTAAAACTAAAATCATTCACCTTCCACAACCGTTTGTCGAAGTTGTAACTTTGAAATTAACCTCAGCTCATAAAGAGCAAATGTCATGTCAGGTGTATCACTAAGATTCATCCTCAAATAGTCTCTTGTCAGCAGGACTCGGTACATGCCCTCTGATAGAATGGTTTTGCCGCAAAATGGCACCATTATATTATGATCACAACAAAAGCTCGTATATTCCCTAATGGCGTCAAACACCTGAGTAATGAATCATAGGGTATGTTCGTAGGCATAAAGCATTTTGTCAGCTACGGTGGATTCAGATCTATCCTCTTAGACAAACACCACCCTAGGTCTACAAGGTATCCATGGCTGCCGATAAGGTGACTTCTGTTAGGTTGGGTCAACTACCTCCTCTAACTAAGTAAACCAGGGACCATGACAACCCGGGATGACAGAACCATGGGATCTTGATCGGGCTTGTCTTCATTTCCCCCATCACCTATTTTAAGTATCTAGTGAAAAATTTAAAAATTATAAACTCTAAAATCCAAAACTAAATTCAAACCCTAAAACTATTGCTATTATACGTTTGGTTTGCAACCTATGCGACCTATCTTACGACTAGCCTTAATCGAAAGTTCTCTCTCATTATCGGGAGGGGTAATTAATTATAGGGGCATGTGCCTATAAAAATCAGAACTCATATTATAAAGTCCTCGCGCAAAACGAGGTAAAATCTCTGGGTAGTGTCTCATCTACAAACATAATCAGCCTTCTGAAAGTTTATCCTAGAACCTAAACTCATTAAAACTCTCCTTGCCTACTTAAACAAACAAACAGAAAAGAGCTGGCGCGGAGAGGTCGTGGGTGTGAAATTTTAAAAGCCCACATGAGAGAGAAAAAGATTAGGGGAGTGAAGAAAGAGGGAAAAAATTTGGGAAAAAGCAACAATATAAGGGAAAAAGGAATGAGAACTTCAGGGATGATAGCAAGTAGCTTTCAAATCATAATTTCATTCATTCAACCAATGATTTATCACAAAGTAGACTTCCATGTTTAAAGAAATGGAGATAACTATATAAGATCAATCTAAATTTAAATCTTTCCCATCAAAACTACCATAAAAAATGGTCCAAAGAATAATTTTACATAAAATAAAAATTGAAAATCAATTTGAAACTAATCAATCCTCCACAATTTCATTAGAGATGAGAGAAATCTACTCCAAAGAGTTGAAATACTGATAAAGATGAAGCAAATGGTCACCAACTCTACTAACATTTTACAGTATTTATCATAAGGTGAAAAAATGGGAAATTCATCCCCCGGTGGAGAGACAAATGAGAAATACTTCATAGGATGAAGAAATGAAGGAGAGAAATATCGAAAATTACCAATATGAATCTTACCATAAACCCTCTAGAACATTAATAAAACCCAGAGAAGAAATCTTTAGATTTATTAAATTGACAGGAAATAATCAAACTACCTACTAGTTATTTTAAGAAAATGTTGATACCATAATTAATTTAAGGAGTAGGTTGATTTCTCATTGGCAAATTTCATTTTCAACACTTTTTTATCTCTTTTAATAATACTTCTGTGAAGAGGACGAGATGAAAATGTTTCTAAAAAAAGACAATAGTTTCTCTTTTTCTTCTGATAAACGTATTGGAAATCATGAAGCAAATATTAAAAAAAAGCAACAAAGTTAAATAATATATTAATATGTAATTATTAACAAGGAAAATTGAATGCAGATTGAGAGGAAAAAGCCTCAAATAATAAATGAGGGTAAAGATTGCTTTAAGCAGAATCTGGCAATGAGAAATTACAAAAAGATAGCCAGAGCGAGATCTGGGACAGGATGGGCAACCACGTATTAGGTTGTTTCTGAAGATTTATCTTGCAGTCAACATCGTTGTAGCAACAAGGCCAACAGTTTGAATAAAAACACAGTGAACCAAACGTTTTGTATGTGCAGTAGGATAGCCATAGTGGAGAAGGACATGAAACAGAAGATTATTTTTTCAAGCAAGAGACATGTATGCGACCATGAATGATGAATTTGTTTGACACTGATACCAAAGTGATGATGAGTAGAGTTTAGAGATATGGGGATATGAGAAGAGGAAGAGAAGAGAAGAAATAAGAAGTAACAGCGGACGGGAAAGCAGAACGAGAATTTATAAGAGAGAAAAAATAAGCATTCAAGCCATAATTTCATTCATTCAATCAAAGGTTTATTACAACTCCCTTATAGAACAAGGTTAATAGATAAAATTAATTTTATATACTCAAAGTACCCTAATAATTATCAAAAAAGGACAAATTTACAGAAAATAATGCAGAAAAGAAATCTAAACCTAAGCTATCATGCATCAACTATGCACCAACATATTCTTTTAACTATCCATCATGGGTTAAAACTTTTAACCACCAGTAATAGAAACTATTATTCATAATTCCGTATGTTAACACTAAATTTACATTAAAACATTTTTTTTTTATGGTACTAACCCTAGTAAAATAAAATGTCTTACCAACTGGAAGAGAAAGAGTTAAAACTTCATAATAGTGCCTCAACTTGCACTAATCAAAATATTCAAAAAATTAATAATAATAATGAAACTTCAATCAATGAGAATTATCACCATACTATTCCATCATCTTGTAATGGAGGCATTTTTAAGGCAATAAACTAAATAAATAGATACTTGTTTGAACAAGGCATTTGGTTCCATTAACTATGACATAGCATTTAACTGATATATTAAAGAGAAACACTAATATAGCTTCCAAACCACTAAGACTTACAACATCAGCAGTAGCACTCCTTATAGCCTCCAATTTTGGACAACAAGCTCTTCTGCTCTGTTAACCAATGATTTGATCAAAATGAAAAAAACATCCCCTTAATTAACGAATAGACCTTAATAAAAGAATAAATGAAAATACAAGGTACAAAAAATAACAATGGTAGTTGCATGCAGAGATTAAGGCTTCGTTTAGGACAGCTTTTGACAAGTGAATTAGATTTTCAATAGAATACCTTGAGGGATAACAGTTTCTCATTGTTTCTGGATCTAAACAGTGAGTAACCTTGGTGTTTTAACAAAACACAGAACAATGGCAATTGTACAAGTGTATGAAAAAGTTTACGGGGGTGAAGGCCAATACTTGTAGGAGTTGCAGCTGCTATAGTAAATTGGATTGCAGAAACAAAAAGGATAAGGGGAGACTAGTATTTAGTGAAAATTCATACTTCATTCAATCTAAACTTGATTTTAGATTAAAAAGATATTTAAATTTATAGACAACAAAGAAATATCTAAAAATCTATTCAAATTCAGATGAAACAAGAAGATAGAGACTATCCCTTCAAAGTGCTACTACCCTTAAATTCCCTCAAAAGGTGGTCGGCCTAAAGATAAATATGATAATTTATCGAGAGAATCTAAGTTAGCAAGCATGATTCCCTCCAATTAATTTTTCTATCTACTCCATATTTGAAATTCTAAATTGAACTTTTAAAATTAAGTCCTCACTCAAATCATATATGCAAATCAAACCTTTCCAAATTGATCATGCAAATATTTTTTAGACCTTCTTGGATCATAGCTCCCCATTTTTGGCATTTATTCCTCCAAAATGAGAGCTTTCCATCTTTTTGTCTCTAGGACATGTTCTTTCTTCTTGCAATCATGAGCTTCTACGTAAGCTAAGATGGTTCATTATCCTTTTTTTTGATGCAAAGCAATAAATAGGAAGGTGCTTCTGATGTTTTACATCAACAAAAGATATTGACCACTTGCGAGAATCCTCTAGCCTGAGGTCTTCTATTTCTCCAATGAGCATGAAAACTTAGATCAACTAACTTTACTCTTTTTTCCCTTTACAAGTAGGAGTGTCAAAGAATGACCCACACAGCAACCCAACATGGACATGGCATGAAAAATCATAGTTCGGGTATGAATTTATGATTCAATAAAATTTTGGGTTGAGTTAAGGTTGACCTATAAATCTAGGGTTTGGATCGACATGCAAATTCAAATACTATTCGAATTGTAGTAAAACAGTTTAGGTATAGGTTACATGAGTAATTTTTGAGATAAATGGTTTTGTTCAAGTTAAACAAGTCATGTTAATCCAAAAATATTGCATGATTCATATAATAAACATGTTAAAAGGCTTAGGCTTGGATCAGACAAGTCTGATCTAGTCAAGTTTAGATCAATTTTTTTTTTCCTAATTAATAAATGGGTTAGGTTCAAGTGAATCAAATTTAGGTCAGGTCAATTTCTAGTTAGACCTGAACCTATCCCACCAACCCAAATTAACACCCTTATTTATAATCACAATTTTTTTTCATCTTATCCGAAAGAGAGTATCCCTATCCCATAAATATGGACTATTAAATATAACATTGAATAACATCCAAAAATAGCCCTAATTTCTTAACCAAATCTTCAAATAAGATGTCCATTTTCACTACATTTACATAAATAATGTTGATTAGTGAGATATCAACTGAAGCCTAAGGTGAAAAAACTCCCCCTAACTTCCTTAACATCAATGAGCATGCCATCAAGCCCCAATGCAAGATATATTTTTGTCACTCCTACTTCAACTTCTTTGGTAGTGAGTCTTCTTCTTCTTGTCCTCCAATTTCGGCTTCTACTCTAAATATTAACTCCAATAATGTTATAATTTATTTTCTAGATTTTTGCAACAGTGACAAGGTTAAAATTTTATTGTTTCCCTATAGTTCAACAATCAATTATTTTCGACTTCTTCATGGTAGCAAATTAAGCTTTTGTTTGATGAAAAGAACCATTGTCATTCCTTAAGTGTTATAGCTTTTTTGCAAGTCTCAAAGGTGCTAACAAACTAAAAAAGGCTTCGACTCTGTGTGAAGAGTTCCATAAAGCCTAACGACATATTTCTAAACATAAAGTTTTCATCAACAAAATTTTAAAAATAGTATACTATCTTCAAAATTTTATTGTGCATTCACATTTGGAATGTTATACTTCTTAAACGTTTTCCATTAGATTCACTTTTCTTCATCATATCCAATAGGACATAATTAAGCTTTCCACTATCTTTGGAACTCTGATCATACCAATGTTAATAGATCATACATTTTAGATTGTGAATTCCGCTGCACTATAGCATGTGAGGATAACTTCAAACATGCAAATGCTATTGTAAACCATGCAGTATGTTTCTAAAAGCTCAAATCGATTATATATTACCTTATTGTAGTAAGAAAACTTCAACTTTGCCTTTACCTCAAAAGATAGATCATTTTCTCCTTCTGTATTTTCTTAGTTACTCTCTTAGTTTCTGTCCTTATTAATGAATTCTCTTTTACTAGTGTTTGTCTTCTAGTGGATGGCTCAACTTTTGTGTAGATAGGCGCTAGTGGGATAGATATTATAGGAAAAAGGATTAAAATGGTCTCTTAACTTTTTATAAAGAGCCAAAATAGTCCCAAACTATATTAAAGAACCATTTTGGTCCCTCAAGTCTTTAAAAATGAACCAAAATAGGCCCATGTTGAACTATTTACTTTAGTTCATCTTTAGAGAATTAAAGGACCAAAATGCTTATTTAATATAGTTGGGGACCATTTTGGTCTTTTTCTTCTATATTATATGTGGTGGAAGCCATCATTATGACTATTTGTTCTTTTATCATGGTCATCTGGTCAACCAATAAGGATGATGATTTTATTATCGATAAAGCGCCCAACTTGATCGAATCTGATAAGATAACAAATAATTTGATCTGATTGCATAGTTAGTCAAAGTGTGAGCACTAAAAATTCCCACCCAATTCTTTTAATTAATAAATGAGTGTTTTGAGGTTAAACCATGATTTAAAATTTTGTACAATTAGAGGCTCGCATAAACACAATTTAAAAAAAAGAAGCTAATGAGACATACGCCTCAATTGTCGGCGCAATGTTAACAGAATTTTGAAGAGGCGTAAGAATTAAAAATTAGGATTTAAGTAATTTTAAAATTTAAATTTACAATTATATATATAATTAAATATATTTACAATATATAAGTAAAACGAATTTGAGAAGAACCACACGACTTCAAACTCTCAACTACATGTCATAGAACCTTTACACTCATACACGATACTGCTATGTATAGGTCAATAATTTGCCACAGCTACTACTCCAACGACTCTCCTCTCGCATTTGGAACCCCATTTCCTTGGTTTTAATAAGAGGGAGGCAAAAAAGCAATTAACTATAATGATAATTTTAATGAAGATCCCTTAGGAAACATTAAAATTCATAAATTATAATATTAAACTACTTGTTTATATTGAACTGAAAGTGAGAAAGACTTTATTTAGTGAAGGGAGTTGCATTTTATGACTTTTTTTCTAGCCTTTGGCTTTTATGATCGTAATTTAATATCTTACTTTGATGTTGCATGTTATTTTTTAATTAATTTGATAGTTTAATTCTAAGGCTTATGCCTCGAAACGTCTTGAGACCAACAGCCTTATAAAAATAAAATGTCTCAATACCCAATTGCGCAATTTCAACACATGGGTTAAACTTTCAAAAAAATAAATTAAATATCCGAAAAGACACTATCTAAAGATTTCTCTCTAATTTTACAAGAACTTAAAGATCTGATTCAAAGTTTTCCAAAACACAAGCCCCTATGTTTAATAATCCCTCTCGTTAATAAGAGAACTTTCTAACAAGGCTAGTTATTAGGTTATTAATGTGCAGTTTATAGTAGCAACAATTTGGTTTTAAAAAAGGGGAAAAGTACGTCGCTATTAGCTTAGAATGAAAGGTGGGAGAGTGATGATGAACGAAATCAAAATCTTTATCTAAGTGGGTTAAATGTTTGCTTAAGGGAAAAAAATTAAGCTAATTCTAACTAATGAAGAACTTCTTGTCCTATCAGATACATTTTATGGTTCACAGCTCATAGATTGAGCCATTGGATAATATTTGGACTTCAGTCATAAACATAATCTAGTGATGTCATTTTCCAACAAACCGCCCACTCAGAGGGTACATGCAACATTATTATAAGAGAGATATTTTTTAAGATTGATCAAACAGATACACTTGGATGGTTGATTGATTTAAGCTTAAAATGGTTGATTATTTCTTTAATATTTTTAGTTAAATGGGTTTGAAAAAAAAATTATGAATTTTGTATTTTGATAGGGGATTTTCCTCTCATTATAATGTCATTTTGAATACATCAAGTCATGCAAGTTTAGTTCAAAACTTGTCAATCACAATTGAAGTTATATAATCGTCACCCATTTCATAAGACAAAAACTAATGTGTCTAAAATGTTGAAATTATTGAGGAAAAATGCCCATATTTTCCAAATTAACGAACAAAAAAAGTCAAGAAATTCACCCAAACGGGAAACAAGGATGAAATTTCAACATTCATGAGTATCAAAAAAGTACTTAAGATGGTGACACACATTAATTTTATCTTTTATTAATTTAATTAATTAAAAATTTCGTTGACTGAACCCTAGGCCTTGTCCTATATCTAGTAATTCTCAAACTCATCCCGTTCTCCCCAATAAAATAAAAAAGTAAAATATAAATGGTTTACATCATTTGGCTTCGCTCAGTCCAATCATTGGTGCAAACCACCAAACCACTCAATACTCCTCACTCTAATTTACTGAAGCTTACTAACTCTCTTAATTTCTCTCTCTTAACTTCTCCACTCACACTCTTACCTAAACTACTAAAACCCATCAATGACAAAAATATGAGAAAATCATGTCACATGCTCATTGAAGAAGTATTGAAGGGATCAACAACGAGTGAAAGATAAAAGGGCTTCGAGAGATTCCAAATCTTCCCTTCTTTCGCTCCTCAGTTTCCTGAGACCCTAAATGATAAAGCAACCAAGAAGTTGCAATAGTTGCTTGTTGGAGAGAACTTTCACAACTCAACAGTGTGCAAATGAACATACGAATTAGTGAAACCTTGTGGGTGCAAGTTAAGCCCACCCCATCACCTAAACCTCGCTGCCAACTCCACCCAATGCATCTCACCACCAAGCTCCCCAAAAAAACCTTCCCAGCTCATGGATTTAATATCCCCCTTTCCCAACCTCACTTTCAAACTCATCGATGTCCTCTCCTTTCCAACCACACCAGCGTCCTTCCACACAATAGTTGTAGACATCTCCACTCATTTCCTCTTCCCTTACTACCACCAACAACCTTGTTGCCAATCTTTCTCACCTTTAACAATATTCACTCCATCTCTTTCTCACCATCACCCTCAAACTATCTGAGCTACTAAAACACTTATTTCCGAACAATTCACCACGGAACTCCCATACATACAACTATCATCGTAGATCTTCCTCAACTACCCACCTCTCAACACCACCACCTCGCCCTCTCCTTCTTTGTCAATCTGACTAACCCTCTTTCTCTACTTCATTCTCTTCCTCACTCTACCTATTCCATTCTCTCTCTAACTCTCACCCTCTCTTAAAAAATAAAGACTATATTTTCAAAAAAAAAATGAAATTTAAAAAAAAAAAAGAGAAAAGCAATATATAGTGTACTCAACATAGCAAGCTAACTTCGTCATTGGCATCACCGCATCATGCTTGAAGGTATAAAAAATTCAACCTTTAGGAACTCATAAAATTTCGATTGCAATGTGTTTGATGTGATGAGCGAAACTTGTGCGTGTCATTATTGGTCCAACAGTGAAAACTCGTAGGCGACGCTCTCAACTCAATGGTTAAGCTTCATGCAAATTTTCTTAACACAGCGGAGAAAAATAGTTGCCAAGTTTCTAGTGCACTTGGTTTCTAAAGATTCCAACCATGATGTCTTAGGATACCAATCATACACATCCTTTTAGGCGTGTTGAGCAGATCTATAACTCCTAGTAGATGTCCACTATGCGAGAGAGATGTAGAAGACTACCAAATTTTCAATGAAGTGAGACATAAATAACACAAATTAAATATAAACTAAACAAAGCAACAAAAGGAAGATATAAATGCATGCTAAGAACGAAAAAAAAAACCTAAAAAAATAAAATACTTGTCGTCTTCCAAGGCCTGTCAGACTAAGAACAAGAACATACATGAGACTTGAAAGCTTGTAAACAAGAAAGAACATGATTTGACAGTCTGATAACGAACATGAATAAAATCTTTCAATGAAAGCTTGAACTATGCTACATCTTACATTGAAAGAATTAAAAAATAACTCGGATAGAACAAGAACAAGGAGAAAGCTCAAAAAAACTCAATCTCCATTTGCACTAGAAGGCTACAAAAATTTCATCTAGTTAAAAATTTATTAAATCAAAGTTAAAATCAAAGTAGAATCATAATACAATGATATATTTATAATCATAAAGCTTTCCTGAATTTACCCAAAAGAAAATTAAAAGATAAATTGCAACCTTATCTTGAAACCTAAAGAATCCTATCACAACCATCATCCCCTAGCAGAACCTATCCGCCTTCCTATAATTTCCAATTGTGTAACAACCGTGAACAGGTAGAAGTCAAGGGAAGGCATTGCAAAAGACCCAAAAGGGCTCCTGATGCTAAAGACCAACAATGCTTGCGATGTAGAAGCCGCAGGAACAAGGAACCAAGAATAAGAATAGTGATCACCAAGGCAGAAGTTCTATATCAAAACTTTATGTTGCAACTCAACATTAAAAATTCAACGCAGTCGTAGAGAAGTGAAAATTGATATAGATTTCATTTAGATCTTAAGCATGCCCAGTAAAGCTTCATAAAAGAGAAATTTCATATTGCAAGTGCAAATGAAAAGATTAAGTAAGATGAGTTACTGGGGATTACCTGAAGAAATTTATGTGCCTCACTTAGTTTATATATCCTAGAACCCAATACATATAGGCCAACTGTAATTTACAAAGTTCTGAAACAAGGTTAGCGACTTCTCTGCCACTTCATGAAAATCAAAATAGACTATTAAAAGAATCAACAAAAATAGCAACATTAAGAAACATTAGGAAAAATACTGCAAGGAAGTACACTTTAGTATAAAAGCCAACACCCCAGCCAGCAAGAAGTTCAGAGCTAGGGATCACAAGAATCGAGTCAATTGACTAGAGATGCTAATACTACTAAGACCAACTTACAGAAGTTGCAAAACTACAGAGCCTCTTTCCAGATAAAAGAAACTCCAAAAAATTATTCAGTTACAATAAGAGCATTTTAATATTAATATTAAAATTAATATCGTTTATCTGTTATTCATATTAATATTAATAATTAATTCATGTTACAATAAGAGCCGTTTAAAATTAATATTTTTTTGAAAATTAAAGTAAAGTAACATGAAAAGATGTTCAAAATGATCTGCAAAGAATAGAACTTGGATACACTTTGCAGAAATGAACTGAAAATGAAGCTTCATAAAACCAGTCCCAACTATTTCAAAGTAAAGCTAATGATTAACCAATAAGAGAAAATTGGAGAAAAGCAATACTGCCGTATGCATAACAATCAAACTAGTTGAGAAAAAAACACAATTATGTGGAACTTTACTATGATGCACATGCTAATCTGGAGGCCACTTTCTGATGACATACTACCATAAAAAGACTATCTTCTGCTTAATTCAGATATGAATGCCATATATTAGCTTCACGATGTGGCTAATAACGTGAAATTAAAGGGTAAAATATGGAACAATGATTCAAGCTCCCCACTAGACAAAGTTGAATGTACTGCGTCATTCCAACATGCCAGAATTTTTGCCACGTCTCCTAAGGGTCAAAATGGCTGCAGAACTAATATTAAGAACTAGTACCAAAGTAATACGGAAAAGGTTTCAGTAAAGGGAAAAAATCTCAAACAAGCTTAAGAAGAATATCAGTGTCAGCAGAAGAGGTGTGTGAACCTCTGCAACTTTCAAATCAAACACATTAAAGCAGCTCAATCATGACGTAAAAAGGAAAATAGGGAAAGGCATGAACTTCTGAAGAAGCATTTGAATCCCCTTATTACCGCAACAGTAGGTGCTCTTCCAAGACCCGCAGTGCAATGTACGTAGGCCCACACCACCATTACGATTGATAGCCTTGTTTAATTTGCTAACAACAGCAGGAAGCCTCATCCTCAGATCAAAGGCATCAAAATCCCTGTTAAATCATACATAAAGCTAAGGGTATCTCCAACCGAAAAACCTATTTTTCACTTCAAAATACAGTAATAATCATATCAAATAATAATTCATCTCTCTAACCAAACTCCATTTCTAACAACAACAAAAAATATTCCGTATTTATCTTTAAATAAATTAATTACATAAAAATTAAATATATTAAAATTAGAAAATTAATAGCATAAGTTAAAAAATAATATATTTAGAATCAAAATCTTAAATTTTAATAATTTTAGGATATTTTTATAATTAAAAAAATGAATTTTGTGAGCAGTGCGACTGTTCACAGCTGCAAAAAATGTAGCTACGAATGCCGTTCGGGCAAACAGCTCGCAGAATTGCAAACGGCCGTAACTAGTTCAGTTGGAGATGTCCTAAATATTACTAATGCCATGCTCCTATTTTCACTATTAAAATAGTCAGGGGACTATTTTAAAAATTTAATCCCTACCAAAAATATATAGAACCATAAACATGGTAAAAAAAATTACATCAAACTAGAAAGCAATGAACATAATTCAATAATGAACGTGAGAATATGAGATACCATATAAATATGCTCAAAACCACATTCTATAAGCTATGCCTCATATCTGCATCAGATGGAAATTAATGAATAACTAAATTGATTTACTGATTGACCAGTAAGCTTTCTTGAAGTTAATTTAGACAAAAAGTTGTAGCATGGGATCCATTCAATCCATGGGGGCTATATATGAGGCTGTGCTCTTCTTTTAACAAAGGAAATAATTGTTAGAGCATGACAAGAAAAAATTATAGAAAATTGGTTGATTGGTTGAGTATTTTCTTTTAATATTTATACAATCATAGGGGAGTTTCTAATAAGAAACATACAAAATCAGAAAATAATAATTATAATATTCCATGAATTAATGAGCAGATGGTAGGGATCCTATGGATCAATGAGGCAATAATGAAAAAGGCAAAAAGAAAGAGAGAGTCTCAGTGACAAGTGTTTGATACTGCCGCTCGAGTAGATGAATGGATGCCATCCATTATAAACTTGACTGATAATTTTTTGAAAGACAACTACTGATAATATTTTAGTGAGAATTTTAGCAAGATTTTCACATGCACGAGTACAAGTACTTGTAAATATTTTTTCAAGTGCTCCTAGAAAGCCTTTTTTTACTTTCACCATCTTGTAAATGGCCCAATTATTTTCTTCCCTTAAAGAACCCATGAATCAATCACGGACACTTAAATAGTTAGTTCCATTCAAATAGGGGCGGAACCAACCCTAATTTTCAGGGGGGGGGCAAATTTATAAGGCATATATGTCGGGGGTCCAAGGGGGGGCAGCGTCCCATGGCAGGGTTCGATCTGTTGGAGGCAATTACCTAAATACCATAGTATTTTAAAATTTTTAGGGGGGGCAATTGCCAAAAAAAATCCTTGTAATAAAGACTAAAAAATGGATGAAGAGAAATAAATTACCTAAAAACCATATAATTTAAAAAAAAAATTTGAGGGGGGGCAATTCAATTAGTATGTTGAATGAATGTTTTGCAACTGCCCCAATAAATTTAGATTGCATCCGACAATTCCAAGAAAACCCAAAACCAATAGTATGTAGGAATTATTATTGTTCTCAGTGGAGTGTGAAATTATAGTTCTATTCACAATAAAAAATAGAAAAGGAATGAAATGCATCCATGCAACAATGAAGACTACACACCAATTAGACCAATTTGCAGTAACACAACGATGAAGTTTGTAACAATAAAAAATGCTTGTGTCAATGCAACAATGAATGGTGAAATTATTAAAATTGGGGAAAGAGAGTACAACAATGAAGGCCGCAAGATTATGGTAATGCGGGGATGAAAGCTACTGTAATGAAAAACACAAAAAAGAGAAAACTCATAGAGCTCTAATATCATAAGAAAAATTGGAGAGAACCAGTTAAGTATTTCATCTCAACATCTATGCATTATTTTTATAATATTAGGAGAGCTTCTAATATTAAACATATAAATCCTATAAATAATAAATACTTTATAATTACAATAGTCTGCAAATGGAGTAATTGGGATCCTATAGATCAACAAGGTGGAAGCAAAAGCGGAAGGAAAGAGGCAAAAATTTTGATGAGTACAGCTCAAAAATAACTATCAACAGCAAAAGTACAAAATCATAAGTCATTCCAGAGGAAGCTGATGCGGGCCGCCGCCGACCGGCAGAGGGGGGGGGCCGGCGACCCCGGCAAGCTCGGAAGCGACCGGAAAGGCGGGGGACGCGTCGGCCGACCCGCCGAGGGATCGCGCGGAGGGACGCGGGCGCAGCGCGTGACGCAGGGCGGGCGGGGGGGCTTCGGCTTGAGCGGAACCGGTCCATTTCTGGACCGGTTTGGCTCGGGTCAGCCCTGAGCTGGGCGGTTCAGCTTGGGCAGCCCACTAGTGGGTTTGGTTTGATCTTTTGCTTGCTATAAGTGGGAAATGAGGGGGGATTTTTAGGGTTATGCAAGATTGAAGTTTTCTCTTAGCCTCTTAGTTCTTTCTCTTGTTTTTTCTAGGGTTTGTAGTGGGAGACCTTGTCCTTCTCGAAGTGGACAAATTGTATCTTGTTTCTCTTGGATTTTGAATGCAAACTTTCTTGTTCTTCCTCTCATCTCTCTTGTGTTGATTTTTGTCTTGGATTTGGAAGAGAAAATTTCTTCTTTGGAAGAGCATTAGGGCAAATCCTAACTTGGGAACCCTAAGGCGTATCAAGTTGGTATCAGAGCTCTCGATCCTAGACGGCATGGCATCAAAGAAGGTAGAAGTTTTGGAAGGGGAGATGAGCCAATTAAAGGAGGAAGTGGGAGAGAAGCTTTCGTCATTGGAGGGAAAATTTTCATCCCTTGAGGAGAGATTTGGGGGAATGGAAGAGATGATCCGCAAATTGGTAGAAGCCCAAGTTGCTCAATCAAATCCTAAGGAAAAGGGGAAATCGCCGATGTCAAACCCTAACCCTAATTTCCCAATTAGGGAAGATGGAGCAAGCCAACCGGGGGAAGCCATGCAAGCACCACCTCACATCTCGCGCCAAGAGCCTTGGTTAAGGGAAGGGTGGGAGGCATCCGGCGTGGGGGGTGCACCGTGGGAGGGGACCGCCGGCCAAGGGGGAGGAGCCGTACGTGACCCTCACGGTCCGTATGGAGGGTGGCCGATGAGGCCGGGAGGAGTGCAAGAGATGGGTCGCACCACTTGGGAGCCACAAGGAGGGTGGTCGAGAAGTCCAGGAGGACCGCCGGAGTTGGGCCGAGCCACAGGAGAGGTCGGGGGGTGGTTGGCCGAGACAACCGGGAGGCGCACACGAGGGGGGCCGAGCCCCTTGGGAGCCACCAAGGAGGGGGGGTGCAGACCCCGTATCCAGGGGAGTGGAGGGGAAGACCTCAGTGGGAGGGATTTCAGCATGGGCCATGGGAAGATGGCAGGAATCTTCCTCGGACAGATACACGGATGAGGAAATTGAAGATCCCCGTATTCGAAGGGGAAGATGCATACGGATGGGTCTACGGGGGTGGAGCGATATTTCACCGTTAACGGCGTCACGGAGGAGGAAAAGCTGATGGCTGTCCCGATTTGCTTGGAGGGGAAATCATTGGCTTGGTTCCAATGGATTGAGGGGCGACAACCTATACGAAGTTGGGAAGAGTTCAAGGACCTATTACTGCACAGGTTCAGAGTGTCCAGTGAGGGCACCCATTATGAACAGTTCATGTCTCTTGTTCAGGAAGGCACAGTGGCAGAGTACCGGGAGCGCTTTGAGCTTTTATCTGGGCGATTGAGGGGAATGCCCGATGACGCCATGGAGGGGAATTTCATGAAAGGGTTGAAACCCTACATCAGAGCCGCCATCAGGGTGGTCAACCCACGAGGGATAGTGGGAATTATGGAGACAGCTCAGCTGGTTGAGGACAAGCAGAAGGCGGATCAGACACGGAAACCAGGGGGATCTCACCCTACATATCGCTCACCAGCCATGCTCGAAGGACCTAAGGTGACTGCCACTACTCATCCAGAGGAGGTAAAACAGGAGAAAGCCACCACTGTGATGAACCAAGGAGGGTTCAAGAGACTGACTGACTCCGAATTGAAGGAGAAGAGGGTCAAGGGCCTCTGCTACCGTTGCGACGAGAAATTTGCACCTGGGCATAGGTGTAAAGAGAAGACCCTGCACGTGATAGTGGTGGGAGATTCAGATGGGGACACAGATGAAGGGGCAACAATGGAAAAGCTATATGTGAGGTAGAGCATCCTCACCTAGATATGATAGAAGTGAGTCTGAATTCGATGGAAGGTTTACCATTCCATCCCACCATGAAGGTGGAGGGGGAAATTGAAGGGTACAAGGTGAGAGTTTTGTTTGACAGTGGAGCCACTCACAACTCCTTGGCCTATCGAGTGGCGGAACAGTTGAGTCTTGAGGTGATAGCAAGTAAGGAGGTAGAGGTGACCATATGCACAGGACAGAAGGCCCGTATTTATGGGAAATGCAAGGGAGTCACTATTATCTTACAAGGGGAGGTAGTTACTCAAGATTTTTTGCTGATTGATCTGGAAAAAACCGACGCCATCTTGGGTATGCAATGGCTTCAGTCCTTAGGGGACATGGAGGTCAATTGGGAGAAGTTGTTGGTTAAATACAACAGTAATGGTCGGAGGGTGGCACTACAGGGTGACCCTAGCCTATGTGGGTTTCCGACCACCGAGGAATCTACATTCTTTAACCTTGAGGACAAAGGTTAATTTTAAAGAGAGGAAGTATTGATGCGGGCCGCCGCCGACCGGCAGAGGGGGGGCCGGCGACCCCGGCAAGCTCGGAAGCGACCGGAAAGGCGGGACGCGTCGGCCGACCCGCCGAGGGATCGCGCAGAGGGACGCGGGCGCAGCGCGTGACGCAGAGCGGGCGGGGGGGCTTCGGCTTGAGCGGAACCGGTCCATTTCTGGACCGGTTTGGCTCGGGTCAGCCCTGAGCTGGGCGGTTCAGCTTGGGCAGCCCACTAGTGGGTTTGGTTTGATCTTTTGCTTGCTATAAGTGGGAAATGAGGGGGGATTTTTAGGGTTATGCAAGATTGAAGTTTTCTCTTAGCCTCTTAGTTCTTTCTCTTGTTTTTTCTAGGGTTTGTAGTGGGAGACCTTGTCCTTCTCGAAGTGGACAAATTGTATCTTGTTTCTCTTGGATTTTGAATGCAAACTTTCTTGTTCTTCCTCTCATCTCTCTTGTGTTGATTTTTGTCTTGGATTTGGAAGAGAAATTTCTTCTTTGGAAGAGCATTAGGGCAAATCCTAACTTGGGAACCCTAAGGCGTATCAGAAGCTTTAGAATTTCCAAGATTTTCTTGTTCATTTAAATCGATATCCTGGGGTTCACTTTCTGGAGAAATTTGGTGTTCATAGGTTTAGAGAGGAATAACTTTTTGTGTCCATTGACATATACACGTGTGGCTTCTTGAAAGTGGATTGATCCCTCTTTTCGCTCCCATGTAGGTAGGCTATAACCAAATCACACAATTTTTTATGACTTTTATGCGCTTTATCACTTTGTTGTTTAGTTTGTGTTGATCAAGTTCATTCCTAGAAGATACTACCGCATTAACAAGGAATTTGTTCTAACAAATGATACTAGAGCGGCTTTCTTTTTTTAAAATATTATAATCAGAGCCTAATAAGGATATCAACAATAACAACATTCGAGATTGAAAATTTTAATGGCTCAAAAAGCTTTAGGATTTCCAAAATCAAGATGTGTTGTATGCTTGGCTAATAGGAAACTGAGAAGCCCTCATTGGTCATTCAAAGATGCTTGAGACAATGGAAGAGGTGGATAAAAGAACTCTCACAACAATATAATATTGTTTGGCAAATGAGGTTTTAATAGAGGAAGGAAAAATCATTATAAGGTTATGACTTAAGTGGAATTCATACCTGTTAACGGTGAATGGTGCACCATGGCACAGAGGTCCCTTTAGAGCCATGGCGCATAGCGCACGGCGCGGCGAGCGCCATTTTGAACATGGTGCAAACTATATAAGAATTATAAAATAATAAGCATGAATATGAAATAATATTGTCCAACATGACACAAACTTTACATTTCACAACAATATTATCCAAGAGACAAGAATTCACATTTAAAGTCCTCACCCCTTCCTCCTCTCTTATAGGGTCCAATGTCTCTCAATCAAAGCATGCACTCATGAAGAAAACTTATACAAAGCATGCACTCATGAAGAAGCAAACTAACACTAACAACTATTACTAAAGATGATAAATACAACAATATGTTGGGCTGCCAGGGGTCCAAGGGGGTGCTGCCCCTGGAACAAATTTTTAGGATAAGAGCAATTATGAAGTTCTGATTATTTTTAAAGTTCGTAAGTTGTTTGTATAGAAAGATACCTAGTGGTACCGAGCATGTAACTAGCGGTACCGAACTTTTTTTTTTTAAGAGGTGGATGTCACATTTAAACAATTTGGCGCGCCATGGCGCACGACGATAATTTAGTTCGAAGCAAATATTATACATGCTTTGCATGTGGGAACTCCAAAAAGGCTATCAAACCTCGATAATTTAGGAAATTTCATGGTAATTTTAACAAATATATAGATTAACTAGATTCCACATAGATTAAATGTTAAGTTTAGATTCACGATCAACAATTGCTATTGACACGAGACCTTATATTTCATTATTAGAGATAGAACCCTTGATTAAGGAAGTCACTTAAGCTCACTTTTAGGCTTGGCATTAATTAAGGGAATGGATGTGATGGATAAACTCAATAAAGATCTCATGATTTTGTTAATCGAATTTACGAGAATACACTACTCAAAAGATTCAAGGATCCATGGATGAAACTTTTAAGCAACTTGTTAGAAACTATGGATTACCTCATCCAAGGCAGCTACTAAGAACTTAAGAAAAAGGTGAATCAAAGAAGATATGAAGATAAACACAATCAAGATAACATGATTCAATCATTTTGGTTCAACTCATAGAACCCAAGGAGGCAAGGAGCCACAATTATAACATTTGAGCTCTTTATTAGCAACCAAGGATTATCTCATCAGAGGCAAGCTATTAAAAACTAGGAGTGCAAATATTTCAAATATGAAATTTTTTAGGCCTTCTCATTTTTACCAATTTTACTAAATGGTTCAAAGAAAAGTAACATAGTCACTTACGATTCAGAGGTACAATACATGATCGATCTAAAAGGGCTTAGAGGTATGACATGACCACCAATTGTGATGTGATACTCATGCGGACTCACATGGACAAATCTAAAGAGTTTAACAAGACAAAAATCCAAAAAAGCTAAGCCAGACTAAATTTAAAATCTTTCTTGGTTCATTATTAATTTTTATTAAATTTACATTTTTTTTAATTAGCTTGAATGTAATATGGATAATAATTTATTTTTAATTATCCTTTAAGATTTCTATAAATAATACCTTATGTACCGATTTTGGAATTACTTTTGGAAAAACTATGAAAATTTTTAGAAGACCAAGCTTGCCTTCCTAATACTAATATTTTTTGCCTTGAAGAGTTAGCGACCCAATGTTTTCAGGATTGGACATCAACAACTTGAACATTCTCAAGTTGGTAGATTATAGTTTTTTCTTCCTATTTTATATTATTTTCATAATTATACTGCAATCCCTGTACCTCATCAAAGAAAAAGTTCCTTTTTTTTTTTGTTTCAGGGTTTGCTATTTTCTGCTTTCCTGTATGATCCCCTATTGTTTCCACAAATTTTTAATTTGCATCTGTTTTCACCATAATATTCATGTTCAAAACTCGCAACCTGCTAATTGAACCCTTAGCCAGCAAGCATTATTGTTGTCGTTGCCAATAAACATAGAAGAACGGGAACCTAAGAATTTGTTGGACCATACTATGTTGTCCCTACCAAAAATCGTTATTGCATGCACTTTTTTCTTTTCTTTGTTGATGTCCCAAGCTTCTACCACCACATACATTCTACACTTGAGTTATCCTTCTACATCATCAAGGTATAAAAATTCAAAGCACTAAAACTACATAATTTTCACATTTAACGTGCTCTATGAAAAGCATCATATAAATGTCAACAAGTTGACTACCTCTTTTTTGTTGATCAGCAAATTTTTATATCATTTAGGTTAGTTTTCTTTAAATAGATTGTGAGTCCATATAGACATCATATTTGTGTGGTTTGTCATTTTTTTAATGTGATTTTTTCTACTTTTAAGAATAAAATTTTGTTGAATATAATAAATAACAATTTTAAAAATTTCCTTCGTAATCTCCTCCTCTAGGAAGTAGTTATAATGCGCTCGTTAGTATTCATTAAGATGCATAACAATATATATACAACAACAACAAGCCTTAATCCCACTACGTGGGGTCGGTTACATAAATCCCTTTTCTTCATTGTGTCGTGTAAGTGTCCAATTCTCATCTAAATCTAATAAAGAAAGTCATTTCTAATATTTTCTAACCAAGTCTTTTTAGGTTTAGCACTACCTTTCTTAACATAAGTCAAATCTACTTTATCTAATTTCCTAACCAGGTCATCGGAAGGTTGCTATTTTATGGGGCTAAACCATCTAAGGCAACTCTCTCTAATCTTATCTTCCACTGAAGCTACTCCAACCTTTTCACGTATATCAACGTTTAAAATTGCGCAATAAGAGGCGCACCTCAGCGCAATTTGGTCCATCTAAGCCTCAAAGCCCACGCAATAAGTACAGTTTATGAGGCTTACGCCTCAAGTTTACTGAGGCGCGCCTTATAGCGCGCCTCGCCTCATATATTTAAGGCGCCGCCTCTAAAAAAAAATAAAATTAACCTAAATTTTTTTTTTTTTTCAGTTCGGCCCCCCCCCAGTTGCCGACGTGGCGCGCCTAGTGAGATGTCGACGTGGCATCAACATTTAAACCCTGGTTTAGGTCGAATGCAGAGGCGACGTTTAGATTTTCAAGTTCCAGCAAAAATTTGAACTTTCAAGCATTCACTCCGAGCAATTTTAAGCACTATTCACTCAGTTTCTTCTAAGATGTCGTCACCCCAAAGAGAAAGGTAACTTAATGCTACGTTTTTTGTTCCGTACTGCGTATTTTATGGTTATGCTATGTGTTAGTGTTTAAGGTTCTAAAGATCTTCTTATTTTATGCGTATGCATTGCTTCTCGAAACTTTTTAAATGTTTGATACTGTGATGTCATCGTGTATTCTCTGTATTCAGGGTTTATGATAAATTTATGTTGAAATTTGAAACATAAAACCTAACTAAATTTTAAACACTGAGTAAATATGCGCAGGCTGTGCGCACGCAATGCGTCTTTTGTGCGTATTCTATGCGTATACGTTGCGTGCTCCTTGCTTATATTGTACGTACTTTATGCGTGCGTATAATTTGCTGTCATTTTCACTACAATGTGCGTTCTGTGCGTATGTTATGCATATACTATGCATTCTTAGTGCTTATGATGTGCGTATTTTCTGCGTTTGTATAATTTGCTGCCATGTTTCCTGCACAGTGCATTCTTGTGCGTATGATGTGCGTAATATATGCGTATGTTATGCATATACTGTGCGTGACCGTTGCTTATATTCTGCGTATGTTGTGCATTTTTTGTGCGTATCTCATTACTTATTTTTAATTTTTCATTTTTTTATAATTTTCATATATATGTTCGTCCAATTACCTATAGATGCTATGTTCCTTCGTTTCAAATAATCTGTGATAACTTTGCTCAGCAAATTACTCCTGAAGTCAATGACACATTGAAATATTTAAGGATGATACAATTTTTGGAATTTCTTGGGTTTTAGCAAAATGTCCCTCTTATTTATGAGAGGATCTCAAGGTGGGACATTTCAAAACAATGCTTTGTTATAAAAGGTCAACTCATTCTTTTAACTACTGATGAAGTGACCCTTCTTACTGGTCTGTCAAATAAAGAAGAAGAAATATCCTGACATTTCTTAACACATACTTCAGTTACATCAACGGAAATAAGGAATGATATGATGGAGTTGAACAAGCAAACCCCCTCGGTTGATTCAAAGAATAGAAAATAATCCAGATGATTTTTTATCAATAAACTAGGCTAGTTCAATTAGAGAGTTTTTAGTTAGAGAGTTTAATAAGGCATCCTCCAAGATTTCAAATAAGAAGCCAGCAGGTTACATCAACGGTTTTGTACCTCTGCTAATTGTGAGTGCTAACTGCTAAATTCATTCAAAATTTTATTGGCTCAATATGAGTGCTAAAATTTTCTTTCATCTTATGCAGATTTGGTTCCTGGAGCATACTACTATTCATGCTCCTATGTATGCTGACAAAAAGCCCCCGTTTTTCTTCGATGGACCGATGATATTGTATATACTACAGAGGTGATCACCAACTTATTTGCTAATATAAGGAAAAGTCAGATTTGTAATGTCCTACAGGCAGTTTCCCAGGCAGAAATGGATATGGTTAATGTCGAGAAATATCCATCAGACAGCCCTCCATCCCCTGATTCCCCTCATGAAATATCCACCCATCAAAACAACCTCCCCCCCAATCTCCCCATCATACCCCACCTCCTCAGCAAGACCCCCACCAATCTCCTCAGCAACCACATTTAAGTTTTTCTGCTAAAGCACTTCAGTCTCTACAAGAAATAATAATCAAATCCTGTCAAGAAACATGCACAAAACTTTTTCGAGAATTTGAAGACAGGCTGAGCACAAAGTTTGAAGATCTTATTGAGAGAGTTGGAGTTATTGAGGTCAAGCTCAATAATTACATTGATCAGAGCAAAATAGTTCCTCAGAAAAGATCTGTTAGCTACTTTTCATCTTCCAATAAGAGACATAAATCATATATCCCTCCCCACAGCCCCAATGAACCAAATGAGTCAATCCCACCAAAAGATCCAATCCCACTAAATGAGCCAATCCCAACAAAAGATCCAATCCCAACAAATGAGCCAATCCCAACAAAAGATCCAATCCCAACAAATGAGCCAATACAAGCAGAAATGCAACTTATTCCATATACAAATCCAAATGAACCAATACCAGTAGATAACATTCAAATAAAACCTGTAACTTATGTTTATGCAGATGAAATAGAAAATTACAAAGGTCTTTTGTGTTTGACTTCTGAGAAGATAAATTTTGTGCTATAATGTTTGAAAAAGTTCTATAAAAGATAAAAAATTGCAACTTATTTTTTGTTTGAATATCTGTATGCGTATGATATGCGTGTGGTATGCGTATGATATGCATGTGTTATGCGTATGATATGCATGTGGTATGCGTATGATATGCGTGTGTTATGTGTATGATATGTGTGAGTTATGCTTATGAAATGCGTATTTAATGTTTTTTTTTTTTTTTTTTTGCAGGGACGATAGTATCGTGTTTGCTGTTAACATTCTTATTTCCAGATCTGGCATTGATGAGTTATTAAGCAACAGTTATTTAGGCAATGAACATGTAGATATTTTTGCCCATCTCTTAGATGAGAAGTGTAACCTTATGCCAGACAAGTACCATAAATTTCTATACATCTCTCCAATCTATTGGGTTAGTAACTTAATATTCAATTTATCAGTTTAACTATTGGATTAGTAACTTAGTATCCATTTCTTAGTTCTTACATTTACCACTTGCACTTGCAGAATAACAAAGGAAGGGAAAAATTGTCCAAATTGCAAATCGACCATATAACCGAGCTTTCTGTTACTTCAAACAACATTTTTTATTATAACCAATCATTGAATCCAATCACATTACCCTTCTGGTAGGTTTAATGAAAGAACAAAAGTGGAAATTTTATGACTCGTTGGACCACTGCGTCAAAGAGCATAGGCTTGTTGTTCCAAAAATCGTAAGTGTTAGTGTGTTAGTCTGTTAGATACTTAGATGAACATGAACTCTTCAATTTTTAAAAAATTTACATAACTAATCATTGCTCTACGTATATTCTAGCTTAAAGCCCTATATTCTGACACGGAAAGAGCTTTTGATAGTGATATCAGAAAAAGGAAGCTTTCTACCATTAAAGGTATACCAAAACAGGAGAACTCTTTTGATTGTGGAATGTATGTCTGTAAATATATAGAAAGAATAAGTCTTGAAGGCAACACTGATTGGACTGATAGTACAAATTAGCAAGGAGACATGCCAAAGTATAGGACAGAATTTGCATATGAAATATTTTGTAAAACGTTGCCAAAATAACAGTTTTTCATTCTGTGTATAAATGTTTCTGTATATAAATGTTTCTGTGTATAAATGTTTCTATGTATAAATATTTTTCATTCTGTGTATAAATATTTATTTCTGAAGACTATATTTTGTAAAACGCATAACGCACGCACAACGTACGCCGTATACACGCACTACAAACGCACAAAATGAAGACACTTTATTCATTGTATGGACAGGCTAATACCGGAGCAGGCAGATAGGGAGCTTGCAGATTTACAACTTGTTATATTCCGGAATAAAGAGGGTTTTTTTTTTGTTTGAATGCAGCAAAAACAACCATTTACAAACGTTCTCCAGGTAGAATTATTTTGGTAAATGAAGACACTTTATTAAGTTCTGATTATATTTTTTCTTGAAAACAGTTGAATGGTGGATCCAATTTGGTGATCCCACCCCTGAGTTACAGAGTTTTGCTGTAAGAGTGTTGGGCCTCACTTGCTCTTCTTCTGGGTGTGAGCGAAATTTGAGTACATATAGTCAAGTGCAAACAAAGAGAAGAAATCGGCTATCAACACTCAGAATGAACTCCCTCGTATATATTATGCACAACAAGAGGTTAAGAGAGAGGAGGTTTAGGAATAAGGGGTTGAAGGATGATGAGGACCCGTTGGTGTGTGATGATGTGTCATCTGATAATGAGTGGTTCATAGATGATGAGACAGATTTGCCATTATCAGACTTACAGCTAGAAGATCTAAGTGTGGATGTCTTGAGGGGCGAAGCAGATCAAGTGGGCACATCCACTAAAACCACACCACACACATCCACTAGCTCTGCAGCACAACAATCAAGTAAAGGTATTCCACAACTTCTTATATGTTGTAGCATTATATTTAATTATTTATGTCAAGTGAGCAATTAACATGATAATGATCTTTTCTCTTATTGAACAGGGAAGAGAAAAGTGAGTCATATTGAAGATGATGATGAAATGACATTCATAGATACAATTGGAGAAGAAGATTCCCTTGAAGACCCACTTAGTGATGGGATATGATTACATTTTATTTGTTCTTTGTAATTTGTGAGTTTTGTTAAACTAATATTTTCATATTTTGTGATTTTGTACTTTGGGGCATGATTTTATTGCATCTACTTTCTTACTTTCCACTATTTTCATATATTATTTAGCTGTTTTTATTGTAAGATAGAATATTGCTATTATTTTCTTGTTAAAACCCTTAATTTTTTAATTTACGCAATTTTGTGTCCGTGAGGCTTACGCCTCAAACCGCCTCGAGGCTTACGCCTCGCCTCACGGATAAAAACCGCCTCGAGGCTTATTTACGCAATTTTAAACCTTGACGTATATGATCATTTTGTATCCTGTCTCTAAGAGTAAATCCACTCATCCACTTGAGCATCCTCATCTCTGCAACACTTAACTTAATATTATACTTCTCTTTAATGGCCAACATTTTGCACCATACAACATTGCAAGTCTCAATACCATCTTATATAACTTGAGAGGGACTTTTCTATCACACAACAAGCCCGATGCATTCCTCCACTTCAACCATCCAACCTGAATTATGCTAATAATATCCCCATTTATTTCATCATTACTCTGAACAATAGACTCAAGATATCTAAAACGTGTACTCTTATTAATGACTTAATCACTCGAAGTTACACCCCCCCCCCCCCAAACTAGATCTATTATTACTAAAATTACACTCCATATATTCAATTTAAGATCTACTCAAATGATTACCTTTAGACTCTAAGGTTGACCTTCATAATTCATTTTTACCTTCAACTCCCTCTCTAGTCTTATCAACAAGAAGAATGTCATCAGCAAAAGGCATACACTATGGTACAACCTCTTGCAAATGTCTAGTGAGAGCATCCATAATTAAAGCAAAAAGACATGAGCTTAAGGATGATCCTTGATGTAATCCAACTGAAATAGAAAAATATTTGGTCAGACCACCTTGTGTTTGAACACAACAACACTGCATACATACCCTTAATGACTTGATTATAAGCATTATTAACCCTTTCTTATGTAGAACTCTCCATAGCACTTCGCTTGAAACCTTATCATATGCTTTCTCTAAATCAATAAAAATCATATGTAGTCCCTCCTTATTCTCTCTATACTTCTCCATCAAACTCTCAATAAATGTTAGCTTCCATAATAGACGCACCTGGCATGAATCCAAATTGATTTTGAGAAACAGTAGTATCACACCGCAACCCATGCTCCATAGCTCTCTCTCCCAAGTTTTAAAGTATGACACATTAACTTAATTCCTCTATAATTTGCACAATCTTGTGCATTACTTTTATTCTTAAAAGTATGAATCAAAACACTCATTCTACACTCATCTGGCATCTTTTTATTCTTCAAAATAATATTAAAAGTTTAGTAAGCCAATAAAGTCCTTCATCTCTTAAGCATTTCCATACCTTTATTGGAATATCATCAAGTCCAACAACTTTTCCACGCTTTATTTTCTTTAAAGCTTCTTTAACTTCAGTTTTACTAATACGCCGATAAAAACAAAAATCTTTATTTTCATTTAGGTTGCTAAGGTCACTAAAGTCAATCACATTCTCATAATCTTCATAAAAAGTTTAGCAAAATATCTCATTGACCTTTGTTGAATATCCTCTTCTAATAAAAGCACATTTTGATCTTCATCCTTAATACACTTCACTTGAACAAAATCCTTACTACTCATATATCTTTGTTTAGCTAATTTATACATACATCTTTCACCCTTCTTAATATTTAATCTATTATATAAATTATTAAAAGTTAAAATATTTGCATTGCAAATTGCTTTCTTAGACTCCTTACGGGTCTCTTTATATCTTTGTTTGCTTTCTTCAATGGCTTCAACCAAGGTGTCTGATGCAATCAAAAATTTGGGAGAGGGACCCAAATTTTTGATCACAAAAAAGAAACTCTTTCTAAGAACAAAATAAAGACATAAAAATACTCAAAAGACACTTTTTATATTATATAAAGAAACTTACAAACATAGACACTTACTTGACGACACTTACAACTTTGAAACTTACAAATGACTCAAACAAGACGACCTATAGTTGCTTCACATAGAGAAGAAGGATACTGATGGAGTGGCACTTGTGGATAGAAGAAAGAGATTAGAAGTCGAGACGAAGGTTGGAAAGAGCGCGCAGGATTTCCGAAGGAGGTGGAAGAGGGAATGGACAAAGCTCGCAAGCTTTTCCAAACAACAAACCCGCAGGTTTTATCTGAAAAAATAACTCACATCATTCTCTTTCTTAAAACCCAAAACATCTACTATATATAGGCAAGAGAGGGGAATCTAAACAGCCCAAGATTAACTTTAATTCATCCCATAAATGGAGACTTGAAAAGCCAACAGGATTTAGTACAGAATTTTCAAATGTCTCAGCAGTAAGTCACGGCTCCAGCACAGGAAACCAAGGGACAATTCTCGGGAGAAGAGGGAGGAGTCACGGCAGCAAAGAAACCCCAAACGACACCTCAAAACTCCAGGAGGTGGCCACGGTTCCAACAGCCAAGCACAGGAAACCAGCAGTTTTTTCACAAGTTCCAAAAGGTAAGTTCAATTAACAGTAAAAAAAGGACCACGGCAATAAATTAGGTAGTAAACCAAAGGGTCAGCAGGAAACCAAAGCAAACCATGGGAGAAATCCAGCAGATAACCGCACCAGCCCAAGAGTCATCAAGGAGATGAAAGGGCAAGATCCACTCATCAAATCTGCCATAAAGTAGTACTAAAACTTCAGCTTATAATGAGCTCAACTTCACAAGATATTAATGAGCTTGCAGTACTTAGATCTCAACCACCAAAGCCCAAACCGAAACAAAACAGCCACTGCACATCTACCTCCACCAAATAGCACAAGGATATGTTGGACCCATAAAACCACAAAACAGCCCAAAGGATAAGGTGGAGATGAAAGGACAAGATAATGAAGAGTAAGGAGAGGGGGAAGATGAAAAGACACAAGGCAAGAAATTAAAAGTAAAACTCAACTTGTGTTGACCCCCCCCCCCCTTTGTCTACATCAGACTCCCCTTCTTGCAAATTCAGCTCCTGATGAATTGGTTGATGATTCCCATGAGGCGGTGCATACAGATCACCCAGTTCTTCGAGTTTCTCGCCAAATCTTTTTAGAATCTCTTCTTGTTCTTTTTCAAATTGTTGTTGTAGATACCTTTTGTATTTTTCAAATTTCTGATCACATAGGAACATGTTTTATTGCAGTTTGTAGAGTCGATCCTGAAGTGGATCCGTTGAATCACCTTCTGTAGGTATCCACCTGTCCCAACGGAGTGGGACATTAGGATCATGTTGTTCGCTTTCTTCCAGAAATGATGCCATATTTTTGGTATTTTTCATTTTTTGACTCAATAAAAAAAAGACACAACAAAAAAATCAACCTAGACTTAGACTCACAACTTGACTTGACTTGACTACAAAACTTTGACAAGACTTGACTTGACAAACTCACAAGACTCAAATTTGACAAACTAAAACAAAACCTAGGACTACCTAAACTTGCTCTGATACCAAATTGATGCAATCAAAAATTTGGAAGAGGGACCCGAATTTTATATCACAAAAAAGAAACTCTTTCTAAGAACAAAATAAAGACATAAAAATACTCAAAAGACACTTTTTATATTATATAAAGAAACTTACAAACATAGACACTTACTTGACGACACTTTAACTTTGAAACTTACAAATGACTCAAACAAGAAGACCTATAGTTGCTTCACATAGAGAAGAAGGATACTGATGGAGTGGTACATGTGGATAGAAGAAAGAGATTAGAAGTCGAGACGAAGGTTGGAAAGAGCCCGCAGGATTTCCGAAGGAGGTGGAAGAGGGAATGGACAAAGCTCGCAAGCTTTTCCAAACAACAAACCCGCAGGTTTTATCTCCAAAAATAACTCACATCATTCTCTTTCTTAAAACCCAAAACATCTACTATATATAGGCAAGAGAGGAGAATCTAAACAGCCCAAGATTAACTTTAATTCATCCCATAAATGGAGACTTGAAAAGCCAACAGGATTTAGTACAGAATTTTCAAATGTCTCAGCAATAAGTCACGGCTCCAGCACAGGAAACCAAGGGACAATTCTCGGGAGAAGAGGGAGGAAGACACGGCAGCAAAGAAACCCCAAACGACACCTCAAAACTCCAGGAGGTGGCCACGGTTCCAACAGCCAAGCACAGGAAACCAGCAGTTTTTTCACAAGTTCCAAAAGGTAAGTTCAATTCACGATAAAAAAGGGACCACGGCAATAAATTAGGTAGTAAACCAAAGGGTCAGCAGGAAACCAAAGCAAACCATGGGAGAAATCCAGCAGATAACTGCACCAGCCCAAGAGTCATCAAGGAGATGAAAGGGCAAGATCCACTCATCAAATCTGCCATAAAGTAGTACTAAAACTTCAGCTTATAATGAGCTCAACTTCAAAAGATATTAATGAGCTTGCACTACTTAGATCTCAACCACCAAAGCCCAAACCGAAACAAAACAGCCACTGCACATCTACCTCCACCAAATAGCACAAGGATATGTTGGACCCATAAAACCACAAAACAGCCCAAAGGATAAGGTGGAGATGAAAGGACAAGATAATGAAGAGTAAGGAGAGGGGGAAGATGAAAAGACACAAGGCAAGAAATTAAAAGTAAAGCTCAACTTGTGTTGACCCCCCCCCCCTTTGTCTACATCAGTGTCCTAGATGCGCTCTATGTAGTCCTCAACTGTATGGTCGATCCTCGGGTTGACGTCGAAGAAGGTTGAATGGAGAATGTGCACGAAGCCGTGCTCGTCGTAGGCAAGTCCGTAGTCGGTGTCAGGATCGGCCATGCAATGGCTTTGTGTATGTGGTAGTATCGTCGGCGTCTTCAAGGCTCTTAGGTGTTCTTGAGAGAAGAGGGATCCTCACAAGAAATAAGAGCTAAGTGGGGGAGAGGGTCGGCCAAAGAAGGAGAACCACTAATGGAGTTAGGATTAGATTGATGGAGAGATTTAACTTCAAAAATCTGAAATAAATAGATAAAATTAAGAGAGTAGAAAATTAGGAGAGGAATTTGATCTCCCTAAATTGGGAAGGAGAGTTAATGAGAGAGAGGAGTGGAGATAGAGAGAGGGGACGGGTAGAGAGCGGGGGGGGCGGCATAATGAGTGGGGGATGGGGGATTTATTTCCTAATTCAATTGTTTGAGTTTGAAAATAAATTAAGAGTTGTGGGCTTAGGAAAATTCGGCAAAGGATGAGTGGGGGGGATTTAGAAATCTTTCCAATAGAGAAGAGGGAGCTTTAGGAAACAAATCCAAGGGTTTTAATGAGGGAGGGCCAGCGACATGCTTAGGCTAGGGGAATTAAATGCTAGGTGTCATGCTTGCCTAACTTAAGTTTAGGAATTAGGAAAGTAATTAAATAAATCCAATTTGAATTTGAAATTCAAAAGGATTCAATTTTAAAAACTTTCCAAAAATAGATTTTATAATTTTAGGAAAGATTTTAAATTTCAAATTGGGTGAATTTTAGTTCAAAATCTAACCAAAATTATGGCAATCTAGAATAGGAAATAAATCCAAGAGAGAGTAAGGGCTAGGGGGCGGCATCTAGGTGGGGTGGCTTGGAGAATTTGGTGGGTGAAAAGGAGGGGCTCGGGTAGGGAGGGGCGGCAGCTAGGTGGAGGGGGAGGTGGTGTGGCCGGTGATGGTAGGGGGAAGGAATAAAGAAAGAGATATAAGGTAGAACCACAAACCCGACTCATCTAGGTTGGTGGGTATTGCATAAGCTTCCCTCTCCTCGGGATTTCACTCCAAACTCTCAAGCTCTCATGAGAATTCAAACAAGAGAATCAAAGTTTTTGATTAATCATTCATTCTTTCAAAGAAAAACAGAGGGGCTATAAATAGCCCCGTACATAAGACTCAAAAATAAAAAGACAACAATACCCTAAGGACTTACATACAACATCTCTTAATAAAAGGGTACAACAAAAAATTAAATAAAACAAATATAATGCGACATCATAAATAAGAAATACATAAAACAAATCAAAAACACAATGACTCAATCGTGGCCGTAGATCGGCGGCCACGTCTCTGATAAACTTTCCATGAGCTGATTGTCCCCATCAATTATATTAATTTTTACATTATTATCCTTCAAACTCTTATTTATAATCACATCATTTCTAGTACGACTCCTACCAGAATATCATAGTTTAAATCCTAAACTATCAATCTCCTTATCCTTCTCTCCAATTTATTTAATTTCCTGGATGCATAGAATATTTATCTTCCTATGGATCATAATATCTATTAATTCTATTAATTTGCCTATAAGGAAACCTATATTCCAATATCCTATCCTCATTTTAGTTTCATGGACTAGCTTCTTTGTCCACATCCATCCATGATGTGATAACCCTTTCCTATTTAACACTGCACTCGTGCGCCGTGCAATGGCCCTTACTCACTTGTCGTTGTATTCAGGCCATACAATGCGTCGCTTCCAGGGAATGCCCTAATATTAACATAATGTATTAAAGAATTCATGTCATGATTATTCGACAAGTTTTATGCTGACTGTTGACTATCTAACGCAATCCTCCACTTTTCTCATCCAAGAACCTTATATATATGACTATCTAGAAAAAATTTTGTATGTGAATTCCAAATGAGGCGGAAAGAGAGAAGATTATTGTACCGCTATGATACTTAATTCTTTCATTTGGTGATTTATCATCTTATTCTTTTCTCTGCTTTATAGTATGTCTTTGATTATGTGGTAGACAACTATTATCAACTGTGTCGAATAGGGCTGTCAAAACTGGGTCACGGGTCGGGTTCGGGTCCAACCCAAAATTGACCCGACACTGTTCAACCCGACCCATTTTTGCAAACGGGTCGGTTTCCCAAACCCGAACCCAATTCAGGTATATTTTATTAAAAATTTTTTATTTAATTCAATTTATTTAAATCTAAATCAAATTAAGGTAAGATTTACTTCAATTAATTTAAAATAAATCAAGATTAATTTAATTTGGGCAATAATGTTTATAATTTTTTGAAATATCATTTACTTATTTCATAAAAATCCATTAAAACCCTCCTAAATTAATTAAAAATGGGTCAAACCGAGTTGATTTCAGGTTTTTGGGTCAACCCGACCCGGTTTTACAAACGGGTTGAAATCCCTAACCCGAACCCGACCCGGTTCGGGTTCGGGTTGACCCAAACCCGAAATTTTCGGGTCGGGTTCGGGTCGGGTTTTCGGGTCGGGTCAAATATTAACAGGCCTAGTGTCGAATTAATCTTTTTTTTTTTTCCTTAAAAAGAAAAAATTTACTTATTAATGGTCAATTGAATGTTTATGCATAAATTTGAGTATTTCAACATAGATTCGCAATAAGAAATCCTAAATACGAAAATGTCCTACATCATTGTAGTCTCCCGGTATACATAAGTGAAAGTAATCAACTGTGTAGATAATTTATAAATTATAATTTGAAAAACTATAAAATGTATGATAAAGACATTGTTCAAAAAATACAGCAATGGTTTGAGAAGTTACTAGAATAACAAAATCTTTAAAATCAAAAAAGCAAAATATTTTACCTAATTTCTGCACGAACATGTTCAATATTCTCACATTTCTCAGCGTAATCTTCAATCGCTTGGATATCAACTCCAAAATATCTGGAGATCTTAGTAAGGAAATCAACCATTCAAATCAAGTAGTAACTATATCCTGCAGTCGAAGAATGCTGAGGAGAATAATATCAAAATGGTGTACTACAATATAAAATAAACGTATATGTTATACAATTTTGGCGAGTGCAAAATTAATAATAAGAGTAACATCACCACGGCTGTGATTGCCTTAAGCATTTCGATATATTCTACAAAAGAATAGGAATGTAGAAGAGAATATATATTTTGGAATGCTATAGAGTGGTTAAATTGGAGAAATGTCTCGGATGTACTATGCTTTAAGAAAATATTATGGAAGCTTAAAAGGTAAATTTTATAAAAATTTCTGATGCATAGATAAGCTTTAGATAATGAAGAACAAGTCAGGATACTCCAAATCTGAGTTCTGCTGCAAGCAAAATATGGTTCTAACTCCAATTTTGATAAGCTTGTCCACATCCGATGGAGTCTGCAATAGTACAGCATATGATTCAAGGGAAGTAAAGGAGGTAAGAGAAGCATTCAACCACTAATGCGCAGTTGGAGCACCTGTAGGCAAGAACCAACAATTAAGTCTGAGCGAATAAAGTTGTAGTTCATTCCAAGTTCATGCCTATAGGTTAGCACTGAAACACATTTTTTGCCAGCAAGATATATTAGAAGATAAGCGGCCTAACAGCAGTATAAAATAGAATTAATATATTCGACACAAAAAAGCACTACGAAACACAAAAATAATTCGAATCAAATCAAAGAAAAAATAGCAAACATTATCAGATTCACCTGCACCCATAGCTTGAGTCATGTTACTACTATATACTTCAGATTTCTCTTCTTGCAAATCAACACCACCCTTCTCGCTGCTCTGAGCAGAACCTGAATATGACTGTGAAATGGTATTATTAGCTATTATCATCAGAAGAGCACAAAATATTTGTTCAATCTCTCACAGGGTCCCAGGGAGAACTATACAAGCCTAAACTAATATCCATATTACAAAAGCCCAAAACTTGTTATGCTTACAAATTTGCAGGATAATGTAAAAATAAAACCTCAGACACAATTTTAACAATCAATAAAATGAATAAGAAACTCTTTTTCACAAAATTTAAGTGGAAAAAAAATGTTCCACTCCCTTAAGACTTCTGGCTACCCTAACAAACTTCACTCCTGTCATCATGAATATTAGTGTCTAAATGGAGGAACAACCTCTTTAACAACTGGTTAACACCACTATTGTAGAATTAACTCAACTCCTTCAATGACATTCAAATACCCTCCGATATCTCCATCCTTGCCAGCTCAAATAGAATTAAAATTCAAGCTTATGTTGTGAATTATCTTCTCCACATGACAGATATCTTAAGCTAAAAAACAGAGATTGCCTACCAAACTCGGTATATCAAAAACAAAATATCAAAATTACTGGCGCACTTATGTTACCCATTGTGTACCAATAAAAAACAGTAGCACAATCCCTGCAATGATATCCTCCTACACAAGAAATTCATCAGCACCTCCAGCTAACAAGGAGAAATTAACCACTTTTTTTATATCCTCATTTTGTGTGTTAATAAGATAATTATAACATTTATTTAATTAGTGAATAATTAGGCGCTAAATATCCCAATTGATAAAAATTAGAGAAAATTGGTTATGTATTTTTTTCTAAGAGAGAACGATCAAAATGGTACATTGACTCTTTATGAAAGATCAAAATAGTAACCAACTATATTAAATGATTATTTTGGTCCCTCAACTGCTTAAGGAGAAATCACAATAGTCCCACCATGAGATCATTTTGATTCATTTTTAAAGAATTGAGGGGCCAAAATGATCATTTAATATAGTTGGGACAATTTTGGTCCTTCAAAGGGACCATTTTGATCATTTTCTCTCTCTTATAACAATTGCTTAGTACTTATACAATCCTAACAAAGTTTCTAATAGAAAATATATAAAAATCAAGGAATAATAATTTCAGGATAATTATAATATCTAGGATATAAGAGTAGGTAAAATAATAATTACAATAGCATGAATTGAACAGAAGACAATACGGTTCCCACAAATCAAATAAGGTGGCAGCAGAAGATGAAGGAAAGAAAGCAAGATCATTGGGTGTATGGGGCCCAACTGGCAAAAATTACTTATTGAAGCATCCTACTAGAATAGGCATATTTGCAAAATCCCTAAAATTTAAGATTTCTTTTGATTGCCACTAGATGGATTTTAACATGAAAATTAATTTGCCAAAAATCTGTCCTTTATACATAATTTACAATTTTTAAAATTTTTTATTTTGCATTCATAAGATTTGCAAAAATTTTTCAGTGAAAATTTTTTTTAGATGCAAATAACTTTTGATAATTCAACTGTCATTGGATTCCAAACCTGATGCACAACATATTCAATGAATATCTTACATGTTGGTTGCAATTACTATCTTATATGTTGGTTGCATTGATTGGATAGAATTGATCATGTGCACAAATGATTTAATTGTAAATGCATAATTTTTAGGGCTGCAAATGATCTGAGCATTTAACGAATTACTCGTGGCTCGGCTCGATAAGAGCTCGTTTATGCTTGTTTGATAAGTCAAATGAACGAGCTTGAACACTTTTGATAAATACTTGATAGCTAAATAAACAAGCTTGAACAACTTGGCATTCGACTCGTTTATAATCACGAACAATATCATTTAGAGCTCGTGAACAAGCTCGTTAAGAAGCTCGATTAGAGCTCGACTAATTAGCTTGATTAGAGTTCGATAAAATTTACGAATTTAATTTTACTAATTTAATTATTTTTTTAACTTTTATCTTTTAAAAATACAAAAAAAAACATTTCCTAAATTTTACTAATTTAATAATTTATTTTTACTAATTTCACAAATATATATATATATATATATATATATATATATATATATATATATATATATATATATATATATATATATATATATATATATATATATATATATATATATATATATATAATTCCATGGTTTAGTCCGTTTCCGCTCTCCCGCCCGACTCTCTCTCTACCAATCTCGCCCACTTGCTCAAAAAAAAGGTTGGTTTAGTCCCACACCGTGAAATGCAAAGATGATTTTTCTCTATATAATGAAACATACTCGGAATGCATTTGAAAGTTGGCGGATAGGATGGGTCGAGTCGGCGTCAAGAAATTTTCTTCCGTCTGGCATACAGGCTAGCCAATCGGGGCGGATGGTCAGCGAGCTGCTAAGCTCAATTAAAAAAAAATAATATTATTTTGTTAATTGTTAGTGAGCTGACTCGGCTCGTTAAATGAGCCGCTCGATAGGAGGCTCGACAAGCCTAAAATTAGTTGAGCTCAAACCCGAACACGAGCTGAGCTCAAACAAGAGATTTTTAAACGAGCTCGAATAGGCACCAAAGAAGCTAAAATTATAATGAGCCGAGCTTTAACACGTTCTCGGGAAAAGAGCTCGAACATGCCAAAGCTCGGCTTAGCTCATTTTGTTTGCAACTTTGATAATTTTTAACTAACTTATTAATCTTTGCAATGGATTGCATTTGTATGCGTGATGTATGCATGATCCATATAATCAAATGTTATTTGCATTGTACGCTTGTGTGTGGTTGTATAAGATGATTGTTGGATGTTTATTATGAATTACTAGAAGGGATATTAAGGTCATTAGCATGTCCTTTCATATGATAAAATTAGCAATCAAACTAGTAAGGATTTCATGAGGGATCGCTCAATTTGTGTTTTTGGGGTTTGTGAACTCGTTATGACACTAATTTTAACATTGTAATTGTAAGAGACATTGATCACATTTAATGTGCAAGTTATCAAGATATACAAAAGTTTAACCCCTGATTGTTAGTGTAAATGGTAAGGCCATTACTAGTGGCTGATTCCCTATGGGGACTAACAAGTCACTAGACGTGTCAACCTCCCCAATAACTATGCGTGAGAGATGTATTTTCATTAAGATGTATAGCAAATATAAAAACCATTTTGGTATGGAGGGATGCATATGGGTGGATGTGTGTTGTTATGTGTGAGCTCATTTGCCCAACTCAGGTTGTGCATTTGCTCAGGGTTAGTGAATTGATGAAGTTACTAAGAGAGAATTTATGATTATTTACCCAACTTGTTTGTCCGTAAGATGATGCATCAGTAGTTTTACTCATCCTTGCATTATTCTCTTGTCCCCATGCTTGCCCCACCAACACAGATCCCCCTTGCTCAGTCCAGTTGTCTGTTATGAGCTCTCCTTCATGGGTCCCTTGCTTGGACCAGCAGTCGTCCTACTCATGGAGGTTTCAGTGTCAGACTACATCTACTTTACTCGTGCAACTCACGCTTCATTTACAACAACTCTCTAGCTTCTCTCCTGAGTTTAATTGTCTCAAACGCGGCATAAATCCTACACACTCTTGGTTCGCCCTCATGATTATTATCGTGCATCTACGCCAAGTTTTCATATGCTGTTGCAGCGTGACACTAATGTTTCTCAAAATCAATTTGGATTCATGTCAGGTAGGTCTACCATGGAATATATACATTTATTGGAGGTTTCATGGAGAAATATAGAGAGAATAAGGAGGATCTACATATGATTTTTATTGATTTAGTGAAAGCATATGATAAAGTTTCAAGAGAAGTGCTATGGAGATGACCACATAAGAAAGGGGTTAATAATGCAATATTCAAGTCAGTAAGGATATGTGTGCAGGAGCTATTACTTGTGTTCAAACACAAGGTGGTTTGACCAAGTATTTTCCTATTTCAGTTGGATTACCTCAAGGATAAGCCTTAAGCCCATATCTTTTTGGCTTAGTCATGGATGTTCTCACTAGACATTTGCAAGAGATTATACCCTGGTATATGCTTTTTGCTGAAGATATTCTTCTTGCTGATAAGATCAGAGAGGGAATTGAAGGTAAACTTCAATTATGGAGATCAACCTTAGAGTCTAAAGGCATTTGTTTGAGTAAATCTAAAATTGAATACATATAGTGTAATTTTAGTAATAATAGATATAGTTGGGGGGGGATTGTGACTTTGGGTGATCAAGTCATTAATAAGAGTACACGTTTTAGATATATTGGGTTTATTGTTCAGAGCGATGGTGAAATAAATGGAGCTATTATTAGTAGAATTCAAATTGGAAGGTTGAAGTGGAGGAATGCATCGAGCTTGTTGTGTGATAGAAAAGTCCCTCTCAAACTTAAGGAAAAATTCTATAAGATGATAGTTAGACATGCATTACTTTATGGTGTCGAATGTTGGCCATTAAAAGAGAAGCATAATATTAAGTTAAGTGTTACAGAGATGAGGATGCTCAGGTGGATGAGTAGCTTTACTCTTAGAGACAAGATACGAAATGAGCATATACGTGAAAAAGTTGGAGTAGCTCCAGTGGAAGATAAGATTAGAAAGAGTCGTCTTAGATGGTTTGGTCACATAAGACGGCGGCCTTCCCATGACCAGATTAGAAAAGTATATGTATTAGATTTGACTTGTCACCTCCCAAGATCTAAAAGGAAGAACATCTGCTCTAATCTCTCTTTTTTATATAACTAATATTCATTTATTTATTAATCAGATCAATATAGACATCCAGAGCTAATTAATTACATTAAAGAAAATCAATAAAAAATGAAAAACATAATTCACATTACCATTGTTAATAATTACAATCTACAACCAGAGTCCAAAACAAAATATATAATAGCCACACTTACTACAAAATATACATAAACCAAACTCTGACAAAAAAAACTATCCTTGCATCAGTACACAACCTCAAGCTATAGGCTCCTTACCTGAAACCTTTTAAAACTACATAATGAGCATAAAAAGCCAAGCAAGTAACAAACATTCTATCACTGCTTTCAATACAAGGCAAAAGAATCAATATATATGTTAGTCAATATCAATCATAACTTAATAGTAGCAATAAAAATCTCAAAAGTGAATAATAAAATTAATATGATCAGTAAAGTCAAAAGAGATCTATCAACTATAAAATCATTTAATAAATCATATCAGTATGTTATACTATGTTATATCAATATTAATGTCAAAATAAGATATAAGTTTGTCAATCAGTTTAAGTAATTATCAATCAATTTAATGTACTATCAAGTGAATATCATCATGAGTATAGAAAAGCAAGGAATGACTTTCAGCTTTAATATGATATTTTTAACATCTTTACTCCAACTGCTGCTTAATTGGTCATCAGTCATATTAATTATCACTTATTTAATTAATCAATTATCATTACATGTGGCTTTCAATAATCATTAAGAGTCGTCACCCTATGCCGTCGATATAACAAAAGAGATAAGTCACATTCAATCCTAAACAAACTCTGCAAAAAAGAGAGAATCCTATCTATAACAACAAATAAAATAACTTTAAGGTAAAAGATAAAATTCTAACAGCATTTATCCTAATCAGAATTTAACTTCAAATACAAACATATATAAAATAAGTTTTGAAATTCAAAATGCATTTTTTATCCGACTATAATCAAGATTTTGAAGACTAAAAAGATGTCAGATGAGTGGAGGAGTATGCTAATTCCTATTTTTAAGAATAAAGATGATACACAACAGTGTGTAAATTATAGAGGAATTAAGTTAATGTGTCATACTTTAAAACTATGGGGCAGAGTTAGTGAGCATAGGTTACGACGTGATACTAATTTTTCTCAAAATCAATTTGGGTTTATGCCGGGAAGATTTATAATGGGAAACTATACATTTATTAAGAGGTTTGATGGAGAAGTATAGAGAGAATGAGGAGGATCTACATATGATATTTATTGATTTAGAGAAAGCATATGATAAAGTTCCAAGAGTACTATGGAGAGTTATAGAAAAGAAATGGATTAATAATGTTTACATTCAAGTCATTAAGGATATGTATGCATTAGTTATTACTTGTATTCAAACACAAGGTGGTTTGACCAAGTATTTTCATATTTCAGTTGGATTACATCATGGATCATCTTTAAGCCCATCTCTTTTTGGTTTAGCATGGATGATCTTTCTAGACATTTGCAAGAGGATGTAACCTAAAGTATGTATGCTTTTTGCTGATGATATTCTTCTTGTTGATAAAACTAGAAAGGGAGTTGAAGGTAAACTTGAATTATGGAGATCAACCTTAGAGTCTAAATGTTTTCGTTTGAGCATATCTAAAATTGAATACATTAATGTAATTTTAGTAGTTATAGATCTAATTCAGTGATTGAGACTTTGGGCAATCAAGTCATTAATAAGAGTACACGTTTTAGATATATCTCGAGTCTATTGTTCAAATTGATGTTGAAATAGATGGGAATATTGAGCTTATTGTCTGATAGAAAAGTACCCCCAAAAGTTAAAGAAAATTTTTATAAGATGGTGATGAGACCCGCAATGCTTTAAGGCGTAAAATGTTACCGATTAAAAGAGAAGCATAAAATTAAGTTAAGCATTGTAGAGATGAGGATGCTCGAGTAGATGAGTGGCTTTTTAGTGTAGCTCCAGTGACAGATAAGATTAGAGAGAGCCGCCTTAGATGGTTTGGTCATATAAAACATCAGCCCTCTGATGACCTGGTTAGGAGGGTAGATGAATTAGATTTAGCCTATATTAAAAAAGGTAGAAGTAGACCTAAAAAGACTTGGTTAAAAAATATCATCAATGACATTTTTCTTAATAGATTTAAACGAGAATTTGACTCTTAACAGAACACGATGGAGAAAAATAATTCATATAGCCAACCTCATATAGTGGGATATAAGGGTTGAGGTGGTTGTTGTTGTATAATCAAGATTTTGATCCAAAGATCCAACTCCTAAAGCCTTGATCTTCCTTGTTTATGATGACTACCTGATGATCCAATCACACCTATGAGGTCCTGGCAACAACCTTTTTTATCTCAACGGTATGATCTAAGAATCACCATTTTCAACAATTTCCATGAAAAAAGTCAAACTTTTAAATTTCAATAAATACAAACTCCTGATCTTTTCATGATATGATGCTCAAACTATAAGAAAGCTTCTTCTTAAAAAAATTTTAAGTGGAAAATCAAGTTAACTTTCCCGTTAAGATCTAATACCCAAATCAAATGAAAAGCTTTTGAGAGATGGGGATGATAGTCAAGAGGTGACTTGACTTGGACAGTGATGGTCCGCATGATCTTATGAAACACTTATGGTTGTATAGCCCAAGTGACTTTGACTGAGACGCCTTCATGGAATGGCTTTGTTGATAGGTCATTTAATAGTAAGTGGTCTGAGGGACTGAGTGGGGGTATTCTTTGGGATAGATTGGCGAGCTTTCGGTGGACAATATTAGATTGTCAGGCTTCAATTAGCAGTACTTGGTTAGTGAAATCTAGCAAGTTGAACTTGGTTGTCTTGATGAATGATGTGTTTTATTGAATGATGGCATCTTTCATATAAGCTAACCCAAGTGCTTATTATATTATGTTATGATTATTTCCACCATTGAGTTATATTTGACTTCGTTCCTTTACATTTTCAAGTTGTGATTCTACACAATTCTGGTCAAGTGAATAGAGCAGCTAATGGATGGCTTTTTAGGAGGATCAGGCAATCCAGGTGAACTAAAAACTGAGCAATTATAGTGGATGTCACAAGGTGGGCAAATTTTGTTGTCTTTAAGCTTTGTGTTGGCAACGAGAAGCCTTTATTGAAGTCAAACTAATATCTTTCAACAATGCAATGTATTTTCTTTACTCTATTTTACTTGGTTATTCTATGCTCTCTATGAATGCTTAACACTCGTACCAATTATTGAATAGTCCCTCGTCAAGCTAATAACCAACAACCACCCATGGATGCCAATATATGGATGATCAGCCTATGGGTGGCAACTTGAGTTAGCACCACTCATGGTTGACAACATAAAGTTAGCACAAACCTTAGCCAATGGCACATAATAGTCACTAAACATAAGCCATAGAGAATTCGCAGCCAGCAGCCCATGGAGTGTTGACTCAAAACCAACCACCGTGTTGAATTTGTAGGAGAGAATCCTAGGCTAGCAAGCCAAGGGTGGTCCAACTCGATTTATGCTAGTAGCTCACTCTTGTTGAGTCAGTCTAGCAATTCAAGTCAATTTATCATCCAAAACTTGGCTTCTATAACTTGGACCAAACTTTGGGCTACGAAACCCATCACATTCTTATTCAATTTGGTGATGATGCTATTTACTCCGAATAGCTTTCATACAAGAGCTATTAAATAAATAGATTTTGTCATTATGCTAAAGTTCTCTTGATGTGAAAAAGAAGCATGCCATAGCCTCTATTTGGGTGTGCTTTCTATATCTCATAATTTATCAGATTAAATGACATGTTAATATTATGAGCTTCAATATTTGGTATCCTGTTAAAAATTAAGAAATGTGATGGCCCCTCTATCACGCCCTTCTATTTTTTGAACTTTGTGAAAATGGGTGTTACCAAAAGGTCAAATTTAGAAGTTTGGATTGTCTCTGAGTAAAATAGTTATTGCCAACATGTTATTTTCGAGAATTTACCTTCATTACGTTCTCATAATATAATTCTAGGACAAGAGGATTTTTCTTTTTCTTTTTTGGTCTCCACAGAAAATTTCATGTTTGGGATAAAGGAAGAAGAAGGTTGCAAACTTGTCTACCCAGCATGGGAATTGGGTGGATATGTCTAGACGATTCACAACACTGACCTATTGTCATTTCTCAAGTATTGCATTCTTTTTACTGTGACACAACTTCCGACATCTTCTAAAATATAAGACACAAGTATATCGGCAAAGCCATATAATCAAATTAAACTAAAGCCCGTTATTGAAAAACAAGGAAAGCACGAATAAACAAAAAGGATCCAAATACTGTAAACCGTAGCCATTTTGCATTGATTACGGAGTAGATCAATGATTAAAGGATGGAGAAGTAGGGTGGTAGTTGACACGAGTTATATAAACTGAAAAACCCTTTCCAACAAACTGAACTTAGTGACTTACATTCGTGGCGACATTAACGCGGAGATGGGATGGAACCCGAAGATTTGATCGATTCATTTCCTGCACCCAAAATGAAAGGAAAAAGGACGATCAAATCCACACCAAATCTCTCAAGTCACTCGAGGGAAAAGAACATAAAACAACCAAATAACTAACCAACCCTACCAATCTCGACGGCGGAGTTCTTCTCGAGTAACACCACTTCGTTCTCGACAGGGGAGACGCCAATGATCTTGAGGCGAAGATATGTTTATTGTCATAGTGAGAATTTGCAAAAGTAGGGAGAGAAGGAGATAGATCACTTACTTGGGAAGATTCTGAAGGCAGTTCATGGAGAATTCTTGCCAGAATCGGAGACTGAATACGATTGGGTAAGTGTGAAAAAGTAGGGGTTTTACATACATATCACTTTATTTCATGCTATTTGTATATCTAATACCTAAAATATTAATATCATATGATTACCATTCATATAACAAATTTGAGTGCATGAAATGAAATATTAAAATTTATAGGATTGTATGAATGTTATAAATGAATTATATGAGTGGTGTATTTTTATATTAAAATTGTATATGAGTGGTAGACATGTAATATTAATATTTTGAGTGTTAGATATGTAAATAACATGAAATAAAGTGGTATGTATGTAAATTTCCTGAAAAAGTATGGATCGGGATCTGAAATTTAATCTGGACATTAAAACTATTAGATTAATTTTTTGTTTAAATTAAAATAAATTTCAAATAATCAGCAACATATTATAAATATTTTATTCATTATAAATGAGCAGTTGTTAGCACCCAACATCACTTATTAGTTTTATATTTTAATATTAATTTTGAGATTTTAGATCTTAAGATATTATTTGTGCATGAGAAAGCTAATGTTATATAGAATAAAGTAGCTAGTGATATTAAGAATGTTGCAAATAATTTGCTTACAGTATCAAAAGAAAAAGTTCCTAATAATTAAAATAGTTTATGATAGAATTAAAATGCGCAAGAAAAGATTAAAAAAATAAATTTTATTATAAAAATTAATTTATATGTAAAAATTTTGAAATTTGGAAAAGATATAAAGAAGCTCGTAAGGAGTCTAAGAAAGTATATGTAATGTAAAGACTTTAATCAAATTTGTTGTGTAATAGAAGAAGTTCCCCTCAAACTAAAGAAAAAATTTTATAAGATGGTGATGATACCTACATTGCTTTATGGCACTTAATGTCCTACAAAAAGAGAAACATAATATTAAGTTAAGTGTTATTGAGATGAGCATGCTCATGTGGATGGGTGGCTTTATGTAACAACTCAAAAGTTTAAAATGAATATATATACATTCTTTTTAAACTTTTGGTGAGTTACGCTTTACACTTTGAGATAGGCACGAATCGAGCATATACGTGAAAAGGTTGGAGTAGCTCCAATGGCAAATAAGATAAGAGAAAGTCGCCTTAAGATGGTTTGGTCATATAAGACGACAATCTTCCGATGCTCTGGTTTGGAGAGTAGATGTATTAGATTTGACTTATGTTAAGAAAGATAGAGGTAGACTTAAAAACACTTTGTTAGAAAATATTAAAAATGACATCTTTATTAGATTTAAATTAGAATTTGACTCTTACTATAACACAATGGAAAAAAATGTCAATGTTGCCAACCTCACATAGTGGGATAAAGAGTTGATGTTGTAGTATAAACGAACAGCTATTATTATGGAGCTTACATTTTTTCTTGTGGTTGTTTGATTATATCACAAGATTTTCGAAAATTCAAACCTTTCCAACTCAATTTTTGTTTTAATATTTGTATAATTAATACAAAATATTTTTAATGAAATAAATATGATCAAAAAGACTAGAAGTTGTCTAATTCGTTGTTAGCTAATATTCCAATAAAATTATTCTTCTTTTTTTTCTTTTTTTATCTAGCATATATATATATATATATATATATATATATATATATATATATATATTTATATATCAACATCACATTAAACTCTGCATAAATTATTGATGTACACTTTAATATGTGATGCAAAAAAACTCACAAAGATCAACCAAGTTTGCCTTAGAGGAGCTCATGTAAGAGGCGCACACATCCAAGATGTACCCTATTATGAGGGGACTCGCCTGACAAAATTCAAGGAGCTACTTGCCTCATGAGAACTAACCCAAAAGAAAAACTCGACTCAGTTATGTCAACTCATCCCATATAGGACCTTTCATCCAACTATAGAAGATGCAAACCTACAAGCCCTATAATAACAACCCTATCAATCACACCAACCCCAGCTCAAAAGAACTTGCCCAAGGCACTGGCCCATAGTACTCATAGGCATTCACCCAAGAAACACATTAAAAGTACCTAACATAGATACTCCCTAAAAGCAACTAGAGCCACATCAAAGATGCTTATTTATGTGTAGCCTCAAAGTCTTATTCACATATATCTAATAATGAAACGATATATTACTTAATATTTCTATATGTATAGTCGTTTATATAACAATTTCAACCCTATAAATAAGGGGTTGAAAGGTAGTTTTAAGATCCTTAGATGTTATTTTCATTATTCACACAAATCAATGAGTTATAGATATTATCTCCTTAATCCCCCTATCTCTCTCCTTTCCCTTACTCTATCTAGCTAGACTCGCCTGTAGGGTCAGGGTTATCCCATTAACAAAATTGGATTCAATATCATCTTAGGTGCAATAAGCATGAATTGATGTCATGTGAACTAAGGTAACCAGATCACAAAAGGTCGATAAACATGGAGAATCATAAATTTAAAACCAACAATGATTTCATAAAGGTGGAGGAAAGGCTCACTTCAACCCAAAGAGAAGACCCAAAGGTGAACACACCAATAGGCTCCCGATACACAATAATCTGAAGAGGGTAATCTAGCACCAGGCATTAGCTCCAACATATGTTATAAATATGACCTATTACCACACTAGCGACAAATAATAAACTAAAATACAAGAAACATAATAAAACATGAGAACTAATCTATCTCACTCTACTAAATCATGACCCCTTCCTAAAAATATATAAAATTTACTTAATGAGCTAACAATTCAATAAGTTATTAGAACCTACCACTACAATCAATGTAATGCATTAAAAATAGTATGCACTAAATTATTCAATTAACATAAGTATGATCATATAAATGTAAAAGCATGTAGTAGTCAATGTAAACAAAATCATATTATATGACCAATAAAAATAAGGTTAAGATGTATCTTATGAGTGATGATCTGTAACCAGTAACCATATAAAGGATCAACAGGTTCTAACATTTATATAAACTTTAGTTACAAAATAGTTTATATCTTTATATAAGTTCGAGGAAGTTGAGTATCTATAACATTCATGTGAATGTCCTACAGTGTCTGTGTTATGCATATTTCGCATGTCATCTATCCAATACAATGTATCATGTGCCAATGCAATATATTATATAATTTGTATATATCATGTAAATCATGTATTTCATAATCAGTGATTCATATGTATATATATGCAATATGTATCATGTATGTCATTTGATTCATGTGAATTCTATATTCTTATATCGGGCTTGTTAGTACACTCATTTGTATGCTAGTAGTATGCCCAAGATGCATGTTGACTTAAATTAATTAGTAAATACGAGCATATCATGTATAAATATAGCAAACTGATTTTTTTGATCATTTTATAATTTATATTATATCAACCCATTTCAATTAAAATGATATGTGACCAAAATTAATAGGTGATATTCAATATTGACCAATCAAACTACTCAGGAGAATGATATCTACAACATATCAAAAGTTAAATAATATAATATCACTAAATCGAGAGAGATTATATTCTAATCAAATTTAGGATAGATTAAATCTGAAAAATCAAAATCATTAAAATAGAAATAAGGTTTAGTTTATAACCTACCACAATCAGAATAATTTATCCAACTAGAGTGACGGACGAAATGACTAAAGCGGATTTTCTTTATCCACTCTCTCCTCTCTCTCCCTTTATTCTTCTTTCTTCCCCGATAAAGCAAGCAAATGAGGGGGATGGCCAGGGTGGCGAGGTTAATGGAATGGATTTTGATATTTTTATTATTTTAAAAATCACCATTTTAACCTAGTGCCGTGGCTATCTCTTTCCTAGTGGCACTATACTCACTGGAATCTTTCACATTCCCCCCGAAACTCTCCATCTAAGTCCTGACGTCACGACGTAGCTGCCATGGTGCCACAACGCTTACTCAAAACTCTTATATATATATATATATATATATATATATATATATATATATATATATATATATATATATTAAAAAAAAAACTGAGAGCTCAAAGTCAAGGCACCGCCAAGCTCGACGCTGCAAATATGGGGGTAAACGAATCGAGTATATACCTAATCAAGCTAAGCTTGTTTAACTCTTACTAAGCTCGAGCTCGATTTAAGCTCATTTATTGAGCTTGAGCCCGTCTCTTTCAAAAATTATTATGCTTGAGCTTGACTCATAAAACAATTAAAAATTATTTAATATATATTTTATTATATTATTTAAAATTAAATTTTAAATATATTTTAATGAATTCAAGTTGAGTCACGAGACACTGAGCCAACTCAGCTCACTTATACCCTAACTGGCGCTCGCAGAGAAAATTCTAAACATGGAATTTCAGCTATTACAAATGTATTCTCCTAGGAGATTGCAGAAGCAAGACTGCCAACAAGGTTTATTATGCCCCACCCTTAGTCATACCAGAGAATATCAAATGTTGCCAACCACATTGGATATTTTGAGTCTGCAACCTCACTGATGGACATCAAGGATACCCTAAAGTGTCAACTATTCTTCGCAAATTCAAGAGGCAGGTTCTCCAATGGTTCTTGCATCCACCAATAGGCATCATCAAATCCTTTGTTTAGTTCAAAAGTTTGTTCGCCATGCAATTTGCAAGTGCCAAGAAGCCTCTAAAGAGCTCGAATATTTTCTTGAAGATGGGGCAGGAGCTAACTAAGGTTTCGTTTGGGACGGCTTTTTTCCTACTTCTTAAAGCGGGGTTTTTAGTAAAAAAAATTATTTATTTTAGTAGAAAGCTGCTTTAAGAATCAAGAAGAAAGCCGTCCCAAATGAAACCTAAGTCCATGAGAACTTCATTGTCAATTTCTAAAGGGAGATGCTAGAGAGATCAAGGACCCATAGCCTGCAATCGCCCAAGCAGCTCTAACCTAAGGCTTGAGAAAAGGGTCATTCAACTATGCACTTAGTTTACAGCAACCAAGGTGATTAACAAAGTTGCTGGAACTCCCCAATAGCCACATCAACGCTTGGGAGTATAACAATGGGGATGAATCTTGGTCTACTCGACCCAAAGACCTGCCCATGAGGCACAAGCATTCCCGAACCCTCTAGCACAACATGAGTTGGTTAAGAAAACATAGGACAAAGAGGAAGAAACACTTCCCACAAAACCATCCCTATCAACACCTAGGGTTGTCAATTTCGGGTCACAGGTCGGATTCGGGTCGAACTTGGAACTGACCCTGAACGATTTTGGTCAACCCGAACCCGACTCGTTTTTGCAAATGGGTCACTTTTTGGGACCCGAACCCAACCCGCTTCAGGTTCGGGACAACCCTACCCGACACAGATTTACAGGGTTTAACTGAAGATGCGTGCGAAAATGAAGAAGATATAGCGAGGATGAGGCAGCGAGCTCCCGTTGCTCCTACTTCCGGCAAGGCGGCAAGCTGTCCCGACTTTCAATTCGACAAGAAGGAACGTCGTCGAAGGAGGCAATTAAGCTTAGGCAACGGGCCGACGACCTCGACAGCAGCAGCAGCTGAGGCAACAGCGGCAGTGACGGCGTGCCTCACGTGAAGAGCTGCAACAAACTTGAAGGAGGTGAACTGGCGACTGCGACCGCCTGACGAACTGAGGGACTATGACTCGACGAGTCGGGTCATTTCGTGGGTAGGGCGAGCAACATACGTGGACAGAACCATTTTCGAATCATTTTTGGGTTTCCGTGTCAACCCGAATCCGACCCAAAACTCAAATCGGGTCAAATTTTCAAACCCGAACCCGATCCATTGGCTAACCGGGTCAACCCGAACCTAGATTTTTCCAGGTCGAATTTAGGTCGTGTTTCAGGTCGTGTCAAAATTTGACACCCACCCTATCAATGCCAGCATAAAGTGCATTTGCTAACATCACTAAGGATCACGGGTCCGCCCACTCCACAAATTAAAGATGCAACACATGCAACTTGCTTTGAATGCTAACTATTAGATTGACAACATTTTGATTAACATGGGAAGCTTGATCAACATACTCCTATTTTTGTTAAAAAAAAACTTGTTTGCTTTTCATCTAACCCCCACTACAGATCTACTATATGGTTTCTCAGGAGAACGGTCTACAATATGGTTTTTCAGCTGGTGCTGATAGTCAATCAGACAGAACCCTTTGCAATCCATGGAAATTCGGAATAACAGATAAAAGCATAGAGCAAATGCAAGTTATAGCAAAAAAGTGATCCTCCACTATACAAAAGGGTGAATTTAATCATAATTTATTAAAAATTAATAGTTAGGATGCTCAAACTCCAATCTTTATAATGGAAGCCAATGCCCCAACCACAGATACAGATAGGGGTGTAAGTGAGCCGAGCCAACTCGAGCTCGACTTGTTTATAGACTCACGAGCTGAGCTTATCGAGCTAACGAGTCGAGCTCGAGTTCGAGCTTGATGCGGCTCGGCTCATGAGCTCGCAATCCGGCTCAAAATATTTTTTAAGTTATTTTAAATTAAGTAATTGATATTTTCTTATGATATGTTTGCAAGAAAAGCTGCTGTAAGTTTGTAAGAAAAATTAAACTGCAGTTGTAAGTTTCCAAAAACATTTTTTATTGTGATATGTTTGCAAGAAAAGCTGCTGTCAAATCTCAATGTATTAAATGCTTTATACAAGAGAAAACAAAAAATCAGTGTCTACAGTGCCGCTGTACTTGGACTGCTGGTCTCAAACACGTGGACACCTTTTATCCAAGGGAAAGAGCAATGGACCGCTCGGGAGTCTGTAGTCTAGCATCACGTGTAGACTCGAAATACTCAATAGACCGCTCGACGTCTACAGTGCACTGGCCCGTTGGCCAAGGGCAAGAAATTGCCAATGCAAGGCAGAAAAATTGAAATCAAGCGGCTCAACAAGCTCATTTATGTGTCGCGAGTCAAACTCGAGCTCGAGTTCGAGCTTGGGGTTTAACTCACAAGTCGAGTTCACAAACCCCCTAACTCAAGCTCACTCATTTAGACCCCTAGATACAGAGGGCCTTGCCCGAACCAAATGACTTAAAACATATTGCCCCAAGGATTGGATACCAGAGATAAAAATACAAGCTCTATGAAATGAGAAGCTTTTATCAAAACATTATCTTCAGATAAAAGTAAGAAAAATTCACCCATTTTGAAGCTTATAGAGCATTGATACTTTCAATATGACAAAGGCTCATTATCCACGCATCTTCTGCACATCTTACAACACAGACTGTAATGCTCCTTTGCCTCTCGTATGAAAATGTCATTATTCACAAGTAAAATAAGGTTAGCACATTGTTAATTAGATCATATTTGTACAGTGAAGAAATCTTCTTGAAAACCAAAGGCAGTGAGGTTGAAAGAGAAGTGTTGACAAGTTTCATTCCCAGCCCATAAGCATCTTTGTCACTCCCTCTACAATCTTGTTGTAAACTGCAGAAGACTCATCATCACAAAGAAGAATTCTGTACACTTCCCACTCTCTGTCAGTGACAACATGCCTGCCAATCTCAGCCTGGAGATCAAAAACCATTGTTTAGATTGAAAACAATTATTGATTATAGGTCACTGGAAACTTGGTAAGAAAATAAGTTATGGTTGTGGTTAATAGGGCCATCATGATCAACTCTTATAAACTTTATTGTATTTTGATAGGAAATAGTACCAATAGCGCAGAAGTTTGCTGAATTTCAGAGAAATTCAGTCAAAATAGAGCAGATTTTTATAAAATTGTAGGAAATCTGAGAGGAAAATACTTGAAATTCACTAATAGAAGAAAAACTATACAAGACACAAGAATCTTCAATTCGAGAGGAAGATTCAACTCTCATCTCTAGCAAAAGACTAGAGCCCAAAATCAACACAAGGACCCCAAATTTCAGATTCAAATTCAAGATGAAACTTTAACTCTAACAAGAGAAACTAATTGAAGCAGAGAGGAGAATTACAAAATCCCAAAACAACCCCTAATTCAAAATTTTCCCTCCCAAAATAATATTTAATTGAGTTGTGAGCCCCAATACTTAGCTGCCCCCCTCTCCATGGTTCCACCCCCCTTGGGCCCACCACATGTAGACAAAAACCGATCCACTAGGGATCAATTCAGGTGGTCCCCCTTGGGCCGACCTAACATATTTGTTGAATAATTATGGGACCCATAAATCAATCAATCTTGATAGAGATCTTTGAGGACATGGATTAAAGATTCTAACAATTAGATTGATCCCTAAACTGCAATAAGTAAGCTTCATTTTTCTCTTATAGCCATCAATCCCTCTTGAAGGTTTTTTTTCTTCCATTTTTATAAATAACTTTGATTTATTTTCATTTTAAAACATGTATAAAAGTCTATATAAAATTTCATACTTTGTACATAATCAAATGATAAAATTCAAAATACGTTTTTCTACATTTTTCATTTCTACATGTATTAGAGCAAGACTAGGATTTCCTTCTCTAAACCTTTGTTCTCCCCCCTTTTTGTCCGGATTCTTCATTCTCATTATTATGTCAAATTTATCTAACTTCTCTTCCAAGGAATCAACCATCAAGACTAGTGAAAGTCAAACTAATGGAGTACACTATGGGCTACAAGCCTCATATTGCTTGAACGGTAGAAACAATCTATAATGGTCTCAAATTGTGTAGGCCTTTTTAAAAGCAAATGGTAAGATAAATTACTTTGTGAATCCTCCTCCAAACCCGAAAGATTAAAAGTTTATACTTTTGAATGAGGTTTTTCCCCTCACCGTCCCACCCCACCACAACCATCTTCCATTCCTTATCATATGCATTTCCATAAAAAAACTAAGCAATAATTGCATTAAAAAAATTAATGAAAAAATAGCATATTTACCAGGAAGATCCGAGCATGGAGCATTTTGAGGGCAAGGGTGATATCATGGAAAACTAGAGGACGACCTTTGCCAGATAATTCAACAGGATTTGCTACAAAAAGCTCTGTGTCAGGCCCACGATTCACCACTGTCACACGAAGTGGTTTGTACATCTCCATTCTCAAACGATCACATAATGCTTTCTTCTTACTGTTGTCAAGAATTTTCTTCCCATCCATTTGCACTACAAACAAGTCAATCTCACATCTCCCCTTCTGGGTTGTATAGAAACGCCCATATGAGAGCTGAAAGAGTGCAGACAATTAACAATTAAGAAACCAAAGTGACCAATAAAGATGCATAATGGAAGTCGAATGTTTCTAATTAAGTACTCTAAGGCTTCGTTTGGGACGGCTTTCATACTGCTTCTTAAAACAACTTTTTAATACAAAAGTTAAAATTTTTGTACTTGAAAGTTGGTTTAAGAAGCAGGAACAAAGCCGTCCCAAACAAAGCCTAAACCAATTACCTGGATGTTGTAATCCTTGAGAGTTCTCATTATATCATAAAGAAGGCCCTTGTGATCCTGACAAAGGATTTGAATGAGACTGTGCCCTGGACTGAGCGAGTTATCCACAGTGACAGTTGGCACATAAGATTTGTAATGAGACCCATCTGTCTCTACTTGAGGAAGTTCTAGGTTGAACATTGCTTCACTTATTTCGGGCGGAAGGAAAGGAGAAGCTTGCAAACAAGCAGTTATCTCGCCGCTCATTGGTTCGAGTTCACAGCTAGTCATGGAATCCCCCAAAATAGATTTCAGCTTGTCACATGCCTCTTCCTTTCTCTTTCTAGTGTGAAGAAGTTCCCTGAATTGGACAAGAAGGCGATATTTAATTAGAAAAAAGGTGCAGTTTAGAAGGTTTCTAGGTGAGCATTTATGAACTCAGAATGGAGAAGTTATCTCCATATGACAAACAAAATACCAATATCTTGAGCTCACACTTTAACACTCTTCAAAGGACATCTGCAGAGCTCAAACAGCTTTTTACTTTTAGAAAAACTAGCAAGACTTTTAGTCTTTTCCTTCGTGATCTAACACTCTTTTTCTTTATACACAATGCATCTTTCTTCAATTTTCTCAAGTTTTCAACTAACTTGACATCCTCAAGTTTCCTTCTTCTCTTCAACATATTGTCTTCTTGAATTGTGTCATTTGATAAATTTTTCTAGCAGATGCTATAACGTGGATTGCAAAGTTTGTCATTAGCTTAGGAGTTAGGATAGGACAGTCTTAAGTCAAAAATAAAATATTAGTGTTGGGTTCATCCTTAGCCTAGAAAAGGATGGTGTATGGTTGATTATATTTATGCTTCATTTGGGATGGCTTTCTTATAGCTTCTTAAAGCGGCTTTCTAGTAAAAAAAATTAATTTTTGTACTAGAAAGCTACTTTAAGAAGCAGTAAGAAAGCCGTCTCAAACGAAACCTTAATTGGACTAATCAAATATTACCAAAATAGCATGCTTTATAAGTTTTGGAACCATTAACAAAAAGGGTTAGTCAATCTAGATAATAGTACTATCAATCAAATTCATTGTGATTGGTTAATGATTTTAACAATCAAATACTCTCCAGATGTCGGTAAATCTGACCAACATTTATACATATTACATAGTCAAAATAAGGTAAATGTCATTAATGCAATTCTTATCTCATTATGTCGCCAACCAAATAATCGACAAATGCGAATATTTATTTGCACAAAAAAATTTACATTTTAGATTTCAATGAACCAAACAAACCCTTAATGGCCTAAAATCAGAGGTGGGTAAATGTTATAAACATGTTTCAGCCAAGTAATAGGGAGAAAGTTCTTTAGCTAACAAAAAATGAATTGATAAAATTTTACAAAACCTTGTGTCAGTGATAAAGAAGAGATCCATCACTCTCCCATCAGGGGTGGTTGAGACCTTTACTTTTAGGATCGTTAGCTCCAACTCACACAAAACTTTTGTGATATCTTTCAAAGAGCAAACAAACAAGATTAGCAGTGATAAAAACGTTTAGCTTTCAAAAAAATACCTGCATCTTAAACAAGACCGTTGCATGCTTAGATTTAAAAAAACAGAGGAGCATAACAAGAGTTTAAACCATGGAACAAACCTCATTGTCAAAATTATAACCAGAAAAATGAATTACACCCAAACATGAGCAATGTGAGCTACATAGGAGAAATTATTCTGTGCGGACATCGGACTGTCCGGAGGCGAATCAGAGCGCGCCACATCACAAGCGGGATCTGATCCGCCTCCAGATGACATCCGGTGTCCGCACAGAATAATTTCACCAGCAAGAGATCTCTACTCCTATTCAGAACGTGACAACAGAAGTTCACAATGATAATCAGGAAAACTTTCAAGACACTTCAAGAAAGTTAGATACAAGGAATCTGAATATAAGGAGTGAAAATTCACTATATGGAAGAAATCAAAACCGTTCTGCAAAAGAATACTACAAATTAACCAAGAAAAACATTAAAAAGGAACACTACAATTAAATATAAAATTAAAAAATTGCGCCAAAGCAAATTCAAATTTATCAAGAAGAACGTGGAAAATAAACAAGAATAAGAAGGATATAACAACGCATATAACCGTTCAATTTTACTTGAAAAAAAAAAAACTAAAAAGGAGGAACCAAAATTTCAGACGAGGCATACAATAAAAATATAACTTCCATAAGTATGAAAAAAAAATGGGATAAATGAGGAGGAAAACAACCATGCATAGAATCCCTAATCAAACTCAAATTTCAAACCTCCATCAAAAGAGAAGATTACATTAAAAAAAACACATTAAACTAAAAATTATCTGAAAAACACGAAATTTTCCATTTTTCTTATAGGATGAAAAGTTTAAGAAAATCACCATGTAACAGTCCATTCCGATCAAAGCAACAAAACTTAAGCAGAAAAACATGTGGCTTCTGATCCATCACCATCATCTCCTGCGGCCAATACTGATACTGTTGCAGCACCGACGGGCACACACCCAACAATCTCTTCTTCAACAATCCCCACCTCGTCAATTTTCCTCCTCTCCCCACCACCCAAAACACAACATAGCACCACTTCCCATCCGTGCTCGCATCTATCACAAATCAAATCTCCAAATTTCAGAATCGACCAAAATCCCCAACTTTCATTCAAAAAGAAAATTTTAAAATCGGTCGGTAAGATTGGGCTTTCGGCTTTCTACCTCCGCGAACGATGTTCAGACCGAAGGAAAGAATCACGCGGCATAGGTCGCATCCCAGCCCGATCTTGTCCGGGCAGTTAATGGCGATCACCGTCGGTTCTCCGGCGGCCTCAGGCGGTCGAATCTGGACCACGTCATCGCAAAGAATGCCCATCTCAAGCCCAAATCGTTTGCGGTGCTTATTTCTGTTTCTGCGTTCCTAATTGACTGGAGAAGAGGGGGCAAACCTGCGATATGCAATGGTTTGGGATTTCCATTACGAAAAGAAGGAAGCTTTCGATAGAAATGAAGTATGGTAGGCCATGAAGGGGACAGAGAGGCAGCCAGCAGCCTGGTCTTCGGGCGGGACTTCAAGGAGATTTTTTTCAATTTCATAGGCCATCGACTTTTTTTTTTTTTTTTTTGAAAAGGGAAATTATATTCCATAATTCCGAATCTATTCGTTATTTATTTTTTAAAATATATTTTAATTTTATATATTATAGTTTTTAAGCTCACCGCCTTAAAATTAATTCAAACAAGATTTGATTAAGGATTAAACAAACTTCAATTAAGATTGAGATTTATGCGATCATATTCAAATATTATTCAAACCCAACTTCAAAACTTGTGTTCTAATTCTATTAAATATTGTATAAGGTTTAAAAAGGGTTTATAGAAGGTTTGAATATGGTTCAATTATGTTAAATTATAAATTATAATACAACAAAGTGCAATTGCAATAATTATAACACAGTAGATTATAAGACAGTCACAATCGAGTATAAAATCAAAATGAGAAGTAATATATTAATTAAAAATAGTTACAAGAAACTATAGCAATTATGATCAGGCAATAGTATATGTATTTTTAATTTCATAAAGTGAGTTTAAACTACTATTGGATATGTACATATGGGTTGTTACTTGTGTTCGAACACAAGGTGGTTTGACCATATATTTTCCTATTTCAGTTGGATTTAGGGGAGCAAACGAGCCTAGTCGAGCTCAAGTCAGAGGGTGTTTGAGTCGAGCTTGAGTCAGAGGGTGTTCGAGTCGAGCTCAATTGTCAAACACCGACCTTGAGTTCTCGAGTCGAGCTCAAAAAATCTAGCCGAGCTCGATTCGTTCCACCATAAACGAGTTCGAGCTACTCGACGAGCCTCCGGAGCGATCGGGTTCACCGGTGGTCTGATACTCATGTGCACTCAAAATACTCGTGGGAGGAAGAGAGAGAGAGAGCAAGAGATTTATTCTCTTTCTTCGAAATATTTGATTCGCTATCTTTTACAGCTGCACAGGGAGGAAGAGAGAGAGAGTGAGTGTGTGCAGATTTTTTTAGTTTGCCATTTATTGCTCTGTTGTTGTCAGAGAAGAGAAAGAGATCAATTTTTTGGGTGTATCATTATTACTTTGTTACTGTCAGAGAAGAGAGAGAGAGAGGCATGCGATTGAAATTTGAGCCATAATCGGGCTGGAGTTTAAACTACCAAGCGGTAATTTAAAATATAAATATGAAATTATTTTTTTTTTAATGTTTAAATTTAATAATTTTGAGCCAGCTCGCGAGCTGAGCCTTATCAAGCTCAAATTCGAGCTCGTTTAACAAATGAGCTTGAGTTTGAGCTCGAGCTCGAGCTCGTGGCTCGATAAGCTCGGCTCGCGAGCTCGTTAACGAGTCGAGCTCAAGCCAGCTCGCGAGCCGGCTCGACTCACTTACACCCCTAGTTGGATTACATCCAGGATTAGCCTTAAGCCCATATTTTTTTTCTTTAGTCATGTATGTTCTCATTAGACATTTGCAAGAGGTTGTACCCTTGTGAATGATTTTTGCTGATGATATTTTCTTCTTGTTGATAAGACTAGAGAGAAGTTGAAGGTAAACTTGAATTATGGAGGTCTAAATACCTCACTTTTGTATGAGATCACTCTGATCTATCTTGGATTCTAGACCCTAGGATTTCTTAGACCTTAGGTTCCTTCTAGGCTTTAGATCTTGGGATTCTTCTAGTCCCCATACCCTATGATCAATTTAAATCTTAGACCAGTCCAGACCAAAATCCAAGGCTAAGGGCCTACATCATGAAAGTCTTTCCTAATATTTTTTCAAACACTTCAAAATCCATTCAACTGACCCCTAATTTAGACTCTATCAGTTCCATATTGATAAGACATGTCTCTGGGGTCAGCCCTCCAAGTTTGAGCTTAATCTGACCCTTCTAGCCTTAGAAACTGAATTGATTTCCAAAAGGTTGCAAAATCTTTAAATATTTACGACCCATTCCACTATGCATATCACTCAGTCAAATTTGACCTTGGAGCTCCCTCCAAACCCTTTGATCCTTTCCAGACCTTTGATATTGACATGTCAAACATTAATCTATATTTTTCTAGATTCACATTGACCAAGAATGGACTTGAGATCAAAATGACCAAAATGCCCTTTAAAGAGATTTTTGGACTTTTGACCAAAATTCAATGTGGCTTAACTTCACCAAACTTTGAGACCTTTTTTTTAATCATCTTCAAATATTATTTGGGACCTATTAAACCCAGTCATAACCCCTAGGTCAACCTGGTTGACCAAGTCAACCATTGTTAACTAAGACCCATCCCATTGAGTTTTTATGATCAAATTGAATTTAGTGGACCTAACTCGTGGTCCTAAGTCAACTTGGTTAACCAAAATCTTTGATCAAGACCATTTCAATCTCATTTAGACCCATGGGGTGATCCCTTAGGCCTCCAAGAGACCCCTCTTAGAGACCCAAGCCTTGAGTTCACTTGGATTGGCCATTTGGCTTGACCCAAGTGCCCAAAGAGAGGTCCCCCTTGAGCCATTTTTCAATCCTAGCCAAATTGGATCCAACCTAAGGTGCCATTGGGTTTCCCTTGACCCAATGCACCTTTCCTAGATAACCCAACCATTGAGTCAACTTGGCTCAAGAGTTAGGCTAATTAAAAGTGGCCAAAACAACTTGGGATTGAGCCAACTCTAACCCTAAGCTCAATTGAACCTAACCAACACCTCCATTAAGTGGCCCTAGGTCCAACACACCTCCCCCAGCCAGCCCAAGTCTTGGGTTGACTTGGGTCAACTTTTGGGCTAGCCCAAAGTGTCCAAAATCACATTGACCTAAATCATCTTTCACCTCAGGCTAATTCAAACCCAATTGCCACCTGCATTGGGTGCACTAGACCCAGACTCACTTCTCATATCAAACTCAGGGTCTAGCCTAACCCGGGTTGAGCCAATTCAACCAAAACCAAGTAGGTTTGGGTCAACTTGAGCCATTCAATCAAATTGGACTCCCCCAGGTCCAATTGAACTCAACCTCGAGCTCATCACATCCCCATCACCCTTTTTAGGTTAACATGACCCAAACCCTGGCCGGCGGTGGGCGGAACCAATGGAGTTTAAACTCCGGTGGTCCCCCCCCCCCACTTTGAACATGACTCAAAGCCTTCCAAAGGTCGAGCTCGCCAACTTCAGGCACATGATCCCTCTGGGAGGATGTCTTCTCCCACCTAGCGTCCATTCGAAGCCTAGCCCAATCGATCTCGACCGTCCAAGCTCGCGGGATTGAGCTGAATAGGGGAGCTCATTCCAAAGCCCAGAACGCGCATCTAAGCTTTCGAAATCACTCCCTAGAGCTCCCTAAACTTTCCTCCTTCGTTTCCAAGTCTCCCAGCTACTCCCGTCTATCCGTTCGAGCGAACTCCATCGAAAGCATTCTGCACCTCGCTCGAAGTCGTGCTTCTAGCCATCTTTCAGTCCTGGCATTTGAAGGAGATCCACTCGCCTTCATTCTGTGAAGCTTCCTGATAGAGAAGCTCATCCGTTGAGACCTTCTCTACGGTAATATTTCAATACCAAGCTCCCTAGATAAGTAGTCCGATCAAGTGCGAAGAAAACCTTCACTCCAACGGATTTCCACCGCTGGATTGACAGTTTTCATCTTCCTAGTCCTCCCTATGAAATTTCACCTGGGTTCGCCGGCAAGATTGCTCGGATCACACTGGAATAGCTTCACAACTTTGGATTCGTGCTGGCAGTTAAAGACACAATCTTAGCCATTGATTTCAATCAACGATTTAGATTAAATCCTGCAGTTCTGGAGGTCGTTTGATCTATTCTGTTCAATCTTTCATCCGATGTCTGCTATTAATCTGACTATTATCTAGTCAGCGGCTAATGATTGCCCCGCCAATCGAAGAGCGCCACGTGTAAAGCGTCGGCTGACTGGGTAATTAAGGGATTAATTTCATAGAAAATCATGATAAACTTAAAAAAAATCATATATCCCTACACACTTGGCCGAATTAAGTGTTCTTAGGCTCGTTGGAAAGATCTCAGGGAGATCTAAGCCATATGGTCCTAGACCTTAATTGCATTTATGTAGAGTTTAATTTCAGTTTGAATGTTTTGTATATTATTGTATTTCTTTATTAATTTGAAGTCACCAGGGCTTGGGACTTTCAAAGAGTGAATTTGAACATGTCCCTGATATGTCCAAATTTCCCCTCCACTGTTTGAGGTTTTTAAGGGCACTTTCATGCCAATTTGGGTTCAAGGGTCATGATTTGACCCGTAAATTCAAATTGGAGCTATGATCTCTCCAATGAGAATTAGGAGTTGATTTTTTGATTGATGATGATGATCAATATAGGAAGTTTAAAGCCACTGATTTTTCCCCAATCCGACCCTAGGATTTTTCTTAGGTGACTTAGAGATCACCTTAGGTGGCTTGGTTAACCACCTTAGAGAACCCCATTTGGATTGAAATTTAAAGTGTTTGTGCCTTGAGATTAGGTGATCTCATGGCCCAGATTTCACTGGATTTTGTGTCAATTTGGTCTACCAACTAGGAGCTTCAAAATTCCTCATTAGAATTTACCTAGAGCCCTAAATAATTCATTAAAATTTCTTATTAAATCTAAAAAAATCAATATAAGGATTTTAATTGAGCTTAATCAAACCCACAACATATGAAAAATCAAAACACAATTAGTTAACCCTTAATTTTGTGTTAATTTTAATTTTAAGTTAAGTCAATAATTAATCATGTTAATTAATTAAAAATATTTAAAAATTCCAAAAAAAAAATTAGACACTTGAAATTACGCCCCTTGGGTCATTCCTGATCTTTGGGGGTGATTTCATTCTGTTTAGAGTTGATTTGGATCAAAAATGCTAAAACTCTCCTAATTAACCAACTTTAATTTTTTTAAGCCTTTAAGCATATTTTTAAAATTCATAGTTAATTATAGAAAATTCCAAATCAATCAAACTCAAAGGAAATCAACTCCAAATAAAATATAATATTTTCTAAAAATGTCAAATCTCCAAAATTTGGTCAAGTTCAAATGTCAACTTCTAACCCCTTAATTAGCACATTAAGATAATTAAAAAAAATCCAATAATACATTAAAATTCCATAATTTTCTAATTCAATTAATAAAATACTCAACCAACTTCTTAAAATCATCCACTAATTAAAATATTTAATATTAATCCATTTTTGATATTTAACCAACTTAAATTAACTTAATTAACCCCGATCGCTACTAGGTAATCCAAGCCTACGAGACTATTAGCTTAGCCCCAAGAAATGTGAAATAAACTTCACGACCTCGATGTGAATTAAAGGTAATGATCATATAACAATTAAAATACATTCAAATTAATCCTTAACACCTTAATACTTAAACTTGAACATAAAACTTCCCTTCAGTCTTATTAAATTCAAATTTTAGACAACTTGAACTAATTACCCAGCCTAGGATCTACCCCACCCACACGACCTTCTACACACACATTAGATGGTTTGCTAGGATAGCCGACTCTAGATCTAGGCTAGGCCGGTATTTACTTTTCTACTGTGTGCCAGATTTTTTGATATTTAACTACATGTTGTTGATGAAACTATCTGTTGTATTTGCTTACTTTTTCTACACTCTGTAGATAATTGATGTGTTTGATGACTAGATTATCCTTAGGATAATAGTGATCTGGATGTTCATTGAGTTTTTTACAGGTGGTCACACTCATGCAAGGCAATAAAAGGGGCTAAATAAAAAAATTAAATAATAAATATGCTTGCTATAAGTATTTTAATTGCTAAGCCCCCTAAATTATAAAAAGAGCGTGGCCAGCATGTTTTCCTTTTTCGATCTACACATATATGCAAATGCTTAGGATGTATTTTGATTTATTAAATACCTGGGATAACCTTGCAGGAGAGTCTAGAATTTTTATTTTATATCAAATGTAATTTGTTTGAGATATTAAGAGTTGTGAAAGATGAACTTTGAGTCGGGATACATAGATCCAAAGGTTGGATTCCAAAGAGAAAAATATACCCCTTAGGGGGATAGCCCTTTTATATTTGGAAGTTCAAATTTGGATAATCTTTTTCATACCCAAAGAGAAAAGGGTGATCTTCCCCTTAAAGAAAAAGCTTTCTTTTTCATTTGAGTAGCCAACTACAAATGATCCAAGGAGCCCGAAGGAAAGGAAGATTGAAGAAGTGAAGACGAATAGTATCTCACTCAAAGTCACTTGCATCTTTAGTAGGACTAGAATCTAAGTTATTATTAGTGGTGTCCGGCCACTTTATTTTCTACAAACCTTGGGTTGTAATAAGTAGGGTAATTTGTATATGGACGTTTATTAATTAATTTGATTATATCTGATGTGTTAATGTGATTATGTATATGATTACTTACTTTCTTAGTTTTTTTATGTTTGTGTGCCGCTTTTACTTTAGCCTAGATACGTGAGGCTCATGAGGGTGTGAAAGATTTTTTACTCATAATTAAAAGTGTTTAAAAATTTAGGAGTTAAGCAATCTAGAAAGATAATGAATCTAAAGAATTAGCTGGGGATCGCCCCGAGGTCACATGCATATTATTGTATTTCTTCTTTCCTTATTTTAAATACTTCCCCACCTACGGGTAGAGTTCGGATAATCTGACCTATGAGGATGAGGTGTAGCACCTGGGGAAGCCCAATCTTTTAAAATATTATTCTTAAGCCTTTTTAAATTTTTAAACATACATGATTTGGATATGTCGACTAGCATGCATTGTATTAGAAACATATTTAAAAGAGTCTAAATTTTAATTGCAATAGTATTTAGCATTTTCACCCAACATAAGTCAAAGAGACCATTTAAGAAAATCTCTAGATGTCAGCCCTAGCTCTCCAAAACTTTAATGAAAATGTTTATACCACTCTTTCATAAAATGACTGGACTCATATATTTAAAATCGACTAAGTGGTTAGCTGGCTCCCCAATCCAGGCCAGGGTAAGTCCAAGTTCTACACGGCATTAGTTAGGTTCAAACTATTGTGGTCTAGTGTCAAAATTTAGATTTAGGATTTGGGTTAGATCTTGGATCATAAGATCTCAACCTCCGGGAAATATAATCCCAAATTTTTAATAAAACATTCAACTCAAACTAAATCTTCTTTTAATCTAAAATATAAAGTCCAACACTTAGATTAAATTGGGACACTTCTGGATGGTTCTGGAATCTCAAAGTTTCCCCTACTCTTCGTCCCTCAACTATGTTAATAAATGCTCCAATTTGATCTGATCCCACTTGAAATTCAAAAATTCACTTCCTTTGATATCACTCATAAAAAATCTTTAACAAAATTTTTTCACTATTTTAATCAAGAGTTTTCATAGGAGACTGTATCTTCCTACGAGGGCTTGCACTGGTAGGAGATTTAGAATCACATACACCTGATTTTAAAATTGATTTTCAAAACTTAGTTTACATTTCTTTTGGGAAATCTACTTCATAACGTTTGTTATCGTCATAATCATATAATGGCCAACGGATGATATTCTCTTTATTTAAAGAAATTTATCATCTGTTAACATCAATTCAAATATGAAGCTAACAATCATCTCCTCTTGGTTATTGTGGTCCGATTTTAGATTGAACCGCTTGATCTTCTCGGGGTCATATGTGGTCTCCCTTTAATCAGGCTACGATAGCCTAGAGAAAATTTATAATTATGGACCTGAACCCATTATGAGATTTTATCTCAGCCTTTTGAGGCGGTATATCATCTATAATAGTCTGTTCGACTTCAGAATTGAAATTTAAACTTAGTTCCAAATTTCCCAAAAGAAAATTTCAAAGCTCAAATTAGCATTCTTTGAAAAAAAATCAACCAACGACAATCGCTATCGTCATGACGAATAATTGTCAAACAATGATATCTTCTTCCTTATGAGAGACATATCATTTGTCCATAAGGTTTTGGGCATGAGATCAACGATAATCTACTTAGAATATCATTGCTAGAAATTAGATCGAACTCCATTTTGACCTTTTTAGGTCATATGCGGTTCTATCTCGGATTTGGTTATGATATTCAAGGTAGTATTCGTAATTTAAGATTTGAACCCCATCTAAAGTCTTATTTCCACTTCACGAAGTGGTATGACTCTTCTAATGGGACGTTCTATCTCAAAATTCGAATAAAAAAGTTGATTTTTAAATTTTCAAAGAAAACTGATCCTTTTCAAAACCTGTTTTCAAAAATTCCACCAACAAGGTCAACTTAGAGCTATAGGCTTTTGTTTGAGTGGATCTAAAAATGAATATAAAAGAGTGTAATTTTTAATAATAATAGATCTAAAGGGGGAATTGTGACTTTGGGTGATCAAGTCATTAATAAGAGTACATGTTTTATATATCTTGGTCTATTATTCATAGTAATGGTGAAATAGATTGGGATATTATTAGTAGAAATCAAGTTGGATGCTTGAAGTGGAGGAATGCATTGAGCTTGTTGTGCAATAGAAAAGTCCCTTGCAAACTTAAGGAAAAATTCAAAAAGATGGTAGTGAGACCTGCAATGCTTTATGGTGTAGAATGTTGACCATTAAAGGAGAAGCATAATATTAAGTGTTGCAGAGATGATGATGCTCAGGTGGATGAGTGGCTTTACTCTTAGAGACAGAATACAAAATGAGAGAGAGAGAGAGAGCTCTTCGGGGCTTGTTCATCCGTCTCTCATATTACAAAAAATTATTATAATCATTGTAAGCGATCTCTACTCTGCATCTTTTTTTCAATATTTTGAGTTTGGTATATTTCTTCCTCCTAAAAGATAAAAATATGATATCTACTATTTTAATAAATTTTCACCACATAATTTTTATAGATATCGATATTCAAAATATTTTACTGGTTTATATAAAAATTTCACAAGGTAAAGTTACTGGTATGATTTTCTGAAATAAATGAATAGTCTTCAATTTTTTCTTGTATTTCATTTAAGCATGAATATGGATATTGAATTACATAGAGAAAATGATAAGACTCATATATGACATTATCATTGATTTAGTGAAAGTCTCCTATTAAAATAAATGATTTATAGAAGTAATCAAAATATATGATTAATCAATGGTTATGGATATATATGACATATTGAAGGATGAAAACACTATATTAAAAGCTGGACGTTCTAGCTTGTTGAATTCATCATTAATATGCATACATTATAACATACATAATTGCATACATGATATGATAGATATAATATATGATAAATATGATCGATGAAAGATATGATATATGACAAATATGACAGATGATTGATTAGACAAATGATATATGTAACATATGACAGATAAAATAGATAGATTGATTATGGATATAATTGATGATTAATAACTAAGAAGATTAATTATGCATGAGATACGATATATGGTGACTGATTGAAAAATGATATAATTGATTGATTGACATGTAGCTAGACTAAAAGGGTAATGATATAAACATATGATATATGACTGATATGTATATGATAAGATAATATATGAATTATATATAATATGTTAATAGCTACATGTTTCTACAATTATACGTGACTATTTTTTTCTATTTAATACATTGACTTCAATTGCATATATTGGTTATTTGTTGGACAATGCACTTATTACGAGGTTTTTATATATTTTCATGTAAGGGTAAGGATTTTATAGATTGAGATTATTTTGGGATGTAGGTTAGAGTTTCTTTCTACATCCATTAGTATTTCTCTTTCTTTTTGTAGTCATGATGTATTATTTGCAGTGATATACTATTATTTGTCATATATCATGACTATGGTATATTTCATTTTGGACACTTGGTTAGGGTATAAATATTAACTATAGAAATGTCTTTATGTTTTTCGATGTTTATATTATCTGGATGAAATTTGTAAATTCTGATTGTTGATTGAAAAAATGATAAAATGATGCAATTCTTTTGATTTAGATCATGGGGCATGACACGTATTTGTATCAAGATACAAATTAGTTTTTATTTATATTTAAAGCTTGCAATCTCATGACTAATGTCCTAGGTTTAGAGTTCATAGTGCAAAAGTACACTATAATCCGAGACGAAAATATCACCAAATGTTTATCATCACTAATCTTCAATGATAATCATCGGCTAGTCAAAGACCGCCTTGAAACTTTGCCTCAAAAATATAACCCATGAATGAGAATCAAAGGAGAAGAAGAAACCGCTAAAAATAAGAAGGGCCGACGCTAAAAATAAGAAGGGCCGAGTAACTTTTTGTTCAAAAGATTGCGTATATGACGGTCAATCATCTTTTAAAATTTTAGTGGTATTTAGTCTAGACAAAACTTTGAACATATGTTTCCAATAAATAAAATAGTGGACGTATTTTTTCCAATTTCAAACATTATGGAGCATATAAACTATAAAGTCAAATTTTCTCTTAAATCATATATCCATTTTAATCTAGATTTCATAAATATCCAGGTTTCATTTCTTTTAATCAGGCTAGAATTAGAAAAATTAAAAATATATGATTGTCACATGGCAACTCCAACGACAATGAGTTATATGCTCTAATTTATTTTCTCATAACATTTTTAATATATATTTTTATACGAGAAGATGTTTAAAAACATTAAAGAAAAAGTTTTATAAATTTGATATCAGAAGTATGTTTGAAAGTCATTTTAAATTTTAATGAAATGATAATAAAATATAGTAGAATAATTATAGTAATTTTTAAAGTAATATAAATATTATTTTAAGTATTATTAATTAATTTAAGAGGAACATATAAATGAATTAGAAGATTCACATCAAAATATTGTCCATTTTATGACTCGTCTTATTTGGTTCTGAATTACATCCTTTTCACTAAACATTTTAAATAAATCTAAGTTATGCATTAGTGATTATGACTTGTATTGCATGGTGTTGATTTACATTAGAATGTTATCCATTTGACCAGACTATATTGATACATTGAATATCTATTAACAATATTTTTTTTCATGTCTTAACTTTAACTTAGCTCACTAATGACTTCCCCAACCACCATATCAAAGTTATGTAATTTTTCTATTAAAATCTAGAGAGTTTAAACTAATAATCATGTTTGTCATATTTAATCCTCACAATCCTTCCCTCACCAAAGAGACCACTCTGTCCTCTCAACTATGATACATAATGTGCGCTTACTATGAATCAAGCAGACCATAAATTGGACCATACTCTTATCAAGCACCGCAAACATGCAATTAAGATGTTGCGCACTAACGACCACGTTCGAGTCACAATCCACGACAATATTATGCTTTAGAAATACCACCTCCGAATTATTATCTATTTTGGCATCATTCAGATCCTTGCTTCCATATTCACTGTCTCATCAACTTCTAAGTTTCCATGATCCTATTTTTAACGGTCATGGTAACTTATCCTTTATAATGACATATGGCCATGAAGCCACGTCCCACCATCATAATCCTAGTTTCAAATCACTACTATGTAAATGAGGTCACATGGGGAGCATCGCTGAAAGGAAAGTAATGAGCTCAAGAGCACTTTTAAAGGCAAAAAGACATAGGTACACAAGGACATGAGTCTAAGGAATAGCTACAATTAGATATTAGAAATACATAAGGGTTAAAAGAACTAGGAAGTTATACAAATGAGATACAAACATACATACATTGATGGAAGGATACATAGACCAGTACAATGAAAGATTCATGACATCAAGCTTCTTTGTTATCCCAACGAAAGCTCCTGGACCACCACTTATATATATATTTTCTTCCTTCTTATAGGAAGGAACCTTTATAGCCCAAACTATAGGGGCATCTTCTCTCTTACAACTACCCACCCTATAATTAGTTCTCATATAAGTAACAACCTTTATGTTGATCACATAATGGACACAAGGCACTTTATCAAACCATAATAAAAATATCTTGCCCCATTTAGCTTATTATTCTCATCATTTTTTCTCAAATCTTGTTGTTTATATTTTAGCACCGCCCCAAATTTAATAAGTTTCAGTGGGTGGGCGTCTCCTCTCTTGAAGTTTATTTCCATTTTTTTAAAAGTAACTTATGCCCCAATTTTAGCTCATCTCAAATAATTTTAGTGGCAATATTGCCAATGTCAATGCTTAATACAACTAATATTATCACCCAATGCTAAAATTCTTATTTGATAATACTTGAAATATAGAATAGTAAAAAAATTATAGAATATTATAGAAACATATGGATCTATGAATTCTCTTTTCAACAACATCAAGTATTCCAAAAAACTCAATCACTTGATTATTTAATAAGTTTTTTCTTTACCATAATAATAAAATGCATGAATTGTAGACCAATAATTACTAAATAATAATACTTGGCAAAATTTTCAAATTTTTTTGCCAAATGTCTACACATTCATGAGAACTTTACAAAGAAATTTAAGCTCATTTTGACAAATATGCAAGCCAAAGAAAAGTCCTAAAGTCTTCCATTAACAAAATGATTGATTTTATAAATTTGCAGCCTATGAATTTTCTACCATATCAAATGATATATTTTTAACTCGAAAAATTTTATAAAGGTTGTTGAATATGTTATTTTGACTCAAAAAGCGCAGTCAAAGCGCACAGTCAAAAGCGCAGTCAAAGCGCACAGTCAAAAGCGCAGGTAAAGCGCATGCAAAGTGCAGGTAAAGCGCAGTTAAAGCACAGTCAAAGCGCACCTAAAGCACAGTCAAAGCGCACAGTCAAAAGCAGTTCACGTGACAAGTTTTTATTGGATGTCCAGACTTATTTCTAGTTCAGGTGACCGGACCTAATAATTCCTCACATGGGAGAGCCATGCCTCTCCCTCAAACCCATAGGGAATAGTTGTAGATCGAAATGTGGAGGTGGAGGAAGGAAAGGATAAAACAATTTTTGGAAAATTTTTAAGTTTATTTTGTTATTTTTTTCTTTCTTTTTTAGAGGAATTTAAAAAGGAAATAACTAGTTATTTTAAAAAAAATATTTAGCTCCTAAGAATATTATGTCTGTGAATCATGTGCAATGAATGAAAGAAAGAGCCATATCGTACCATACATTTATCTTTGATGACTTAAGTATATGTGTTGGGACCCTCCAGAGCTTGCTGGTACCATTGTTGATCAGCTATACTATTGGCCTTCCTAGCCTAATCTAAGCCAAATTTGAGCTCAATATTATTCTACAATTTTTATGTTCCTTGGATTATTATTTTTATATTGTATGCTTAATTTGAAAATTTTGGAGCCCAACAAAGTCTTACGATCAATATTTAGTAATTTTGAAAAGTTTAGAATAAAATTTCTTAGAAAATTTTGATTTGATCAATGAGGTACCTTTATGGAAACTAAAATTGGACAGACTTAAAATGTCAAAAAAAAAAATGATTTGATTGGGAATAAATACTGATGCGGATTTGAAATATAAATTTCTAAAATAAACTGTACTACCCTATGAACTTCAATTTTGACAAATTTGTAGTCAAGTTGAATATCTCATTAAATGAACCCATGAACAGCTTTGCTTAAATTATTTGAATCCAAATTATCTCAAATCAAGTACTTTAAAAATATTTGAAAACTTTGAGATGCTAATTGAATGATCAAATGATCTCCAAATCTCATATGCTTATAGTCGAACCAAGCTTCTCGATGATATGAATAAAATGAGCTAAAGATCACTTAGTTTTGACATCACTTAAGCACCCAAATGCTGAAAGAATAATATAATATGTGGGCCATCTGATGGAGTTCTTTGGATCTCAGAAATATTTATGTTGAGTGCCACTCTTCAAAATAATAAACCCCCACTTCTTACATGAATGATAGGGAGGGGAGATTATGCTTGAGCTTGGATCTTGATATGATATCAAAGAGAGTTCAATCATCATATCATCACCATCCAACCACTACTATTAGAGTATCATCATCCAACACCACCACTGATGGACTACCTCCAACAAACCAATGCCATTTGATCATCATCGAGCCACTTTGCTCCAACTAACCCTATTAGACCATCATTGTCAGGTGACTATAGTGCGATCACCTCCTTTGAATCATAGTAGTCGTTTGACCACTATTTACTTCTACCCTCCTTTATCAACTACAATCATTTGATCACCATCACCAAACTACCATTATACAATAATCATTTCTCGACTATGGCCATCTAAGCAATGTTTCTTAACTATGATTACCCAACCATTATCGTGTGATAACAATCATCTAGCCATCATCTCTTGACTACAAATTTATGTCTGTCATCATCCGACTATGATCCTCTAATCACATTTGCCTTACTATGATCCTCCAACCACTTTCACTCGACTATGATCCACTAACTTCCATTATCCGACTAATACCTCCCAACCACTATCACCCTATTATAGTCTCTTGACCATTGTCTCCAGCTACACCAACACTAGGTAACTTTTTTGTTTGTCATCACCAACAACGTCAACGCACACCATCGCCTATAAAATTAATGTGCATCATCACCATAATGGCTAGCACCCGCCGACTTCACCATAATTAATATTGATGCACGCCATCGCTTATAAGATCAATATATGTCATTGACATTAAATTTGACTCTCAATGTCAGCACCAAATTTATATTAGAGTTCGTAGTCTTTGGTCTCCCATTCTTAAAGGAGAATAATAAAAACATAGAGCAAATAATTAATCTTTTGAAGATAACTCATATACCACAAGGCTTTTACAACTTTCGTTATAGAATCACATATATACATCTTATGTCTATTACATTGTATCAATGACTTTACTAAATTACGAGAAAAGATATCATTCATAATCGATAACATAAATTGATAGAGATATTTCAACTATGCTCATGAATTTTCCTTATTTTTGATATTTCCCATGTAAAAACTAATATTTCTTGCAATCCTTATTTATCAATGTATGGGTGCTAAATATTCATACAAAGCTCAAAATGTCAAATATTTGTTTTTTTTTATCATCATAAATTTCTAATGAACAAAAATATTAGTTAAAACTTGGGATGCCATAGTTGAGGGAAGATAATATTAGAGTCCTAATTATGATTATTGTTTTGGAGGCCGGTCCTTATTATGATTTAAATTTTTGTCTTGATAAAGATGATAATATTTGTGCCTCTTCCCTGTTTTACATTCGGAGAAAAATTAGAGAGGTGTTGAGGGGAATGCTAGTGTGCAGGCATTGGCTATTTTGGGTACTTTGTTTAATGGCCTTAATGATCTTTCTCTTGTTCAGTTGCCCGTTCATGTGCAGGGTCTTGTTAGACTAGATCAAATCGGTTTACCTTATATCTTCCATTAATTTTGGTGGTTTTTCTCTGTTATGGTGGCTGTGGGTCTCCTCTTTTTTGTGGGGCTCCCTTGCTAATTTGCTTAGCTATTCTAGTGATTTTCTTGTTATCTGTAGCTGGTTGTGGTTTTATACCTTATGCTTGCTTTGGGGTGTGTGTGCGGCTATCATGCTCACTTCTAGTCTTAGCCTGATCAGCCTGTGGTTTTACTGGTTGGGGCATTCTGTTTCTTCGGGTTCATGTAGTGAGTTTTATTTGGTCTGGTTGATGCTTCTTACTGAGGTTGTTTACCCTGTGGTTTTTGGCTTGTTGCTGAGTTGCTGATTGTGGTGGCTCTCAATTTAGTGGGTTGTGCTCATAATGATTTTGGCTTTTTTACCAACTTCATTTGGTGCTTGCAGCTTTGGTTTATTTGCTGGATCTTGGATTCGAGCACTCATACTACTTGTCGGATGGTTTGTTTGCTGTAGCCTTGGCATTATATTGTTAGTGGGGTTTTTGTGTTTCTTTGGCGGCTGAGGATTATTTATATAATTGGTATCTGCAGCTTTTTCTTGTGTGGAGTAAGAGTATTTTGTCTTACAAGCTGGCTATGTTGTGGGTTGTTTCTGGGAACCTGTTGGTTATGGTTGCTTCCAACTGTTTATTTAAGCTTCTTTAAGGTTCTAAGAACCTTAATTTGGCTGGTTGGTTGGATTTCCCGTGTACTGCCTTACGGTCTTTGTCTGCTCACCCTTCGAGTTGGTGTTTTACTCTCTCATCCAATGGAGGTTGTCTTACTTTTGCCATCAGAAACTTACTGGTTATATCCTTGGGTTTACAATTTCTTTACTTTTTGCTGTTATAGTACTTTTTTCTGTTGTTTTGGTGGGTTATCTATTGTTCTTGCAGGTTTTGATTATGCAGGTTTTAAGGCTTATAGGTTTTTTTGATGGGAAGCGGATCGTTCAAGCTCGTTTTTCTTTTCTTCCCTCTTTTTAGGTGCTTGCGCTTAAGCACCATAAAATGTACCTAGGTTTTCTTGTACTTTTGTGTAGTAGGGACCTTGTGCTCGTAGGCTTTTTGCCTTTTAATTTTGTAACTCTTTTTAGCAGTAGAGAGCGTGAGGTCCCTTTAAGGATTTTGTACTATTTTTCCTTTAATTAACGCGTAGGCCCCTCCATGGGTTGCCCCTAAAAAAAAGATAATATTAGAATCCTAGTCAAAATTATCTGAAAACAAATTATCAATAAGGTGTTGCACATTTACACGAGTTTGATTTGAAGAGATTCACATTTGCCAAAAAGGCGGGCCACATCAATCAAAATTGACAAAGGGAGAATGATTTTTTTTAAATTGTGCCAAGTTGACTAAGATAGAACCAATAACAAGAGGCAAAAATAACCATAGCTTAAGGACAAAATAAGTAAAATCAATATTTCAATGGCATTAAATAAATCAATCAAACTTGACATTGAATTTTGTTCTTAGTGTTCCCATTTGGTATAAAACCAATCAAAAAAATTCTACTATTGTCGCATTAGATAACACTATTACAATGCTAACAAATATTTTGGCAAATACAACTTTTCTATGCCTTCTCATTTTTGGGAATGAGACAAATAAAGCTTTGTGATGCCTTCTCATTTATCTTGAAGATTGCACAATTCCATAAAATGGTAAAAGTGAATTTGAATAATATATGAATTAGACTAAAAAGTATTTACATGAAGGCACAATTATTATTAGAGAAATAGTGCAATCTTGTGTATCATTGCAGCATTGTTAAGAATTAAGATTTCATTTATCTTTCTTATTGTTTTCTAAAAACAATTTTATAGTACAAATATTTCTAGTTCAAGACATTTGTATACTCAAAAGCTATTTTAGAAAACAGTAAGAAAGCTATCACAAACTAAGCCTAAAACTACTACCTTAGTGAGTAGCCAAGTGACATAACTTGGTTCTCACACAACCAATGATGATTATCTATGTGGTTGTTAAAGAGCTCAGTCTAATCAATTCATTAATGGTGCTTGAAATTCACTATAGTCTAATAAAGTTTAATTATGATGAAATATTAGAAGACTCTTTTTATTTTCTTATATATAATACATGATGATTTACCCACAGGGGCTTTCTTATGATTGAAAAAAAAAATCAAAAAACTTTATGAGATTTTGTCTTTGATTATAAAATGATCATTCTAAAATTGTGTAGAAGTTAATTTTTGTAATGAATTTTAATATTTACTATTTCATATGATATATAGGGTGCTAATTAACATAGAGGTTCCTATGAATATTTTTATATTGCTAGCCTAGATCATTGTGGTCACTAGTGGTCTTATTGATGATTGGAGTAAGAAAGACTAACTTGGGTTTAGCTACTATATGAGCTTGGGAGAATATATTTAAAAAGTATCTCTCATGTATTTGTATAGCCATGCATGCATGATATATGGTGTTATTAAGCTTATTCAAGTTAGAGTTATAATTTGTTTTTTTAATATCTTGTATAGAAATTGGCATTATTTTTTATCAAACAATGCACGCATAAATAAGAACTAAAATGTAAAAAACTACTTGCCATTTTTCATTCATAAAATCATAAACCATTTCAAGGTTCTAATAATTAAAGAGTTAGTAAGAGTTTCAACATTATACACCCATATTCTTTTGGGGCTAATTAGTCAAATTATTATGAGGGTTTGAATTGAATTTAAGAAGTCTTTGATTTCAAACTACCAACAACTACGAACTTGTGAAGTACAAAATCACCTAAATCCTCAGGTTAGCCAGAACGAATCTGATATAAGTCACCCAAGAGTTAGGTAGGACTCAACCCTCAATTTGACTGTTGAAATGGCCTGCGATGCTCATTCTATCGTCCATTAATCAAGCTAATAAGTCAAAAGAATTCATCAACTCACAAAATGATTAGGGATTTCATAAGGTGAGCCCACTAAGGGTACTTACCCTCAATTTAAAAACTTGCCTAAATATTTCATGAGTGTATGCAGGCTACAAGTATAACTCGTTTACTAAATTGCTAGCTATAACGACTCTATTGTATACAGTTTTTAAATAATTGTAATATGCAACAATTTCTTTAAAATTAACCTTTGTCCTATCACTAGTTAAGCTTGTGCATAAAAAATAAGATCCAAAAAATTTCAAGTAATCACATGAAATCTCACTAGACTTTGTGAAATCTTTTCTCCCAAAATTATCTCTTTGTAGCTAGATTTCTTAAACACTTCTCTATCTCAAGATGGCATAACATAGTGTCCTAAGAAAAGTGCTACAAAGATTCTTCCGCTCAATATCATCCAAAGCATTAAGCTCAACCGACAAATGCTTTCTCCATCTTTATCATGAAAGTTCAACCCACATTGAGATTTATGATTTTAATGTTTGGCTCCTACAAAGGAAAGCCAAACCCTATCAACCCCACCACTTGCTTTGTGTGAAAATTTTCTTAAACAATCAACTCCCTAGCTAACTTCAAGCACCAATTTATATCTCATTTTACAAGCATCAAGAAGTCACTAAAGAACTCGCAGGCTCTCTTGAGTGTGAGATAAGACAAAGGGGAGTTATTATGCATTTTATCCCTTTAGTTCATGTGCAAGATATTAGATGTGCAAAATCTCGAACCATTCATATCTCAGCTATCATTTACTCAAGGCCGTTGAAAATGTTCTTTTTACAACACAATTAGCTTGCATTAGCCAAAGATTTTGGCGAAAACACTAGAGTTGGCCAACAATCAAATTAATATAAATGAATAAATTTGCTTGAAATTTGACTTTCAAAAAATTTCATTCCTAAAACTACCAATGAGGGATTCACAACAACATCCCTAGTATTAATGGAGAGATAAATCATAGGAAAAAATGCATCACCAACAACATTATAAAAGATTTCATCCTCATAGACAAGATAAGGTCTTATGACCTTTGATCTTTTAAAAAAGGGAAAAGTCACCTATGCATTAGAGGTGCCTAGCCTAAATTATGCCGCCTAGCATGGCCTGTTGGTTAGAAGCTTAAGCGTTCCTTCAAAATGTCTTGAATTTGAAGTTTATATATATATGTGTATATGAATTTGTTATTTAGACTTTATTTGTGACAGCTTTCTTATTGCTTTATTTTTTAAATCATAACCACATTTTATATTTTACTTTTTCAAAATTTTACCTTAAAATCAGTTTTTTACAATAAATTTAAAAATTACTTTCTCTACATCAATTTTATAAAGCATTAAGGCTTCGCTTGCGACGGATTTTTTACTGCTTCTTAAAGCAGCTCTCTAGTACAACTTTTTTATTTTTTATACTAAAAAGCAACTTTAAGAAGTAATAAGAAATTCGTCTCAAACAAATCCCAAGAAAGTTGTTCCAAATAAGACCTAAGGATTCATTTGAGACAACTTTCTTTCTGCCTTACTTTTCGAACCGCAACCATAATTTCTATTTGGTCATTATTTTTTATTATTTTTTTAAAATTTTGAATTAGGAAGTTATATTCTATAATAACTTTTAAAAATTATTTTGTCAATAATATCTTTATGAAACAATACAAAAATTGACCTAAAGGAAGTCTTAATTCACTCAAAACCTCAAATTAATTATAATAAAAATTCTATTTTGCGATATTTTTTATAGAAGAAGTTCGAAATATCTTATTTGTTATTTATGAAATGGAATTTAATGCATTGATTGATTTGATTCCGTTATCTTTTTTACAAAATATCTGACAATATTGTTGGGTTGATTTACACCCTGAAAGCTATACGGACGTGGATTTTTTTTTTATTTAATATTTATCATAATTCCTTAATAATTTGATCCCCTTAATATTAGAAAAAAAAAATTCCATCTGAAGCAGAACATAATTATAGTAAAATTATAACAACAAATATTGAAAATAATTTGTTTCTTCATTATAATGATCAATATCTTCTAAAATTATTAAAACATATTAAATATGCAAAATTATTTTATACTCAAAATAATTTTTGTTCAAAATAATATAATTTTTTTTTCATAGAAGTTAGTCTTCATGTCAATTATTGGAGAATATTTCTCAATGTTTTATTTGCAGTTGCTGACTTAAATATTAAATAATCATATTAAGTTTAGAAAAACAATCTGTTGTTTGTTAGATTAATTTAAAAAATAATTAATAAAATTTAATAAATTATATTTATAATTTTTATGTTATTTTACATAATATTTAAAATTTTTAATGTAAAAGAAGGGGCGGCCAAATATATCTTTTGTGGGAGTTTTTAAGGCTTCATTTGAGATATCTTTCTTATGATTTTCTAAATTAATTTTTTAGTACAAAAATTTCTAAGTACAAAAATTTTTAATACTGAAATGTTGTTTAAAAAAGAGTAAAAAAGTTATCCCAAATAAAATCTAAATATAATTTTTTTTAAGTTATTTGATCGCTCAGAATTGAGAACTCATAATTATAATAAAAAATAATGATAATCTATGTCATAAAAAAGAGACTCAGGCTTTGTTTGATATTGCTTCTTAAAGCATATTTTTAGTACAAAAGTTTTAATTTTTATACTAAAAATTTTATTTAAGAAACAGCAAAAAAATCGTCCCAAATGAAGCCTCAATAATCTAAGGAGGCGCCATCACCAAAAGTATCAAACCTACCATGGGAATTTCTTTACCAATATTTTAATCCACCAAATCATTTTTTTATTTTTTGAGGACGATATCTTATACTTTGGCCTTGTTTGGTTTCCCCTGACAATTTTTTCATTCTTAAAAGAAGGCATTACGACGGAGAAGCAGTTTTTTTTTTTCCTTCTCAGATCGGTGAAAATACGGAGGTGTAGCAAAAGATATTTTAAAAAAGTCGCTTTAAATAACAATAAAATAATAATTTTTTCACCGATTGAAATCGGAAATGGAGAACTTATGGCCAACCAAACGAGGCCTTGATCAACAACCCTTCTACAAATCAAATGGATGCTCCAAAAACTACAAATACTCCACCATCCATTCAATGATTCAAATACATAAATTAATAACTCTCTCACTTTATTACAGCGCGTCACTTACATGAAACACACTATTATTAACACAACATATTAAAGAATTCATGTCATGATTATTTGATAAATTTTATTCAGGTTGTCGACTATCTAACACATCCTTTCATTATTCGCATACAGAGCTTTCAAAATGATAATTATAAAATTTTTACAATATTTTCATAAGTAGAGAATAATCACATTTAAGTTCTACGAAGGCCAATCAATATACCAACTATAAAGTCCTACAATAAAAAATCCAATAAATTATTGGTTCTCATGTTTATGTTATTCATTACAATATTTTTTAAACCAACGGATAACATTAAAATATAATGTCGTCCACTCATAATAATAATAATAATAATAATAATAATAATTTGTTGCAAAAGAGAGAGATTGGTAGAAATAAAGAGAAGAAATTTAATTTGTATATATTCTGATCAATATTTTCTCGTTAACACGAGAGAATACTATATTAAGATATTTTTTATGATTATGAATCAGATAATATAGCATAACTCTATAGCCTGAAAGTCATAATAATTAGTAATGATAAACTATGAGATTAATTGAGCTCACTTTATGCTTATTTTAAGTTATTTATACTTAGATAAGAAATTAAAATATATTTTTATCTTACAATATAAGCTTTAATTTATTGATTGTTGTATAAACCGAGTTATTCTCTCTTAGAGATAGGATACAAAATGAACATACACACTTCAATGGAAGATGAGATTTGAGAGAGTCATATTTAGATAATTTGGTCACATAAGAAAAAGGATTCATATAACCAACCCTACATAGTCAGTTAAAGGCTTGATGTTGTCGTATAAACTGATTTATGCAAAACTGACGATATGTCAACGAGCGTGTCTAGATAGGGCGATAGGAAAGTGGCAATGACAATGATAATAGGGCAATTAGCAATAAGGCAACCAGGCGGGCGTAAAAAGCGTAGGAGGCCGAAGAACAATGGATAGGGCAATAAGTTAGTAATAGCTTCATGTTTCATTGAATATGGCATGCTTGGAGATGGAGACCCATGGAGACCAATGATATACGGCTAAAAATAATTCTATCTACATTAAATGGTTATCCAAAAAAAAAAAGTTTCTTTTTTATTTACTTATATATATAAACATCTTCAATTAGGCTAATATAAATATCGATATGTTAAATAATATCAATCAAACTAGCTCAACAAGCCAACGAGCTAAGGCTAGCTCGAACTCAAACTCGTACAACATACGAGCTTGAATTTAAGCTCAAACTCAAGCTTATGGCTCAATATGTTCTACTCATGAATATACGAGCTCGAATTTATGCTCGAACTTGAACTTGTGGCTCAACAAATCCGACTCACTACCTTGTCAATGAGTCAATTATGTCTCTCTCTTTCTCAATAAGTTCGGCTCATGAACTTGAGGACCCTCCAAAGAAAAACTAATGCTATCGAAATTCTTGTTATGATATATGATATTTTTCTGATTACTATTGCCAGTGTACCTCAAATTTTCAATCCCGTTTCATCATAGGATCAAGTTCTCTTAGTCTTTATTTATTCCATGAATTTCAGAGCCTCCTCCACATGCTTGTGTGCAACAAACACCAAGTTACTTAAAACAGTTAACGGGATATAGATTCACATGCCTTACAGAATAAAATGGTAGAAGCTCCCAATGAAAGATCACTAGTCTTGTTTAGCGTCATCCTGAAGGGACTTACTCTGCTCTGACTCTATCTGTGGGTCTCCTACATGCTGCGAGGTTCAGGAGAAGAAGATCAAATGAGAAGAATAATATTATAAGATCGAGGGTATGAGGCTTATAATGCTGATGTAAATGGCAGAATAAGGATTCCCGGTGAATAAGGTTTTGTTTGGGACGGCTTTTTTATTGCTTCTTAAAATAGCTTCTTAGTTTAAAATTTAAAATTTTTATACTAGAAAACTGCTTTAGAAGCAGGAAGAAAGCTGCCCAAGCTATTTAATGCAGAATGCCTAAGAAGAACGGCAAGAATAAGAGTTTACTTGGGCACTTTTGTTGCCAGCAGGCTTGTATGGACAAGCTGGAGGGACCCTCTCTGGCGTTTTGTATTCCCATCCGAAGAGTCTGTACACCTTAGCCTGTGATAAAGAAATGTATAAGCACAAATAGGTTTGGCAAGCAGAGAGCTGCGTTGGTTAGTAAAGCAGAATTGTATTTCACTTCGATAATATAAGCTGCCATATTTATATCTTTAAAGAAGTAAACTTTTTATACTGTTTTTATATCGTTTATGTTCTAAAATAACATAAAACCATGTTCAGCACGCTTATAATTTTCTCATCAAGAATTTGTGAGACCGGTCCAGCCGGTCCGGGGCCTGTGCGAAACAGGTGAAACGGACCATGTACGTGCCGTTCGCACCGCCTAAGTCAATTAGGACGGATTTTCGAGTTAGTTTAGGAGGGAAATTGAATGTAGGGATTATTTAGAGGTTTCCTTTTGAATTGTAACTTGTAAGCATTAAATAATTTATTTTCCTATGGTTATGACATCTTGAATTTAGCTGAAATTTTAGATCTCCTAGATTTAGGTTTTCTTTTGGGCTCTAGCAGCGTCTAGAGTTTTGGGAGAGAAAGATCCTCTTGAATAGAGGATCAATTGTATCTTGGTATTTTTCGTTTCCCTTTCATCAAATAATACAAATTATCTACTATTTCGTGATTTTGTGTGGATTTTTGTGGAGAATTATCGCTGTTTTCCGAAGATTGATAGGAAATACTTGAGATCTACACGTGTTTCCTACCAGAATCATCAATTGAGAAAATTCAGCTCCAAAGATCAATCATAAGGCGCCCAAAGAGAAAGCCAACAAGCCCGCTTCCCTAATATTATCCTTTCCCAGGCTCCCAGCCCATGTTAATTCCAGCTGTGACCAACCCTCCCATCAAACACCAACAGCGAGAATTCTTCACAAAAATTCACAAAAAAAAACACGAAACAGTAGTGTTGGAGAATTTTTGTATCCTCAAACGGATTGCATATTTTATAATCGGGTGCGGCATAAGAATACGATATATTACCCCGGAGGGTAAAAATATCATCTCCTTATGGACTCAATCATAAAATTTACAATTATTTAACAGAGATTCCCCCACTCGATGTTTGGTCGAGCGGGGTTTATTTATTTCTGGGGTACAGACATCCCATAGGGGCAAGCCCCTATGGTTAATTACATCCCAAATTTGATTTGGGAACACTTTTGATTAAACTAGTGGTTTTGCTTTCTTTAGAAGTCATTTAAATGTTGGCTAAAATTTGATCTTTGTTGTTTTAAAATCCATGAAAGTCTTGATTAAAGGGTTTTGGGCCTTTAGGAATTTCAAGGAGTGGATCAACTTAGATTTAGATTTTTTTGGAATGAAGTCCAAGAGAAGGTGAAGTAGGAGCACTTGATTCTGAGGGAAACTCAGAGGTGCTCGGACTATCCTATGTTGGGCTTTACATTTTAGCAACCTAATTTTGGTTTAAGTTGATTTTTATTAGAAGATTGGGGCTTACATTCCAACAACACTTGTTGGAGGAATTGCCCGAAAGTTGAGGGCTTATAGGGTGATTTGGAATCAACCCGTGCCTCAGACCCTAAGACTAAGGTGAGGACTACCGAGAGGTAGTGCCTCGAACCTAGATCTAACGAGTACAAAGAGGGACTTACAAGCTACACCTCACAAAGAGGCATAGCCCGCCCGACCTCTGGATTTATTGCCCCGCCTGGAAGGGACTACCAGCTAACCCTCCTAATCGCTTTTAAAACCATGTTTCCGGTCTTGATGCAAATGTAGAGTGGTAGGGGTCATTTTTATTTAGAAGGTAGGACTTATAGCTTGGCTTTGAGGCCAAGATGCCTTAGCATGTGGGGTATGCAGATGCTGACTCACAAAAGAAAGATTTTGTTATCTAGTCCTTAAGTGAAGGCATTCTACATGTGACACATTTTTGGCTATGCATGATTGTTTTAATTTTTAGAAAACTTAGCTCCTTGAAGGGAGCCATGCAAGACTTTCTTACTTATTAGAAAATCGTGAAGCCTAAATCAATTTTTAGATTGATTACATTTTAATGAGTAGAAATCTTATTTTTGTATCCTAAGAGCCTAACGTGACCAAGTCCAAGCCACACCCACAGAAACAAAAGAAGAAGCCTAGGAAAAACATGCTTTTCTAATGCACACCCAGTAAACACTTCAATACATGCTTTTGTATGTAAATAAAGACAGAAATGTAATTAATGTCCCAGTTATTACAAACATGTTTGGCAGCTGAGTTGTCTGCCATTATACAACCCAGTCAAATTAGTTACAGACTCTACTTGTGGGGTCTTCAAGCTTTACAAAAGTTCTTTAGGCTTCATCTTCTTTGCTCCCTTCCTTTGCTCCGAACCCCCACAAGTTTTACATCCTATTTCTACCAAATACATGATAAAAAAAAGACTCAAATCTGCAAAACAGAGTTAGGAGGCAGTTTATATAGCAAAAATATTATCATCTCAAAATTGGCCTAGCACTTAGAGCGTTAAGCACTAGGCCCCTGCTTCTACCCTATTGGCCACATCTTTTGGGGGGGGTTTAAGCAGTACCTGTCATGCAAGCAGTTTATTATTATTTATGAGCGCCCCCCCTACTTTTAGATATGGCCACCTGCACAGAAAAGCATTTACATCTCTATACTAACCACTTAAGGGCAAGTGCCCACACGCAGACAATCCAAGGGCAATCAATCCACAACATCAATCACATGCGCACACAAAGAAAAATCCTAATCCTAGCATGCCTAAGGGGCTGTGCACCTAAGTGTGTGAGGCTCGTGTGGTATGTCACACTAAAGATCCTCCTAGAGTTTGGGTCTAAGGAAGGTGCCCAACATGTAATTTTGGATTACATGTCGAGGGATTCTTCTTAGCTTTTGGAGCTAAAAAGAGAAAGGTAGAAATTCGTCGTTTAGCTTTTGGGCTAAATGTTGGAAGGATTCTCCTTAGCTTTTGGAGCTAAAGAGAGGGGAAAATCTCCTACAACTTTGGAGTTGAAGGAGAGAGAACCTATAGCTTTTGGGCTCAGGTATTACATCTTTTAAGGCTTTTAGAACCTATAAAAATGAATGGAGATTAGTAGCTTTGAGGCTACAAATCAAAAAGATGTCTCCTTGAATCGTTATTTTCAAGGAGTTGGGTTTCATTTGCTTAATTTGGATTAAGCAAATAAAGTTGAATCACTTATTGAGTTTGGTCCAATAAGTGAGAAAGATTTGTAACTTTGGGGTTACGAATCAAGAGAGACTATCATTGAACTCTTATGTTCAATGATGGGTATTTAATTTGCTAAGTTTAGGTTAAGCAAACATAAGAAGATGATGTGTAGATTTGGGCCTACACATCAAGGATTCTTTGAACTTTTGGGTGTCCAAAGAGAGGAACTCATTCACCTAATTTGGATTAGGAGAATGAAGGGAAACTAGGATTTGATTCATTTGCTTAATGTGGAAATTATTTGTTGAATTTGGTTCAACAAACAAATGATTTTGGATTGGATTACTTGTTGATTTTGATTCAACAAATAGGAGATTTGGGTAAGACTTTCATACAACTTTTGAGTCGTAGAAAGAAGAAGAGAAGATGCAACTTTAGGTTGCAAGCTTCTAAAACCTCTTTAAACACTTGGAGTTCAAAGAGGGGAATTCATTCTCCCAACTTGGGTTTGAGATCATGAAGATGGATTTGGAAACTCTCCTACAATCTTGACTTGTAGGAAAGAGAAAGGGAAATGCAACTTAGAGGTTGCAAATCATGAATGCCCTTGAACATTTTGTATTCAAAGAGAAGTAACCATTCACTTATTTTTATATTAAATGAATGGGAAAGTTTCTTTGAATATCCGATGTCCAAAGAAAGAGATAAACATTCACTTAATTCAAATTAAGTGAATGGTGGAGTATTCCTAAGAGTCAAATCCCAGAGGCTTTGCTTATATTCTTTTGAGCCTTTCTAGAGAGAGTTTGAGAATCTCTACATAGGCTTTAAAGACCATTAGCAAAGAAGGCATTTGTTGCCTTATGCTCCAACAAAGAAAATGAAGGAATTCAGACCGCAACTCTGAATTTGTTTGTAACTTTTTAGGCCCCTCTAGAGGTCATTTGGGCACCTCTATATGGGCTTTGAAGGTTATTAACAAAGGAAACATTGTTGGTTTTGTGTTTCCAACAAATGTAGAGAGAAAACTTAGATTTTGGTTCTAAGTTTTGCATGTATCCTTTTAGGCCCCTCTAGAGGTCATTTGGGCACCTCTATATGGGCTTTGAAGGCTACTAGCAAAAGAAAAAATTGTTGGTTTTGGGCCAACAAATGTAGAGAGAAAACTTAGATTTTGGCTCTAAGTTTTGCAAAGATCCCTTTGAACATAAAGATGTTCAAAGAGCTCGAAGGGAGGTATGCATTCTTCTAGCTTGGAGTCTTGGAAGAATAAGCGGGTCTCCTACAATTTGGATTTGTGAAATGTGAGAGAGAGGTAATGCAATCTAGATATTGCAAGATTGAAAGAGATCATTTGAACTTTTGGTGTTCAAATAAATTTCTCCATTCACTTAATTCAAGTTAAGTGAAAGGATAAGGTAGACTAGGATTTAGATCCCAAGTCCAAATGAGATATTCATTTGTTAGCTTCATGTTTAAACAAAACGAAAAGGAAGAACTTAGAAATTGGTTCTAAGCTCAAAGATCTCATGTGACAGTAGATGGAAGTTTTAGAAAGCTTCAAGTTGGTACACAAAAAGAAGAGATGATGTTGGGTTGTTGATTTTTGTCTCAACAAAAGAGAGATGATCTAGGATTTGTTCCTAAAGTCATGATGATTGAAGTTGATGGAATATCTTGGAGCCTTGAGGAAACTCCAAAAATATCCAAAGTGAAGGGTGATGCTTGTTGGCACTCATGCAACATGGAACTTGGAACTTTGAGGAAGTTCCAAGTGTCAAACTTGAAAGGTTTTCTAAGTCAATTTTGGTATGATCTAGAGGATTTGAGAGATCTTAGAGATACCCTAAAGATCGATTTCATAAGCTCTATCAAGAACCTAAGAATATGCATGCAAGATTCACCATTTTTTTTGTTTGAGATGTTTGATCATTTCAATTGCTAAACACTAATTAACTTGCAAATTTCATTGAACATGTTTATCAACTTCATCTCATACTTGTTTCATAAGTATTTGGAGATTTGATAAGCATGTTAGTAAATTTACAAATCTTTAAATGCATAGCAATATAAAATATTTACTTCTATTCTTATTTTGCAAGACATTGTATACAAACTTGATCAATTATGCTCTCTTTGTGGGATTTCAACATAAGCCTTGGAAGGTTAATGTGCAATCTCACAACATGAGAGGCTCACCAAATTGATTAAATTTGCTTCCAAATATTTGCAAAGCATCCAAAAAAAAATTTACAAGCTTCATCACATAAAAGAACTTTGCATTTACAAATTATTTTTTGCAATCTAAGCTTTGAAATAAAGATGCATAAAATCAAATAAATTGAAGCTTGCAAACTCTTTTCTACTTTAAGGTGTTAGAAGCATGGGCAAACATCTCTAGTCCTAGAGATTTCATAAGTTGAAGTGCTCATTTGCTCTCATTTCCATGAGTTTCACAAGACACCCAAAATGGATTTCTAAAAGCTTTACTAATCCTAGGATTTGCAACATGAACCTTTGGAGATTCATGTGAAATCCTACAAGAAGTGTGCCAAGGATTTAAAAACCCGTCTAGAAATGCATTCTTGTGCATTCATGAAAGCCATGGATAATATACAAGTTAGCAAATATGAAATCCCAAATTTCGTGTAAGTTTCGTTGTGACACTTAATCAAGTGGGGAAACATGTCTCATGATGCAAGGAAATCTACGCCTCAACATTCGTTTTGGGAAGGGAGAATGTCACATAGCTTAAGGTTATTGATAGGTGGAAGTTTGGAAGATGATATGAATGCTAAAGCATGCACTTGAGAGGCATTAGACACAAATCCAACACTTCTACACGCATTAACATCCTCTACGGATTCTCACATGAGAACCAACAACGAAAAATAACCAAAATTTTCGCTGTTTTTACAAAGAGGACAGCCGTCAAGGGATTTTGGGGAACCAAAAAATCAAAGTTTCTAAGGACCTAAAGCTTTTGGATCGTCAAACACATTGCATTGGCTTTGGAGCCTTAAGGTTTTGCCTAAGTTTTAAGGATTTTACCACACCCGGTTTGTCCAAGCGCTCCAAAAATGTCCAATGTCCCAAGCTGCTGTCCAAGAAGTTCCAGAGGTCGCCGCTGCTGTCCAAGATGATTCGAAGGCTCCAAACTGCTGTTTGGAAGGTTTAGGAGCCTCCGTTTGCTGCTTGGGAGCTTCAAACAGCCTCCGACTCGCCTCGAGGTCGTCGGAATTGAAGGAAGAGGAAGTAGAAGCCTCTTTCTGAGTGAAACGTCGCAGAAGTCCAGACTTGGGAGGAGTCGGGTCTTCAAATCAGATGGAAGTTTGACGTGCAGGGCTTGAGGCTCCAAACGGTCAATCGAGCAAGCAAGATGAACCTCTTAGGAGGTTCGGCCGAAGGTCTGGTCGGAATCGGGAAGGGATTCCGCACGCGAGGAAGCGAGCTCGGGGGCGCGGGAGTCGCTCTTTCTGTTTCCGTTCAGGATGAACCGCACGCGGGGGATAAATCCGCGCTTCTCCCTCTCTCTGTCAGGACGGAAGACACAGGAGAGGAGCCGCACAGTGAAGTCGCACACGCGTGGTCCTTGCTTCCGCCTGGTGGAAACGAGCGCAAGGTATCGTCTTCCCTTTTCTCTCGCTCTCTCGCTCTTTGTCTCTCTGAGTTGCGGGACGGACACGAGCAAAAGAAGAAGAAGCCTCTTTCTTCTCCCTTCGATCTCCCTTTCTACACGGGACGGACAAGCACGCGGGATGCCCATCCTCACTCGAGTATTTTGCCGCAGGAGATAAGAGATCTTCACGCGATCTCTCTGCTGTAGCCGCCCGCGGGAATTGAGGACTGAGGGAAAAACGGCCGCAAAATTTGAAAATCAAACGGATCTTAGCCGTTGATTTCAATTTCAGATTTGGCTATTTGATTTAGCCCAAATTGGACTCGACTCAAATCGATTTGGGTCGATTTGGGTCCGAGCGGGTCCGATCAAGTTAATTTTACGAAATTAAACTTGAATTGACGCCGAATTGTGTCGAAATGCGTCGAATTGAACTCGACGACGCTCGACGGGGCTTGATTGATTCTGAATTGGATTAATTTGATTTAAATTAAATCAAATTGATTTAATTTAATTAAATCGAGGCTTGATTTGAGTCAATTTCGTCTTGACGACCTTCGATCGAATCGATCGAGCGAAAAAGTACGTCAACAAAAGGACCCCCAATATGTGTGGTGAACGAATAGAAGTACGCCACACATATTGGCGTTGACCAAATAATGATCAAGCAAGATTTTCCAAATCAAATAGGGTATGATTTGAGAGAGAAAGAGAGATCTATGGAAGCCTAAACTTAGATTTAGGCAAGATCTACAAAGGTAAGAAGATTTCTATCTATCACCTTAGGGAAAGAGTTTTAGGTTACTCTTGGAAGAGTGTTTAGAAGCATTTTGGCAACTTCTAAAGAGGTCTCTAAAGACATTTGATATCCTTAAAGAGAATTTGATAGGAATAGAAGTATTTTGGCAACTTCTACAAAGAATTCTAGAGATATTTGGCATTTCTAGAAACGATTTTGGATCCATTAGAAGTATTTTGACAACTTCTAAAAGGGATTTCTAAAGATATTTGGTATCTTTAGAAAGAATCTGATTTTCTTAGAAGAAATTTTATAACTTCTAAAAGAGCTTAGGGATATCTTTCTATCACCTAAAGGTTAGGGGTATTTTGCTACCACCTACAAGATTTTCAAGGATATTTTGGCTATCACTTGAAAAGATTAGAGACATTTGGTGTCTCTAAAAGGTCTTAGGGATATCTTGCTATCTCCTAAAAGTTAGGGGTATCTTGGCTACCACCTAAAGAGTTCTCAAAGATATTTTTACTATCATTTGAAAGGGGTTAGGAATATTTGTTGTTTCCTAAAAATCAAAAGGCATTTGGCACCTATTGAAAAGCTCGAAGATGTATTTTGGCAACCATCTAGAGGTAAAGTTTATCTCGTCTTGGTGAGATAAAACTCAAAAGAGCTTAGGCTAAGAGTATTTTGGCTACTACTTAAGCCTTAAAGATTTTTGATATAAGATTATCTATTTTGGCTAGATCAATCTTAACATTTGGGAAGACTAAAGGGTGTTTTGGCAACCACTAGAAGTCTAGATTTGGGTAGATCTATGATGTTTAATTTGGGTAGAAACAAGATCTAAAGGAATGAGCTAGGAGAGACCTTAGAAGGTTTGAATTCTACCTAAACTCAAAAATTGAACGAAGACTCCTATTTGGGGAATCTACACTTAGCATTTGGTACTAAGATTTGCATTTGACTTTCATTTGAAGAAAGATAAATTTGAACTTTCCTTTCGGGGAAAGAAAGAGATGAACTTTCACTTGGAGAAAGATGAACTTGACTCTCTTTTTAGAGAAAATTTGGATTTTCTTTCCTTTTGGGGAAAGGGTGCATTGCCTTTCCTTTTGGGGAAAAGATGAAAGATTTGAAAGTTTGGACCGAGATATTTTAATAATCCGGACCCAGTCCACAACCGGATGAAAAGAACATTTCCACTTGAAAGAAACATTCATTCATTGAAATTTAAAATTTGGATACAATCAATTGTAATATTTCTTGAGGTAACGCCCATTGATAGGCAACATAGGCCGTTCACCATTACAATCAACCAACTGGTAAGATCCACCTTGATAGGCCTTCTCTACTACAAAAGGGCCTTCCCAAGTAGGTTCGAACTTGCCGCCTATTTTACGGTGGGCTATAATCGGTCTGCAAAGAACTAGGACCAAGTCGCCAACCTTGAAAGTCCTAGGACGGACCAATTTATCGTGGGCTTGAGCCATGCGGGCTCGGTACAACTCGAGGTTCTGTTGAGCAAGCAAACGCTTCTCATCTAAACCATCAAGTTCCTCCAACCTTAGTTGGGCATTTTGCTCACTTGTAACTTCATTGTTTATTGCAATTCTAAGAGATGGGAGCTGTAACTCCAAAGGGAGAACCGCCTCCGCTCCATAGACTAGAGCAAACGGAGTGGCCTGTGTTGGAGTTCTATATGTGGTCCGATAGGCCCACAATGCCTCCACCAACTTTTCATGCCATTGACGTTTGTTCTCGTCTAAGGTTTTCTTTAACAACTGAACTAATGTCTTGTTGAAAGCTTCAGCCAATCCATTAGCTCGAGGATAGTATATCGTACTATACCTCCAATCAATGTTATGTTTGCTAACAAATTGATTAAGCTTGGTACTCTTAAAAGCAGGACCATTATCAGATATGATTCGACGAGGAACGCCAAACCTGTATACGATATGGTCCTTCAAAAATTGTAGTACATGGCTAGTTTTGACTTCTCTTAGTGGTATGGCTTCAGCCCACTTCGAGAAGTCGGTGGCAGCAAGTATAAACCTATGACCCCTCGAGGATGGGGGGTCAATAGGCCCAACAATATCAGTTCCCCAGCTTTCAAAAGGCCAAGAGGCTATTGTTGGATGCAAAACATTAGGTGGTTGATGCAAAACTACCCCATGTACTTGGCATTGATGGCATTTTCGTGCTATTTCAACACAATCTTTAATCATTGAAGGCCAATAGTACCCAAGCCTTTTAATTTTCAATTTCATTTTGGGGCCCGATTGGTGGGCGCCACACAACCCCGCATGTACCTCGGTCACTATCTTATGGGCTTCATCTTTTGCAAGACATCGCAACCACATTTGGTCAAATGACCGCCGATACAACGTGTTGTTAATCAGTGAAAATGACAATGCTCTATTCTTTATTTGGTGAGCAACAGACTTTTCCTTTGGTAGTTTACCATTTTGGAGATAATCAATGAATGGTTGGCGCCAATCATCTTCATCATCTACCACAAATGAAAACTCACCAAAAGAAGAAGGTTCGTTCAATTTTTCAAAATCAACAGGAGACAAAATTTGACGATTTTGAACTTCTATTTGGACCGAAACCTTTTCGGGGCATGACATTTCTTTAGCAAGCTTTGCTAGAACGTCCGCCGTAGCATTTTTGACCACGCGGTATTCTAACCAAAGTTGCACTAGGAATTTGCCCAAACAATTTCATGGCATACGAGTGGTATTTGAGCAAGTTGGGTTTCAAAACTTTGTATGTTCCCGCAACTTGGTTAATCACCAACTGTGAATCGCCATAAATTTTGATATTTCTAATTTCCATCGATATTGCTAATTCTAAACCAGTTATCAGAGCTTCATATTCTGCCTCGTTATTTGTACAAGGGTCCGATAAACTGTAAGAATATCGCAATATGGCTTTATCAGGTGTTATGAATATCAAACCAACTCCAGCTTTACCGGGGAGAAGGGTCTGTGGTTCAGTACCTCTTTGGAAAGAGGCCGCACCATCAAAATACAACTCCCAAGCAGGGCTTTCATGGTTATCCAAACTCATTATTTGTTCATCAGGAAGATCGTCGTTCAGGGGAGATCCTGCCGGTATTGGGTGTGCTGCTAGGAAATCAGCAAGAGCTTGTCCTTTTATAGCACGTTGAGGAGTGAAAGTGATATCGAATTGAAGTAGTATCATGGCCCACCTAGCTAAGCGTCCTGAGAGTGTTGGACGGGTCATGAGGTACTGAAGGGGATTGACCTTAGAGATCAGATTGACTTTATGAGAGAGCATGTAATGCCTAAGTTTTTGAACAGCAAAAATAAGGCACAAGCAATGCTTCTCAATGGAAGGGTAATTCATTTCAGTAGGGATCAGACGTCTGCTCAAGTAGTATAGGGCATTCTCTTTTCCTTCATTGTTGGTTTGGGCCAACAAAGCTCCAAGAGATTCATCTGATGCTGCAGTATAAAGAATTAATGGCTTCCCCGGAAATGGGAGCGGCCAAAACTGGAGGTGACAAAAGATAACGTTTTATACTATCAAAAGCTTTTTTTGGCAGCTATCATCCCAATAGAATTCTGAATCTTTCTTTGAAAGGGCTGCAAAGGGTTGGCATCTACCGGACAAAATTGGATATAAAGCGTCTTAGATATGCCAACCTACCTTGGAAAGATCTTAATTGAGTAAGACTTCTAGGAGGTTTCATTTCTAATATCGCTTTGATTTTAGTAGGGTCAATTTCGATGCCACGGTGTCGAACAACAAACCCAAGGAACTTCCCTGAAGTTACCCCAAAAGCACATTTCAAGGGATTCATCTTGAGGTCGTACCGACGAAGCCGTTCAAACACGACCCTTAAATCAAACAAGTGATCTTCTCTTTCTTTGCTTTTGACCACGAGATCATCGATGTAGCATTCAACTTTGTCATGAATGAGTTCATCAAAGATTCTGGTCATTGTGCGCTGGTAGGTTGCACCAGCATTTTTAAGGCCAAAAGGCATGACCTTATAGCAGTATATTCCAATGGGTGTTCTAAAAGCAGTGTACTGCTCGTCCTCCGGGGCCATTTTGATTTGGTTGTACCCCGAGGACCCGTCCATAAAGGAAAAGAGACCGTGAGAAGAAGCAATGTCAATCATGAGTTCAGGGATTGGCAATGGGAACTCATCTTTAGGACATGCTTTATTCAAGTCTCTAAAATCGACACATACGCGAATCTGTCCATTCTTTTTCTTAACGGGGACAACACTGGCTAACCAAGAGGGGTATTTTTCCTCTCGAATAAAACCAGCTTCAAGTAATTTCTTTACTTCTTCAATCACTTGTTGTTCTATCTCCAAACGCATCCTTCTAGGAGCTTGTTTGACTGGAACAACGTTCGGTTGAATGGCAAGTTTGTGGACCGCTATGTCTGGATTTAATCCGGGCATTTCATCATAACTCCAAGCAAAACAGTCCTTAAACTCTGTCAGGAGTTGTACCATACCATTGGCATCATTTTCATTTAACAAAGCACTTATAAAAGTGGGGCGTGGATTTTCTTCAGTGCCCAAATTGATTTTCTTTCAATTCATCAATCGTTGATTTGATTTCCTCCTCAAATTCAGGGGGTGCATCCCTAATTTGAAGGTAATCTGGGTCGTTGCTAGCCTCTAAACATAACCTCTCAACAGCGTTGTAGGTTTCTGTAAAGATCATATCAACTTCCAGATTATTGGTAATAACCAAACAGTATTCAGCGTCATCTATTGGTCCGACAGTACCAAAGCCAATACCATATTTATTCTTTTTCAATTTGTATTTAGAATTCCACAAATTTTCATGTTGTTTGGCTTCGCCTTTGGACCACATAGAAGGAGCAAAACCTCTTTTAATCAAACTTTTTACACCAGCGGGATACCAATCAAAAGGTAGTTCTACCATTTCATTCAAAGAAAGATCCTCAAGTTCTACACCCACTTCTGAACTTGAGGGTTGTTTGTGCTTTATAAAAGACACGCTTCTTCCCCACCTCTTCTTCTAAATTAGGTGCAACACATACATTTAAATCATCCACTTTGCTTTCAGACAAAGGGGTTAAAGTCTTTACAAACTCATTTAACTTTTCAAATGTAGTGAAATTGGACACCTCCTCTTTCTGAGAGTTGTCCTCATCACATAGAAAATTTTCTTTAATGTTCCAAATAGGCTTTTCAGTAATCACCCATTTTGAAGCAGCATCTTTTGAACTACCCACCACATTTGGCTCAGCTTTTGAATTGGAACCTGAGCCTACATGAGTGATGGGCCTTCTAGAGGTAGGTGGTGGAGATGAGGCATTGGTGGCCCTCATTCTCCACCCATCTTGGCTTCTACCTCCTCTACCACGATCTCTCCCACGAGCACGTTGTGCCATCCTACCTCCTCGTTGTGTTGAAGGAGGGGCAGGATTCCATCTAATCTTTTCCTCAAGCTCCTCTTCAAGGTGCTCTTGGACAAGTGTTGGAGACTTTTCCTTAGGTGCACTAGTTCCTACTTGATCTTCAGTTGATACCACAGATCTAGAAAACACTGATAGCCTCTTTGGAACATAATAAGAAGCATCTTCGTATTTCCCAACTTCATGCACACTAAATGGTTTCAAATCTCCCTTTATGCAGTACTCTACACCATTCCTTTCATATTTCATGCATTGGTGTAGAGAGGAAGGAACCATTTTGTATTCATGGAGCCAAGGCCTACCAAGAAGTGCTTTAAACGAAGTTTCAGACTCAATGATATGGAATTTAGCCTCAGTTCTCAAATCCTCTATCAAAAGAGAAAGAGTGACAGAGCCTAAAGCCCTTTGCCCCTTTTCATTGAAGCCACGCAACATCATTTTGTCAGAACTTAGTTTTTGCGTGTCAACATTGAGATGGGCCAAAGTTCTTAGGCTCATTATGTTGACCGATGCACCCGGATCAACAAGCACTCTATTCAACTTGAAATTGTCAATGTCAACAGTTATATAAAGTGGGCGATTATGATCTGAAGTACCTAGAAGTAAATCCTCATCAGAAAAGGTTACTCCAGGTACTTCTTTGAAGTGTAGAGCCTCCTCAAAGGAACACTCTGCGAGTTGAGCCAAACAAATTTCAGGATCAAGCAAAGCCTTGACCAAAGCCTCTCGCATTTTAGGAGAAAGCACGAGAGCATCATATATGCTCAACCTCGCAGGTAGTTTCCTAAGGTGAGCTAACACATTATAATCCACTTTTGGTGGTCCACCACCCACTTTCTCTTGTGGAGCAAGTGTTGGTGGAACCACGCCCTCATTTTGTTTGACAGGTTCTTTTCCCTTATCTTTCTTGGATGCCATTGGAGATGGTACAACACGACCACTTCTGAGATTAATTTCTGTTACTTCTTCAGGCTCAGAAGTTGAGGTCACATCAACCAAAACCTCAGAATCTGATTCTTCTTTAACTTGATTTGTCTCTAAATCAGGTGACTCGGGCTCAATGACAATCTTTACTCCCTGCATTTTGTACACGGGTAGATCATCATCAGAACTAGATTCACATGATTCAGGCAATTGAGAAGACTCAGACACAGGTAGTTCATTATCAGATTCAAAATGGACAGATTGCACGTACGCGGAAGGATAGTTCATTTCACTAACACCCTTTGGAACATACATGAAATCAGAAAAGGGTAAGAGGCTTGGGGGATTTCCCCTTGCCATTTGGAATGATAACTTGCTTGATTTTAGGAAATGGTTCTTCTTTTTTCTTTCCCTTCACCATTGAAACTCTCTTTTCAAGAAGTTTCAAAGGTGAAGGACCCTTTTCCCTCCATTGAGTTATTTGGAGGAACTCCAAATGCCTTTTTTATGGGCATTTGAGTTCCTTTTGGAAACTCCAATGGGGTGTTGGGTAACTTATTTAGCATTTTCAAAGAAGATCTGGACAAGAACAACTGCCAACCCTCTGCATCTGTAAGCAACTCAAGACTGCCCTTCTGGTTAAACACTGTTGGAGGGGAAACTGTAGTGGCTGACTCTGTTTTCTGCCCCTTAGTAGGGATGACCTCCACATGAATAACCTTAGCCGACCCTTGTGAGGGGTTTGCTAGGTATGCATTAGGAATACTCATCCTACCAGACTTGTACTCACTTTCAACCCAATCTTTAAAGACATAGCAATCTTCTAGAACATGACCCAACATTCTGTGATAAGGGCAATAGTTTGGCTCATTGCTCTTATCAACATCTGCTGGCCTTTTGGGTTTGGGGGGAGTTGGAAGTTATCATCTTGGATCAAAGACTTAAAGATTTTCTTTGTGGCATCTCTCCTAAAAGAGTACTGTTGGTTAATCTTTTCTGTCAATCCCCTAGGATCGGGCTTTTTGGCTACCCTATCCTTATCTTTTCTAGGCTGCTGCTCAGTAATCTTTCTAGGCTGCTGCTGCTCAGTAATTTGAATCTGCTTTCCCTTCTGAAATGATAATGCTGACACACTGCCCTTTCTTTCAATTGGTTTCTGCTTGAGTTTCTTGGCTTGGTCACCATTACTGTTATCTTTAAGGAATGACAACTGAGATGCTTCAGATTGCAAGCCAGAAGCTTTACTAATTAATTTTTCAAAAGTCCTAATAGTAAACCCTTTAAGAATGAGTGCTATAGGACCATGAATATTCCTTAGTAAAATTTCTATGGCATGCTGTTCTTGGAGTTGTGGTTCACATTTTAGGCTAAGGTTTCTCCACCTAAGAATGTAATCCACCAACCCCTCATTTGGCTTTTGCCTTTCCACCACAAGGTCTCCCACTGTAACATGATGTTGGGCCCCCGCAAATCTCTTTACAAACAAGGATTCCAACTCTGAAAAGGTCTTTACTGAACCATTTGGCAACTCAGCGTACCAGTCAAAAGCCACCCCTGAAAGACTGCTCACAAACTGTCTGAAGAGGAGAGCGTCACTGCCACCCACATTACAACACCCAGCTCTGAAGTGAGCCAAATGTTGACGTGGGTTTCCTATACCATTGAAGAGCTTGAAGGAAGGGGAAAACAAAACCTTTGGGGTACTGTACCAAGTCAAACTCCTCGGGATAAGGTCTTCCTCTTTGAATAGAGTGACCTCCTTTCCCCTGTGCTATAGACTCCTTGATTTGCTGATTGATGAAATCCTTCAAATCTTCCTTTGAAGGTTGGAGATTTACTGACCCAGGCTCATTCTTCTCCTGACTCCCAATATCCTCATCAACTTGTACTACCTCCTTAGTCTTTTCTGCACTAGTGGAGGGTTTATCAATTGTGTTTGGGGCCTTTTGGGGACCCAAAAGCTGAGTAGTAAGGGCAGTCATGGCGGAAGCCATCTCATCTAATCTCTTAGCCATATCACTAAGCTGAATGTCTTTATCTTTCAACTGTTGTAGCAAGGCACGGATCTGGGGATTTTCACTCCCTTCCTCCTCCACTGGCACCTCCAACAACTCATCTGTATGAGGGTCTCCTGGAAGAGAGGATCATCTTCTGCTATAGTGGAGAACAAAGATATCCTCCTCATCCATAAGATCATCCTCATCAGGATTAAAATTTTCAACCAATTTTTTATAATTTTCCTCTTCCTCCTTTTCTCTCCTTTCATCCTCATCGATCTTTCTAAGGCTTTCTTTCAAGTAATCCATCATTTCCTCAATGGTTTTGCCTGTTGAAGGGTTGACATGAGAAGGATGATATTCTTCATAACTATTCACTTCCATGGGTGCTTTCCCTTTATCATCGGGATCAATATGAGTGGAAGAAGAAGAGTGTACCTTTGATGGAGCCACCACCTTGGGTCTCCATTCTTCCTTCACCCCAGATGAGGAGGTATGGGATTTTTTGTGTCCCAAGTTTACCTCATCTAAAGGTGGAGTCTGAATGTGACCCCCTAGAGTGTGGCTCATCATAAGGAATAGGAGGTTGGTCTTCTTTTGGAGACCTCCTAAACCTAGTAGGTACATCAGATATAACAGAACTAGAAAGAGAAGTCCGAGGGACCACTTGGCGATCAGGGTGATCAACCTTTGGTCTGCCACGAGCCTCAGGTAGCGGTGCTGAATAGTCAACCAAAACAATCTGCTCACTAGTTGCCCTCTCCTGACGAGGCCCAGAATTGTACCCATCTGTCAAAGCTGACACTGCTGGCTGCCTAGAGAATCGGCGCCTATCCCTTTGGGATGGTTCTACAATCAATCTACTATCTTCAGGATCTCTATCCTCTTTCAGAAGTAGCTTAGCAAAATCTTTAGTGATTGTATTTTTCATGGCTTTAATCACTTCTTCTTTCGTAGTATGCATGTGATCAGCAACCCTTTGAAAAATTCTTCTTATTCCCTTCTCCCACTTCTTTGTCATCTCATCAGGAGTACTTTCAGAAACTCTAAGTGGAGGTCTAGGGGGCGGTGTAACTATCTTCTTAACATCCTCCTCTCCCCTAGACAAAGAAAGAGGATAAAACCTACTCCCCTCAGCTAATGGAGAGAGGTCCATCATCTCAGAATCCCGCTCAGCTTTTTCTTCCCTTTCCTTTCTCTTCTTATACCTCCTATATTTGTTCCTTTTCTGGGATCTAGTAAGGAGGTAGGTAGAACTGCCCCCTTCCTCAAACTGACTGAACTGGAAAGGACCCTCAGACCTAGGGACACTTGGAGCAACTACCACAGACTGAACTGGCTCAGGTTCTTTCTTAACAAACTTCTGCTTATGCAACATTGGAGTCAAAGCTGTTTGTCTTTCATCTGATTTCAGGACCTTAGGGAAGGTCAATCTATTAAAAACAGAAGGTCGAGAGGCTAAGGCTTTTGGGGAGACCTCAGCCACCCTCTTCCTACTATCCTGAGTAGGTGACCTCTCCCTAGTAGGCAGGTTTATTTCTAACACCTTCTTTTCAGATGAAGGTTGGTTTTCCAAAGTCCTAGCTTCAGAGGGTGTAGGACCTTGGAAAATAACCTCCATATCCTCAAAACCCTGCCCAAATTTGATCATGTCCCCAGGAGCAAAGCGGGACTGATCAAAAGACAACTGTAACTGATCACCAAACTTAAAAATCAGTCTGCCTTCCATATCTGCTCTACTGAATTTCTAAGTGACTGAATCCCAACAGATATCCTGAAAAATCAAAATTTCTGACATCAATCCCTCTGTTGTATCTTTTTGAACCCAATTATCATGATATCAACCAAACATTGCACTTTTTCTGGGTTTTCTGACCACTGACTTGAATCACTGACTACCCATAACTGTGACCCGGATTTTGGTGAAATGATAAAGGAAATTGAAAGATTTTGGAAGGTCACACCATTTAACATTGTTTGGTTGTAAATTTCTTACAACCACAACAATTATGATGTGGGAGAGAATTTGAGATTGAATGTTAGATAATGTTGAAGTTTTATTTGAAAACGATTGGTTTGGAAAACCAAAGTTCATCTTTCTCATTTTTTGAAAGTTCATTTGAAACATTTTGTTTTGCATTTGCTTGTATTGGAACCATTCAACCCAACATTTGAAATTGGGAGAGGTAAACAATACAACATTGATTTTGCAAATGCCATTTAGCCAAAATTTAGGATGACTTAATGAAAACCACTAGTTTAGATGAAAAGAGACATCCTCCCCAGCGGAGTCGCCAGAAAATCTGTTGGAGAATTTTTGTATCCTCAAACGGATTGCATATTTTATAATCGGGTGCGGCATAAGAATACGATATATTACCCCGGAGGGTAAAAATATCATCTCCTTATGGACTCAATCATAAAATTTACAATTATTTAACAGAGATTCCCCCACTCGATGTTTGGTCGAGCGGGGTTTATTTATTTCTGGGGTACAGACATCCCATAGGGGCAAGCCCCTATGGTTAATTACATCCCAAATTTGATTTGGGAACACTTTTGATTAAACTAGTGGTTTTGCTTTCTTTAGAAGTCATTTAAATGTTGGCTAAAATTTGATCTTTGTTGTTTTAAAATCCATGAAAGTCTTGATTAAAGGGTTTTGGGCCTTTAGGAATTTCAAGGAGTGGATCAACTTAGATTTAGATTTTTTTGGAATGAAGTCCAAGAGAAGGTGAAGTAGGAGCACTTGATTCTGAGGGAAACTCAGAGGTGCTCGGACTATCCTATGTTGGGCTTTACATTTTAGCAACCTAATTTTGGTTTAAGTTGATATTTTATTAGAAGATTGGGGCTTACATTCCAACAACACTTGTTGGAGGAATTGCCCGAAAGTTGAGGGCTTATAGGGTGATTTGGAATCAACCCGTGCCTCAGACCCTAAGACTAAGGTGAGGACTACCGAGAGGTAGTGCCTCGAACCTAGATCTAACGAGTACAAAGAGGGACTTACAAGCTACACCTCACAAGAGGCATAGCCCGCCCGACCTCTGGATTTATTGCCCCGCCTGGAAGGGACTACCAGCTAACCCTCCTAATCGCTTTTAAAACCATGTTTCCGGTCTTGATGCAAATGTAGAGTGGTAGGGGTCATTTTTATTTAGAAGGTAGGACTTATAGCTTGGCTTTGAGGCCAAGATGCCTTAGCATGTGGGGTATGCAGATGCTGACTCACAAAAAGAAAGATTTTGTTATCTAGTCCTTAAGTGAAGGCATTCTACATGTGACACATTTTTGGCTATGCATGATTGTTTTAATTTTTAGAAAACTTAGCTCCTTGAAGGGAGCCATGCAAGACTTTCTTACTTATTAGAAAATCGTGAAGCCTAAATCAATTTTTAGATTGATTACATTTTAATGAGTAGAAATCTTATTTTTGTATCCTAAGAGCCTAACGTGACCAAGTCCAAGCCACACCCACAGAAACAAAAGAAGAAGCCTAGGAAAAACATGCTTTTCTAATGCACACCCAGTAAACACTTCAATACATGCTTTTGTATGTAAATAAAGACAGAAATGTAATTAATGTCCCAGTTATTACAAACATGTTTGGCAGCTGAGTTGCCTGCCATTATACAACCCAGTCAAATTAGTTACAGACTCTACTTGTGGGGTCTTCAAGCTTTACAAAAGTTCTTTAGGCTTCATCATCTTCTTTGCTCCCTTCCTTTGCTCCGAACCCCCACAAGTTTTACATCCTATTTCTACCAAATACATGATAAAAAAAAGACTCAAATCTGCAAAACAGAGTTAGGAGGCAGTTTATATAGCAAAAATATTATCATCTCAAAATTGGCCTAGCACTTAGAGCGCTAAGCACTAGGCCCCTACTTCTACCCTATTGGCCACATCTTTTGGGGGGGGGTTTAAGCAGTACCTGTCATGCAAGCAGTTTATTATTATTTATGAGCGCCCCCCCTACTTTTAGATATGGCCACCTGCACAGAAAAGCATTTACATCTCTATACTAACCACTTAAGGGCAAGTGCCCACACGCAGACAATCCAAGGGCAATCAATCCACAACATCAATCACATGCGCACACAAAGAAAAATCCTAATCCTAGCATGCCTAAGGGGCTGTGCACCTAAGTGTGTGAGGCTCGTGTGGTATGTCACACTAAAGATCCTCCTAGAGTTTGGGTCTAAGGAAGGTGCCCAACATGTAATTTTGGATTACATGTCGAGGGATTCTTCTTAGCTTTTGGAGCTAAAAAGAGAAAGGTAGAAATTCGTCGTTTAGCTTTTGGGCTAAATGTTGGAAGGATTCTCCTTAGCTTTTGGAGCTAAAGAGAGGGGAAAATCTCCTACAACTTTGGAGTTGAAGGAGAGAGAACCTATAGCTTTTGGGCTCAGGTATTACATCTTTTAAGGCTTTTAGAACCTATAAAAATGAATGGAGATTAGTAGCTTTGAGGCTACAAATCAAAAAGATGTCTCCTTGAATCGTTATTTTCAAGGAGTTGGGTTTCATTTGCTTAATTTGGATTAAGCAAATAAAGTTGAATCACTTATTGAGTTTGGTCCAATAAGTGAGAAAGATTTGTAACTTTGGGGTTACGAATCAAGAGAGACTATCATTGAACTCTTATGTTCAATGATGGGTATTTAATTTGCTAAGTTTAGGTTAAGCAAACATAAGAAGATGATGTGTAGATTTGGGCCTACACATCAAGGATTCTTTGAACTTTTGGGTGTCCAAAGAGAGGAACTCATTCACCTAATTTGGATTAGGAGAATGAAGGGAAACTAGGATTTGATTCATTTGCTTAATGTGGAATTATTTGTTGAATTTGGTTCAACAAACAAATGATTTTGGATTGGATTACTTGTTGATTTTGATTCAACAAATAGGAGATTTGGGTAAGACTTTCATACAACTTTTGAGTCGTAGAAAGAAGAAGAGAAGATGCAACTTTAGGTTGCAAGCTTCTAAAACCTCTTTAAACACTTGGAGTTCAAAGAGGGGAATTCATTCTCCCAACTTGGGTTTGAGATCATGAAGATGGATTTGGAAACTCTCCTACAATCTTGACTTGTAGGAAAGAGAAAGGGAAATGCAACTTAGAGGTTGCAAATCATGAATGCCCTTGAACATTTTGTATTCAAAGAGAAGTAACCATTCACTTATTTTTATATTAAATGAATGGGAAAGTTTCTTTGAATATATCCGATGTCCAAAGAAAGAGATAAACATTCACTTAATTCAAATTAAGTGAATGGTGGAGTATTCCTAAGAGTCAAATCCCAGAGGCTTTGCTTATATTCTTTTGAGCCTTTCTAGAGATCGTTTGAGAATCTCTACATAGGCTTTAAAGACCATTAGCAAAGAAGGCATTTGTTGCCTTATGCTCCAACAAAGAAAATGAAGGAATTCAGACCGCAACTCTGAATTTGTTTGTAACTTTTTAGGCCCCTCTAGAGGTCATTTGGGCACCTCTATATGGGCTTTGAAGGTTACTAACAAAGGAAACATTGTTGGTTTTGTGTTTCCAACAAATGTAGAGAGAAAACTTAGATTTTGGTTCTAAGTTTTGCATGTATCCTTTTAGGCCCCTCTAGAGGTCATTTGGGCACCTCTATATGGGCTTTGAAGGCTACTAGCAAAAGAAAAAATTGTTGGTTTTGGGCCAACAAATGTAGAGAGAAAACTTAGATTTTGGCTCTAAGTTTTGCAAAGATCCCTTTGAACATAAAGATGTTCAAAGAGCTCGAAGGGAGGTATGCATTCTTCTAGCTTGGAGTCTTGGAAGAATAAGCGGGTCTCCTACAATTTGGATTTGTGAAATGTGAGAGAGAGGTAATGCAATCTAGATATTGCAAGATTGAAAGAGATCATTTGAACTTTTGGTGTTCAAATAAATTTCTCCATTCACTTAATTCAAGTTAAGTGAAAGGATAAGGTAGACTAGGATTTAGATCCCAAGTCCAAATGAGATATTCATTTGTTAGCTTCATGTTTAAACAAACGAAAAGGAAGAACTTAGAAATTGGTTCTAAGCTCAAAGATCTCATGTGACAGTAGATGGAAGTTTTAGAAAGCTTCAAGTTGGTACACATAAAAGAAGAGATGATGTTGGGTTGTTGATTTTTGTCTCAACAAAAGAGAGATGGTCTAGGATTTGTTCCTAAAGTCATGATGATTGAAGTTGATGGAATATCTTGGAGCCTTGAGGAAACTCCAAAAATATCCAAAGTGAAGGGTGATGCTTGTTGGCACTCATGCAACATGGAACTTGGAACTTTGAGGAAGTTCCAAGTGTCAAACTTGAAAGGTTTTCTAAGTCAATTTTGGTATGATCTAGAGGATTTGAGAGATCTTAGAGATACCCTAAAGATCGATTTCATAAGCTCTATCAAGAACCTAAGAATATGCATGCAAGATTCACCATTTTTTTTTGTTTGAGATGTTTGATCATTTCAATTGCTAAACACTAATTAACTTGCAAAAATTTCATTGAACATGTTTATCAACTTCATCTCATACTTGTTTCATAAGTATTTGGAGATTTGATAAGCATGTTAGTAAATTTACAAATCTTTAAATGCATAGCAATATAAAATATTTACTTCTATTCTTATTTTGCAAGACATTGTATACAAACTTGATCAATTATGCTCTCTTTGTGGGATTTCAACATAAGCCTTGGAAGGTTAATGTGCAATCTCACAACATGAGAGGCTCACCAAATTGATTAAATTTGCTTCCAAATATTTGCAAAGCATCCAAAAAAAAAATTTACAAGCTTCATCACATAAAAGAACTTTGCATTTACAAATTATTTTTTTTGCAATCTAAGCTTTGAAATAAAGATGCATAAAATCAAATAAATTGAAGCTTGCAAACTCTTTTCTACTTTAAGGTGTTAGAAGCATGGGCAAACATCTCTAGTCCTAGAGATTTCATAAGTTGAAGTGCTCATTTGCTCTCATTTCCATGAGTTTCACAAGACACCCAAAATGGATTTCTAAAAGCTTTACTAATCCTAGGATTTGCAACATGAACCTTTGGAGATTCATGTGAAATCCTACAAGAAGTGTGCCAAGGATTTAAAAACCCGTCTAGAAATGCATTCTTGTGCATTCATGAAAGCCATGGATAATATACAAGTTAGCAAATATGAAATCCCAAATTTCGTGTAAGTTTCGTTGTGACACTTAATCAAGTGGGGAAACATGTCTCATGATGCAAGGAAATCTACGCCTCAACATTCGTTTTGGGAAGGGAGAATGTCACATAGCTTAAGGTTATTGATAGGTGGAAGTTTGGAAGATGATATGAATGCTAAAGCATGCACTTGAGAGGCATTAGACACAAATCCAACACTTCTACACGCATTAACATCCTCTACGGATTCTCACATGAGAACCAACAACGAAAAATAACCAAATTTTCGCTGTTTTACAAAGAGGACAGCCGTCAAGGGATTTTGGGGAACCAAAAATCAAAGTTTCTAAGGACCTAAAGCTTTTGGATCGTCAAACACATTGCATTGGCTTTGGAGCCTTAAGGTTTTGCCTAAGTTTTAAGGATTTTACCACACCCGGTTTGTCCAAGCGCTCCAAACCAATGTCCAAGCTGCTGTCCAAGAAGTTCCAGAGGTCGCCGCTGCTGTCCAAGATGATTCGAAGGCTCCAAACTGCTGTTTGGAAGGTTTAGGAGCCTCCGTTTGCTGTTTGGGAGCTTCAAACAGCCTCCGACTCGCCTCGAGGTCGTCGGAATTGAAGGAAGAGGAAGTAGAAGCCTCTTTCTGAGTGAAACGTCGCAGAAGTCCAGACTTGGGAGGAGTCGGGTCTTCAAATCAGATGGAAGTTTGACGTGCAGGGCTTGAGGCTCCAAACGGTCAATCGAGCAAGCAAGATGAACCTCTTAGGAGGTTCGGCCGAAGGTCTGGTCGGAATCGGGAAGGGATTCCGCACGCGAGGAAGCGAGCTCGGGCGCGGGAGTCGCTCTTTCTGTTTCCGTTCGGGATGAACCGCACGCGGGGGATAAATCCCGCTTCTCCCTCTCTCTGTCAGGACGGAAGACACAGGAGAGGAGCCGCACAGTGAAGTCGCACGCGTGGTCCTTGCTTCCGCCTGGTGGAAACGAGCGCAAGGTATCGTCTTCCCTTTTCTCTCGCTCTCTCGCTCTTTGTCTCTCTGAGTTGCGGGACGGACACGAGCAAAAGAAGAAGAAGCCTCTTTCTTCTCCCTTCGATCTCCCTTTCTACACGGGACGGACAAGCACGCGGGATGCCCATCCTCACTCGAGTATTTTGCCGCAGGAGATAAGAGATCTTCACGCGATCTCTCTGCTGTAGCCGCCCGCGGGAATTGAGGACTGAGGGAAAAACGGCCGCAAAATTTGAAAATCAAACGGATCTTAGCCGTTGATTTCAATTTCAGATTTGGCTATTTGATTTAGCCCAAATTGGACTCGACTCAAATCGATTTGGGTCGATTTGGGTCCGAGCGGGTCCGATCAAGTTAATTTTACGAAATTAAACTTGAATTGACGCCGAATTGTGTCGAAATGCGTCGAATTGAACTCGACGACGCTCGACGGGGCTTGATTGATTCTGAATTGGATTAATTTGATTTAAATTAAATCAAATTGATTTAATTTAATTAAATCGAGGCTTGATTTGAGTCAATTTCGTCTTGACGACCTTCGATCGAATCGATCGAGCGAAAAAGTACGTCAACAAGTAGATAATTATATAACAAAATAATAATAATAATAATAAAGAAATCATAAAAGAGTCACATAAACCTTAATTGGAAATAATGGAGTCACAAATCAAGATAACACAAGCCGGATACATAGGAGTCATCGAGAAGCCATAAATCCCTCAACAAAATAAACAAAATTGCAGCTGACAACATCAGAGAATCAATCAAATAGATGAAAGCTGCAAGTAACCAAAATAGGCGACCATTGCAGGTAGCCAAAACAGGGTATCAACCACAAAAATCAATATTAGGTACTCTTGGCAACGGTAAGAAAGGGATACAGGTACAAATCAAACTTTCATAACAAGGAGACATCTAAAGCATATCCATACAATCCACTATCGAAATTTAAATCAGTAAAATAAACTAAATTTCAACTAAAAGTTCAACTTTTTTATTTACCATCAAAGCTCAAATATTAAGTTTTCAAAGACTCCACGCCATATTTGCATACGATGTATTAATGACAACAAAAAATTACTTGAGCTCATTTGTAAAGATTTCTCATTGCGCGATAGGCAAGGTTCTAAAGTAATTGTTTACCTACATCTTTGGGTGATCTTGGAATACACAATCTCAACCAATGGCGAGTGACTTTATTTGCAAAATTAACAAACATACTGATAGGAAATACTTGAAGTATTTCCTATTCACTTTTACAGCAAATCTCCAAGCAAACTGCTGTTCACAGCAGGAAAACAGCAAAAACAGAGGGAAATCCAGGAAAATCTGCGAGAAAACTTGAGAAAAAACTTGTATTTTACTAGTAGATGCAAGAAAGATAGCAAAGATACAAGGATCCTCTATTCGAGAGGAGGACCGCACTCTCCCAATCTCTAGAATTCGATCTAGAGCCCTAGCCACCAAAGAAGAACAAGAAAACTCTCATCAAAATATGACATAACCCTCATCTATCCTTTTCTCCCTCCTTAATGCATACAATTCAAAAATAACATAAAAGGACCTAATTGCCCTTGCTTCCACTCCTTTTGGCTCCAAGATTCAATTTGAAAAACAAGTGGACCCCACCCTATTTCCTCCCTGTTGTTTCCGCCGGCTTCCTTCTCTAGTAAAAAAACTGAGCCGGCCCAATGGATTGGGCCAGCTGGACTGGTCCTCTATGGACCGGTCTAACATTACCGCCCTCCCAAAGAACCACCTTGTCCTCAAGGTGAAAGTCAGGAAACTGTCGCTTCATCCGCTCGTAGGACTCCCACGTGGCCTCGTAGTCAGGGAGGTTCTTCCATTTGATCAGGACTTCTGTGGCTCCATCTGCTTTCTAACGAACCTCCATGAGCTCCAAAGGTTCCAATATCATTTCCATTTCATCTGTTAACGTCCCTTGTAACTCAGAACTAGTAGCATAATCTCCAATGGCTCTCCTTAGCTGGGATACATGGAAAACCGGATGGATCGTCGCTGTCAGTGGTAACTTCAGACGATATGCCACTGCTCCAATTTTCTCCAGTACTTCATAAGGACCGAAGTACCTTGGAGCAAGCTTCTCATTCCTCCAGTTGGCGATCGTTTCTGTCGATATGGACGAAGTTTCAAAAATACCTTTCTCGCCCACCTCAAACTGAATATCCTTCTGAAGCCCATCAGCTTGTTTCTTCATAATCTGTTGAGCCCTCAACAAATGTCTTTTTTAACTCTTCCAGTGTCTTATCCCTCTCCTCCAAATACTCCTCTACTAAAGACACGGGTGTGCTGCTACTCCAAAAATGCACCAAGTGGGGCGGATCCCTTCCGTACAAAACCTTAAATGGGGTCATCTGAGAGGCTGAATGAAAAGAGGTGTTGTACCAGTACTCGGCCCATGATAGCCATTTAGCCCATAGCTTGGGTGTTTCTGATGCGAAGCATCTCAGATAAGTTTCCAAGCTCTGATTGACTACTTCTGTTTGGCCATCCGTCTGTGGGTGGTAAGCCGTACTCCTCTTTAGCACCGTCCCCTGCAGTTTGAACAATTCTTTCCAGAAATGGATGAGGAACACTTTATCTTTGTCTGATACTATCACCTCTGGCACTCTGTGTAGTCTGACTATCTCCTTGATGAAGATTGGCGCTACTGTCACCGCGGTGTATGGATGGCGTAGAGGAATAAAGTGAGCATATTTGCTCAATCTAACCACTACCACCAAAATCACAGTGAATCCCTCAGAGCGGTGTAGCCCATCAATGAAGTCCATAGATATCTCCTCCCAGACTCGTCCTGGTAATGCCAATGGTTGTATTAACCCCCCATGGTGACATAGCTAGATACTTATTTCTTTGGCACACCTCGCATCTGGATACCATCTCTTCCACATCTCTATGCATACCTTTCCAGTACAGCTCCGCCGCTAGTCTCCTGTAGGTTTTTAGCACTCCTGAATAACCTCCTACTGCAGTTCATGGAACTCCTGGAGCAATTATGGGATGTGTACTAATGTTCTGGGTAACACAAATCTCCCCTGGTACAACAATCTCTCCCCCTCCAATGAGTATCCTGAATGGCTGCCCTCTTCCTTCAGTAAGTCAGCTTTGATCTTGCTTAGTTCCTCGTCCTTGGCAGTTTCCTCCTTTATGGCTTCTCAATCTAGCATCATTGTGACTGACACAGCCACTATCTGCAGCTCCCCCATGCACCTGGACAAGGCATCTGCTGCCTTATTTTCTACCCCTGGCCTGTACTGAATCTCAAAATCATACCCGAGCAGTTTGGATAGCCACCTCTGATGCTCCTATGTCACCATGCGCTGCTCCAGCAAATATTTCAGGCTCTGTTGGTCGGTTCTGACGATGAAATGTCTTCCGAGTAAGTAGGGGCGCCACTTATGGATGGCCAAAACAATTGCCATCAACTCCCTCTCAAAGACAGATTTCAACCGGGCTCTGGCAGTCAACACCTAACTGAAATATGCAATGGGCCTGTGACTCTGCATCAGCACTGCTCCTAGTTCGTATCCCGATGCATCTGCCTCCACTATAAAGGCCTGAGCAAAATCCGGTAAAGCTAAGACTGGAATTGTGGTCATAGCTTTCTTCAACTGCTCGAATGCTGTCGTAACTGCCTACCCTCATAAGAACCCATCTTTTTTCAACTGCTCGGTGAGTGGCCAAGCTATAGTGCTGTATCCCTTCACAAATCTTCTATAGTACCCTGTAAGCCCAAGGAATCCCCTCAGCTCCTTTGAATTTTTGGGCAGTGGCCACTTAAGCATGGCCTCAATCTTGGACTAATCTGCTACTACCCCTTCCTTAGATACCACATACCCCAAGTATTCCACACTAGCTTGTGCGAAACAGCACTTCTTCAAGTTAGCCCTCAATTGGTGCTCCTGGAGAACCTCTAACACCTTCTTTAAGTGTCCCCAATGCTCCTCCTCTGTTCTGCTATATATTAAGATGTTATCGAAGAATACCAACACAAATCGCCTGAGATATCGTTTGAAGATCTTATTCATGAGTGCCTGGAACGTGGCTGGAGCATTGGTGAGGCCAAAAGGCATCACTAGGAACTCAATAGTGGCCCTCATGAGTTCTAAAGGCGGTTTTGGACACATCTTCTTTCTTCATTCGTATCTCGTGATATCCTGATTTCAAGTCTATCTTGCTGAAAATCACTGTTCCACTCAACTCATCCAGAAGCTCATCAATCACTGGTATGGGAAACTTATCATGTACAGTTTCCTTGTTGAGTGCACGATAGTCTACACAGAAACGTCAGCTGCCATCTTTTTTCTTCACCAATAGAATAGGACTAGAGAACGGGCTAGTGTTGGGCCTGATAATCCCTACTTCCAGCATTTCTCTGATCAACTTTTCTATTTCATCCTTCTGAATCAGAGGGTAACGGTAAGGTCGTATGCTGACAGATGACACTCCCTCTCTTAAGGTGATGGCATGCTCCTGCTCCCTGGGTGGTGGCAACCCTAGAGGGGGTTGAAAAACCTCCTCGAACTCCTGGATCAAAGGCTGCACAGAGAGAGGTATGTCTCCCCTATCCTCCACACTCACTCCCTCTAATCGGTGTAATTCCACCAAGTAGCCTTCCCCCTCCTGCTGAATTGTTTTGATTAGGGATTTAAGAGAAACCCCTGCCTTGGTCAGCCCTGCATCCCCTTGAATCACCCTCTTTCCTTCCACCTTTCACCAACTCCATCCGCAGCGTGCCCCAATTGACTTTGGCTTCCCCCAAAGTCTGCAACCACTTCATTCCTAGGATGACATCCGTACACCCCAATTCTAGGGGAAGGAAGTCTTCCTTCACTTGTATGCCTTGGATCTTCAGTACCACCCCCCTAACCAGACTCCTCTCCCATTTCCATCTTCATCGTGCCCATCATCACCCCATAGCCTCCAGTATCTACTAACTTCATCCCCAGCAGCTCCATAATCTGGGTGGAAATGAAATTGTGGGTTGCCCCACTATCAATCAACACCACTACTCCACAGTCAGCTATCTCTCCTTTTACGTTCATAGTGCGATTCGGAGTAAATCCCACTACGGAGTTGAGAGAGACTTCTGCCACATCCAGATGCATCTTTTCCTCCTCCACCTCAGAATCGCTTCCCCCACCCTCTTCGTCTTCCTCGTCTTCACAAACGAGGAGAACTTGAAGAGTTCGATCCTTGCACTTGTGCCCTGGCATGTATTTTTCATCGTATCGGAAGCACAGCCCTTTTGTTCTTTTCTCCTGCATTTCCTTCTCAGTGAGTCTCTGGAACTCCCCCCATTTCCACCTCTTGTGGCTTTATCCTTCGTTTCTTTCATCCCTCCTAGGAACGCTCCCTTGGGGGCTAGGTGGGTAGTCGTCCACCTGTAAGTGCCTCCTGAGCTACTACTACTCCTAGCTCCCTTCTCCGGGTTCTTTTGATTTTCGACCAACTGTGCAAGCTTCATGGCCTCCCCCAAGTCCCTGAGCATCAGGACCTTCACCGCTGCTCGAACCTCGGCCTTCAATGTAAAATATGCTCCAGGATCGTCCAGGACGATCTGGGATCGTCCTGGGACGATCTGGGATCGTCCTGGGACGATCAGTTGAGAATTTGCTCCAGAATTTGCCCAGATTTGTTCCAGGTGATTTCCTGTAGGCATCGTCCAGGCCGATTGGCACTGTAGAAAATATCGGCCGGAAAATAGTCCTGGGAACCGTCCAGGACGATCAAATTTGGTCTGATCATCCTGGGACGATCTGGCGATCAGCCGGGCCGATCTGTGTTTTATAAACCTGAAATCAGTCGTTTTGAAGAGAGAGAAAATAAAAAAACCAAATATCTGATTTTTTGAGGAGAGAGAAAGTCGAGGTGAAAATTGGAAAAGTTGATTTTTCGGACGACGCGGAGCCGTTTTTCGTCCGACGAGATTGTTCAGGATTTTGCTGTACGCAAGGTAAGGCACATTCCGCCTTTCTCAATTTTCAGAACCGTCGTGTTTGGCGGTATTTTCTGTTCGGATTTTGTTTCCGTTAGCGATTTTCGTTCGTATCTTTTGATTGATTCAGTTTTTACCTCGTAACTTTTTTGTATATTGTTGCCGTGCCGGGTGTGCACATTTTGAATATATTTTGAAGATTTTTGTCCGGGTATTTTTGATTCGACGGAGTTTTTAGTCGACCGTATTTTTCTGTGAAATTTAAAATTGTCTGTGCAGTAGAATAAATGTTCTGAAATGTCATTATCTATATTCTGTGCAAATTTGGTGAATTGTGATTTTCAGGAAAAATTGTGTAAATTCCGTATACTGCCGTTGTGCTGCCCGATTTTTGTCTGATTTCTGATTTTGTCTGGAATTCTCTGAATTGATATGCTATCTGTATATGCTATAAAAAAAGGGAGTTATAAGGGGCCTGGATCCTATGAGATTCAGTTAGTGTCTGGGAAATCTGAAATGAGCTCAATCTGAAATCTGTTCTGTTCCGGATCCGAGGAAATCTGTTTAGGTGCTATAAGCACTATATATATGTATTCTAGTGCTATAAAACACATCTGTTCTGGTGCCGTGAGCACAAAGGGAGGCATAAGGGGCCTGGATCCTATGAGATTCAGTCAGTGTCTGGGAAGGGAGGCATAAGGGGTCGGAATCCGTAGAGATTCCGTCAGTGTCAGGGCATTTAGCTATGAATTAAATAATATATGATATCTGATTTGATATGATTCTGATTTCCGTATCTGTTTTGTAAGCAAGTCTGATTCTGATTTTCGTACGATATGAATCTGATTCTGATCTGTATGATATGATTTTTGTACAATTCTGACATATGAGTTGAATTCTGAATTCTGTACGATTCTGTTTCTGATTTGATACGACTTCTGTTTCCGTACAGTTCTGTTTGCTTTGATATTTGTTCAGTTCAGTTCTGTCTGATTTAATCTATTTCGTTCTGATCTGTCCGATTTGAGATCTGTCTGATTCTGTTCTGATTTCTGTACGGATTTCGTCTGATGTGTTTGGTTTTGAGATTCTGAGAATTTTGATTGGAGGTTTGTTGTCTTGCTGAGCTGTTGAGCTCACCCTCGTTTTTCTGGTGGTTTTCAGGTTCTGGGAAAGGGAAGGAAGTCCAGGACTAGAGTTCAGAGTCCGATCTGTGATAGGTACTTTTGTACTTTTGATTTTTGTACGGTCATGGCTTTTCTTCTGTATTTCTTCTGTTAGCCATGTACCGTATTTGTAGATGATTGTTTTGAGGAAAAGAAAGAAAAATATAGATGTTTTGTTCCGCTGCAATTGACGATTCATAGTAGCTCTGTGTCTGTCTGTGTGTTTACTTTTGAGTTGAAATATTTGGAAGATTCAGTTCAGTAAGCAAATTCCAAAGCCAGATCCTGGAAAAAAGGTTTGGTCGCGGCCCGGTGCGAGCGGGATCCGTCCTGGATCGGGTCGGGTCGTGACATTCAACCCCTTCATAAAATTCTCCTCCAGCACCGTCTAGGACAAGCGCTCTACCTTGCTGGCCAGATGCTCAAACCTCTCTCGGTAGTCCGCCACAGACCCCTCCTGTACTAGGGCAAAGAACTGCTCGTAGAAGTCTCCTCCCCAGTCGGTTTGGAAACGCTCTAACAAACTGTCCTTGAATTCTCCCCAGCTCCGGATAGGTCTCCTCTGATCTCTCCACTTGTACCAAGAGAGTGCCTTCCCTTCCAGACACAAGCCCGCTGCCGATAACTTCTCCTCCTCCGTCAAGTCGTTAACAGCAAAGTACCTCTCCACTTTGTAGATTCACCCATAGGAATCCTCCCCTTCAAAAATGGGTATTTTCAATTTTCTCACCTTCCGATCCCCGCTATTCCCCCTTAAACCTCCATAGTTTCCCCTCTCCCATGTGCTTGGACCCCACCATGTCTCCCGATCTTCCCTTGCTCTGCCCTGTCCAAATCCCCCTTCAAAATCCCCTCTCCGATCTTCAAAAACAGCTTCCCGGCGCCCATTATAATCCTCACGATGCTCCCAACCAGCACCTCTTGGTTCCACACCTCCGTAGCCTTGCCTTTCCCCATATCTTCCTCCTCTATCCTCCCTCTGGAAAGGTTCCCAATGAGGCCTTCCCCTACTCCCTTCCACAATTTCCACCTCCTCTTCCTCCCGATGGATTTCAGAGTTGGTGTTCTTCGCCGCTGGCCCTTTTGCATCAGACGCCGCCGATTGGGTTTGAACTCTAACATCTTCTTCATCATATCCCGTAGATTGGCCACTTGCCCCTCCATGGAAGACATTCGTTCCTCCGCGGTCCTTGATTTGATTTATTTCTCCTTCAATTCTCTCCTCCAAAGCATCCACCTTCTTAGCCACCATCTTCTACGGCTTGCAAATTATGAGAAGATCTCAGGATTTGAAAAAAAATTTCAGCAATTTTCTCCTTCGCCGGTGCAATTTCAGCCGCTGAAATCAGACAAAAACAGCCCAAGACTTGCTCTGATACCAATTTGATAGGAAATACTTGAATTCACTTTTACAGCAAATCTCCAAGCAAACTGCTGTTCACAGCAGGAAAACAGCAAAAACAGAAGGAAATCGGGGAAAATCTGCGAGAAAACTTGAGAAAAGACTTGTATTTTACTAGCAGATGCAAGGAAGATAGCAAAGATACAAGGATCCTCTATTCGAGAGGAGGATCACACTCTCCCAATCTCTAGAATTCGATCTAGAGCCCTAGGCACCAAAGAAGAACAAGAAAAACTCTCACCAAAATATGATATAACCCTAATCTATCCTTTTCTCCCTCCCTAATGCATACAATTCAAAAATAACATAAAAGAACCTAATTGCCCTTGCTTCCACTCCTTTTGGCTCCAAGATTCAATTTGAAAAACAAGTGGACCCCACCCTATTTCCTCCATGCTATTTCCGGCTCCCTGCTGTTTCCGCCGGCTTCCTTCTCTCGTAAACGAACTGAGCCGGTCCAATGGATTGGGCCGGCTGGACAGGTCCTCTATGGACTGTCTAACACATACTTATTTTTAATTCATAGAGGTAATGAGGCATATTGTGACTATTGGGGTTTTAGACAGAAATGGGTATTCTTGGACCTAGCGTTTGATCTATTTTGGTTCCGCAGTTGTGCATTTCTAAACTAAGAGAGAGATGTGGGGGTGATTAATAGGTATTAGTATTTATAGATGCTTAGATTTTTTGTCCTTTCATGCTGCTGCTTTTGAATTAAATAATGTGAAATCGAATGAGAATGAGTTGATTAAATTTGCCTTATTTTTATTCCAAATAATGTCAAGGATAATTTTAAAAGGTATATGAAAAGATATATTGAGCGAATATAAAATATTTTCAGGCTGGTTCATAATCATATTAATTATAATCAAAACAACTCAACCCATATTGATGCAGCATATAAATCACATCAATTCAGACACAAGGAACTAGCCCTCCCCTTTCTCTCTCCCTCCTTTTAGTTCCTTTCCTATTTGTGCATGTAAGATTTTCCAAGAGACCTATTTATATGTTATTTAACTAAATGAATGAAATTATTTCTGATTGAAAAGAAAATTTGGAGTTCTTTCAAATATGTGGAGGCTATACCATGCAAAGAGGAGACTTGCTGGTCTTTGATAGGAAACAAATGCAGAAATTATAGAAATCTTGGCTGAAATTTGAAATTTCAGTTAAGTTTCAAGCACGATTTTGAGATAAATTCCTAGACAAAACACTAGGGAGCTTGATAATTGATAAAAAACATAGAATAAAACAAACAAGTTATAATGGATCTTCAATTCGAGAGGAAGATCCGGCTCTCCCAATCCCTAGCTGGCGGCTAGAGCCCAAAAACCTAAAGATAAAACTCAAAAATCAGCAAACATATCACATAACCCTAACCCCTTCCCCCCTATTTAGAAAATACAAATAAAAACATAATTTCTAACAGTCTTTCCCTGAATAATTTCCCTCCTAAACCGCCCCCTCCTATTTGAATTTTCCATCAATGCATGGGCCCCACAAGGGGGTTCGCTGATCCCCTATTCTGCCTGGAATAAACCAGAAGTCAACCTTGTTATTGGGCCGGTTATCAATACCCCCCCTCTCAAAGAACCATCTTGTCCTAAAGGTGGAAAGACGAAAATTGGTGTTTCATCCGCTCATACGGCTCCCAAGTAGCATCATACTCATGTAGGTTTTTCCACTTAATTAGCACTTCCTTACTTCCTCCCTCCCCCTGTCGTACTCCTACCAACTCCAGCAGTTCCAAAACCACCTCCAAGTCATTTGTCAGCGTCACTGGTAACTCTGTAATTGAGGTGTGATCCCCTATAACTCTCCTCAACAGTGGCACATCGAATATCAGATGTATGGTCGCGGTTGGATCCGTATGGACTCGCTATTGTTTGACATAACCAAAACCCGACGCAAATTTGAAAACAAGTCAAAAATTTCAACCCAAACTCAACCTGTCTGGTTTTTAGGTTGACTCGACAACACGAAAGCCATGGGTGCGAGACAGCAACAGAGAGCGTAGCATAGCTGCAACACGAGAGCGGGAGTGTGGGACTTCGGACACCACACACGGGCTAGGCCACGTGCTGGACTACAGCTGTGCAAGTGCAAGAAGAGGCACGGGAGTACGAGACTTTGAGTTTGGCCGTTCAGGCTAGGTCGCTAGGGTTATATGCCCGTTGCATGAATGCAGGTGACGGCGGGCGTGGCAGTGCTGCGCTTAGATCTCCAGATCTCTGTTGTGCGTAAATGACTGAATGAGCCCTAGCAATCATCGTGTATCCTTAATGCGAATCAATCGCATCGCGAATGGGAACTACGTGCGGTGCGGGGGCGGGAGTGCCTAAGCAAGGGACTCGTGTAAAATAAAGTTTTCGAGTCAACCCGAACCCGACCTGATTTTACAAATGGGCCGAAAAAAGAAACCCAAACCCAACCTGTACGGCAAATTGGTTGACCCAAACCGGGTTGGGTTTCGAGATGGGTCAAATATGGACACCCCTAAGAAAAACCATATAATGGGTTGCAAATGAATCTTTATAGTGAAATATTAATTACATGGATCTACAAATAGATACAAGACTCAACTAGTTACAAAAAAATTCACTCAAATATTTGGAATAGGCTATTAAGTAAAATTTGCTCTTGTTGCCAAATTTAACACAATTCAATCTTTCCTCTCCATAGCTATAGAACTAGATTATCATCCTCAACAGATTGAGATATTTTGTGATCGAGCACGGCATAAAAAATAATATACTATCTAAATATCCCATAGGACAAAAAATATTATTTCATTATGAACTCAATAACAAAACTTACAAAGTCACAATTTTAATTTTAACAGAGATTTTTCTCCATTCAATATTTGGTTGAATATAGTTTATTTTATTTTGAGGTACATATGGCCATAGGGGCAAGCCCTTATAATTAATTACATCTAAAGCATTTGTTACTTGAGAGTTGAGAATACTTTAGATTAAACTAGTAATTTCTTTTTTAGAGTCATCAAAATATTGTCTAATATATTTTCATTTTAAAATTTATGAAATTCTTGTTCAAAGATTTGGTTTTTGGAATTTCAAGAAAGATGTGATCAACTCTGAATCAGATTTTAGGAATGAGAGCTAAATAAATGAAATGTAGGAGTACTTGATCCTGAGGAAACTCAAAGGTACTTAAATTATTCTATGTTAGATTTTATATCTTAAAAATTAATTTTTTTATTCAAGTTGACCAATTTGATTTAGAATGTTAGGGCTTACATTCCAACAACATATGTTAAAGAAAATACCCGGAATGTGAGGGCTTATGAAGTGACTGGAATTCAACAGCAACCTCGAATCCTAAAATTATGGTGAGGACTATTGAGGGTAGTGCATCGAACCTAAGTATAATGGAGTGCAGAGGGCTTACGAACCTACACCTCACATGAGACATAAGTCAACCTACCTGCAAAATTTACAATCCTACCTATAAAGGGCTAATAACTAAACCCACCTAACTGATTTTAAAATCATCATATAATTCGGTCTCAATGCATATGAAGATTAGGAATATTTTTTTTATATAGAAAATATGGCTTACAACTTGACTTTTAGACAAAGATGCCTGACTCTATGACTATAAATATGATGACTCACTAAAATGCAAATTTTTATTATCGGCCCTTAAGTGAAGGCTTTCTACAAGTGATACACTGGTCATGCATGATCATCATAATTTTTTTAAAACTTTGTTCCTCAAAGTGAGTCATGCAATTTTCTTTTTTATTTAGAAAATTGGTTATCCTATGATTAATTTTAGATTGTTTATATGTTAGTTGATAGAAAAATTAATTTTATCCTAAGAGTCTACCACATAATAAAAGTTCAGGCCACGCCCAAACAATGAAAGTGAAGAAACCTAAAAAAGTATAAATTTCTAATGCGCACTTAGTAAACAATCAAAATATGCTTATATGTATAAAATCAATCAAAACTGAAAAGTAAATAATGTCCAAATTATTATAATCATGGTTGGTTGCTAAGTTGACTATCATTATACAACCCAGTAATAATTACATACTTGACCTATAGGGAGTTCGAGGCTTCGAGCTTTGGCTTCTATATAGGTCTTGGGCTTCGCTTATGGTAGATTCGTCCTTCTAATTCACCCCTCTTGTAATTGTATCCCACTAGCTTAAACATGCCTCCTAAGTTTAACAAAAACATTTTGAAATGTAAAAGACTAAGTCTACAAAAATAAAAAGAAGATTAATCTACAAAAACAAAAAGAAGATTAGAAGCAATTTATATGACAGCAATAAACATCACATAATTGCTTGACACTTAAAATGTTAAACCTTGTTTCTATCATATTAATCATGCCTCCTTGGAGGGTTTAAGCAGTGCTTGCAAGCAAACAATGTTAAATAATCATGACTTATTTTTATCCCTTCTTGGACATGACAAGTTGCAAAAAAAGCAAGTATATCTCTATCCTATCCACTTAAAGACAAGTCCCAACAGTGCAGATAATTCAATAGGTATCACACCACAATATCAACCACATGCGCAGAAAAAGAAAAATCATAATCTTAGCATGCCTAAGGGCTATGCACACCTAAGTGTGTGTCAGCTGTGCAGTATGTCATACTACAAATAGTGTCTTGTTTTATTGAGGAATAAAAGATGTTTAATTTTAATCTATGGGTGGTTTCACTTTAAGTTGTTTGTAACTAAAAACTTTTATTTGATTTTTATTTATTTCATATTCAGAAGGATTGTGGAGAACCTATAAAGCAGCCACTATTTCTTTAAGGCAAGCTTGCTACTTATAGAATCCTAAAATTCAATGATGCGGGCATTCCACCTTTTAGGGTGGAATGATTAATCAGTATTAAAGAAACCTAAATAACTTTTTAATAATTTCTGAGATTATCTTGATGTTTGGATAAGAGAGAATTGTCTACCAAATAGGATAAGATAGGTATTTCTAAGGATTTTACTTAGGACTTTGTAAAATTCTCATAAGAGTAGGAAAGCACTTGTTTTATTAAGTGAAAAGATTATTTAGAGATTGGGTCTAAGGTTGGAAATTTTCCTAAGACTTTTAGAGCCCATAGGGAAGAGAAATGACTTGTAACTTTAGAGTTATAAATCATGAAGCAATAATTAAATTTTGTATTCAATGATGCATGATTATTTGTCTAGTTTAGATTAGGAAAATATGAAAGGGTGACATACAGATTTAGGCTACAAGTCACAATGATTTTTTATTGAACTTTCAGGTGTTCATAGAGAGAAGTACACCCTTCCAACTTGGGTTGGAAGGACAAAATAGAAATAGGATTTTAATTCTGATGCTAGAGGTGGATTATTTGTTGATCTTGGTTCAACAAGTAAATGATTTAGTGTGAATTTTCTACAACTTTGAAGTTGAGGGGGGAAAGAGAAGGAACCTATAGCTTTTGGGCTAAAGTGAGAATTTTCTAGGACTTCTGGAGTCCATAGAAAAAATAAGTGACTTATAATTTTGGCACAACAAGTCAAGAAGCATTCATTGAATTTTGTATTCAATGATGTGTGTGATTATCTACCTAATGTGGTTTAGCTAGATGTGAGAAGCAATATGCAACCTAGATGTTGCAAATTGGAGGAGTTTCTTAGAAAATTTGGTATTCAAAGAGAAAATGATCATTCACTTAATTTAGGCTAAATAAATGGAGGAGACTAGGACTTGGATCCCATGTCTAAGGGATTATTTGTTAATTTTATTTTTAACAAGTGAGGTGGAAGAACTTAAAGTTTGGTCTCAAGTTCAAGGGCTTCGTACAATGATATGTTAAAGTCTTCGAATATTTTAAATTATCATGCATGAAAGAGGGAATGATAGTTATTTGTTGATTTTGTATTTCAAAAAATCAAGTAATCTAGGATTTGGCCCTAAGAGTATAGTGTTCATGTAATGATAAGTCTAAAGTCTTCGAAAACTTCAAGTCAGCATACATGAGAGAGGAGAGAAAAAGTTCATTTGTTAATTTTGTGTCTCAACAAATGGAGAAGGCATAGGATTTGGTCCTAAAATCCAATGAACTTATGGCAGGATATATCTAGGATTTTGGGGAAATCCAAACATCATGCACAAGAGAAGAAAAACTACTAAAAGAAAGCTTCTTTATTTCATTTGAGTGTTTTGGACTCATTTAGACAGGGAAGATTCATTTGGATTCCTCTAAATAAATTTTTGCAGATCAATTTTGGCATGATCTAAGAGAAACTTAGGAGTGATGCATGAGAAGATTTATTACTCTAAAGCTTTAAATTTTGTAAAATGTCACATATGAGTTTGATTGGCCCTCTATATTACAAAATTTTCAACATAAACCTTAGGGGGTATGTAAGAAGTTTCACACAATGATTTAGAATTGCTTTAGACCAATTAAATTCACATATGTGCTTTTTCCAAAAATTGCAAGGAGCTACAAACTCCAACGTATGCAGGCTTCTACAACCTATATCAACTTTGTCATGATACAAGCATTGGGTGATTTGCATTCTAGAGGATACTCACTACCCTCCTTAACCATTTGAAATAAGAGATGCAAAGCATGCTTAAATAATTTAGAAACATGTGAGGATTTGATTTATGGGTCCTTGAAAAACCCACATCTACCTCAAATTTGCTCCATATTAAATAAGCATGTTTAGCAATTCCCTAATGATTTTAGAAGTGTAAGAACCCTAGCGAAAGAGACCTACAATATTTTCTAATCTCTTAGTATCATGCAATTTGTTTGATCAAGTGCATAGCCATCAAAATTAAATATGATGACTATGAAGCCTAGGTTTCTCATAGGCGATGGATTGGAAAGCAACACAAATGCTAAAACATGCATTTGGAGGATGTTGGACATCAATCCAACAACCCTACATGCATCGGCATGCTCTTTTGGCTCTCAAATGAGGACAATTCAATGAAAATCACCAGATTTTCATGAATTTGCTAAGGGAGCAGCAAACATGGGATTTATCTTGGGTTTGAAAATTAAATGCAAGGGTTTTCTAAGTTCCTAAGGCTTGGGGAGCATCATACACACATCCATTGGACAATATACCTAGGCTTTGCTAAGTTTTTTGAGGGATTTTACCTTGCCAGGGTCCAATCACCGCGCTAATGAAATGTTATCGCCTTGCAAAAAGCGAGATGGAGGAAGGAGGTCGCTGTCCAAGGAGTTCCGGAAGTCGCTTTCCACAGTCATGAGGCCGGAGTTGGATATATGAGGAAAAGAAGCCTTTAAACTCCTTTGGCTATAGAAATATGGAACTACAATGGTCTAGTCATCCGACAATGAAATTCTTCTAGCCCTTGACTTTAGTTGGACAGCACCGCAAATGAAATCGGGAGAACTCAATCACTTTTGCACGCACAGAGAACTCAATCACTTGATTCCCTCTCGATCGAGACTTCCAGTAACGAGTGTGAGAGGAAAAGCATCGATTCCTCCTGCATTCGACTCGGCTCGTATACACGAATGCATGGGAGTTACCCCGCTCGGCTTCTACTCTATCCGACTCCAGACACCCAGTCGCCTGATTCATCCAAACTGCACGCACGCAAGAAGGCTCCCGCTCGCTCCCTTCAGCCTCGTAAATCACACGAAGCAACGAACCACTCTGGAAGGGAAGCATGAAGGAAGAACAAAGCCAGAGAAGATTGAATCCCCTCTCTGCCTTGTACACACGAAAACAAAAGGATATCCTGATCGAATCCCCTCTCTCCCGTTCTCTCTCGGCTCGGGACGCACCTAGAAGCGAGAAGCCTGAAGAGGAAGCCTGCTCCTCTCGATTTCGTATATCCATAATATTAGATATCCCACTCGATTGCCTACAGAATTTGACGAGAAGCAACGCACGCAGACAACCAAAATCAAGGAGATTGAGGTCGTCGATTTGATTTCCTGATTTAGGGAAGGATTTGAATTGATTTGGAAAGTCAATTGGGCTCATATTGAACCAATTGAACTGAAATTGAGCCCAAATCAAACTCAATTTGAATCGATTTGCGTCGATTCGAGTTCGAATTGGCTCGATCAAGTCAATTTGATGAAATTAAACTTGAATCGGTGGCGCTGATTTGAGTCAATTTAGGGTTCGACAAGGCTGATTTGGATTGATCGGGTTCAATCAAATTGATCAGGTCTGATTTGACTCGATTTAAATCGAGTTGACACGAAAAAATGCATCAACAATGGGGAATGCATTGAAAACCCGTGTGTGCTTCCCTCATATTTCATGCTACCACACCCCTAGAATCTCTCCTCCTTACCTGTCAACATGTGTTTCCCTCAGATTTCGTGCTACCACACTCCTAGAATCTCCTCCTCACAAATCATTCATTGCTAACATAGTGGCAGTGCTATGGGAACCTTGGGATAGTATGTTATTCTCCTCAACTACATTGAAAAGGTTTTGAATCCAATGATAGATCACAAAGTCTCGCATTCGAGCGCTCTATTTTCTCTCCTATGCCTATGAGAAAATTTGGAATTTTTGCAAGACCATGGACAGTTATTCCTGTTAAATGCTTTTTTTTTTAAGATTTCCAAGATTGTCGACAACTATTCTTGTTAATTGCATTTCCCGTTTTGTTTTCCTTATTAACTATTTTCAGTCAAGCCACATTAATTTAATTACTTCTTTGATCTTTACTTATAGCTATGGTAAAAAAAAATCAATTTCTGCTGGTTCTTTTTTTTTATTGTATAAATATCTCAACTTCCTGCAGTAAAAAAACAAGTGGAATGAAACAGAATTTCTCTCTTTCTCTCACTAGCTTTATATATGTAATACAGAAAGTCATATACAAGCACACAAAATCTTACTTTAAATTATTATTTGCAACTTTTGATGAAAATAAAAAATATGAAGGAAATCATTTCAGACCATATTAGAAATGATGCTTAGATATTCAGGGAAGCACCAACATGAAATCCATGCACTCTTTGAAACCCAGCTTATATCAACTTTGAGTAATATAAAACACAAAATTAATCCACAACAACAACAACAAGCCTTTATCCCACTGTGGGGTTGGCTACATGAATCTTTTTTCACCATTGTGTCAAATTAAGAGTCAAATTATTATTTAACTATGATAGAAAAAATCATTTTTAAAACTTTCTAACCAAGTCTTTTTAGATCTACCTCTATCTTTCTTAACATAAGTCAGATCTAATACATCTACTCTCCTAATAGATTCATTAGAAAGCCAACATTTTATGTTACCAAACCATTTAAGGTGAGTCTCTCTAATTTTATATGAAATTGTAACTGCAACTTTTTTACATATATACTTATTTCACATTCTATCTTTAAGTTTAAAGCCACTCATCCACCTAAACATCCTCATCTCTGCAACACTTAACTTAAATTTATGCTTCTCTTTTAATAACCAACATTCAGCGCCATAAAAAACACTGCAGGACTCACCGCCGTTTTTATAAAATTTGTCCTTAAGTTTGAGGGGCATTTTTCTATCACACAAGTCCGAAGCATTCTTCCACCTCAACCATCAAACTTGAATTATACTAATAATATCGTCATTTATTTCACCATCTCTTTAAATAAAGACCCATTAAAAAATATTTAAAATAATGAATTGTAGAGGAAAAGAAGACATTGACAGCAGAAAACTTATGCCTCGCGCATATACAAGGAGAACATCTATTCCAAAATATTCTAAGTAATCTATTTGATTAAGTACTTGACTCTCAAAACTATAATGAATACCACAACCGGTCAGAACATTATTAAGAATAAAATTGAATAAATTTTTTGGATACCTCAAACCCCTATTTCTTATAACTGGGTTCTTTTCATAATTATTATATCTAATATCATGAATTCACTGAAGAAGCAATTATTAGAAAATGATAACAAACTATGGCTTAATTAATTTGACTCCGCTCATCCAATATTGCCTACATTCTAATATCAATTAAGTTTTATTGAAAAGATAATCCATGCTTGATTAATCACTGATTTTCCAAGCCAAAAGTAATAGAACACAAATAAGTAAAAAAAAATTATGTTGTCTTCCACAACTACAGTTTCCCAATAAAAGAAAAGGGGAAAGGATTGCATTTGGTGCCAAGAGCTCTTCTCTTTCACATGAAATGGTCTGGTAGAGGATCCAAATTGAATCCTTTTATCCTCAAAATTAGGCAATCTATTCTCACCTCGACTAGCAAAGTCACGGGAAGAAGCTCACGGATGATATCACACTGACAGGCACAAGAGGAGCCGGATTGTGGAATCGCAAAATTGATAGGAGCTCACAAGAGAGCAAGCCGGCACAACGAATGTCACGCGAATTGTAAAATTGAAATTCTCCAGGGGTTTGATAAATCTGATAAAAACTACAAAGCTAGATTTAACTTGGCAGTATAATTTAGATGCTGCAAAAAATTGCTCGGCGATAATCAACCTAAACCCTAGTTAAATCTTGCAAATTAAAACATAATTTACTGCTAAGGACTTTGGAAATATTTATCAGCTGAAATTACGAATAGAGGACAAATATAATTCCCTTTTTTCCAATTTCCATGGAGTTCCTCCTGCCCCCAGTTCTAATTTCATTTGGAGGATCAAAAAAGAGCATTAAACAAAGAAAAGAAAAAAAGAAAAAGAAATCTAGCATTCTTCCCCTCCTTCAGCTATTTATAGTCTAATAGAACTGCAATGGGCCAAATTAAAATGCATCCATCCAATCAAAACTTGCGCTGAGTCAAATATTTGAAAAAGTGAAATAAAAGTTCTGCTTCAGCAGATATTCACGTAAGATCCCCCCAGAATAAACCCTAGAATTGAGAAAATTACTAAAAAAACGGAACTTCGAATCTGGGAGAAAAAGCTTACCAGGATAAAATTGACAAGCAACGGCAAGGCGTTCACCACCGGGATAAGGAACAGCGGCAAAAGGCAGGCTAAGCACACCTATAGATTGGATCATCAGAAAAACGGGGGAAAAGAAAGGTTAATCTATTTTGCAATCGAATTTACAGAGTTTTGATCGTAGTAGAATAGACGAGCCCAAAGATGGAGAAGAAAAATGCAAAATTTAGGAAGAAGAACAAGCGAGGAATTACCATTTTCGAAGGGGTTTTGCTCTCGTTGCTTGACCTCCTGCAACCCTGTTCGTCTAGAGGAATAATCGATCGATACTCGATACCCGACGAGTCGTCTTCCTAATTATGGCTTGGAAATTTAACCAACAGTGGTTGGGAATTTTGATATTGTAGTCGAAAATTCGTAGGTGGTCAAATGTTTTTTTTTTTTTTTTTTTTTTTTCTTTTTTTAATAATGAAATATGCTTAAATTTTGCATTCTAACAAAATTAACCTCCCAATATTTAGAGATTATTTATTAAAATATATTAAAAAAAATTATTTGAGCAAGTTACAAACAATATTTGGATTAAACTTCAAATAAAATTAAAGAATAAGCTTTTTTAATAATTTCAAAAATAAGCTTAAGGCTTCATTTGGGACAGCTTTAATACTATTTTCTAAAATATTTTTCTAATACAAAAAATTTGGGTTCTAAAAATTTTTATACTAGAATATTATTTTAGAAAGCAGTAAGAAAATTACCTCACTCAAAGCCTAAGATTCAAATATATCTAAACAATATTTAATTAAGATTTGAACAAAATTGAAAATTTATTTGAAAAGTTTGAAAAAGATTAAAAAGAATATTTGAATAGGATTCAAATAATATTTGAAAGAATATTCAAATAAGGTTCAAGAAATTCTCAAAAGAAAGTAAAAATAAAATTCAATTAAATTTTAAATCATCCAAATATGATTTGAAGAATATTCAAATATCATTGATAGAAGATTTGAACATCATTTGAACAATTTTCTAATAAAATTTTAATAATTCAAGCATAATGCAAACATGATTCAAACAGCATTATAATACAATAGAATTTAAGATTAATCTAGTAGAGTGTAATCACATCAACAACATAGTAAAGATTATAAATTAAAATAGCATATTGTAATCATCATAAGTAATAAGAAAATATACTTGTTGGATCCAAATATGTCCATTAATGACACCTGACCTTGGTCAACCTGCAAGTGTGCGACTAGGAACCTGTGTGAAAATTGAGAAAATGGGGGAATGCTCAAAAAGGTTGTAGTAAATACTCAAAATCTCAATAAGTTAGAATACGACTTGGTATCATAAGCTTCAAATATCCAAAAAAAAAAAAAGTGTCAAATGATCCTCATCACCTTTTATTTGCAGTTATAAGGGCAATAGGAAATTTTACACCAAAAAAAGTAAAAAGTACGATGTTACACAGACTACCCAAAACATGTTTCATGTTCTAATTGATTAAGGGAGAGTGGGGATTGTAGAGCTCAGATGATCTATCTCTAAACAAACTCAACAGTGATGAGTATGCCCTATGTGAGCTCTATAGTATGGGCAAGCTTGGTTGTGCTGAGTTGGACTAGTAGATGAGTCTGCTAGCGAGTTTTGAGAAAAGGTGCTTGATGATTGAGTGATGTCTAGGGTTGTTGGTGAATAATGTTGAGCCTTGGATTGCTTGTAAGAGAAGGTGAATGAGCTAAGGGTGGGGAGAAGATAACCACAGTGGTCAGCTGATCACAATAGTGTGAATTGGGGGGCTCTCTATGTAGACACTTTTTTATAGTTAGACCTGGATATAAGAGCCACTAGTATCATTAAAAATATAATAAATAAAACCATTAATATCTTTTTTGTTTATGCACATGACTATAGAATAAAAAATATTTATTTTTAACAATCATGGTACACCTATCTCTATCCATTATCATATAATATCACCATGCTTGCAAAAAAAACATACAATAAACTAAAATTATAAATACTTAAAAAAATGAATCTATCACACCTATCCCTACTCAACCTATTCCATTTTTTCTTTTTATGTTCTCAAATTAACATATGTAAATAAAATATGAATGAACATCAACCTCACTAGGTTACCTAAAAACTACCTAAGTTTCCAATGCACAAAAATAAAGCCTTTTAATATGTTAATACTTATTTAGACCCTTCTCTCTCTCTCTCTCTCTCTCTCTCTCTCTCTCTCTCTCTCTCTCTCTCTCTCTCTCTCTCTCTCTCTCTCTCTCTCTCTCTCTCTCTCTCTCTCTCTCTCTCTCTCTCTCTCTCTCTCTCTCTCTCTCTCTCATATATATATTTACATAACTCACAAAAACTTATAGATCACATAGTATTTTCTTACATACATGTTTTATAATATATTGATACAACTAAAATGGCATTTACATAAATTTGAGTAATTTGCATAAGTATATGGCATATTGTATAATAATTTACAAATAAAAAATAGAAAAATTTACATATTTTACTTATATACAACTTAATGTACATAAATCATAAAACATGATTACATACAATATTTACAACATTCTAAAAGTGCTCTAAGTGCATTTCAAATAATTTTATGCAATTTTAAAAATTTATAAAAATACCCAAAATATCACATAATCTCAAATACATGGTTAAAATTAAAAATAAGTATACATATATACAAAATGACTAGAGTAACAACATAACAAATGTTACACAATAAAAACTTCAAATAATCTGAAGACCCAACAAATGAAAATATTTATAAAGAATGTTCAATTTAAATGCATTAATTCAAAAAAAATTAAAGTTAGGTGAATGAAGCTAGGGGTGTCAATTTTTGACACGACCCGAACCCGACCCGAAAAAATCCGGGTTCAGGTCAACCCGAACCCGAAACGGGTCGGGTTCGGGTTGACCCACCAACCCGAAATTGACACGAAATGACCCGAAAGTGACATGAAAACTCATATTTGACCCGAAAACCCGAGGTTGACCCATTTTGACCCGATTTTGACTCGATTTTGATCCGAAAATCGAATATTGACCCGATTTTGACCCTAAAATTAGCAATTTTAGGTCAACTTTGGGTCATTCGTGTCGGGTCGGGCTGACCCGGACCCGAATCGGGTCTGGTTCGGGTCAGGAAACCTGACCCGTTTTTAAAAACGGGTCGGGTTCGGGTTGACCCGAACAGTGCCGGGTCAGTTCCGGGTTCGACCCGAACTCGATCCGCTGACCCGAATTGACACCCCTAAATGAAGCCTACCTTTAGTCGAATAAATTTCTCATTTGGCCCAACAAAAGAAAATAGTCTGAAGACCTGAAAAAGACATTCTCTCAGTAAAATATCTCTTTTTTATTGTCCTTTCTCTCGCAAGCCTCTCCAAATTTGGAACGAAGAAAATGACACAAAATTAGTTATATTAGTGGAATTATATATTTATAAGATATTTTCAACTAATTAAATTAAGAACATAATGGTATTTATTGAAATTATTTAAATTTAAATAGAAATTTTTAAGAATACATTTATAAATCATAATCTTGAGCTCTAAAAATTATGAAAAAAAATCTATAAAATATAATTGCATTATGTCTAAATACTCTGGTAAAAATAATATGCAAAAATAGTTATAACGGCTCCAAAATATTTTGAATGTTATCGATCAAATATTTTTAAATAAAAGTAAAGATAATTGTATTGCTATCTTTTGACATTTTTTATAATTATTTAAAAATTCAACCATTTAAAAATATGTTTTAAGAGCTATCTTAAGCACTTTATTAATCCAACATGTATTGGTATTGAAAAAAATCAAAACATCAAACATTTAGAGGATATTATTAAAATTTTACTAGATAAAATTGTATTGGCATATATTACATATGATGAGTTTATGAACAGGGGCGGATCCAGCTCCTTTTTTTAGGGTGGGCAAAAAAAAAAATTTTTTTTTTGGATGGGCAAAGATGCTTAGGATTGATAAAATTAGGACAAAAAAATTATTTTAGAGGGGGCAAAATGTGCAAAATACCCAAAATATTCTAAAAAATTCCCTCTAAATATTTTAAAAAAATTTTTTGAGGGTGCATGGGCATTTGCCCACCCTTAGGCCAATGTGGATCCGCCTATGTTTATGGACATAACACTATATAATGATGCGAAGAAAATTTATCTAGAGTAGGGCTTCATTTGGGACGGCTTTCTTCATGCTTCTTAAAGCCGTTTTTTAGTACAAAATGAAAAAAATTGTACTATAAAGCTGCTTTAAGAAGCATAAAGAAAGTCGTCTCAAACGAAGCCTAAATTGGCAACAAAAATAACATCGATTTGAGTATTCTGTACATTGCAGTCTGTCACAAGATCAATTTTAATTTCACATGCATAAGTTGCTTAATAAAAAAAGTATAGAACTTGAAAAATAATAGATAACATTCATGTTTGGATTGGATGACCACTTTTCTATTTTTATCTAATGTCTTCTATGTAATTTTTATTTTCTTCTAAAAATATATTGTAAATATGAAAATATAGAACCACACTATATATATATATATAATATATATATATATATATATATTATATATTATATATATATATATATATATATATATATATATATAATTTATCATGTCATAAATACATTATAAATTTTAGATAATAGAAAAACAAGTGATTTAGTTTATATCTATGTGGTATAACATCAAATCCTGTGTAATGATCTAAGGCTCATAGTATACGTTTAACGTTTTCATAGCCCATCCTTTAATGCTAGTTAGCCTCACATTGAATTTAGTATTTAATTGACATTGACATTTTTCAAATACTAGTTTTATTGCACGTGCATTAAATGCACGCGGATAAAAAATTAAAAATAAAAATTCATATAATAAATATTTTAATTATATTTTATTTAAATTATATTTAAGAAAAATAAAACTATTTATTTCTATAATTAATTATAATTATTAATAATATTAGCAAAAAATTATATATTTTTCTTAAAATAATATTAGCAAAAACTTCATACACAAGAATAAGTTCATACATTTTATTCACCAAATCTGCAACACAAAACAAAGGAAACATTAACCTAAATAATAATAATAAAAAAAAAGAGATTTGAGATATGTTAAAAGCCCAAAAGCTAATCTACTTTAAATAAAACAATGAGACATTAATAGTAGTAACACTGCATGGCAGAATCGTCAAACAATACATAATTATAGAGATCTCAAGAAACCCAAAGAAATACCATAAATTTATTATAAGCATTATTAGTACAAAATCAAAATATAGTGCGATAAACGGAATAAAAAGTACGAGATCACGAACATGAATATCCCCCTCAGCACTAATCTGAAAAAGGAGTTTTAAGATGATATTCTCTTTGTCGAGTTATATTATAGATGCTAAGATGCCCATCCAAATAAAGAAACCATCCAACGATTCAACATTGATCTTTCAGAATCACAAACTCCTCAGTCTGATGGCACATGATGCTCAATAAGCTCCCATATGACTCGTGTGCTTGACATTTCACACTAAGAGATGTTCCAAAAACTGTAGATTATGTCGCTACTTTAAATAGAAGAAAAGAAATTAAATTACTCAAAAAATATGTTGCAAAAGCTGAATATGTTATCTTAAAACAAAGTCATTGATTAAAAATGTTTGCAGAAGATTTCTCCTCATGTTGAAAGCTAGAGCATAGAAATTAGATATAAAAACTATAAGGTGCATGCATATATTCTTAAAAATAAAAGATGCACAGCAAATAAACATTTCCTCTAGAATGTTGCATTGAAATTGTCAATGGAAATTGTGCGGGCATCATAAACGTGATGACATACAAGCAGTAGCATGTATTCAAGGGTGAAGTCAAACAATTTAAGAAAATGCACAGAATTGGCCATAACTTGAGGGTAGTCATACATCTCATAACAAAGAAATTTGAAGGTTAGTGAGATTGGAATCCAAAACTACAAAATTCATGTCATTGACTGTAAAAATTCCTTAATCGAAAATTACAGCTCCCCATATAGCTTGTTAAATACAAATAACATAGGGGAGAAAAGGAGGAGAAGGAAAAAAGGCTAGGGACATTTATAGTTGGTGTGTAAGAGAGAGAGAGAGAGAGAGAGAGAGAGAGAGAGAGAGAGAGAGAGAGAGAGAGAGAGAGATATTCACCAACACCTTGACTATGAACTAATTCTAAAAACAATAAAATCAAGCCTTTCTATCATTACATGGGTTCGGCTACATAAATCAATATTTTTCTTCATTGTAATGTAAATTGTTGAGATTCATGTTCCATATAAACTGGTGAGATACAAATTGGAACTTCAAACAGACAACAAAAGTTTCATTCCTGAAATGCAATAGAAACGAAAAATAATAATATGAAAGTGTCGAAATCAAAGAAAGCAAGATAAAATAAATAGCTTTCATAATACTAACTAAGAAATTTATCAAAATTATAATATTGAAAGAAAATAAGTAAATTATTCTCGATGAAAAACATGAAATAAGTTTGATATATAAACTAAAAAGCAAAAGCGCGTTATATTATTTATTTTAGGTAAAGTAATTATTTGACATCAATAGTGCATAAATAGGTATGCTTCATAATATTAAGTTTGGGTAAAACAGAGTACATAAAGCAATCACATTAATTATACAAACAATGAATTTTTCACTTATTTATCTAAATTTGATCTATAAAAATCTAGGATCATTCTTGATTATTGCAGGTGGGTTTACTCCTAATCCATGTAAAGATCCATCAGTTAAATAGTCCACCTTAAGAGGTCTTTTATCTTCCGCTACAAAAAGAAGCCATCCATGGTAAAGCGAATGAAGAGTTAGTTGTTAAAGGTGTGAGAACTATAATATGTTTGGATGCTATCTCAAAGGTTTGGTGTTGTATCAAATCAAGAAATACCATTAGGGGTTAGGATTCAGGTTTTCAGGAGGCACCGAAGAAATTGTGGTTTTCTCTTGTAGTGTTAGCTCTCAGTCCCGCAAAGAGAAAGAACTTTGTTGCTGCAACAATGGCTTGCAACTTTCTTGAAATTGTTAACAACAAGAACAGGATGTTTGCCTTCTTATTGATTATTTTGATAGCTAGAATTTTAGTAAATTAACTTTTTGTTTTTTTTTTTTTCAAAATTTATAAACCCGGTTGAGGAGAAATGGATGGTAAGTTTACATAAATTGCTAACAATATCTACAATTTCCATATAAAGATAGATATATCTATGTATAGCCTAAAAGAGCTATAGATAGATCTTAGTTGAACAATTACATTGATGATTTGTTCTTATCAGTTATCACAAAGCATATGCCTGTAGAGGGGAATAGCTAAACAATATCCCACAAAAGAATAATACGGGAGAAAAATCTATTGTTATATGTGAAAAATTGAGTTGGTAAAATTAGCGAGTTTTGGATAGAATCTCTCTCATAATGAGAGAGACAAATCCAAATTAAGATTTGCACATGATTACTACCTTTGTTGTACTCTCGAAATAGTTGAGATCATTTTTAACCCGTAACTCATCCGAAAAGAATCATTTCAATTGCATTAGGCCTCATTATTTTTACAATCTGAATATTTTCCTATGAAACAACATTAGTAATTACCAATTGCATTATCACTTATTCTTCTAATTCTATCTCAGAAATCATACAATAGTTTCTCATTGTAACTTAGGCTTCATTTGAGATAAATTTCTTGCTACTTTCTAAAATAGATTTGTATTAAAAAATTTAATATAAATTAAAAAATTTTGCACTAAAAATTTATTTTAGGAAATAGTAAAAAAGTTGTTTCAAAGGAAGCTTTAATGAATATTTTTTTTTTGTAGAAATTTTCTTTTGTAGTTATTTTACAAAATAGCACTCATACTCTGCTTTTAGTATTCTATCAATACACAAATCCAACCTACCTTTTGAAGTAAAATAAAATTGCTACAAAAAAAAAAAAAAAAATCCATTAAGTTCTCTAAACTCTCAAACATGATTGCATCACAATAGAAAATTCATATCATATAGCTCCAATTTGTCAACAAAGCGCTGAAGTACTGATCACATGGAGCTGCTAGCTACTTAGCTCAATAATTCAATGATTAGTAAGTTAACAACCTTAATAATTATATCAAAAGAATGCAAAATAAAATTCTAAATGATCAATTTGTGGCGATTTTGTGGTGAGTATTATTAGGCTTCATTTGAGTTAGCTTTTTTCTTGCTTTTAAAAAAACTTTTTAGAACAAAACTTTTTATTTCAAAAAAAAAAAATTTACTAAAAATTTGCTTTAAAAAGTTGTTCTAAGCGAAGCCTTAATTAGCCTGTAGCTAAAGCATTGCCTATAAAAATTTGGGAAAAAAATAGCTACAAATGACAAAGTTACATGATACAAATGTTTTCAATTATCATAGACAGAACTTTGCGGTGCGAGAACTTCCAAAAGTAGTTGAAATGGCTGATGTATATTGAAATACCTTTGCCAGTAATTGTAGTGCTGAAATAAATATATCATAACATCAACAAGCAGAACTTCGATGGCTAGATCTTAAAAAAAAAAGTTCTGAATATTCAAAATAATTTTCAGAACTTTAAGAACTAAATTAACTGAGGGATCATATTTTTCTTTCACAAACTTGAACGTATAGAAGCAATGCAGTATATATATATATATCAGATTAGATCATACAATACAAAGAAAAAATGAACTATATTAAAAATTAAAACAGAGAACAAACAAACAAAAAATAGAGAGAATAAAGAGAAACAAGAAAAAGAAAGACTTGCATGATAGCCTCAGGTGCGAAAATGGCTTCAATCCTACCAAAAGACATATGATATTAGCTATCAATAATAGAAGATGGATAAGAGAGTACGAAGAGGGGAGATGGACTGACGATTACCAGGAAGAGCTCCACAAGGATAAAATCGGGAACAACGGAAAGATTGTTGATGTGGGCGATGTGGAGCAGTGTTGAGTCAATGGTGTCACAAAGCAGCGTGGAGGGTTTCATCCCCGACTGTACCGATTCCAGCGCAAATGCAGATCCACAACAGCTCCCGCTATCTGACTCTATCTCTCACCTTAGGTGTGGAAATATAAGTTAGCGATGTAATAGGGTTTACGAAGGGTTATTGAAAATTTATCGTTACTCGTAGGAAGCCGAATCGTAAATAGGACGAGAGCCGAGAGCGTTAACGAATTCGAATTGGGTGAATCAGATGGAATCAACCTCCTAACTCTTCGTCTTCGTCTTTCCCTCTCATCAAGAGAAAATGAACGCCATTCGTCTTGCTTCCCCGTCTTCCTCACGAGAGTGAACCTTCTTATCTTCCTCATCCTTTCGTCTTCACACGGCTCCAAGCGATCGAAACGACGTCGATCGAGCTTCATTTGTCCGGTCGTCCCTTTCATCTTCTCGTTACTGTTACTCGACATCCTGAAACGGAAGCGAGTCCTTCATCTTCGCTTATCAATTAATTACATAGTTAACTCATCAATCCATCAATTTTATGAATAAAATTATAATTATTAATTAAAATGAAAGGAAGTGGAATCGAAACGGGTGGATGTGTAATTGAAAGTAAGGGGCAACCGTTAAGAATTTATTATATATAATAAATATTAAAATTAATAATTTTATGATATTTTTAAATTTATAAAATGGAATGAAGGGTCATGATATTTTTTTAATGAATAAAATGAAAGGCTAGGATTGCACGAGGGTGGAAACTCAAGCCCCTTTTATAATAGTAGTATAGATGTACTTCTCTTTCATCTCTCCTCACTTTTCTCTCTAAATTTTTTAAATAGCTCTCTATTGCCTAATATTAAGAGGATGACGAGTATGAGGTTGGTCAAGATTCTTCCGGTTCTATTCATTTTTGTTTTGGTTATTTTTTTGTACTCAAGACAGAGTAGTTATAACATGATTGTTGTTGCGGGCTAGAAATTACGCGGCGATAGAGATTTGATTCTACGTCTTAGCGTTGTACGTATAACTAGCACACACAGAGAACACAGGATTTTTTACGTGGAAAACCCTAAAAAGGGAAAAAACCACGAGGCCTCGCCCAGTTGAAAATGATTCCACTAGATTTTGAATTGGTTACAAAGGACGGGATCACCTCCAGGGGTGAATAGATTACAATGGCTTAAGTAAGATGTTGAGTCTTCGGTAGGACGTAGGGACTGAACGTCGGGTCCTGAGTTGGACGTCGGGTCTTTGGCAGGAAGTAGAGACTGAGTGTAGGGCCTTGAACAAGACGTCGGGTCTTTGGCAGGACGTAGGGACTGAACGTCGGGCCTTGAACAAGACGTCGGGTCTTTGGTAGGACGTAGGGACAGGACGTCAGGCCTTAAGGTGGTGGTCCGACGAGATTCTGCGGTGGTCCGGCGAGGTTCCTGCGGTGATCCGGCGGTGGTCCGGCGAGGTTTCTGCGGTGGTCCGGCGAGGTTCTGTGGTGGTCCGGCGAGGTTCTGTGGTGGTCCGGCGAGGTTCTGTGGTGGTCCGGCGGTGGTTCGGCGGCTGTCGAGGAGGAGCTCCTTCCTTCTCTTCTTCCTCCCTTCTCTTCTTCTCTCTCTTGCTTAGATGCCCTCTTGTGAAGAATGAGGGCTCTATTTATAGATTTTCTGGAGTGGCATGGTCCGTAAATAGGTGTGAGATCAAGGGCAAAAAGGGAGTGGTCAAATGGACGGCCGATATTGAATCCTACGATCGTGCACCGTTCATTGGACATTTGAAGGCCTTAATGATGTCGGAATTTAGTGATCTTGGGCTCGTTGGATTCGTCTCGTCGAGCCGTTCGATTCGAGTATAAGCTCGTCAAAATCGGAGACCGTTTGGTAACTCAAATTGCGGTTTGAACCTTCCGACAGCACTTCGGGTCCATGATTAGGACCCATTTGGGCTCGGATTGGGTCGATCTTGGTGTCGTTGGGTTCGTATTTCCGAGACGCTCAGTTTGACTGTAAGCTCGTTGAAATCGGAGTTTGGATGCTCCCGGATTTAATTTTTTGAAGTCTCCAACTAGTTTTTTGCCTCGAGATTCGTGCCCGATCAAGCTAATTTTGTGATGACGTATCAGTTGCCCCCCTATTTTCGGACGTTGAAGCTCTAGGGGGTCCGAAAATATGAGTGTCGACAATTTGCACAGGCCTAAATGCCAAAAAGGTGTTCCGAAGGTTAATGGCTTACTCGAACTTGATCATAGAGGCCTTGTTGAGCTCTGAAAGTGTCGAAAATGAGTCCGGAACGTCGAAAAAAAAAACGTGTCCGGGGACCCAAAAACGTCGAAATCGGAGTTTTCAGGACGAAAAATTGGACCCAAAGAGGGTAGGCGGCCGGACCGGCCGGACCGGGCCGGCCGGGCCGCCGCGCCGGCACCGCCGGCGTGGCATCGAAACGTGTGGCCCGCGTTTCGGCGGCGGCCGCCTGACCTGCGCCTCGGGCACCTGACCCGCGCAAGCGGGTCCGCCTGACCCGCGCGGCCCGCACAGCGGGCCGCCTGACCCCGCGGTCCGCCGCGCAGCGGGTGACCCGCCGCCGACTGACCCGCGCGGCCCGCACAGCGGGCCGCCTGACCCGCGCAAGCGGGTCTGCCTGACCCGCGCAAGCGGGTCTGCCTGACCCGCGCGGTCCGCGCAGCGGGTCCGCTTGACCCGCGCGGGGCCCCCACAGTGGGCCGCCTGACCCGCGCAAGCGGGTCCGCCTGACCCCCGCGCGGTCGGCTACGGCGGGCCGCCTGGCCCGCGCCGCTTGGAGCTGCCGCTCTGTAAGGCGGTGGAGGGTGGGTGAGGCGGTTTGTTTGTCCCACCGCCTCAAGTGGGCCCCACCCCGTGAAAAAAGGAGTTTTTTTGACGTTTTTTTTTGGCCCGAAAAAATTCCAAAAAATGCCTAAAAAATTCTAAAAAATTCTAAAAAATTCCGAAAATTTTTAGAAAATTTCAGAAATTATGAGATTCTAGAAACTTCTATTCTCTCTCTCCCAAAAAACTATAAATAGGCTCTTTAAGTCCTTAGGAAATCACTCCACACTCCTCTTCCTCTTCTCTTTTCTTCTCTTCTTCTCCTCCTTTCTTCTCTTCTCCCTCTGTCCTTTCTATTGAGGCCTTCCCTCAGTTTTCTGAGGCCCCCCTCTCTTGGCAAGGAAGTTCGGAGATTTTCTCCCTCTGTCCTTTCTATTGAGGCCTTCCCTCAGTCTTCTGAGGCCCCTCTCTTGGCAAGGAAGTTCGGAGATCTTCTCCCTCTGTCCTTTCTATTGAGGCCTTCCCTCAGTCTTCTGAGGCCCCTCTCTTGGCAAGGAAGTTCGGAGATCTTTTTTTTTTCCCCCTCTCCCTCTAAGAGAAATGTCAGGTGATCGCCCCCTACCGAGAGATCCTGCGATCCGGGGGGACCCCGTTGCGCCGCATGATGGCGAGCAGAGGCCAAATAAGGAGGTGGATGTGTCAGCGTCGACTGTTACAAATGACTTCATGTTCCTTTTTTTCGCAAGAATTATTACTTTCCGAATGATGTGAAGACAATGGTCCCGAGGAGGTCTGATCGGGCGAATCTTCCTCCTGCTGGGTACGTGACTGTTTCTGAGGCCCACTTGCGGGCTGGTTTACGTTTTCCGCCTCCTACTGAGCTGATTGAAGTCTTGCAATGGTGCGGCGTGAGCATATTCCAACTTTCATTTAGAGCAATGTCAGTGGCTATGGGATTGATTGCTCTCTTTCGGGATCGAGGAGCTACTATGACCCCGGAACATCTTTCACGGATGGGTAAGTTCACCAGCGATACATCTGGGCGTGTGACTTTTAGATCCAAATTGGATGTGCGTACCCGCGATTCTTCAAAGAACTGGATCAATACTTTCTTTTTTGTGAAGAATGATTGGGGCTTGATAGAGAAGTGGGGGAAAATGAGGGATCTGCCATCCCCTCTGCATGTCAGTGAGGAAGACATAATAAGAATTTTGAAAGTTTTCTGATCTCGAACATCTTCTATTTGAGGTTCGTCATATGAGCAAATACACTGAAGAAGAGTTCTTATTTAAGGTTGGGATTTCATTTCATACTGGGAGATCTGATGCAAGGAAGTTGAAGCCGACATCCAGGATTCCTGAGGCCCCTGCCCCTGCTTCAAAAGCGGCTCCCAAACGACCGGCAAGGGTTGACGACCCCCCGATTTCGAAGAAGAAGAGGTTGGAAGAAACGAACACTGACAAGACCTTACCTGACTCTTCCCCAGCCAAGCTGCATATCCCTGATGATGTCATGAATCATCAATGCCTCGGACATAACAAGACCAGTAATTTGGTGAGTAACATCTCCTAATATTTTTTATTTCATTTGCTTCTGAGGTGACTTCTAATGAACTTTTCTTTTTCTTTCTATTTTCAGCTGTCACGTGCTGTGATCGCAGTTAACGACTGGAACACTGAGTTTGTTAAGATCAAGTACCTCCAGGGAGAGTTCAAAACGAAAATATGATCAGAAGGTTAAGGAGGTGAAGGTGCTTGAAGATGAGTTGAGCGAGTGCAGGACTGAGCTGGCTAACTCAATGCGCTCTGTAACTCTCCGGAATCAGCAGGCAGATCGGCACCAGATAGATCTTGAGGAGGCTCATGCGACGATCACCAGACTTTTGAGGGAGCAGAAAGTTTCTGAGGAGAAGATTGCGTCGCTGGAGGCGAAGGATAAGGAGTCCCAGGCCATTATAGTTGAGAAGGAGGCTGCCCTGTCTAGCTCAGAACCTTCAAAAGTTATTGAAGACTTCAAGAAGTCCATAGCATTCAAGATTATCGTCCAGGATCACGTTGAGGAGGCCCGAGATCACATCTATGCTATAGAGGTGAAGGGTTTGGAGCAGCAGTGCACTGAGGACGGATTTATTAGAGGCTTCTTTAAGGGGGTTCGCCTGATGCAGCGAAAGACCGGAGTTCCAGCCGAAGAGGTGACCCCTAGCCAGGCTTCAGCTGACTTTCCTTCAGGCTCTGATGGTGATGAGGTAGAGAGTGATCTTCGGAAGGTCCTCGATCTTGATGCAGATGATGAGATAGTAGATGTTGAGTAGGCTTTCTAGCTCCTGTTGTTTGTTTTAGTTTGTCTTTTTTAGTTATTGTGATGTACCTGATGTTTGTACTGTTGTGTGATATCTACTTTGACTTAGTAGTGGATTATCGTTCTGTTGCTATATGACTTAAATATTCCAGTGTATTTATTCATTCTGAGTGAATTTCTTTTATGCTTGTTTAAGGTATTTATCTTCCAACCTGTGCTTAAAAGTTTAAAAGGATCCTCTAAGGATGTACTGTTTACTTTAAGTTGTACGCCAGAGCCTTGCTTGATGACGCCAACCTGTATGAAAGAGGTTAAAAGAATCTATAAGAGATGTAAGACCTATCCGAGGTTGTGAGTCAGAGCCCTGCTCGATGACGTTAACCTGTGTGGAAGAGGTCGGGAGAATCCACCAAGGATATAAGACCTATCCGAGGTTGTGAGTCAGAGCCCTGCTCGATGACGTTAACCTGTGTGGAAGAGGTCGGGAGAATCCACCAAGGATATAAGACCTATCCGAGGTTGTGAGTCAGAGCCCTGCTCGATGACGTTAACCTGTGTGGAAGAGGTCGGGAGAATCCACCAAGGATATAAGACCTATCCGAGGTTGTGAGTCAGAGCCCTGCTCGATGACGTTAACCTGTGTGGAAGAGGTCAGGAGAATCCACCAAGGATATAAGACCTATCCGAGGTTGTGAGTCAGAGCCCTGCTCGATGACGTTAACCTGTGTGGGAAGAGGTCGGGAGAATCCTACCAAGGATATAAGACCTATCCGAGGTTGTGAGTCAGAGCCCTGCTCGATGACGTTAACCTGTGTGGAAGAGGTCGGATCAAATCCCCCCCGGGATTGATCAACTAACGATTGAACAATAATCATCAACTGCTCAAAATTAAAGTTCAAAACTTAACAAAGTCTTTACTGCTATTAAACGAAGAACATTGTTCCCGAAAACAGTTTTTAAGGGAGAAGGAAACTAGAAAACACCACAAAACAAAGTCCGAAATTAAAGACATATACAGTAAGCAAAAGACATACAACATTCTAAAACGAACGACACGATTACGTTCTACTGATAGTATTTGCGGAGGTTCTCGATATTCCAAGTTCGAGGAAGCATCTTCCCTTCAGCATCCTTTAATTTGAAAGTCCCTGGCTTCACCATAGCTGCTACTAGGTACGGACCTTCCCAGAGGGGGGAGAGTTTTTGTTTCGTTGAGGGCCTTTGCCTGCCGCCTCAATGCTGCGTAGGACCAGATCTCCTACCGATATATGTCGTGGCTTCATCCTTCTGTTATAGTGACGGGCAACTCTCTGGTGGTAGGCAGCAACCTTAAGTATTGTCCCGTTTCTTACTTCTGGAAGGAGGTCTAGGTTGTGCCTAAGTTTTTCGTCGTTGGTATTGGAGTCGAAAGTTTGCACTCTATGACTGGGGACTCCAATGTCGACTGGAATGACAGCCTCTGTACCAAAGCAGAGGTTATACGGGTGTCTCTCCTGTTGGAGTCCTTGATGTCGTACGATAGGCCCAAAGGACGTTTGGGAGCTCGTCAGCCCATTGCCCCCCAGCCTTCTCTAGCCGTGTTTTCAGTCCTCTCAGAATGGTCCGATTAGTGACTTCTGTCTGTCCATTAGTCTGAGGATGAGCCACAGCCGTGTGTACTAGATGAATATGGAGATCTTTACAAAATGTGGTAAAGACCCTTCCGGTGAACTGTGTCCCGTTATCAGTAATAACTTTTGCAGGAATGCCAAAGCGACATATTATGCTCTTCCACAGAAACTGTTTGGCATTTGCTTCAGTGATCTTCGCTAGTGGTTCTGCTTCTACCCACTTCGTGAAATAGTCGACAGCTAATATGATAAATTTTCGCTGTCCCGTGGCCATAGGAAATGGTCCCATTATGTCGATCCCCCATTGGGCAAAAGGCCAGGGACTCTGTAATGTCGATATCTCTACGGCGGGTAGATGAGTGAGGTTGGCATGCAACTGGCAACTGTTACATTTTCGTACAAGTTCTAATGCGTCTTGTTTTATCGTCGGCCAGTAGAACCCTTGTCTCAGGACCTTTTGGGCTAGCGCCCTTCCACCCAAATGTTCCCCACAAATGCCCGAATGTACTTCGCGAAGTGCATAATTTGCCTCCGAAGGAGGAAGGCATTTGAGGTATGGCCCCGTGAAAGATCGTTTGTATAACTCTCCGTTAATAATGGTGAAGTTGGCTGCTTGTCTCCGAAGTCGTACTGCCATAACTGGGTCTTCAGGGAGAGATCCTTCTTGTAGGAGAGCTAGAATGGGATCGATCCAAGAAACTTCTTTTGATTCATCTATTGATTGAAGTACCCATGAGCCTTGAATGCTCGGGAAGTGGATCTCCTCAATGAATTTTCTTTTAAAAACATCTCCCGTTGTAGAGGTCGCTAGTTTGGAGAGTGAGTCTGCCCTTGTGTTTTGCTCTCGAAGGATATGGATGACCTGATGCTTTGCTATTTGAGCTAACAAGGTTTTAACTGTCTGACAGTATTGAGCCAAAAGTGGGTTGTGAGTATCGAATTCCCCTTCTACTTGAGAAGCAACCAGTTGGGAATCAGTGTGAACCACTAAGTCTTGGACCTCGCAATCAATTGCAAGCCTCAATCCAGCGATCAAAGCTTCATATTCAGCAACATTGTTTGTTGCTGGGAACTTCAGTCTAAGCCCGTATTCGAGTGTGGCTTTCTGCGGGGAGATTAATAAGATTCCAGCGCCAGCACCAGAATTTCCCAGAAGCTCCATCTACATACAATGTCCAGCAGGAGGAGGAAGGAGACACATCGGGCGATTCCTCGGAGGTATAGCTAGTACATTCGACCACAAAATCGGCAAGCACCTGTGACTTGATGTCGGGTCTAGGTAGGAACTGTATATCGAACTCTCCAAGTTCTACTGACCATTTGATCAATCTTCCGGATGCCTCGGGTTTTTGAAGAATATTTTTCAGCGGTAGGTTTGTATAAACCCTGATCGCATGTGCCTGAAAGTAAGGTCGTAACTTCCTGGCTGAGAAGACCAATGCTAAGGCTGTTTTGTCTGCCAATGGATAACGCATTTCAACATCTGAAAGTACCTTGCTGATGTAATAGACTGGGCGTTGAATTGAATCATCTATCCGAACCAAGACCGAACTTATAGCTTGAGAAGAAACGGCCATGTACAAATACAAAATTTCTCCTGGAATTGGCTTTGAGAGCAGCGGTGGTGAGGCTAGATAAGTCCGGAGTTGTTGTTCGAAAGCTTCTTGGCATTTATCAGTCCATTGGAATCCCGAGTTACGAGCTCCTCTGAGAATCTTGAAGAAAGGCAAATATTTATCTCCTGAACGAGCTAGAAATCGAGAGAGTGCTGCAATCCTTCCATTCAGTCTCTGAACTTCTTTGATGTTTCTGGGGGGTAGCATGTCCTTTAGGGCCTTGATCTTTTCCGGGTTGGCCTCAATCCCTCGGTGGGTAACCATGAACCCAAGAAACTTTCCTGAGGTGACTCCAAATGCACATTTGGAGGGGTTGAGGCGCATGTTGTAAGATCGGAGGAGGTTAAAACATTCTTCCAAATCTGAGATATGCTGAGATTTCTCGAGGCTCTTCACCAGCATATCGTCCACATAAACTTCCATGGTACGCCCAATAAGGTTCTTAAAAACCTTATTCATAAGTCGTTGGTAAGTTGCCCCTGCATTTTTGAGCCCGAATGGCATTACCAGGTAACAATATAACCCTTTATCCGTTTGAAAAGATGTTGCCTCCTCATCGGCGGGATCCATTTGTATTTGGTTGTATCCGGAGTAGGCATCCATAAAGCTTAACATCTGATGTCCGGAGGTGGCGTCGACTAGCTGGTCTATTCGGGGGGAGTGGGAAGCTGTCCTTGGGGCAAGCTTTATTGAGATCTGTATAGTCTACGCACATTCTCCAAGCCCCACTTGTTTTTCGAACCATCACGACGTTGGCTAGCCAAGTTGGGTAGTGTACTTCCCTTATAAATCTTGCTTTTTAGAAGCTTATCAATCTCCTGTTCGATTGCCAGTTGACGTTCTAGGGCGAAGTTTCGTTTCTTTTGAATCACTGGCTTACATGCTGGGTTGATCTTCAGAGAGTGCATGATTATTTCAGGATTAATGCCGGGCATATCAGCCGAACTCCATGCAAATACGTCTTGATTTGTGCGTAGAAAATTCTACGTATTCTTTTTTCTCTGTATCTGAGAGGAGTGATCCGATCTGTACTGTTCTCGAGGGATGTTCTTCTGATAGGGAGACACAGGTAAGATCTTCTACAGGGGAGGCCCTTTGAGGAGTATCTTCATTCCGAAGATCAAAGTCTTCGATGCTTAGGGTAACTGATGAGTGTGGTTGAGCCTGCCTAAGATAGCATGATTGTGCTACTTGTTGATCTCCTCGTACTGTTCCGATCCCTGATGGGGTAGGAAACTTGAGCTTTAAGTGGGGAATTGAAGCAACAGCCCCGAAGATTGTTTGAAGTGGTCTTCCAAAGATTGCGTTGTAGGCTGATTCGGATTTCACCACAATGAACAGAATGGGGTGCTCAACTTGACGGGGGAATTCTCCAAGCACAACTGGAAGAGTAATGGTTCCTTCGACTCTACAGGCCGGTTGTCAAATCCGTACAGTGGACCAGCAGCAGGCTGGAGTTTCTCTCTAGATAAGCCCATGCTAAGAAAAGTGGAGTAGAATAAAACATCTACTGAGCTTCCATTGTCTACCAAGATCCTTTTAACATTGTAACATGGGTTGCCGATTCCTGCGCTAATCACCAGTGGGTCTTGATGAGGAGTCTTTACACCTTCTAGATCAGACTCCTTGAAGGTGATGGAGTGATCGACATGAAGCTTTTTTGTTGGTGGCTCCTTGTTCTCGGCGATTAGAACTTGGCAAGGCGTTGAAGGGCCTCCAGCAATAGTTTCAATTTCACCGACCATCTGGCGGTTGTTCGTCGACTGTTTTTGTTGATCTTGCCCCCCAGTCGGAACTGTTTCTTCTCGAGCTGTTGGATTCTTGATGAACTGTCGGAGATATCCTTGTCGGATCAGTCTCTCAATTTCCTCCTTGAGCTGCCTGCATGCTTCAGTGGTGTGTCCACGACTGCGGTGGAAATGACAATACTGTTCTTGGTTTCCAGTATTAGGCTTTAAAGGGTACGCCCACTTTACACTCTCTTGGTCTCGGATAGCCATTAATACATTTGCTCGGGAGGTATTAAGTGGCGTGTACTCTTTTTCTTGTCGGGGATCCCGTCGTGGCTGTGAGGGTCGAGGAGGAAGATTGTAGTTTCCTTGCTTCTTCCTTTGCGAGGGGGGATTCTCCGTCCCTGGGGGATTTTTTTCGCTTCCCGGTTGTTTGCTCGAATTGCTTTCTATGAGCATTGATGGCTTCGTCGGCAGTGATTTGGGCCTCTACCCGATGGATTAAATCCGCATAAGAGTGGACTGTTTCTCGCGCATAAGTGCCGAGTAGAAAAGGGCCTGGACGAAGCCCTCCAAGAAATACACCTCGTAGCAATTCGGGATCCACCCCTGGAATTTGTCGGGCTTCTGTAGAAAACCTTTGAAAATACTCTTTGAGAGATTCACCCTCGTTCTGTCGTATCCCCGAAAGGTGGGAGGAGTCTTTAATCATCCTTCGGTTGGCGACAAATTGTTCGACAAACAATTTGGCCAATTTAACGAATAGGGGAATGGACCGAGGGGGTAGGGAGTAGAACCATGTCCGGGCCTGCCCTTTAAGGGTGGCCGGAAAAACTTGACAGAGCAGAGCGTCTGGGGCCTGCTGGATATGCATAATAGTGCGGTAGTGATCAATATGTTCGTAGGGGTCTGAAGTCCCCATCATAAGAATCAATATTTGGGAGTTTGAATCTTGCCGGGAACGGGATATCGGAGGACAGCTTCGGTAAAAGGTGATGACTCCTGAATGTCCCGTTGGTGAAGGGACTGCCTAATACCCCCTGTGGGGAACTCTTTCTCGGACTAATCTTCGTAACTCATGCCGTAGAGTATTACGGGGGAGTTCAGTGACGCGCTGTTGGTCCAAGTCCTCAGGGACGTCCGGTGGCATATGCTGTCGGTGACCTGTGCGCGAAGGATGGGTAGAGCTTGCTGTATCAGCAAGTTCATTCTCTGGACGTGTAGGAGGACGCATCCTTGGTGGAGGAAGGGGGACTTCGACATGAAGAATGTCTTCAAATCCCGGCTGATCTCGAGGGAGAAGAGCATCTTCTTGGGGTACCGGCATTGGTCCTCTAGCTCCCCTTAAAAGCTGAAGGATCTCATTCTGAGATTCCTCCATTTTTCTGATACGTTCTTCTAGGGACGGCCCTGAAGTTCCTTCTCCTATAGGGTGTCGGTTATTGGGGTGAAAGGAGGCAGATGCCTGTCGTCCTTGATTCAGGGACTGATTCCTGGATTGGTGTGAATTAGAGCGGGAGGTTCCCATGATACGATGGCTACGCCTATTGACCATTAGAGGATTCCTTAGTGTAGTGGGATTAGCTTTCCCACAGACGGCGCCAATCTGTTGCGGGCTAGAAATTACGCGGCGATAGAGATTTGATTCTACGTCTTAGCGTTGTACGTATAACTAGCACACACAGAGAACACAGGATTTTTTACGTGGAAAACCCTAAAAAGGGAAAAAACCACGAGGCCTCGCCCAGTTGAAAATGATTCCACTAGATTTTGAATTGGTTATAAAGGACGGGATCACCTCCAGGGGTGAATAGATTACAATGGCTTAAGTAAGATGTTGAGTCTTCGGTAGGACGTAGGGACTGAACGTCGGGTCCTGAGTTGGACGTCGGGTCTTTGGCAGGAAGTAGAGACTGAGTGTAGGGCCTTGAACAAGACGTCGGGTCTTTGGCAGGACGTAGGGACTGAACGTCGGGCCTTGAACAAGACGTCGGGTCTTTGGTAGGACGTAGGGACAGGATGTCAGGCCTTAAGGTGGTGGTCCGGCGAGGTTCTGCGGTGGTCCGGCGAGGTTCCTGCGGTGATCCGGCGGTGGTCCGGCGAGGTTTCTGCGGTGGTCCGGCGAGGTTCTGTGGTGGTCCGGCGAGGTTCTGTGGTGGTCCGGCGAGGTTCTGTGGTGGTCCGGCGGTGGTTCGGCGGCTGTCGAGGAGGAGCTCCTTCCTTCTCTTCTTCCTCCCTTCTCTTCTTCTCTCTCTTGCTTAGATGCCCTCTTGTGAAGAATGAGGGCTCTATTTATAGATTTTCTGGAGTGGCATGGTCCGTAAATAGGTGTGAGATCAAGGGCAAAAAGGGAGTGGTCAAATGGACGGCCGATATTGAATCCTACGATCGTGCACCGTTCATTGGACATTTGAAGGCCTTAATGATGTCGGAATTTAGTGATCTTGGGCTCGTTGGATTCGTCTCGTCGAGCCGTTCGATTCGAGTATAAGCTCGTCAAAATCGGAGACCGTTTGGTAACTCAAATTGCGGTTTGAACCTTCCGACAGCACTTCGGGTCCATGATTAGGACCCATTTGGGCTCGGATTGGGTCGATCTTGGTGTCGTTGGGTTCGTATTTCCGAGACGCTCAGTTTGACTGTAAGCTCGTTGAAATCGGAGTTTGGATGCTCCCGGATTTAATTTTTGAAGTCTCCAACTAGTTTTTTGCCTCGAGATTCGTGCCCGATCAAGCTAATTTTGTGATGACGTATCAATTGTATATATCTTGAGTAGTGTATATGATTTTTAAGAATTAAAAGCAGATGTATATATATTGATGTTTTGATTGATAGTTTTATTTATGTTGCTATTGATATTGATAAACGAAATTAGATAATTTTGGTGGTTGTTTATTAAAAGATAAAAAAATAATTCATCCAATTAGATTTTGGGCATCACATTCTGATCTGATCGCAATGAAGAAATTGACAAGACGAAAAACAAAATGCTATGGAGAGGATAGATATAGTTACCTTAGCCGCAAGCTCCGACCTGTACTTTTGATCTCAATAGTGAAGAAGAAATGGAGTAGACAAAAAACAACCTGTGAAACTGAAGAAGATGCAAATAGTCAGGATAATAGGGGGTTTTCCTTTGTGGCGAGCTCCGCTCTACACTTCCGATCCGATAGCAATGAAGAAAAAGGAGAATATGAAAAACAAACCGTGAAATCGAAGAAGATGCTAGGGGTGGAGCAGATAGGGGTTTTGTCGTCGCGGCGAGCTCCATCCTATACTTATGATCTGATAGCACCGAAGAAGTGAAGAAGTTGATGAGCAAACTTGCTCTCACTACGAAGACGCTACGGATCGGACAGATAGGCTAATGGTGTGATCATTAGATGAAACAGGATGTATTTGAGTAATTTGGTGGTTGGTATATGAATAATATATTTTGGATGTTATATATATATTCTCTTGAGTTAACTCCACTTCTAGTCTAACAGCCCCTTAATATTTAATAATTTTAATGTTTCACTGATAAAAAAATATCTCCCATCTCGTTGGTTCTTCTTCCTTGCAAAGCTCTCGAATACAACTTCCCTATTGCCACAAAGCCATAGAACCCTCTCTCTGTTTTATGGGCAAGCTCTCTTCTTTCCTCTTCCTTTTCTTCCTTTTCACCTCCTTATGCGCCGCCGGCGAGATCGCCGACGACCTCAGCCTTCCCATTGACGTTGGCTTCCCGGCTTTCACTGCCAAGAAACTCATCCGTGCGCTCAACCTCGTCCCCAAGGATCTTTCTCCCGATCACGCAACTGCTGCCGATGTCTTACCGGGTTCGATCATCGAGAGGCCGCTCCGACTTTCGGGCTTCTCGAATGAGAGCTCCGTCGAGGATCTAGGGCACCATGCCGGTTATTACCGCCTCCCCCACTCTCATGACGCCAGGTAGCTAGTGTTTATTGGGTTTAGTGTTTCCGCATGTGTTTTTTTCTTAATTTTTTGTATTAACCTATTCTATTGGAGAATTTGATTGTTGATTGGTTGTTTTTAGGCTGTTCTACTTTTTCTTTGAGTCGAGGCAGAGTAAGAATGACCCTGTTGTTATTTGGTTGACGGGTGGACCGGGTTGCAGCAGCGAATTAGCTGTTTTCTATGAGAATGGACCTTATAAAATAGCTGACAACTTGTCATTGGAGTGGAACGAATTTGGTTGGGATAAGGTATTACTGAGCTCTCTCTATTTCCTTACATAAATTTTAACTCTACTGTTATGCTTTTTATTCCTGCTGGAAATATTACTTTATTGCGAGTTTATATTGGAATATTATTACCGAAGATTGATTCTATTAGTGATTACAAGTTGACTTTCTCTTCTTGAAGAAGAAGTTATTTGAAGGAGCTTAATGTAAGATAATGAGATATTTTATGGATTTTTTCTTTGGAGTTAGTTCTAATGAAATTGCCTGAAAGTAAACGTTCAGGTCTAGATGATATTCATATTGAGATTTGGAGAGTTATGAGAGATATTGCATTAGCTTGGGTGACAATTTATTTTTAACATAATTTTTGAAGATTAAGTAGGTGTCAAATGGTTGGAGAAAAAAATAATTTTGGTACTAAGGGAGATGTTCAAAATTGTTTTAATTATGGAGGATTTAAATTTAGGAGACATACAATGAAGCTATGTGGCTATAGTGATGCTTACAATAGATATTCAAAGTGAGGTGCATTAGTGTATATTTTTAGCATATGACATAATTGTGATATGTGAGATATTTATTGAAATAATTGAAAAGTTAGAGTAATTGAGAAAACGTGTAGAAGATAATTAACTTGAAATTAGTAGGTTAAAATTTGAGTATATGGTAATCAATTTGAGTGAATGTGATATTATCAATCAATATTATTAAAAAAAGATGCAATAATACGTAGATGTAATGGGTTGAAGTATATTGGATCAATTATATAGAAATTGTGTCATACATTGGAATATAACTTCTACAGTTAAGGCTAGGTGATCAAAAATAGACAAATGCATTAGGAGTATTATGCGATAAGGGAATATATTGTTGATTTAAATGTAAATTAAATTAACTATAAGTAAATTGGTGATGTTTTATGGATTCCAATGCCGGGAAACAAAAAATTGGTTGATAGCCAAGTAGAATGTGATAGAAAAGAGAACATTAAAATGATGTTTGATAACATTTGGAAATATAAAATAAGGAATAATTATATTACAGGAATGTTGGAGTGACATATATTACAACAACAACAACAAGCCTTTATCGCACTATGAGGGGTTAGCTACATGAATCTTTTTTTTCAATTGTGTCTGATTAAGTATCAAATTCTCATCTAAATCTAATAAGGAAAAGTTATTTATAATATTTTCTAACCAAGTCTATTTAGGTCTACCTCTACCTTTCTTAACATAAGTCAAATCTAATACATCTACTTTTCTAACCGAGTCATCGGAAGGCTGCCGTTTTATGTGACCAAACAATCTAAGGCAACTCTCTATAATATTATCTTCCACTGGAGCTACTCCAACCTTTTCACGTGTATGCTCATTTCGTATCCCCTCATTTTGTATCATGTTTTTTTAAGTGTAAAGCTACTCATCCACTAGAGCATCCTCATCTCTGTAACACTTAACTTAATATTATGCTTCTCATTTAATGGCCAACATTCTGCACCAGAAAACATTGCAGGTCTCACTACCATCTTATAGAATTTTCCCCTTAAGTTTGAGAGAGACATTTCTATCACACAACAAGCATGATGCATTCCTCCACTTCAACTGTCCAACTTGAATTCTACTAATAATATCCCCATCTATTTCACCATCACTCTGAACAATAAACCCAATATATCTAAAACGAGTGCTCTTATTAATGACTTGATCACCCAAAGTCACAATCCCTCCACTAGGTCTTTTATTACTAAAATTACAGTCCATATATTTAGTTTTAGATCTACACAACCGAAAGCCTTTAGACTCTAAGGTTGACATCCATAATTCAAGTTTACCTTCATATCCCTCTCTAATATTATCAACAAGAAGAATATCATTAGCGAAAAGCATACACCAGGGTACAACCTTGTTCAAATAAAATTATACAAAAAATAAAAAGAGAATGCTTGAAGATGTCTCAAGGGTCTTACAATTATGAAGAGGACAAGAAGAAGTGATCTTTATGTTCTCTTAAGTGTTGATAGCAACCAAGGACATGTTATCGATAAAACCAGGAATTGGCTGCTAACAAATATAGTTCCACATTGAACATGATCATTTGAGATGGAATTCAAGTGCAGAACCCCTCTGTTCCCTTGAGCCCCACCCCAAAAGGGGCGGAATTCAATTGGGCAGAAACCCCTTTGTTCTGCCTGCTGTAAGATTTGGCCGGTCGAGGAAGGATCGACCCAACCTTGACTAGTCTAGGATGGATCGATCCATTAGATTTGCACTTTTCAATAGGTGATCTAGTTATGGTCAAATTACAACCATTTTGATAAAATTCTATCATTAACCGTACCCATTCTAAATTCGCTAAGAGATATTTTGGCCCTTTCACAATTCAAGACATGCTTAGCATTGTAGTCTATCGCTTACAACTACATCCAGATAGTAAAATTTATCCTGTTTTTCATCTCTCTTCTGAAACCTTTTAAAGCTTCCCCTCCATTAGCCCCTTCACCACTACAAAATTTTAGTTATAACAACCAATCCTTTCTTTTGCCATATGTTATTCTAGCTTCACGCATATTATACAACTCTGTGGTCTACCCCATTGCCAATACCTGTACAATGAAAATTAAATTTACCTGATGATTAGATCAGAGTCATGCTTTTATCTATTCTTTAGGAAATTACAGTTTCTTTTTATCCATTTTTTATGTATACTGTCTTTATGCAAAGAAGCTGTGACGCCTAATTCAAACCCCTGTTAAGTATGCATATATCGATCAGATAATTTAATGAACTTATCTTTCATGCAGGCGTCCAATCTTATATATGTTGATCAGCCTACTGGAACTGGATTTAGCTACAGCTCAGACAAACGTGATATTCAACACGATGAAGCTGGTGTTTAGTGGTGATCTGTATGATTTCTTACAGGTATGGGCTGTTAATGGTGCAATATTGCTATTGTGTTCCTTCAGTCAATGAGCTTGTACGGTGCTTATTACTGCTTGATGATCAACAAATTATTTATAGGAATCTGCTTTTTTTCTTGTTCTTCTTTGGGCGATAACTTTTCACATGTGACAAGTGTGTTCCTATGCCTGAAGCCTGACCTAGGATAATAAAGAGAAGTCATGGGAGAGTGATAGAACGAGTTGCTAGAAAGCGATTGAGAGAAGGTTGGCTGGTGGCTTTGAAAAAAAAGATTGTGAAATATTACTCAAGGCTCAATCATTTAAGCTCTTTTAATACAAGATTGGAGGCCCTATTACAGACCAAGACACACACTAATTGCTTAGAAAATATATGAAGACGAATATGGAAGGAGGTATAAAAACATATGTAAAACATGTTACACGTAATGGTCATATCCGGGTCATAATAATTATGCTAATAATTAATTAAAATAAAATAAATACAAGAAAAAAAATAGACTCATGACCACTTTCATTACATAAATTCCCTTGGTTGCGGAGAATACTATTCCAAAAAGTTTAAAGGTTACCGGTAGGAAAATTGGAACTCTTCACTTGCGAATTGTAGAGCTAACAAAATTCATCATGGGAATTAGAGATGAGTCCATCTTAGAGATGAGGTGATGAATTGGAAATCCATCTCGATGAAGAGAGGCGAAGGGCGAGAACATCATTATATCCATCATATCAATAGAAGATTATTATCCTTCGAAAGATATGTGGAAGCTTTGTAGTTTTCATGCATGTGATTAAACTAACTCTAGCTTATTGAAGAGCTAACAGACCGAAATTGATTTTTTTATGATTGGGTTGAGTTGTTTGGGTTTTGATGGATTTGTCATTTGCAAAGATATGATTTAGGTGAGTAGGATGACATGATGCTAAGTGGAGAGATGGGCTTAACATTTGTTATTAGCTAGTAGATAATGCAGTTGGCATGAGCGAGCAGGCACGGATGCGAAAAGAGGACACAAAGAAGCACCGAGTGTGTGTTTGTTAGTGAAACACATAAGGGCATATGGGGCGTGAGGAAAGAGGTCGGACTTGCGGTAGTCATGTGCAACAGTTTTGTTGAAAGGAAGACATTGACCATGCATAATATGGAATAGTTTCAAGAGCAGCATGTAAATTGACGGGGACATTAGATTTTGACACGTGTACCATCGCCGGAGACGCCGATCGACGACCATGATTCAGAGTCTTTATTTTTGATGTTTTATTTTATTCATGTCATTTATATTTCTTGTTTTCCATTTGTACCCCTATGAGGGAGTTAGTGTTTATTATAGCCCAAGGGCAATGTCGTCTTTATGACTTTTATTTTCGGTTGGCCTATATATAGGCTTTGTCATTGTATTTGAGATTAGTTTTTGGAGAAATGAAAATTTTATTTTGATGATTCTTTTTGTGAGTTCATGAAGCCTCTAAAGATCTCTTTGTGAGTTCTTGAAGAGGGGATCGCCAGAGATCTCTTTGTGAGTTCTACCGGTGGAGTGGTGATCAAGGTTATTCTTTTGAATTTTCTTTATTTCTTTTCTCTCCAATCCTTTCTTCCCCCACTTAGCCTAAATCCCCTTCTTTTTTTAATTCCCCACCACCACCCAAGCTCCACCGTCGGCCTCCCTTGGCCGGCCCAGCCACTGCCGGCCTTTCCCCGCAACCAAGCAGCCGGCCGTCCCTCCCTCCCGCTACCACAGCCGCCCCACTTTAGCCACCCGCCAACCTGTTTTCAGAATTTGAAATCCAAAGCCAATGCCATAAATTCTTTCCTTTTCCACATCTCGTTCAAGTAGGAAATCTGGCCTGCTGTTAATTCTTTTCATTTAATGGGAAATTTCGAACGGCTAGAGGCCCAAACTAATTAGGAAATTTTCCCGTGGATTAAACCTGAGAATCAAATCTCAGATTTAATATTCCGTGAGTCCCACGTCATTAATTTGATTGCTCTCATCTCTCCATGGGGCCGGCCACCTCCTCTTGTCTCTCTCCAATCCCCACTTAATTACTACTTAAACGCCTCTTTAATTCCCCTCCTTCTCTTTCTCTAATTTCAAATTTCAATTCTGAAATTGAAATTAAAACTGCAGTTTTTTTTTTGGAATCTGAAATAAACTTCAGATTTGGTTTCTCTCCCCCTTAGCTCCACCCTCCACTCCCCCTAGGTGGCCGTTCTCCACTAACTTCTCCCACATTTACACCAAGATCTCCCATAATGCATGGCAGATCCTGAATTTGAATGGGGACTTGTGTTCGACGCCCACGGTAATCTCGACGTCCTACAATCGCCGTTCTTCGACGCGGGATTTGATTCCGACGAAGACACCATTGGAGCTTATTTGGATAGGATCCTCCCGACCCTCATACAAGTCATCGACAGACAACGTCCGGACTACAAGTGGACCATCGACGGCCGACCTTCCACGCCACCTCCACATCCTACGCCATCTTCTCCATCACTACGGATTGCCGGCACCGTCTACCTCGAGGTGGTTTCATCCCTTGCGTGGTTCTTCTTCTTCCGACAACCCTAGACATAGACGAGTGAGCTTAAGCCTCAAGGTGAGATGATCGCTTTGTTAACCGCCGGATTCTAGTTGGCTTTTCATTGTCATTACTATTAATTGCCGTCGTTATTTTATTGATCTTGCTAATTTAGCGGTAACAACTTGCCTAAACTTGGTCAAAAATCTAAGATCTTTTTGAAGCATCAATTGTGAGAATCATCAAGATTGTACTTTCATTGTTTTAACGAACTTTTATTAATTTTCTAAGATTCAACTCCTGGATTCACATCATAAATACATGCCAACGAATGAAAAAAAAAAGATCACAAGCTCCCATTGCATGGGATGTAGATGAGTTATAGGTCGAGGTGGAGCAATGCAATGTGATCGTGAGCAGTTGCAAGCGAGTTTGCTGGTGGATGCACTAGTGGAAAGGATGTAGAGAAGACTCAGTAGGGGTTAAGATCTTAGGAAAGATAGTTGCGAGCCTGAGGTGAGTGAGCGCATGCTATTAGGGGCTACGCATGACTTGTGATTTCATGTGGGATGATGACATTTAAGGTTGGAAGTGATGTCAAGAGCGATGATGAAATTGCAGGGAAGAAGCTTTGGGTTGTCAGGCTTGGACTTCCATGCATAAGCAGGTTAAGTAAGGTGGGCTTGGCAAGGATTTTGTATAGGAAGTCGTGCATTGAAAACGTAATTGCCAGGGCCCTATGTTTGCATTCGAGATGGAGATTAACAGGGATATTAGGTTTGTTCTAGTACCACATAATGAAGAGAAGGAAAATATAGATAGAGAGAAAAGGAGATGCAAAATAGAGATATAGAAGTTTAGTCAATGGCTTAACGATAGGATCTTAAAAAATTATTCAATACTCATTCAATCAAGTTTTTTCAATAAAAGACTAGAATCTTTTTTATAAACTGAGGGTTTACAATACTTTAATAATAACATTTTAACTATTAAGACCTGCTTGTCAATGGCGCAAAATGGTGCTGCGCATTCAAGTTGGCACGCACAATGGCGCATGGCACGTGCAATTTGAATTTTAGAGATTTTTAAATATAATTATAAATAATTATAAATATTTATATATTTTAATTTCTAAAATAATGTAATAATTAATTTTATAATTATTTGATATGATTAAAATAGTTTAGTTAGGTTTTATTAAACTTTATTTAGACTTTATTTTAGTAGAAAGTTTGGACGAAGTTGAATCTCACTATAATGGTTTGGATTTTGGACCACAAACATATTCATCTAAGCCTTACCCGACTTGATTGATACTCTAAAATAGAATCTATATAAAGATTTTAATAATTTTTTTTTTAAATTTTGTGCCGTATTCAAAATAGCACAAGCCACGCCGTGCGTTATACGCCATGGCTCAATGGGAAACTTTGCGCCTTGCTGTGCCATTCGCCGAGTATGTGTTATGGAAATAAATCATGTGTGTGTAGAATATTTAAAGCATCAAAACATGTTAAAGTATACCACATATGCTATATACTAATTTGGTAAAGAATCTTGACGATCATATTTATTCAGCTTCATTCACTTGAGTTGAAAGAAGCTCTTCTCTAAAGTGTTAAGAGGTGACCGTTTTAGTTGTGGGGTTGACAAATTTGTGTACATCTCTAAGCATGCCCATCAGTATGAAGAAAGTGTGGTTTTGTGATGGTGGTCAACAACTTGGATGCACGTACACAGATATGGTGATACTGACACGGGACAAATTAGTTATTGAAAATTTAAGACACAAATATAGCTTGCACACAACATTATAATTTTATATCTTAAAAACAGTGCATTAAAATTAAATAGCACAATATTAAGAATAATAAAGAAATGATAAATCATTAAACTCTAACATTAATTTTGTAAAGTTGAATGGCCTATAAATAGTAATCTAGCTTTTGATATAAAAAAATAAGCATAAATGGTCTAGAACACATCAAGATTCAATATTCAATAGTCAACTATTCACTAAAATGATTAATAAGATTAACTTTTTCATCATATATATTTTCTTTTTGTCTTTAATATCACGATCATTAAATAACATTGCTCTCCAACTATGGCTCATGAAGAGAAAGATTTGTAATTTTCAAAAAAATCATATCATCATGGGACTCAAAGCCATATTCAGAAACATTTATCAATTTCTATCGCCTTCCATATAATTTGTGATCTTTCTTGAAAGAAGATGAATGTTTGTATACACATAAAATACATCTTCAACCCATTGTGGATTAATTTTATTTTTCTTCATTGATTAAATGAAGGAGTATATTCTCCAATTTCCTTATCAACAAGAGGATGAAACTTGGCAAAAAAAAGTTTTATGTCAATTATTTGAAGTACATATACTGAAGCGTTATGAATCAACTGCCATATTTTTTTATTCATGCTCCACCTAAGGCGCATTGATGAGAGAAAAATTGAGAAACAACTTGTATTTTACAAGTAGATGCAAGGAAAATAACAAAGATACAAGGATCCTCTATTCGAGAGGAGGATCGCACTCTCCCAATCTCTAGAATTCGTTCTAGAGCCCAAACCTCCAAGAAAACCCTAATTGCGATCAATCAAAATATAAAAATCCTTAATCTCCCTCATCCTTCTTAATACAATAAATTTCCTAATTAGTTTTCCCTCCTAAAGCCTAGCGGGCCCCTTCCTCTTTGAATTTTCAAATGATGCTAGCAAGTGGGGCCCACTTGTGGGCTAGCCAATGTAGAGGAGGCGGAATACCTCCGCCTCCTATAAGTTTGCTGAACCGGCTGGTCCGGTTCAGCTCTTGTCCGCATAACAATACCGCCCTCCCAAAGAATCACCTTGTCCTCAAGGTGTAAATCAGGAAATTGATGTTTCATCCTCTCGTATGGCTCCCACGTGGCATCGTAGTCTTGAAGGTTCTTCCACTGTATCAACACTTCCTTAGTTCCCTCTTCTTTCTGGCGAACCCCCATCAGTTCTAAGGGTTCCAAATCCACCGCTAAATCCTCCGTCAGTGTCGCCGGTAGCTCGGGGTTGGCTGTATAATCACCAATGGCCTTCCTCAACTGTGATACATGAAAGACTGGATGGATGGTCGCCGTTGGTGGTAGCTTCAATCGATATGCAACTGCTCCTATCTTTTCCAACACTTCATAAGGCCCATAGTACCGTGGAGCCAGCTTCTCATTCCTCCTGTTGGCGACTGTCTTCTGTCTATACGGTCGGAGCTTCGAATACACTTTCTCCCCCACTACGAACTAGATGTCCCTCCTATGTCCGTCCGCTTGCCGCTTCATAATCTGTTGAGCCCTCAGTAAATGTCTCTTCAATTCTTCCAGTACTTTATCCCTCTCCTCCAAGTACTCCTCTACTGAAGAGACGGGAGTACTACTACTCCCAAAATGCACCAAGTGAGGAGGGTCCCTTCCGTACAGCACTTTGAATGGATTCATCTGTGCAGCCGAGTGAAAAGAGGTGTTGTATCAGTACTCCGCCCATGATAGCCACTTAGCCCACATCTTGGGCGTCTCCGACACAAAGCATCTCAAGTAGGTCTCCAAGCTCCTGTTGATCACCTCCGTTTGGCCATCTGTCTGTGGGTGGTAGGCGGTGCTCTTTTTTAGAACTGTTCCCTGCAACTTGAACAATTCCCTTCATAAATGACTAAGGAACACCTTATCTATGTCTAACACGATTGCCTCTAGTATCCCATGCAATCTGACCACCTCCCTGATGAATGCTGAAGCAACTGTGTCACTGCGGTGTATGGATGTCGGAGGGGAATGAAATGAGCGTACTTGCTCAATCTATCTACCACCACCAAGATCAGTGTAAAGCCTTCTGAACGGGGCATTCCATCTATGAAGTCCATGGATATCTCCTCCCATACCTGTCCTGGTAATGCCAACGGCTGTAGTAGTCCCCCTGGCGACATTGCCAGATATTTATTCCTCTGACAGATTTCGCACCTTGCCACCATCTCCTCTACATCTCTATGCATCCCCTTCCAGTAAAGCTCGACCGCCAGTCTCCTGTAGGTCTTTTGCACTCTTGAATGACCCCCAACTGCGCTCCCATGAAATTCTTGGAGTAATTTTGGGATGTGGATCGAGGATCGGGGCATCACAAATCTCCCTTGATACAGCAGTCTGTCTCCCTCCAATGAGTACCCTGGGTGACTACCCTTTTTTTTTAGTAATTCTGACCTGATCCTTCCCAAATCTTCATCTCTAGAACTTTCTTCTTTGATGGCCTCCCAGTCAAGCATCAAAGGAACGGATAGGGCCACTGCTTGCAGCTCTCCCATACATCTGGACAGGGCATCTGCCGCCTTGTTCTCCACTCCTGGCCTATACTGGATCTCAAAATCATACCCTAACAACTTGGACAGCCACCTTTGATGCTCCTCTGTCACCATCCTCTGCTCCAACAGGTATTTCAGGCTCCTCTGATCTGTCCTGACAATGAAAATGTCTCCCCAGCAGGTAGGGCCGCCACTTCTGGATGGCCAACACGATGGCCATTAACTCCCTCTCATAAACTGATTTCAGCCGGGCTCTAGCAGTCAATACCTGGCTGAAATAGGCAATAGGCCTCCGACTCTGCATCAGCACTGCACCAAGTCCGTACCCGGATGCATCAGTCTCCACAATGAAGGTCTGAGTGAAATCTGGCAAAGCTAAGACAGGCACCGTAGTCATCGCCTTCTTCAAGTTCTCAAATGCTGATGTGGCTGCCTCCCCCCATAGGAAACCGTCCTTCTTCAACTGCTCAGTAAGCGGCCATGCTATGGAACTGTACCCCTTTACGAACCTTCTGTAGTAACCTGTCAGTCCTAGGAATCCCCTCAGCTCCTTCAGGTTTTTAGGTACTGGCCACCTTAGCATTGCTTCAATTTTGGACTGATCTACTGCTGCCCCCCCCTTCTTTTGAAACCACATGTCCCAAGTACTCTACACTAGTTTGTGCAAAGCAACATTTCTTTAAATTAGCCCTCAACTAGTGCTCCTGCAGTACCTCTAACACTTTTTTTAAGTGCTCCCAGTGCTCCTCCTCCGTCCTACTGTAGATCAGAATATCATCAAAGAACACTAACACAAACCGTCTGAGATAAGGTTTGAAAACCCTATTCATCAGGGCCTGGAAAGTCGCTGGAGCGTTGGTGAGACCAAAAGGCATTACCAAGAACTCATAATGGCCGTCATGAGTTCTGAAAGCCGTCTTGGGTACATCCTCCCTCTTCATCCGGATCTGATGGTAGCCTGACTTCAAGTCTATCTTGCTAAAAATCACAGTCCCGCTCAATTCATCTAAGAGCTCGTCGATGACGGGTATAGGAAACTTGTCCGGGACAGTCTCCTTGTTGAGTGCTCTGTAGTCCACACAGAACCGCCAGCTGCCATCCTTCTTCTTTACCAACAGGACGGGATTAGAGAATGGGCTGATACTGGGTCTGATGATTTCTGCCTCTAACATTTCTCTAATCAACCGTTCAATCTCATCCTTCTGGAACTGAGGGTAGCGATACGGCCGTACGCTGATGGGTGATACCCCCTCCTTCAAAACAATGGCATGCTCCCTCTCTCGCTGCGGCAGTAACCCCTGAGGTGGCTGAAAACCCTCTTGAAACTGCTGTATCAAAAGCTGAATGGAGAGAGGGATGTCCCCTCCTCCCTCCAATCTCGCTCCCTCCAAGCTGTGCAGCTCCACCAAAATACCCTCCGCCTGCTGACTGAATGTCCCTCACCATGGTTTTAAGAGAGACTAGGGATTTGGAAAGTCCCGCATCTCCTTTGATTACCACCTTCTTTCCCTCGACCGTCAGCTCCATCGTGAGTGCTCCCCAATTCACCTTGGTGTCCCCCCAAAATTTGTATTCATTTCATGCCCAAGATGACATCTGTACTCCCAAGCTCCCACGGAAGGAAATCTTCCCTCACTTGTATTCCCTGGATCATCAGCCGCACTCCTTTGCAAATCCCATGACCTCTCTCCATCTTCCATGTGCCCATCATCACTCCGTAACAGCCAGTGCCCACCAATCTCACTCCTAGTTGATCAACGATCTGTGTGGAAATGAAGTTGTGAGTCGCCCCACTATCAATCAGCACCACCACCTCTTTGTCCTCTATCTCTCCCCCTCACCTTCATGGTGTGATTTGTAGTGAATCCCACCACTGAGTTCTGGGAAACATCTGTCATATCCAAGTGTAGCTTCTCCTCCATCTCCTCCTCTGTCTCTAGCTCACCTCCCTCCTCAGTTTCCTCGTCATTGAAGATGATGAGAACCTGAAGAGTTCGGTCCTTGCACCGATGCCTTGGTGTGTACTTCTCATCACAGCGAAAACACAACCCATTAGCCCTCTCCTGCATCTCTTTCTCTGTCAGCCGTTTGAAGTTTCCGCCACTTCCACCTCCCCCTGTCTTCCCCTGACGGCCTCTCGACTCCCTCCTATTGGAAGACCTTTTGGTGCTAGGTAGGTGGTCGTCATCCTGTAAGTCCCACCTATGCTGCTACTTCGAGCTCCCCTCTTCATATTCTTCTGATTCTCCACCAGCTTGGCCAACTTCATGGCCTCCCCCAAATCACGGGGCATCAGAACCTTCACTGCCGCTCGAATCTCCGCCTTCAACCCCTTCATGAAATTCCCCTCCAAAACTGTGTCGGAGAGTCGCTCCACCCTGCTGGCCAGGTGCTCGAATCGTTCCCGGTAGTTTGCTACTGATCCCTCCTATGTCAGAGCAAAGAACTACTCATAGAAATCTCCTTTCTGATCGGTTTGGAAACATTCTATGATGCATTCCTTGAATTCTCTCCAGTTTCTGATAGGCCTCCTCTGATCTCTCCACTGATACCACGACAGGGCCTTTCCTTCTAAGCACAAGCCTGCTGCCGTCAGCCTCTCCTCTTCCATCAGCCCATTGACGGCGAAGTATCGCTCCACCTTGTAGATCCACCCATACGCATCTTCTCCTTCGAAGATGGTCATCTTCAGCTTCCTCACCTTCTGGTCGCCTCCATTGCCCCTGTTCCTTCCGTAGTTTTCCCCTCTCCTAAGTGTTAGGTCCTCCCCACGTTTCCCCTTCTTCCCTTGTCCTGCCATAGCCCATACCCCTTTCGAAATCCCCCATTCTTTCTTCAAAATCAGACCCTCGACGCTGAAATTCCTCTCTGTTTCCGCCAAAATCAACACCACGGCGGCCATAGTACCCTTCTTGGCGCCCCCATAACCCCCTCCTCTCTCTTCCCTCTGGACAGGCTCCAGATGGGGTCTTCTTCCTTCACCTTCCATGATCTCAACCTCATCATCCTCCACACGAATTTCAGAATTCGTACTTCTTCCTCCTCCCCTTTTTGCCATAGCAGTCGCCGTTTGATTTTGCATTTCTAACATTTTTTTCATCATCTCCCGGATATCGACAACTTGCCCCTCCATGGATGAAATCCTTTCTTCCACCGTCGTTTTGATCTGATTCATCTCTCCTTCAATTTTTTCCTCCAAGGCATCCACCTTTTTTGCCGCCATTACAATCCGAACTTTGTAGAATCACAAAATCTGGAATTTCGACAACAAAAACAGCAACTTTCATCTCTTTTTCGGCCAAAAAAAAACAGCCGCTGAAATTTGCCCAAAACAGCCCACAAACGGTCCCAAGACTTGCCCTGATACCAATTTGATAGGAAATATTTTAAATTCGCTTCTACATCAAAACTCAATGCAAGACTGCTGTTCGCAGCAGGAAAAAACAACAAAAACAGTAGAAAATAGGAAAATCTGAGAGAAAAATGGAGAAACAACTTGTATTTTACTAGTAGATGCAAGGAAAATAGCAAAGATACAAGGATCCTCTATTCAAGAGGAGGATCGCACTCTCCCAATCTCTAGAATTCGTTCTAGAGCCCAAACCTCCAAGAAAACCCTAATTGCAATCAATCAAAACATAAAAATCTCTAATCTCCCTCATCCTTCTTAATACAATAAATTTCCTAATTGGTTTTCCCTCCTAAAGCCTAGCCGCCCCTTCCTCTTTGAATTTTCAAATGATGCTAGCAAGTGGGGCCCACTTGTGGGTTGGCCAATGTAGAGGAGGCGGAATACCTCCGCCTCCTATAAGTTTGCTGAACCGGCTGGGCCGGTTCATGTTGATGACAAATGTTTAGAGAAGAGGAAGATAACTAAAATAGATGAAGAAGTAAATTTGGAGGCATTCAACTCCATAGGTGTGAGGTAGGGGAGAAAGCAATTCATTATGAAGATGACTCAAATGAAGATCCCCTCAATGATGCGTTCAGCTCAATGATGACAATGAATATGACTTTTGAATTGTTGTCATACTATTACTATTTTTCGCAAAAATTAAATGTGGATGAGTAAGGAACTAGGAAAGAAGAAACTTGGAATTGAACTTGATATCATATGTTACTTTTACACAATTCTTATACTTTATGTTCTTTTGCCTTTATGATATTTACATTTCAATTCTATTTCATACAATTCACCATTTTACACTTTATGTCTTATGTAATGTTTTGTTTTATATGTACGTCAATTTATTACTTCATAGTACAATAAAATATTAGCATGTCATCCTTTTTATATATTATTTAGTTATTATACAAAAATATCACTTATAACTTTCATTTTCACTTTACATAATTTTTGAATTTTGAGTCTTACATCTCAAAACTCCTTGAGACTTACGCCTCGCATCACAGATGAAAAATACTCAATACCCGATTGTGCAGTTTTAAACATTGCTTCACACTATATCTTGCTTCCTAGTGTCTGCCTCCTGATCTGTAGTTGGTCACTCAATCTCACAAATATATTCTTAATTTTTAAGCATATTTGCATCACTTCATTATTCCGCTAAAAAGTTATTCCCTGATATGATTTAAAATTTTTAATTAAACAGCTATTGTGTGCACATAATATATATGTATATGATATAAAACTCATGAACACTTAGTAAAAGCGTAACTTCACTTTTCACATTGTAGCAAAAAAAAAAAAAACCCTTGTGCATCGCATTGAGCTTCATGCTTGGAATACGCTGGGTGATTTGTTAAATGATCTTTAAATGACCTTGATATTTTGCCCACTTTTTAAGCTGCATGTTGATATAATCTAATGTATGATACCACTTTAATGTAGTATGGTTAAGGGTCTAGGATTTGTTAATATAACCAAGGATGAGATACAAAATGAAAACACACAAAAATAAGAGGTTAGCAGCTATTAATTCTTGCAAAAATTAGTCACTTTTAATGTAAAAATAACGAACACTCTTCTCTCATTTCAAATAATAATTTATTAATTGCCAAAATTTGAAATTCAACTGGAAAAATTGTGAAGAATTATGAAATTCGATCAACGATCAATTTCACACAAAGAAATTTAAATTATTGGAGACCATAGTCTTAAAAAGAAGACAACATATTGGAGATCATAGGCCGTTCTCAGTGGAATCAACATCATAGGCATGTGCTAACATAAGCTGAAAGTAAGAATGTAAGATACGTTGTAAACTAAAACAATATGCAATTTGAAGTTAAGTTTTTGTGATTATACACTCATATTTCCATCACTTAATCACTGACATGCCTTAATAAATTTTTAGAATAGATAAAATGTAGATCACTTCTTATATTGATTGTATGGCGGACTTTGCTTGTGAATGAGAACCTAGAGGGTTTAATTTGCGCTTTTGATTAAGCTTCCTCCCTTATTTGATACTTTGGCACACCTTTTCTAGACAATGGATATTTGTTAGGCAGAAATAGCCACATTATTTCATGATTCCTCATTTATCTATGTTTCTACAGAAATTGATGCAGAGTGGTTTGTATGCTATAACAATCAGTAGAAAAACTTCAGAAATCGAAATCATTAATTATAATGTAAAAAATTTCACTAATAAATAACCATTTCTTGTCTTCTATCTCTAACATGTTAAGTAAATCTGCCTTGCTTATTCAAAATTTTTGTTTTTCTTCAGGCATTTTTCTCTCAACATCCAGAGTATGTGAATAATGACTTCTACATCACGGGGGAATCATATGCTGGGCATTACATTCCTGCTTTTGCTAGCCGTGTTCACCAGGGAAACAAAGCTAAAGAAGGCATCTACATTAATTTGAAGGTGCAACTTAGTCTTCTTTTCTTGAAGCAACCTGTTGATTGATTTGTTGATTTTACTTGCTTGGGCTTGATAACGCAGGGATTTGCAATTGGTAATGGACTTACTGATCCTGCCATCCAGTACAAAGCTTACCCGGATTACGCATTGGAAATGGGAATAATAAAAGAGTCAGACTATAAAAGACTCAACAAAATAGTTCCAGTTTGTGAGGTGGCCATTAAGCTCTGTGGTAATGTAGCTAACTGAACCTTGTAGAAATTCAAATTTAAAATTGATGCTCATTTATAATAATCTAATTTGCATCAAAATTTTAAACATATTTTTATCCAAGAAGATTATTCAAATAAATTGGTGTTTACATATAAACTATCTGTTTTGAATTTTGGGAGTATCTTCAAAAAATAAAAATTGAGCTCTGCCATAATTATAGTCTCTATTGGGATCAAATTTTTTTATATTGTTGCAATAATAAATATGCACGTAACCAAATAATTGATATTTATGGGCCAAAACATAAAAGTAAAAAAAAAAAAGAAGATGATGAGCAAGTGCTATTTTGATGTACATCCAGTCCGTTGAATGCTCATCGCCAAGCCTTATTTCAAAATACGATGATTAGAACCATTTAATTTGGTTGCTAAATCTGAAAATGATTGAGTAAAAATCATTAAGCTAAAGGAAATAAGGCCAATAGCATCTTAATATATACAAAAGGAGTGGCTAAGGCTAATTGGTCAGATATTGGCACAACTTCAACTAACAGCAAATGCATTTCTTAAAATTAGCTGACAAATTGCTGTTGTTGACACTACTAATGGCAATTTTAACTTCTGAAGTCTTATACTTAAATTAAAACATTGCTCAACTCATACATTCTTGAAATAAGCACAATTCTCTAGTAGTCATTACTCCTATTTCAACATTGAAATGGTTGGTTTGAGATTCCATACCTCATATGTTTGGATGAAATTTAAAGTATTGATAATTTCTTACTGTAATTGTTAGGAGTGAAACGTGAAAGCAGTGAATTAATTTTGTTCCTAGGTAAAGAATGGCAAAATGAGGCAACTCTTATAGATTGTGCTTAATACATTCAATATAACTCCAAAACTGAACTGAACGGAAAAAAAAAAAATGATGATTGGCATCAAATGGAAAGATCACAATCATCTTCTGTTGCTTGGAAAGCAAACATGGACTCAATTGTTCGATGATTTTCTTGTAATAGTGAAGCTGATCTTCTTCAACAATTCAATTGTGAGTTTGATCAAGAAATAAGAATAATCGTGCACAACTTTATGTTCGTTCAAAGCTTGAGCTTGATTTTGTGTTGATACTAAAAACATCCAAACCAGAGTTGCCAAATATAACTGATAAAGGTTTACGAATAAAACTGATGAATATATATATGCATCATAAATAAAAATATATTACACCCCATGTTGGCAGTAATCCAAATCCCGTCAACCACGTCCTCACCTTCATCAACACGTTCGTGAAATAATTATGTGTATAAAGACATTGAGAAACAGAAAAAGGAGACACACGATTTCCATTTTCTTTGGCTCTCGGTTTTGCTTACTGTTCTGGTCTCCCGTTCAACTCTCTTGCAATCCTCATTTCCGGGACCAAACAACGTCCCGAAGTCCTCGGCCGTTGAATCCTATCCTATTGGTAGGTTTGAAAGGGCGAGTGCCCTCCGTCCCATCGCAGGGAGGGGACGCCGGGAGGCAGCCGAAATTCCCTCAAAATAATTAGACTTTGTGGATTTTGGAAAAGATTAAAAAATGCTCAATTTATCAATTTGATTTAAAATTGATTAATTAATAGTATTAAATTAACTAATATATTAAAAATGACCAAACAACTAATTGGTTAATTTTAAATAAAATCAAAATCCATTCAATTAACTAAAATTCAACCTAATTGATTAATAACCCCTTTGAAATAAAATTGAACTGAGTTAATTAAGGAAAATTAATTTAAAAATAAAACCAAATTTCTAATAATTGATTTAGCTAATAAGAAAAAAAAAAACAAAATACAGAGACTAAAAAAATTAAATTTAAACTTGAAATTCTAAGTTATAATTTAAACTGATCTGATTAATTTCAAATTAGATCTCTAATAGTTCATTTAAAACAAATTCAAAAGCTAACTTAATCAATTAAGTAATTTATTCTAAAATTGAAGTTCACTATTGAATTATTAAACAATTGATTAACTTAAAATGTAACTAAATTAATTTCAAATCAAAACTTTAAATTTTATTTTAAATTAAAAAAAAATTAATTAAGCAATAAATTTTAATTTTAAATTTAAATCAAATTAATTGAGCAATCAATTTAAATAATTAAATAAATTTTAAAATACATTTAACATTAAAAAATTTAAAATAATGAATTGAATATGTTAACTTTAATTAAATTAAAATTTAATTAATTAATGTAATTAATTCAATTAAATAAAATAAAATGCATAAATAAATGTTTCAAGTAGTTGACTATGTGCATCATACGCTAAAACTCAAACTCCTAAAAAAAAACAAAAAGAATGCTCCAAAAATCCTCTCTAAACCACTTTGTATCTGCAAACTACAGCCCTTGCTGTTGCAAGCTCCAGCTATTATAACTACTGGTCACGAGCACCTGCAAATAAGTAGACAAAAGCCAACACATAATAAATGAAATTTGTGCTGAAAGGAATAAAGTTAAGTACTGCAGGCATAACTAGTGCTAAAAAGTAAAACTAGCAAGTAAAGCTAACTATTGTAGATAGAACAAAGTGCTGGAAAGCGGGTAAAAAACAAACAGTAGTGTTAAAGTGTAGTGACAAACTATTGTAGTAGAAAAAGCTATGAGTACAAAACAACAAGTACACCGATAAAAGCTAAAGTAGAAAATAACTAATAGCTAGTAAGTGTTAAAACAATGAATGCATGCTAGTATTGAAGCAAAACTGGCAAAACAAGGCGCTGACATTGGCGTCAAAACTGTGAAGTGTGTAAAACTAAATCTCTATTAATCCGTCAACTTTTAATGAAAAACGTAAGTCCGACTTTAGGGAGAATCTTTAGGCAAAAATTACACAACTCATAATCTCTGATTGACAGACCGACAACTTCTAATAGAAGCCGTAAGTCCGACTTCTAAGGAAAATGGTTATGTAATAACATAACCCTTACCCCTCAGATGGGCATCCTAGTTTATAGGGCTAGGTTGTAAGACTCACCGTACGGGCCATTTAGCTTACATGGCTAGGTCGTAAGACTCGTCGTCAGGCAACGTCTAAATTCAGAAGTCATAAGACCTACTTGAACATCCAAAATCATTGGACATCTTAGTCTATAGGGCTAAGTTGTAAGGCTCGCTGTTTGGGCACCTCTAATAGAAGTCGTAAGACCTACTATTAGGGTTACCTTCAAATAAAAATCGTAAGTCCCTACCCAAATCCAATCACAAAGATAACTCTTAAGCAGAGTCATAAGCCCTAACCCAAACCAAACCAGATTAAAATCCACATTTCTCAACTTCAGTTTACCTGGGATCCATGAGAGGAGGTAACCAATGGCTGCCAATCAGATTCTCTGGACACTACAATTAATAGTTGTTAATGTTGGTAGATTGAAACTCACAGTGTACCCAGGACGAAGGAACCATGAGATCTTGATTGAGTGTACTTTCATCCCACATAATTAAGATTAGCCCCCATAAATAAGATTAACCCCCATAACTAAGATTAAAATACTGTTGCACATTTCTACACTCCTTGCACATACTAAATATAATTTTATCTTTAATCAAGAGTATTCTTCTAATAAGTTAGAAGGGGTAATTAACTGAGGGCTTGCACTCATAGGAAGTAGGACCTAGATCTATATAAACCCTGACATTATTGGTCCTATTCTTCTTGGGCGAACATATATGCTTGTAGAAATTAACTATGCGACACCTCTAAGTTATGCATGGAGATTTATAGTGACTTTTTATAAGCACATCTTTTTAATTTTTAGATCCTTTAATTTGTTCAATTGTAAGGCTCCCTCTTTAACTCACCTTGGATTAAATGATATTTAAATTGAATATGCAATGTTTTGAAATGGAACACAACTTTTTTAGTTGGATGCATAAATTCTGACCATCATAAAAATAATAGTTACCTATGCTGCACATATATGGACACATCGACATTGACACCATATGACACGGGATCCATCAATTATTGAAATATAGGACATAGATACGAGTTAGACACAACATTATAATTTTATATTCTAAAAATAATGCTAAAAATTAAGTATAATACTAAAAATAAATTAGAAATAATAATACTTAAAATGATTAATATTAGGATGTCGAGAGTCGTGCGTTGATGTCATGTATTAGGCATCGATAAAGGAGATGACAATGCTGTCAATAGTTGGAAATCAATATTATGCATAAGTATCTGACATCGATGTCAAGAGGGCGTCTGTCGTCGATGTTGAGAGGGTGTTGGTCGTCGATGTTAAGACGACATCAGACAAAGATGAGTTGTCAAGTTGTGAGTGTAGAAATTGATTGCATCGAGCACCAATGTTAAGACAATATCAGACTTTGGTGTTAAGATGGTTTTGAAATGTTGATGTTGTAACGACATTAGACATTTATGTTGGGATAACATCAGAATTATTGTGAAGCCAAAGTTATGACCCGCCAAAGAGAAACGAAAATAAGAATATTCGATGAATGTGGTATTGAGTGTGGACGATTGATTTAGAGTTGTGGATAAGAAATAAAAAAATTAGTTTTATATTTTAAATAAATAATAATTTAAAATACGATAAATTTTATATTAAAAAAATTTATAAAATATTTAAGACGCGTGTCCGATTTATATTTAATATTTTTTTAGTTGGACACGTTTTCGGTGTGTCTGACACGTGTCGGACGCATGTCGTGTTGGATACGTGTCAACATTGCATGGCTCTTTAAGGAGAAGTGTCGGTACATCATAAATTGTCACCCTCTTATTTTCCTAACTGTTTCAAAAGAATTCTTCAACCGCTTTATTTCTTTGCCTGCCTCAATTTTTGCAACATATCTTACTTCTGTGGTGGCCAAGTCCACCAAATTTGTTAACTATAATACGTTATTAATATCAATTTCACCTAAGGTATAAATATCTTCTATTGTACTTCTTTGGGTAGTCGAATCACCACTAAGATATGCTTCATCAAATCCTGTAGTTCCATACCACCCTTTTTAAAGATCACTGAGGAGTTGATGTTCGGAAAAAATATCTATTTGTTTATAACAAAGAGGCAAACCACCATGGGAAGATAAAAAAGATTTATGCAGTTTATCCGAAGTAATATCCTATAGCTGTAGTGAGAAAAGATTAATTAAACTACTATAAATTAACAGCAGAGGTGTACAAACAAATATGGATGATGTAGGGGTTTTTATTTGAAACATCATCAAAATTGATATTTCATGGCTACTTAATTTATATTTATTATGTTAGAATGTTATAATTTGAAAAATACCTTTTTTTAGAGGGCTCTTTCATGTAAGGCTTATCTTTTATGAAAGGTCTGATTTCTTTCTTTTTGTGCTAATTTTAATTTCTTCATATGTTCAGATCCTTCTCATAAAAACAATGCAATGGTTGAAATTCCAAAACAATAAATCTTGGCTAAGAGGCATGTACAAAAAAAATCATTAGAATCAAAGAGTCATGTAGATCCTGGAAAAGATTGCACATGATATGTTGAGGATGCATATGAAGATGCCCATGGTTTTGCAGATAACTATGGAGCACTGACACTAACAAGATGATACGGATCCAAAATGAGCATGACATGCCATAATTTTACAAAGTAGGATGTGATACCCAATGAACATAATGTTTTATTTATAAATTATTAATATAAAATATATAGTTTATAGTATTTTATAGTAAAGGCCTAGAAATTATAATACCAAATGCGTATACTACAAAAGAAACTTACAATAACAAAAGAAAATACTATTAATAATAAAAGAAATGCCTTATCACTTGTGATATGTATTATTTGTTATCTACAGTCAAATATTAACATTCATTAATCATTGTCTATTTGTTCCATATATTGCAAGTATATATTAAATTATTAATATCTCAAAGGGCAAGTGATGGGGACAGCAGATTACGACACATGTACCTTCAGGAGATGCCGGAGATCGACGGCCACGATCATGATCTTTATTTTCATCATTTTATGTAGTAGTTTAATTTTATTTTATGTTTTTCAATTTTTGCCCTTATGGGTATTTGGTAGCTATTGTAGCCCAAGGGACATTTTAGTCTTTTGTTTTTCTTTGTCATTGTGAGGCCTATTTATATGGTCCTTCTCTTGTAATAGTGTATTGATGAAGAAATGAAATTTTCTGTTGTTTGTTCTCTTTGTGAGTTCAAAAAGATCTCTTAGTGAGTTCTTCACATGAGATCTCTTTGTGAGTTCTCTTAGTATTAGCATCCATTGATCTTCTCCTCGTCCACAAACGCCACCATCCACATCAACAAGTGGGAAGAAGCCGGCCTCCTCCACACTTGCCGTCACCTTGGAGCCCCACTCGTCGGCCACCACAATCCCGCCGGCTGGCCTCCCTCCCGCCGGCCAACCACTTCTCTCACCCTCCCACCACCACCCCTCTCTCCCCTAACCCCTTTAGTAATTTGAATTTCAAATTCAAATTATTTCCAAATTTGGATGTTCCATTTTAGGAAAGTTTTAGAATTTTGAATTCAATTTCCATTCAAATGAAATTGGATTCATGAGAAAATTCTTTCCTAGTCATCATCCCAATTTGGAATCTCATCCTCATTCTCCAAACTCCTCCCCACCTCCTTGATGCCGCCGGCCCCCTTCATTGGGCCTCCCATTAATTGCACAATTACTCCCACTCCCTATTTTGAAATTCGAACTTTAATTTCAAAATAAGCCCCTCCTTTCTCACTTAAAACTGAAATTTTTTATTTTCAGTTTTCCCAAACCTAGCCCCTCATAAATGCCGCCGGCCCCCCCATTGGCTCTCCCCATTGAATGAGCAATAATTCCCCTCTTTAATTTGGGATTTCAAATTTAAAATTCCAAAATTTTCCCTCCTAAATCCTTTGAAACTGAAATCAATTTCAGTTTCTCAACCTAATCCCTCTCCTCTCCCCTAGATCTACCGCCGGCCCCTTCCTCCTCTCCAAACCGGCCCCTCTCTTCTCTCTTGGTTCAGTGAGGGGATTGCTCGTCTTCAAGTTCATGGTGCATGACGGATCCCGTCATTGACTACGGAATCGAACTCGACACCTACGGCCACATTCACGTCCTTAGATCGCCTTTCTTTGACGTGGTTTTGGCTTTGACAATACCGTCGAAGATTACTTGGATCGGATCTTACCGACACTAGTGGACGCCTTCGACTACCAATTCTCCGACTACACGTGGATCATCGAAAGTCATCTGCCCGCTTCTCCAACTCCCACTTCCTTCCCGGCGACGAGTCCTCTTGGCATCACACGTGTCTTAGTGGTATCGCTAAGTTTTCTTGCAACCCTCTTCCGCTAACTTCCACTTCAAAGAGAGATTGTCGGACCTCAAGGTGAATGGTCTAAACTTTAAACGCGTGGCTTTAGTGAAAGCTATTTGCGTTATTTAGTTATCTTTTGGTTATCTTTTGCAAGACTCTTGTAACTCTCAAGTGTAGTCAATGCCTACCGCTTAATCTCTCACGAATTTTCTTGAATCCTAATTGAGTAAGCTAAATTTTATTGTTAATGTTGCAAAGTTAAAGTTTTCACTAATCTCTGAATTGCAATTCATGTTTCCCCATGTTGGTTTCACATCAGCAAGTCCTTGCGGTGGGTCATGTTCGAACTACGTCACATCGTGTCTAACCTTGTAAGACACCTAATTTTGTCTTGAAATGCTTTGACACAATTTTGAGCTTGCAAGTAGGTGTCAGGGCATATTGAAAACGTGTTGCGTATTACACAATCATGAAAGATGTTCGGAAGTGTTCCTGCTTGTTAGGCATTTAAATATGTTGAGATGGATGATTATGATGATGGTGGTGATCAATTTGTAGCCCATTGTATGTTGAGGAATATATTTGAGTTTGAGTTGGCTTTTCTCAAGTGATAAATATTGTACCTAAGATTGAACTTGTGCCTATATTGCTTATAGAGATCATCATGCTTGAGATGGAGCCTAAAATATCATTCTGAAGCTTCCTCTACTACGGCTTCTTGTAGTGTTCCCTACTAATTAGTTGCTCAACTAGACTTTAATCTACCATTGATAACACTCGTAGATCATTATATGTTTTTTTTCTCAAAGTACCAATTATTCACGGTTGCAAGATGACTGGCGACATCCTGATTCAAAATCTTTATATTCTCTATAGGTTGAGTAGTAACTAATAGCTTCATTGACTTCTATAGATTGAGTAGTCATTTCGAGGGTTGTGAACAATCCAATCTTAGGTCGACTTAACCTCAACTCAAGATCGATTTAAAATCATATTTGATATCGAGTCAAGCTACATCAAGCTATAAGATGCCTTAATTTGATCTCAACTCAAGCTTGGGTTGGCTCTTTATTTTATTCAAGCTCGATTCGAGCAAAAAAGAAATGCAAATTTGATTTAAGTTATAATCTTTGAGGATATATATATATATATATATATATATATATATATATATATTTGAATTTGTCTATACCACCCCCCCCCCCCCCCCAAAAAAAAAAAAAAAAACGCCTCAAATTTTTTGGAGTCAAGAGGTCAAAATTCGAAACAAAAATAGCTTAGCTTGGACCTTTCAAATTTAAAGTGACATATTTTGAATTATGTGCTTATTTTATAGAGAAAAGTTGTGCTACATTAGAATTAACACTAGGCTAAGAGGTTGTTTAATTTTGTTTTCTTTATTTATGCCCCACTACTTTTGAAAATTTGTTAGCTAGATATTGTTTTTGATGCATCCAAGACTCATTGATTTCAGTATCCGTAAATGGTTCTGATTATGTTGACATGATGGATCAGGTACTTCTGGAAGAGTTGCTTGCTTGGCTTCATATTTGGTTTGCAACATATTGTTCAATTCAATATTGAGGACTGCAGGAAATATCAATGTAAGTCGTTAATGTCCTGTGCTTGCAAATTGGAACATCTTGGCCCAGAAAACTAGCTAATGCAGGTAACATGTCTTTCGAATTTGCACAGTATTATGACATCAGAAAGGAATGTGAAGGCAGTCTGTGTTATGATTTCTCAAACATGGAGAAATTCCTTAGCCTAAAACCAGTCAGAGAATCCCTTGGAGTTGGTGAAATACAATTTGTATCATGCAGCCCCACCGTATATGAGGCTATGCTTGCTGACTGGATGAAGAACTTGGAAGTGGGCATCCCTGCTCTTCTTGAGGATGGCATCAAGCTGCTTGTTTATGCTGGGGAATATGATCTCATATGTAACTGGCTTGGTGAGTTTTTTCGTCACCTATTACTGTTTTATATTTCTTCTTGCGTGATGCATAAAAAAGGTTGATTACGTTAACCTTTTACTTTTTTCGTCCATCAAAATGGGTGGATTGTTGCAGTTTGCCCATCACTGCTAGTGTTATTAATAAATGCATGTTATTGGTTGATGATGAACTACTGAAAATGAACTGCTTGGAACAGTTTGTTAGGAAGTAATTGAAGATTTCAAGTAATCCTTAACAAGAGAGGCAAAATCAGCAAAAAGCTCCACAAATTCGATGGAAAAATCAGCAAAATAGTAATTTTTATTGAAGAAATCAAACTAACGGAAGAAATAAAACAATATACAATTGATCCTCAATTCGGGAGGAGAATCGTTCTCTCCCAATTCCTAGAAAAATCTAGGGCCCAAGACACCAAGAACTCCAAAATCAGCCACAAAACAAAGCATAACCCTTATTTAGCTCCAAAACATTTGAATTTGAGTTAGTGGGCCCCATCTCCCTCTCCCTCTCTCTTGCTGCCCACCTCCTATACACTTGAGTCGGCCCTTGGCAAGCGCCTGGCTGGACCGGTCCAATAGGGACTGGTCTAACACAATTTTACCATGTGATCAGATTGGAGTGACCAGATTACTAACGAATAAATACACCTGTATTTTCCTGTGCTTTTATATGATAATGTTAATATAGATGTTTGTCTGTAAAGAAGGTAATTTTTATTTGTCGGAAATGAAATTGTTGAAATCTGCTTCATGCACATTAGCCATTAACTGAGTTTATAAGCTATAGCTTGAGCTTAAGTTTGGGATTCTTTGATTTTTTTTTTTTGTGCCTTCTCTTTCTAAACTCTAAAATACATTGCAACTTGATTTTTAGTATTATTATCATATTGCTACATTCTTTGGTTTTGTGATAAGTAAATCATTGACATGTGAGTGGACTATGTTGGAATGAGGTGTTACTCTGCATAATTTAATTTCTCCAGGTTAGACTTTGTAATAGTATGCCTTGCCTTGTAGAATATATGGTGAATCCACCATTGGACACTATTTATGAATTCATTCATTTTAAATTTTGGTAAGCTTTGGTAATCATTGTGAGTTTCATGGCTGAATTTGGTAATGTTGATCAGGAAATTCGAGATGGGTTCATGCCATGAAGTGGTCTGGTCAGGAAGCATTTGTTTCTTCATCTGAGAAGCCATTTACTGTAGATAGCAAGGATGCTGGAGTGTTGAAGAATCAAGGTCCTCTCAGTTTCCTGAAGGTAAAATTATATTTTAGATAAATATGATTTTAATGGTATTTTTCACTCAAATCAAATTACTATGGAATCCTAATATCAATTTATAAATTGTTGAGATGTTATTTAATTTTGTTTCAATATAAACAAGGCGTTAAAATTTTTTATGCCAAGGAAATACTTGTATTACATGATTTCCTTCTAACAAGTTGCCTGACAGGTTCACAACGCTGGACACATGGTACCCATGGATCAGCCAAAGGCTTCATTAGAGATGCTGACAAGATGGATGAATGGAGACCTGGCTGAAGTTACGTCCGAATCTCAAGGCCTTGCTTCCGATATGTAATGTACAAAACACAGCATATTTCTACATTACAATTGCATGACATTTTATTAATACTTAGCTGATGGAATGCTTGCAATTCATTTGAATGCTTGCACTGTCATATGATGAACAAAACCCATGCTTTTATTCCAGTCTTTGTACATTTCTTGTATAACCGCATTTCTTGTGTTTTCAATTCTTGTGGTGTTCTCTCCTTGTGTTATAACACATTAAACTGCTTCACCTAATAATGTATTGTGAAGCTATTTTGTATAATGGACTAATGGTAAATATAATTTTATTAATGTTAAAAAATGAGGAAGGACCATATATTTGTAGAGTAAACACAACGAAGAAAACAATCTTTGTAATTGTTGAATTCATTAATCAACTGTCATCATCCAACCCGAAGGCTCAAATTAATGAGGCAGAAATAGACGGCAAGATAGTTGATTACGTTTTTGTTTACTAGCTAATTCCAATATAGTGAAAGAGCCACTAAAATTCCAAAAATTTAAAGAAAAATGCTATAAATATCTTTCTCGTCGAGTGTCGCGCCTACGATACACGTTTTCTCCTCTTTTGCACTCGCTCGGTCCCTCACTCCCCCGCTATATCTTTTTCTCTGTTTCTCCTAGCCTCACCCCGTCTCCCTCTCCTCTCTTAATTTATAGGAACGAAAGCCTTACAATGGAGACAACACGTGCTTCTTCATCTTCCACGTCCTTAAATGGCATCGACATTTCTTTGTCTTCATCAAATCGATCGCGAGCTCCTTTGTCTCCGTCGCAACGTTGGCTGCTCCTTAGTCATTTCGAACATAGTCCCTCCGTCTTCCTCACATTAGGTATCAGACAAACTCATTCGTCTCCCCATCATCCTCCCTTTGACTTTCGCTCCATTGCGACTCCAAAAGCTTCGGCTCCCTTGCCTTCTTCATGATTCTAGACAGCTCCAAACAACAGAATGAACCATCATCTTCTTTGTCCCTATTCATTTTCACATGTTTCCAATTACGAAACCGACCTAGTCGGTTCGGGATGTTCATATCTTCCCCACTTATAAAAATTTCATCATCAAAATTTACATATGACTTCTATTACTATATGTCATCATGAAACATGGTAGTTACATACATCATCTTAATTTCATTTAGCATAAAGTTTTATATGGAGTACATAACTCACCAAAACAAAACATCGAAAAAAAATCATTAGCTATTACAATCATTTTAAATATCTTTGACAACATCAATAAATTTATCAGGCTCTTGTTAAGTCAAAGCATAAACTCGCAGTCGAACATTCTGCCTTGGTTGATTTTCCGTTGGAGCTAAAATTATTGATTCTATCATCTTCTATTTACTAAAAATCTTTGGAAAGATGCTTCAGTTGATTTCATCTCTCCTAATGTCCTCCGACCTAACGTAAGACAATATTTTGCTTTGTGATCAAGCTGACAACACTAGTAGCAAGTGTTGGAGCCCATAAAAAATTAACCCTTATGAAACCTTTCACACTTAGTACAAGCTTCGATGACTTACTAGAAGCACCACTACTAACTCCATTAAGGTTGAAATTAGACTTCTTCTCATTTGATCATTCTAATTGATTATTGTTGATATCTTCTTCAATACTCTTCATTTTATACTGATCTCTCCGCTTCTGAGTGATTTGAAAGTTGATCTCCACCCTTCTATCTCTCTCTACCAATACAATATAAGCTTCTATTCATAAAGGTACTCACGGTTCCCAAATTGTATCTTTTAGACCATATAGAAATCGAAAATATTTCTCTTCTGTTCTTGCAACCAACTATGGTGCATATTTGGATAAGGTTGTAAATTCCGCTTCGTATTGCATCACCGATTTATCTCGCCCTAATTGTACTGCATAAGCCTTCTTGTATAAATAGGCACGAACTATTCCTTGAAAATTTCTACAAAGTCTTCCAAGTTGACCAACGTATTTGAAATATCACCCAATTTGGCCTAGCATCACAATCTCTCACTCCCCAACTATTCTTTCTCTATGTTTCTCCTTGTCTCACCTTGTCTCCCTCCCCTCTCTTAATTTATAGGAATGAAAGCCCTACAATGGACTCGACCCATGCTTCTTCGTCTTCTATGTACTCAATTGACATCGGCACTTCTTCGTCTTCTTCATCAAACCGATCATGACCTCCTTCATCTCCCTCGCAATGTCGGCCGCTCCTTGGTCTTCGCGAACATAGTCTCTCTGTCTTCTTCTCACAAGCTATTGGATGAACTCCTTCGTCTCCTTATCTTCCTCCCTTCAAATTCCGGTTATTTGTGACTCCAAATGATTCAGCTCCCTCACCTTCTTCACGATTACAGATGGCTCCAAACCGCCGAGCGAACCTTCGTCTTTTTTGTCTTTACACGATTATAGGGGTGTCAATTTTTGACATGACCCGAAACACGACATGAACCGTCCTGAAAAAATTTGAGTTAGGGTCAACCCGGATTCAAAATGGTCGGGTTCGGGTTCAACAAATCTACCTGTTTTAAAAATCGGGTCGGGTTCGGGTTGACCAGCAACCCAAAAAAGACCCGAAATTGACACGAAAATCCTATTTGACTCGGAAACCCGAGATTGACCCGTTTTTTACCCGATTTTGACCTGAAAATCGAAGATTGACCCGAAAACTAGCAATTTTTGGTCAACTTCGGGTCATTCGTGTCTGGTCGGGTTGACCCGGACCCGAATCGGGTCGGGTTTGGGTCCGAAAACCTGACCCATTTTTTAAAACGGGTCGGGTTCGGGTTGACCCGAACAGTGCCGGGTCAGTTCTGGGTTCTACCCGAACCCGACCTGTTGACCCGAATTGACACCCCTAATGTTACATCAACCATCTCTTTAGAGAAATAAAAAAGGCAAAAAAATAATTAAAGAAATATCAACAAATTATCAAGACTGAAAAAAAAATGCCATAAAGCTGTTAAACTGCCCTAATATTGCTAATGATTAGCCTTCATTATTGCTACAAATAGACACTGGGTAAAAAAAAACAAAAAAACCCTGAACAAATGCTTTGGTCTTGGACAACACAGATTAACTTATTCAATAATTTAATAAGATTAATTTCAAAGCACCTCCCTTAAACAGGATTCTCCTACGTGCAAATTGAAAGCTAGCTTTTGAATTGTTAGCAGCTTAAGAGGCTGGTAAAATTAACTGGCGAACAACTGAATCCTTAATTATGTAGTAAATATGATAAATGATTCTTTCCTTAGTTCTCTTTAGAAGTGTAACTTCACATGTATTGTGCTTTTTGGGAAACAGCTAGCGGAAGCGTCCGACGCAGACTTTTCTAAATTTCACCCGATAGATGAATCCTAAACTTTGGCCTCCAATTTCTCACCCCCTCTCTCTCTCTCTCTCTTTCTCTCTCTCTCTCTCTCTCTCTCTCTCTCTCTCTCTCTCCATTTTTATCTTAATATAAACTCTCTTTATTAGGAACTTTTATTTGGTCCGGTCACAGGATGTAGCTCTACGTTCGGCCGTCAGTAGAATCGCGTCACGCGTTCTCACTATTTACCGCGTGCCCCGACAACCCGACCCGTAGCGGACCCAGGATGGCTCGGTATTTCTCGATTTTGCTAGGTATTGCTCGGTGTTGTTAGGTATTGGTCGATTTTGCTCGGCAATAACCAATATCGAGCAAATACAGAGTAATACCGAGCATTACTGAGTTGTACCGAGTTTTTCTAGAAAAACTGGGTACAACTCGATATTGCTCGGTATTGCTCAGTATTGGTCTTCACAGAGCGATATTTCTCGTTATTGTCAAGCAATACCTAGCAATACCGAGCAAATACCGAGTAATACCTCGCAATATGCGAATATAGCAATCCCGGGTTCCGGTCCGGGTCAAGTCGTCGGGCTGTGCGGTAAAGAATATGAGCACGTGGCGACATGTTATTGACGGCCGAACGTAGCTCTACGTTGACCGGACCTAATAATTGTTTCTTATTAGGGTTACAAGTGGTTGCTCTATGAATTCTCAATGCACAGAAGTTTCTCTCATATTTAGAGTTTAAAACTAGCTTATATATCAAGTGCATGATTCAAATAAAATCTCATTTTAATTAAGAAACTAAGTATGGGTTGATCATATATTACAATTATAATATATATATGATATGATTAGTTAATTGGACTGTCTCAGTCTTATAGCACGATAATTCAAATTTTGATATTTTTTTCTTTTAAGGAATTTTTTTTTTTTTGGCTAGTTAGATTGAATTAATCACGTTGATTGTGCGGTATGATGTATATCATATAATATAATTAAACCCTAAATTTTAAAATCTTAATTAATAAAATTTAATCAACCAAAATAAGATATATTATATAGTACTATATTAATCTATGAAGATTTAATTACAAAATCAAGCCTACTATTGTTTAAGCATTATTACATAAAGGTACATAATGATCTACTACTACAATTGCATGGAGAAGTTATGGTATAAAAGAGGTAGTTTTTTATGGATTCAATTTTTTTTTTTAAGGTTTTTATAAAAGAGGTAATTTTAATTATTTTTTAAAACAATTTTTTTTAAGTAAAAAAATTTCAAATTAATAAAATTTTTATACTAAAAAAATTATTTTTAAAAATAATAAGAAAGCTCTCTCAAATAAAATCAAACCTTCAACCATGGAAAGAAGCCTAGCTTTTCATCTAGCTAATAATTAGTGAACTGTAAGAAATATTTATATCTACAAATATATGCTCCAAAAAGAGTCCATACAAGGAATTTTTATTAGGTCCAATGTCATGACGTAGCTCTACGTTCGGACGCCAATAACATGTCGCCACGTGCTCTTACTTTTTACCACGTGGCCCGACGACCCGACATGAACCGAAACCCGGGGTTGCTATGTTCGCGTATTGCTAGGTATTGCTAGGTATTGCTAGATATTGCTTGACAATAATGAGAAATATTGCTATGTGAAGAGCAATACCTAGCAAAACCGGGGTATCGCTCGGTATTGCTCGGTATTGCTAGGTATTGGTCTTCACAGAATGATATTTCTCGTTATTGTCGAGCAATAACGAGCAATATCTAGCAATACACAAGTCTGCACAAATCAGCCAATACATAGCAATCCCGGGTCCGATTCGGGTCGGGTCGTCGGGCCGCGCGGTAAAGAGTAAGAGTACGTGGTACCATATTACTGGCGTCCGAATGTAGAGCTACGTCAGGACACTAGACCTAATAAAATGTCCTCCCGAATAGCCAAGGAGTGCCTATCCTGCCTCATATGAAATGCTTAAATGAGACACATTATAGAAATCCATTTTTCATAAAATGATATGTAAATCTATTTTTGGGTTCGGGTCATATCATTTTATGAAAAATGGATTTTTCCGGGTCGGGTTCGGGTCGTGTTTCGGATTACCTTCTGCAACTTGTGGTCTTACAGCTTCTTTGAACAGTGGGGGCTTCAGCTTATGAAATATATGCAAATGTTTATCATCATCTTCTTCCTTATTACATGATGATTTACTATGGGTATCATCCATTACCTGTGCTAAAATACTAACAAACTTTATATAATATATGATAATACTGGAGCTTGTTGAAAGATCAAATGACATTCAATCACCGGAAGAATTGCACCATTGCGACCATAATGTCCCTTAAATAGAAGCCCCTTGCAGTTGAATTGGGCGCAATAGGTCAAAGTCGGCGACCGACACAAGCAAAATGACGCGTGACAAAGCTCAAATGACATCCGATCGCAAAATGAACTTCGCCGTTGTGTAGTCAATACTTAAAAGTGACTTTCAATTTGTTCAATTGAAGTCGTACAAAGAGATCAGCATAGTCCAAAGGTATAGATGTGCAAATCGAGAAAATCAAACAACGTCTGATAGCAAAATGGAATGTGCGTTGCGTTCGAAATGTCCAAATCACTTAAACGGGACAATAAATTTACTGAACGAAAATTACACGCGCGAATCGACATGGTTCGGAATGCACAAATCACTTAAACGGGATAATAAATTTACTCAATGTAAATCACACGTGCGAATCGACATTATTTATTCCGAGAAAATTACATGAAAATCAATGCATAATTCTTTATCCTAATTTCTGTAATAGTAATAATAATAATAATTAGTATTATTATTTAACTATAATAATAATAATGTTTATTATTAATATTAAAAAAAAGATCATATCATATTGATTTGCATTACCTGGCCGTAGAAGCCCGAGGTCCGGCAGCCGCTCCGCGTAAGCCTCCCACGACGACGACGACGAGCGCCGATCGTCCTCCTCGCACGACGTGATTTCTGATTGATCGTTAAGTGAGAACGAACTGAAAAGGTTCTTAAACTTCTCTACGCACAGGCTTCCGAAATTCCACTTGTTCCACACGCCGGAAATCCTCCTCCACGACCGACTCTTGCTTACTCGCCGTCGCCCGCTGTCCGTCAGATCTCACGACCAGGACACCATTTCACGCTTACAGCTCGTCAATTGCTTGCTGTTCACTGTGCCGGACTTCCCTTAGGCTAGGCATTCGCAAGCCCCAGACGTCCAGCCTCCTCTGTCCGAACAACCCACACAGAAAATCTCCTCCTTCTCTGCTTGCCGCAGGAGCCACCTCTTCCTCACTAGTCGCACACAAGAACCTCCCCACTCCGATCTACTGCAACATTCCGGTAGCTCTGCCCGCCGACCTCCTCAAAGCTCGGACGGATCGTTCAGCCTCTCGTTCAAGTCCCGACTTCCATATTCGGCAGCTGATTCCGACTCAACACTCGTGCCTGTAGCTCGCCATTTCTCTGCTCGATTCCCTCTTTCAATCAGATCCGACGCCTAACCTCACGATTCCGACCACCTCACGTGATCTACCCCTAACCGTCTCTGTTCAATTTCACAAACCAAAAAGGCAATCAACCTTATTACTTTATTTGTTTTTATTAATGCTGTTATATAATCAGATAATTACAATTAATTATAGTTTAATTATAATTTAAAATTGTAAAATTATACTGAGCATAATTATATAAATTATAATTACAGTAGTTGTGATTTAAGTAATAGTTATATTAATTGTAATTGAATTACGGAAATGTTAATTATAATTTAATTTAACTATGAAAAATATAATTTTTTTTTATAATTTAAATTAGGATAGTTATAATTATTTATTTATTAATTATATTTAGTTGTAATTAATTATAATTAATAATATCATTAATTACAATTAATTATTATTAATTATAATTAATCATAATTAATAAAAATAAATAAGAAATTACTTCTCATGTCTCGATTTATGTGTTGACAACACCGATAGAGTCGTCGTGGCCCCGACACTGTCGACGATGCCCTCTACCTTGATATCTGCACTGTCAACGATCCCTACACAAGGTATAATGTTCTAAATCTCGTTCTCGACATGCGTGACATGTTTGTGGACCCCCTATATGCGCTCTTGTAGCACGGTAGGAGAGAATCCAAAGCGACAACTACGATGAGACGGATTATACGTGTACACACTTGAGTGCCTGCGGGGAAAAAATATTGTGCATTTCCAAACAAGTACCTTGAAGACACATACACACCATTTTGGTGTGATGGGATTGAAGACTACATATGTGGTGTCGCACGGCAACTGCCATATGTACTCTCGTAGTGTGGTGGGAAGGCCTAAATCCTCAAATTTCGCCCAGATGTGGGATATGCCAGAATACTACTAAAATTCACAACAAAAGACTTGTACTTGAGCATAAATTCAGAACTTGAACAAACATACAAGATAACTTGAATAAAGTGCCGGAAATCATATTTAAACAAATAGGTACGTTGAAGACCCATACATGCTCTTATAGTGTGGTAGGATTGAAGACTATGATCGCGGTGTCTTACACACTCTTATAGCATGGTAGGAAGGCTCAGCTCCCCACGTTTCCCCCAAACGGGAGATATGTCAGGATGGTGCCGAATTTTGTAGCAAACAAAGGACTGTAACTAAACATAAACACATAACTTGAATAAATGCACATGATAACTTGAATGAAGTGCAAGGAATCAAACTCAAACTTAACAAATAGGTACCTTGAAGGCCCATACATACTCTTGCAGCGTGGTGGGACTGAAGACTACGGCTGTGGTGTCACACAATAGCTATCATACACGCTCTTATAGTGTAGTGGGAAGGCTCAGCTCCCCGTATTTCCCCTAAACAAGGGACATGCCAGGATTCTGCCAAAATTTCAAATAATCTATGACCTGAATTTAAACAAAAGCACAGGGGAGTTGTATGAGGAGCTAGAGATCAACTTTGAACAATAGGGAACATGACTTAAACCAAATTACAAGAGACTGGCCCCTAAATCTTAAAATACACAATTAAAATTAAAATACAAATGTAAGGTGTTAATTTAATGTATTCAAACAAGTACAAGTAAACAAGCAAGGGACTCGTGGCGGAAAACTCCATATGTGGTTAACTTGTAAGTAACATCAGTCAATTATGAAATGCACAAGTACCACCCACTTGCAACAATCAAAGACTTGTCACGCAAGCAACAACCAGATCGTAGATTGAAGAAGCAATAAATGATAATTAATTTGCAACATCTAAGAAAATTACAAGCAAACATCAATAATAACACTTACAATTTAAGGTAAACAAAGAAGACTTGCTGATTAATACATGACAAATGCAACAAATTTCTACAATAAAAAAGACTCGGGTTCGGGTTGACACGGTTAGCAAACATATCGGGTTCAGGTTTAGGTTCGAATTTTTGACCCATTTCAAAAAAGGGTCGGGTTCAGGTTGACCCGGAAACTCGAAATCAACCCGACAATGTTAGGTTCTGGATTTCCGCCCGCACTGGCACAATCCCGACTCCCGCAGACTTTGCTCGTTGCTGCGCGCTCGTGGACCCGCGGACGACTCCGCCTGCACTCACTATCCTGCGGACAACTCTGCACGCACTGGCGCACTTGCCGATGGCAGACCCGTGGATGACTTCGCGTGCACTGGCGCACCCGAGGACTTGCGGACAACTCCGCCCGCACTGGCCCACTCGCAGACCCGTGGACTCTACCCGCAGCTGCGCGTAGTGCGCTCACGACCTAACGGCTCAACTCACGCTTCATCAGCCAAATCTAATAAATCCGGGTCGGGTCAACCCGGCAACCCGCGCGGGTCGGGTCCGAGTTGAAATGTCCGACCTGTTTGCAAAAATGGGTCGAGTTCGGGTTGATCCGTTTAGATCCGGGTCAACTTGGGTTCGACCCGAACCCGACTCGTCAACCCGAATTGACACCCCTACTTGCAAGCGACAGCAGCCAACTGTAGAATGCACGAGTATCTCCTACATTCATCGATGAAAGCCTTAATGCAAGCAATATTCATATTGCAAGTTGAGACGATGACTTTTGCAAACAACAATAGAAGACTCGTCATGCACACAACAACTTGCATAAAGACAACAGACACTGAATGCAGCAATGCATAGTAGTTGACATCAACAGCTTGCATACAACCCGTTAGTACAAACTAAGAACTTACTCTGATTAAAAGAATGAATTTGTTTAAAACTTAAGAACATCTTGCATACCCGAACACCGGACGATGTTCGACAATTCATAATTAAGTTTTAATTCTTTTATGAACTTACTCTGATTCAAAGAATGAATCTCTTTAAATAAAGGGGAATTGCCAAGTATATTTTTGACTCCCCCTCTTATTATCCTTAAAATATTTTCCAAATGAAAAAAAATTATTTATGCCACAAGTACATACAAAACAAAGAAATGCTTCTTTGACCTATTAAAGCAAACTGTTTCAACATAATTTTTAGGTTCTATATTATGAATGTTGGCTAAGTAATCATAAGAGTTAAAATTATATAGGACATATTTTATTCTAAGAAAAGAAACAAATTTTGTAGGGATGTATCATACTTTTATAAATGATGTGGATGTACAATTATATACTTTTAAATCCCTAAATTTGTTAAATCTAACCTTATAAATTTTACACTAGTAATATTTTACTGAAATAAAAATTTATATAAATATAAATATAAATATAAATATAAATATGAAGAGAAAGAGAAGAAAAATTTTCTATGTGGAGATCAGAAACAGAACGCCGTCTGGAGACTAACCAAAATACATCACGTCAATATCACCGAGCAAGGGGTGACGTACATTCTAATTAGTCTCTGAACGACATTCTATACGCACAGAATAATTAATCGAGAGAGAGATTGTTGAACCGAGGACGAGGGTGAAGGGTCATCATAAAATAGTGGGTATCACTAACTCTCTCAACCAGACTTCTTTTATTTTTAGGTTTGTTATTTTATTTTATGGAGATAAGGTTAAAAAATATATATGATTTCATGGCAACAATATACTTATAGAGATAACGGGGGATTGATTTTTCTTCTGTTTTTCACTCACAAATAACCCATTCATATGGAGAGGATAAAATATATAAATCATAATGCATTAAAAATATTAAAAGTTATTATCAAATTTCTAAATACCAGTTCTATATATATATATATATATATATATATATATATATATATATATATATATATATATATATATATATAAATCTTAATCTCACCATTCCCAACCAAAAATAAGGAAACAAAAAATAAAATAAAATAAAAAATCTCCAGCAAAGCACATTGACTTCATCCATCTTGATAAATGAATATTTTTTTAGAACTTGATGCTGAATATTTCAACTGGTACTTTTTTTTTTTTTTTACATTTGAGGCCAAATTATGCTTGCTTATTTTATTGCTAGAAATGTAGGGCTACGATCCTATAGAACAGATCCTGTAATGCTTTATGATGTCGAATGTTGGCTATTAAAAGAGAAGCATTATACTAAACTAAGTGTTGCAGGGATGAGGATGCTCAGGTGGATGGGTGATTTTACTCTTAGAGATAGGAAATGAAATGAGCATATATATGAAAAGGTTGAAGTAGCGTCAATAAAAGATAAGATTAGAGAGAGTCGCCTTAGATGATTTGGTCACATAAAATGACGGCCTTCCGATAACCCGGCTAGTAAAGTAGAGGTATTAGATTTGACTTATTTAAGAAAGGTAGAGGTAGACCTAAAAAAACTTGGCTATAAAATATTAAAAATGATATTTTTTTATTAGATTTAGAAGAAAATTTAATTTTTAACAGGACAATGAAAAAAAAATTGATTCATATAACCAACCTCACATAGTGAATCACTTGTGAGCATATATAGTGAGCATATATAGGAATGAGCATATATAGTGAGCATATAAGAAAATTTTTAACAGGAAATGAAATGAGCATATATAGTGAGACAAAGGCTTGTTGTTGTTGTTGTTAAGGGCAAATTCACGAGAGATTATTATGTGTGGAGTCCGGACGTAAGATGCGTCCGGAATTTGTAAGGGTACATAAGAAATACATAATAAATGCATGGTGTTTTTAAACACTATGTATTTGCTGTGTACCTAGTATAAATCCGGACGATCCGAACTCTGCAGGAAATAATGTCGCAAAATTCACACACATCACATATATAAAAGTTTTAAATCCAAGATCTTTTAATTAGTAGCGAAAGCACCCAATCGATAGATCAAAATGAGCTCAGATTGAGAATGAGACAAAAAATCATTATTCAGTGTAGAAAAATTCAGTAAAAGAAATTAAGAAATCAATCCTCTTTCCTCTCCAATCTCTCCCCAACCCTTCTGTTCAACACCAGCAACCAAGACAGCCCCAAATACACAAACCCGGCCAGAAAAAAGCTCACAAACCAAGCATTGTTATACACCCCAACAAAAAACACAGAGGTGTTCGACAAAATTCCCACCTTGTTCAAAAACCCCGGCAACGCCGGCAAAACTCCGACCACCAACGCCGCCATAGCCAGCAGATTATACCCTCCCCAGTAGTAATACTTCCCTTCTCTATCTTCCTTATACAGTTCCTCTACATCTAACTCCATTCCCTTCACCAGATAATAATCCACAATCATTATACCCCCAATTGGCCCAATCAGAGCCGACGAGCCCAGCAACCAAGTATACAGAAAGCTCTCACTCGATCCCAACAGCTTCCATGGTTGAAATAATAAGCCAATCAGCGCCGTAACCACCGCGCCTCGCTGGAAATTGAAAAGAGAGGGGTTGACGCTTACGAGTGCGTTTGCAGGCGCGACCATGTTGGCGGCGATGTTGGTCGTGATGGTGGCGAGGCTAATGCCGACGACGGCGACGAGTTTGGTGATTGGACCGCCGCCGATTTCGGCAAGGAGGTGGATCGGGTCAGAGATGATCCGGCCGAGGATGAGTTGGGTTGAGGAGGTGACGGCGAGGCCGACGAAGGTGAAGAGGCCCATGAAGACGGGGAGGCCGATTTGGCCGAGGATTTGGTCGCGTTGGGTTCGGGCGTAGCGGGAGAAGTCGGGGATGTTTAGGGCAACTGTTGCCCAGAAGCTGATGTTGGCGTTGAGGGCGGGGAAGAAGACGGGCCAGAACTCCGATGGGGAAAGTCGGGAGGTGAGGGAGAGCATTGGGCCGAAACCGCCGGAAGAGGAAACGGACCAAAGGAGGAGGGAGGAGGTGAGGAGGATGAGGATTGGGGCAGAGTAGACTTCGAGTTTGCGAATTGAGTCCATACCGGGCCAGATTAGGGCGATCTGGGCGAGGCAGAAAAATAAGAAGGAGGCGAATTGGAGGGGGAGAGGAGGATGAGGGAGGGGGAGGAGGAGAAGGAGGAGCGCTCTACCGCCAATCCAGGATTCGATAGAGAACCAACCGCAGGCGACGAGGGAGCGAAGGAGGGAAGGGAGGAAGTAGCCACGTGGGCCAAAGGTTGAGCGAGCGAGGATGGGGAAGGAAAGGCCGTGGCGGGTGCCGGGGAAGGCGGAAAGGGTGAGTGGGAGGAGTAGGAGGAAGTTGGAAAAGGAGACGGTGGCGATGCCTTGCCACCAAGACATGCCAAGGTCGACGAGGGAGCCGGCGAGGTAGTAGGAAGGGATGCCGACGACAAGGCCAATCCAGAGGCTGGCCATGTCGAAAGCCGTAAAGGTGCGTTGGGATTGGGGGATGGGGGCGAGATCGGATGAAGAAGAAGCAGAGGGGGAGTGTGAATGGACGATGGGGGAGAGGGAGGAGTCGTGGGAAAGTTGCATAGGAATAGGGGAATTGAACTGGGGAAGAGGATGGAGTTGGCGGTGACGGCGGCGGATGGAGTTGGGGGAGAGATGGATGGGAAAGAGGGGAGGGCGGTGGTGGCGGGGGAGATGGAGGAGGCGGGATTCCATGAGCGTACAGTGGAGATGGGCTTCTTGAGAGGATTCCACCTGTGGGGCATGCAGAATGAATGGCTGTGGTTGAGAGTTGAGAATTGAAAGAGCGGTGCGATGTAATGATTTAAATACGAAAGGTTTGATGCAAATGGTATTTAATTATCATATATTAATAATTTTTTAATTCAATTAAAGAAAAAAAAATATGTTCTTTATATAATTGCATGGTTGAATGATTCTCATCCCATTTAAGTAAATTCGCATTGAAAAACAAATGCTGAAAATTATTTATCAACCAATAATTAATGAAAGCAAATAGAAAATTTTAATCCATCGACATTCACAGATCAAATATGCTCATATTGATCCAGCTCATTTTGATTTGTTAATTGAAAATTTTGACTACTAATGACTGATAAGAGATTTTATTATCAAAGGGCAATGATTATATTTAGTTAGGGGAGTGATTATTGGGCACGACTCGAAAATGCGATACGAAAATTTCGGGTTTGGGTTCGAATATTTGACTTGTTTTGAGTTAAGAAAAATGTCCCGAAACTTGAATTGGGTCGGGTTCGGATAGTATAAAAAACTGTCGGATTAAAGTCAGATTTGAGCCGAACACAACCCGATGACACAAATTGGCACCCTTAGATTTAGCACCGTGATGGCAATGGCATCATGATACTATGAAGATGTTATTGCACCAATCTCAAAGCATGACTAATAAAGTATAGATGAAAAAAATTTGTGTGGCCTTGATTTATAATCAGATCGATACATAAATTTAAGATATTTAGAAATTGATGACTATATTTTATAAACAAGATGGGTCCTAAATTTGTAAGTTACTTGCAAAATAATTATAATGTATGAGTAATCAATTAAAATTTAGCTCGCACCAATCTCAAAGCATGTCTTATAGAGTTTAAATGAAAAAAAAAAAAATTGTGATAGGATATCCAAATTAAAAATGGGTCAAAGTGCACCTTTAATTTGACTGTAATATACAAATGATTTATATTATACTTATTTCAAAATAAATTCAAAAATCTTGAAATTCATCTTAACCAAATATTCAATTAGAATATTATTATTATTATTATTATTAATTTTAAATACAACATGGCTAAGAATTTGAACATAATATTTTTAACTAATTATTATTATTATTATTATTATTATGTTATCTAACACCCATTGGGATCCACTCTAGCCCCATCTAGGCATTCATGGACCCACCTTCATTATGGGTTCCATAGTTTATTATGCCATAAATGTTATAATACAATTAAGGCCTTGGTTAGTAAATTTGGATTAGGAACAAGCAGCCTAGGCCCATTAGTGTAGCCATTGAAAACCTTAAGAAAAAAAAAAAAAAAAAAAAAATCTAGTTTAGCCCTATCTAGGCATCCATAGATTTGTTGTAACACATATTGAACTCATATGTAGTTGCACGTGTTATGACCCGGTCTGGTAAGAGCAACGAAGTAGAATTTCTATATTCATGTTTTTTTTGAATGTGTCTGTGAGTGTTTTGTATTCCTAAATGTGTTTGAATATGTTCTGAAGTAGATTATGAGAGTTTGTGTTTGTGCATGAAAATATGGAATTTTTTTCCTTTGGAGCGTTGTAGCGTTGGGCTGGCAATGCAGTGGCATTGAGTTCTCTAGTCAATTTCTAGAATTTGAACTACCACTGTAGTGTTGAGGTCAGGCATTGCAGCAGGTGTTGCGACGCTAGATAAATTTATTATAAAATATTAAAAAATAGTTTCTAATTCATTTTATTGAAATATTTAAAACTCATTTTAGCCATTTGGAGAGAAAAATGAGGATTCTAGAATGAGAAAGTTTGATTTTAGGGGCCTCAAATCCATTTTTTGCTGTCGGTCCAATTCAATAAATTGTACAGATCAAAGTAGGTTGAATTTTACCTATCACAGTTTTCAAAAATACTAGAATTTTGAGATTTTCCTGATTTAAATTATACTTTCATAAAACCAAAAAAGGAATAGCTTTGTACCTGTAAATCTTTTATGGCATAACCTTATGTATGTTATAGATATATCAGTTCTAGATATTTAAGTATTTTTCTATATTTTTTAATTTTCACCGAGTAAATTAAAAAAATGTGCGATTTTTGGTAAATTAGAAAATAATTCTTGTTCCCAAAACTTAGACTATAATATGATAAAGCTTTAAAACAATATTTTGAATCATCTCTGATAATCTTGTGAGTTTTTAAAATATGAATTTTTTATATGGTAGTTAAAATTGTAGGCAACCAGGATAGCAGACTACTATTGGCTCCCCAAAACTTAGACATAATTTTAGGTATGTCTAGGTATTTATTTTTGCTTATTTTCATGTGTATGTCTCATAAGCTATGCATTCTTAGTATTTATTTGAGGGGTCCTTAAGAATTGGATATGATAAATGGATAAAGTGTTAGTCAGGATTCACTAGTATATAGTACTACTCCTGTTGTCAGTTCTAATTTTTTTTCTAAGTTTGTCTATTTGGTGGCCCAATTGATGGGAAATATGATAATGTTGATAAGCACTTATAGATATTTCTTAGATTAAAGCCTCTGAGATTCCAGGGCGTTGTTGAGCAAAGAGAAGTAGAGGACTGGTTAAGGAGGTTAAAGAAAACCTTCTATGGAATGCAGTGTTCTCTTGAGATGAAAGTATCTCTAATTTTGTTTATGTTAGACAATGATGCTGAGCATTGGTGGTTGGGCCAATAGATGGAGAAGCTTCATGGAAGACTGGATTTCCTGATTAGTTAGAGGTTCACAACTGTCTTTAGATCGTGGTTTGTACCACTATCTATAAGATAGCATATTTAAGAGACTTATTTAGATTGGTTTAGGGGAGCATGATGATTATGCAGTATGAAGGAGAATTCACTTAGCTAGGTACGTTCCACATCTAATTAGCACTTTTGAGGATAAGTGCTACAGGTTTTTGAGAGGGCTTCAGGATGGTCTTAGACACCCGCTCATTCCATTTCATATTTTTGATTTATCTAAGTTAGTGGAGAGGGCCTATTTGATATAGAATAATTTGATGGCTACTCAGCAACGGTGGACTCTTAGTAGGAAGAGTTTCAATGGTGAGACTTCTAAGAGTAATATTTTTTGAAAGAGGACAGGTTTGGTCCTAAAAAATTCCAAGAGATGCTGATGTTGTAGCAGTTCCAAGTGTTGGCGATGTGGCCAAATTTTGGTGGTTTTAAGAGTGGGGCACATGTGTGTTGAAGTTATGGTTGGAGACATTTTGGTCATTGTTATAGGATGACATGACAATATTTTTGGCGTGCTAGATTGGACATAGAGTGGCTAAGTGTCTACAGGTAGGACCCAATTGACATTATGAGTCTAGGTCTGAGAGTTCTATTAGATATTCAAGTAGGCCAAGGACATTTCCACCTTGCATGTTTATGAAGTGATCATCTAGCAAAGGTTGTGGTTCTAGTTCTATGGTAAGGATATTACATGGGAGTGGTCAGAGAGAGCTTGATAGTTCTATTGCTTCAGTTCCAGTTTAGGCAAATGTGTATTGTTTGACTCAGCTTGAGGCAAAAGATGCTTCGGATGTGGTTATTGGCATGACTTTTATTTTTAATATACTTTATCATATTTTATTTTATTTTATTTTGGAGACAACCACTTGTTTATTTTTAATATTTTGATTCACTACATTTCGCTTGTGTATTATTATGTATCTTTTTCTCTGTGTGTTATTTCACCGATTGGAGATGGGATGGTAGCTGGTAGAATATATATTTGTGATATTGAAATTTCTGATAGAAAGTAGAGATCTACTATGATATTATTACCTCTTCTTTTTGCAAAAAAATCATATAAACCACTTTTCTTTACTTGGCATAAAAAAATAAATAAAAAATAATGAATAAAAAATATCTAGTAGTTAGCTTTTGCAACTTATGATTAAAAATTTTAGTTGTTAAAATACCTAAAATATATTTAAATGATAAAATATAATATATTTTTATTTCTTACAACTAAATTAAATTATGATGCAAATATTATAAAATAAATAAAATTTTTCATGTAGTTTTATAATCAATTATATATATATATATATATATATATATATAGTGTTCAAGCCATAACATAACTTCCCACATTTTCTCCTATTTTCCACACATTATATGATGTTTTACATACAATGTAAATGACTTAATATAAAAAGTTCCTTAATATATTTTATCAGAAACAATATATAAAAATACCATTTAAAAAAAAAAAATCAATTTGCCACAATTACATCTTTGCCACTGAAAAAAATGAAGAGTTTACATAACAATATTCACCCAAATTCTAAGTTTCTAACGTGAATTAAAGCTCAAATAAGAAGAAATTGAACTGCAAATCAATCACACATCCACATCGCAAAACGCCCTCTGAAACATCCCCGCCGCCGGCGAGAACCTCACCACCACCGGCGCACAGTACACTCTCATAACATAATGCTTCGTCTTTGCCACCCCAACCTTAAACCTTATCTTCGCCCTCGCCCTCACCTCCACCGCCACCTGCCCCGCCGAGCGGTCATGCTTCAGCCCGTCTGCTACCGACCCCAACAAGGGCGTGGCCGTCGCCGCCGCCGATAGTAAAAGCCGCGTCGCGTTCCGCTTCGGCTGGTGGAAAGGCGGCAGTTCGCGAAAAGCGAGCATTTGGTCGGCGTACCAGATGGCGACGACGAGGGAGTCGTAGTAGATGGAGACGTGGCGGTTGCGGTTGTCGGCGAGGAGGGAGAGGTCGAAGGAGGCGGTGAGTTCGCCGGAGGAGGAGAGGTTGTAGTTGCGGATGTGGGCGTCGTCGACATAGTAGGAGATAGGGGAGGGGCGGACTATGAGATAGAAGATGAGTATGATGAGGCCGACGAGGATGATCAGGGAGAGGAGAGTGAGGGCGAGGCAGCGGAGGGGGCTAAAGCGGCGGCGGGAGGCGGCGGGAAGTGGTTGGGGAGGCATGGCGGTAGCCGTAGAGGATGGGTGGGTGGCTTTGGGTTGGGAAAGATGGGAGTTTTGGTGGTTATATAGAGGGGAAAATATACAAAGAGGGGAATTTGGTGATTTCATATAATTTGTTCTTCGAATGTTTTCACATTTTATTCTTTTTTATTACATGGCTTGATGTTTGAGGTCTTTGGAATACTTGATGCGCACTCTAGGAACAATAAGAAGATTGCTTGATTGTAACAAGAATAATATTGCAAATTTTACCTCCAAGCGCATTTATATCTTAATTAAGGTGATTTAGAAGAATTGATTTTTCTTTTTCTCTCAATATTTATGTTGATCATATGTTTCTCTTTAGTATTTCTTGGCTCATTTGAATTCAAATGCGCTACTATATCATGTCCACAATTATCTTACTATCATGATAACTACATGAGATGTGCCTTATATGATAGCTTTGAGTATATAGATTATTATATAACATCAAATGAAGACCTATTAATGCATATAGATTTTTCATAATCATACACCAATCATAATTTTGAGTTAGATCTAACTCACCATATCTAATGATAATAATATCATCGTTTGTCATATACAACAACAACAATATCAAGAATTTATCCTACTATATGGGGTCAGTTATATGAATATTTTTTTTTTCCATTGTGTCTTATTAAGAGTCGAATTCTTATTAAAATCTAATAAATAAAGGTCATTCTAATACTTTCTAACCAAGTCATTTTAGGCTAGATATAATACATATACTCTTCTTACTGTGTACTCGGAAGACCGTCATTTTATGTGAGCAAACCAACTAAGGAGACTCTCTCTGTAGAGCTACTCAAACCTTTTCATGTATATAGTTGTTTCACATTGTATCTCTAAATGTAAAACAACTCATCTACCTAAGCATCCTCATCTGCAACACTTAACATAATTTTATGCTTCTTATTTAATGGCCAACATTCTATGCCTTAAAACATTGTAGGTCTCACCACCATCTTATGAAATTTTTTCTTAAGTTTGAGGAGTAGTTTTTTATCACACAACGGTCCAAATGCATTTCTCCACTTCAACCATCAAACTTGAATTCTACTAATAATATCTCATCTATTTCATCATCATTTTGAATAAGTTACCTGAGATATCTAGAACATATACTTTTTTAAATGATTGGATCACCTAAAGTCATAATTCCCCACTAGATCTATATATTACTACTAAAATTATACTCAATTTGTTCATTTTTAGAATCTAAGGTCGATTTTCATAATTCAAGTCTTTCTTCAACTCCCTCTCTAATCTTATCAATAAGAAGAATATTATTAGTAAAAAGCATACACCATGGCACATGCTCTAGCAAATGTCTAGTAAGAATGTCTATGATTAAAGCAAAAATATATGATTTAAATTTGATCCTTGAAGTAATCCAACTGAAATAGAAAAATCCTTTGTGAAATCATCTTGCATTTGAACACAAGCAAGAACTCTTGCATACATATCATTGATTGTTGCGGATCTATTTTCATGGTTTACGATTTTGATGATAGCAAACACTCTTATTTATCTACGACGGCCTTATTTACTAACATTTTAGGTCCACACGATCAGACTGCAATTTAGAACCAGCTCAAGTTTGGGTAGACTAGGTCTGAGTCAGTTTGTACACTTTTTCCTGTCTTGAGTCTATTGTATTTGGTGTGGCTCCTGATGTTTTGTAATTTGGAAGATTTTATATTGCTCCCTAAAGATTTTTATTTTTGGTAACATCGTCCGGGACGATGTTACCAAAAGCAGAAACCCTAATTAGGGCATCCTCATTAAAGCAGTCGTCATTATGCAAAACATATCGTCCTGGGCGGTTTTATATCGGTTAGGACGATAGGCTCAATTCAGAAAGAATCTACCGTCAGATTTAATTAGAAATAACATATTTTTGGACATCGTCCAGGTGGATCGTCCAGGACTATAAAATATCGTCCAGGACGATCCAGGTCAATTTTTCTTTGGAATTTAAGGAAAGCAATTATGACTTGATTTCACGATCAAATCGGCCTAGACGATCTCCAAATCGTCCTGGACGATGTGCTGGACGATTGGACACCGGATAACTGTTTTTTAGGGCGATGTTCAGGATGATATTCCACGATTTTTACTGATCGTCTAGGATGATATATTTTCGTCCTGGACGATATGAACAAACTTCTTCTGATCGTCTCAAATCGTCCCGGCTGATTGGGCTTAAATTGTACTGATCGTACAGGACGATATGTATATCGTCCTGGACGATAAAGTCGGCAACTTGCATTAATGAGCTCGTTTTGAGCACTTCTACTTAACTTTGTCAAGGCACTTGTTAAGTGTCTTTGGCAGCCATTGTAGCTTCGTTCTTGTGAGGGAAACTTGAAGAGAGAGCTTGAAAGGGAGTGAGGAAAGGGTGGAGTTTGTAGAGGGAGAAGATACTGTGAGGGTGGACTCAAGGGATTGTGGAGGGGGATCCACACGGTTGCTCTGGCAAGCTCACACCTGAATACCGTCGGATTCAAGGCTTGTCTCGAGGGAAGTTCACCAAAGAAGAAGATCTCTTTGGTGTCAAAGGACCAGGCAACTCTGCCGTACCGGGGAAGGTGAAAGTGATTTTGTAAGGGCTTCTCCGCCTAGCTGTGGGGGCTAAAAGAGAGACACTTGTTTTAGTGCAATACTTGGAGGGTGCCTCCAAGGAGTGGACGTAGGTCAAGGTTTGACCGAACCACTATAAATCTGGTGTGTTCTTTCTTATTATTTGCTTATGCATTTAATTTCCGCATTTGTTTTATTTGTGGTGATTTTGGTTTGTACTTTGCTTAAAGTTTCTTCTTTACCAATTCACCACTTTCTTTATTTAGCCTTGGGCCAGTTCTAGAGGGCTTAATATCCCAAATGAACTTTTATTGATGACTTAAATATAAGCATTATTAACTCCTTTGTTTTTTAGAACTCTCAAGAGCAATTATTTTTTTTTACTGTCAAGAGCACTTCTTTTGGAACTTTATCATATTCTTTCTCTTAATCAATAACTATCGTATATAGATTATTCTTATTCCTCTATTCTTCTCCATAAAAAACTTTTAATAAATGTATAGCTTCCATAGTAGACATACCCGGCATGAATCCAAAATTATTTTGATAAACATTAGCGACACGTCATAACCTAAGCTCAATTACTCTTTCTCATAGTTTTAATGTATGATACATTAACTTAATTACTTTATAAGTCATACACTCTAGTGCATCTCCTTTAATTTTAAAAAATAAGAACCAACACACCCATTCATTCATCTGACATCTTTTTAGTCTTCTTAGTCTTCAAAATAAAGTACTCCAAGAAATTATTTCTTCATCTCCTAATTAAGCATTTTCATACCTCCATTGGTATATCCATGGTTTTGAAAACCTGATCGGACCGGCCGGTTCGACCAGTTCAACCGTGAACCGGTCTTAAGGCCGGTTCGGTCTTCCTTAAGAACCGGACTGACAACAAACTGGTCAAAATCGGTTTAAACTGCCGGTTGAACTGGCCGACCGTTGAACCGGTCCGTTTTTTAAGAACCATCCGGTTCAACTAATAATATATTTAAATATTTTTTTATATAAAAGATTTAATTAAATATTAAATTAATTTAAAATATCATATATTTTATTTAATTAAAATGATTCTAAAAATTTTATTATATTATATACTAAATTAAATATAAATTACCTAGCTTACATGATGCTATAATACCATGAGAGCTCTTATCCCATGGGTACAAAGAAAGGTATATAAACAACATAACATAAAACTTATAAGTGATGTGGGACTAAACAACTAGTTGTTTTTTGTTTCAACATTCAACAATGTGTGTATGTGACTTTTTTGAATGAGATCTTGTTGGAATTTTTTTTGTAAAATATTCAAATAAAAAACCATCATACTAATTTCTAAACTTCTTAAATTTATTATTAATTATATATTTATAATTATTTAAATAAAAATAATTATTTATAATTTTTAAAGTTCTAAAACTTTTTCTAAATGCAAAATTAAATGATAGAAAAATAAAAATCTTAAAAATTTATATTGTATGTCATTATAAATATAGTTTTATAATATAAAAATTTTTTATATAATTTATTTATGTAAATTATGCTTAAATATATAACATAAAACAATTATTTATATTAAATTTATATATTTTTATATAAAATAAATTTTTATTAAATATAAGTTAAAATCGAAGATTGAAGATGTTTATATTTAAATTTAAAATTAATAATTATTTATATTTAAATATATAACATAAATATAATAATTATTTATATTTAATTTTAAAATTATGTAATATATTATATATGTATAAATTTTATTTATTTTTTAGTCTAAAAAATCTTAGAATTATTAAATTTTTAAGAATAAATTGTCATTATTATTATGTTAATTTTATTACTTTTAATTATATTATTATTTATTACGTCATCCGGTTTGACCCCGGTTCGACCGGTCGAACCATGAACCTCTCATTCTTCTGGTTCGTTGTCCGGTCCGATTTTCACAATATATTAAATAAGGTTGTGAATATAATAATTTACTTTATTTTTTATATCTTGCTCCGTTATCTTAAAGCCAAAAACTAATAAACGATGTTTGGTAGATCAATATTTATTAAAATAGGGACCTAAGATGCCTACGTAGCAATCCAACCCAAATGAAATATATGTTTTTGCATTTACTTTCTAATTATGATTTCAACTACACACAAAAAATGGTAATTTTCAATAAATATTATATACAAATATATTTTGCCAAAATCATTGATGGATTACAAATGGCTAATCTATTAATAATAATTTATTGCCTATAAACTATATTTTGATTTTCTCTTGGTCATCAATAAATGAATGTTACTTGCAAACTCCCTATGTCTTCCTTTATATAGTCCTATTCCATCCACTCTCAATCTTTTTTTAGCAAGGTTAAAAAAAAGCTTTTTAAATTTAAGTCAAGAAGAAGAGGACAAGTCGCCGCTAAGAATCTCAAAGATTATGTATAATATGCTAGGCTAAAGAGATGATTATGTATAATATCTAGGCTAGAGAGAATTTAAAAAAAGTTGATCATGAAGAGGTATGAGATAGAGAAGGACATTGGAAAGGTGTGAGATAAGAATAATGTGATTAAGGAGAGAATCCATACTTGCTCTTCTACTTATATTTAGGTTTCGTTTGAGATGGCTCTCTTACTGCTTCTTAAAGCAGTAAAAAAGCCATCCTAAACAAAGCCTTACTAAGCTGAAAAATAGCCAAAGACCCTAACCGACAGATCAATGTGAGCAATTGTGGGTTTGTCTTATAATAGATGTTGAGTATTAGAAAGGTTGCCAACATGACATCCTATTACAAAGGTTGCAAAAAGTTTTCCAACAGTGGAATGAGTTCACAGAATTCTTCTATTTGGCATTGCCCAGCATTGAATTTCCTGAGCATTCAACAAATTTGATGATGTGACATTATATATATAAGAAGAATGTCATTTGTGAGAAATTAATGAACTAACATTCAACTTTTGCAGGATTTGTGAAGAAAATGTTCTCATAGGTAAAAATATTTAATTTAACTTCACAAAAAAAAAAGCCTTAACTCAATTTGAAGTGCATCAGACAAAAAGATTAATAGTTAATCCAGCTTAAGATGTAGGTTTTGTTTGAGACAATCTTATTACTGTTTTTTAAGGTTTCGTTTGGGACAATTTTTTACTGTTTCTTATAATGGCTTTCTAGTACAAATATTTAATTAAAAGTTTTGTACTAGAAAGACGCTTTAAGAAGCAGTAAGAAAGTCATCCCAAATGAAGCCTAAAGCAACTCTTTAATACAAAATTTATAGTTAAAGAATTTTTGTACGAGAAAACTGCTTTAGAAATCAATAAAAAAACAGTTCCCAATATAACCATAATATATTTATTTGCAATAAATAATATTTTTTTTCTTCTTAATTTTTTCCCAAAACAAATATATCAAATCCATAAGCATAAAGGCCTTACACTGAGCTTATGAAGTCCAAATGATCTCACACCCAATCAACTCTATCTTAAGACTTCCAGACTCACAAGAGCTTGCATAAGCTAAGCCAAACAAACCACAAAAGAATTAATCTTGAAATATTCCACATGTAAGACAAATTCATAGTAGATTCTTTCACTGAACTTTGTCATTCTTAATCTTCTTGCAGACTTATATACTCAATCTTTGTTTGGAACGACTTTATTGTTGCTTCTTAAAACAACTTTCTAATTTAATTATTGAACTAATTTTTTTTTTTAAGAATCAACAAGAAAGCTATCCCAAATGAAGCCTTAGTCTTCGTTTGGGACAGTTTTTTTCCTACTTTTTGAAGCAATTTTTTAGTATAAAAATTAAATTTTTGTACTAAAAAATTGATTCAAAAAGAAGTAAAAAAACCGTTCCAAATGAAGCCTTAGTCATTGTTGGATACTGCAGCATTATGAAACAAATAGTGAAGTACTTTTGGAACAAGAGAATAGACAGAAGTGCTTTGCACATAGCTTTGAAACCTAAGCGTCTGTAAAGAAAAAGTTCTTTAAGTTTGTCACTCTCCTTGCTTAGATATTTGATGAATTGATATCCAAGTTACTACTTTGTTCCAACTTTGCCTTTCAGTTTCTTCTTCCTGACTTGCAACTTTATTCCAATGTACAAGCGTCTCCTTGCTCCCCTTGCTAATGGTTAAGTACAATAAAAAAATAAGTGTAAACTACTCATATTTTTTATTGGCTAAAGAAATAAACCTACATATACCATTTTTTGATAGAATTTTTATAGTTAAGATTTAATTAACTAATTTAAATATTAATTAACAAGATTAATATCAATTAGGATCTTCAAATTACACAATTGGAATTTAATAAACACATTTCAATCATAAATAGTATTTAGCAAGAAAACACTACAGGAACATCGCCAAAAACCAGCAGCCAAATCGTCAATAACAATCGATGCCCAAAGAACAACCCGGTGGTCATTCAATTGCCAGAATTTCTGGTTGTTTTGTATTAAATACCGGCAGTTAAACCGCCGGTCAATAGTGACAGTCAAACAGCCGGTAATTCCGACGATCAAATGACCGCCAGAAATATCGTCGGTAAACAACGAATTTCATGTAGTGGACAAACTAATCAAACAGCTCCACTCAAGCAAAAATAAGAAAAAGCCTTGTCTAGAGAGGGCATGTCAACCAAGATTTGATATACACTGTGTGGAAATATATACACAGTGTGTACACTCACATGTCCGAACGGTTCTTCCCGTTCCGACTCTGTACAGAATAATTTCTCGTCAACTGGAGAGAACTGAACACTGGAGTGCTGCATAGAAGAAACTACCAACAGCCACATAAAAACTGAAATATTTAAACTTTTTGAGATAATGCTCCATAGTTTATTTGCTTTAAGAAATCTTTGTAAATGGAATCTGAGAATGAAATGCATTACATTATAATAACGTCTTCTTCGTAATTTCATAATAAATATAACATGTTTGAATACTAAGTTATAGCCAAAAATTACTTCTTATAAAATAAATAACGGTAACTGAGGCAGAGTATAGATCTGCTACAACCTGCGTGAACTGAGATAAGCAACCAGTTGCCCAAGTGATCCATCAATAGCTTTGTTCCAGACAAATGCAAGCTCCGACGAGAAGTTCTTCCAGGGAACGATTTGCTTTGGCTGCAAAATGTGGCAGAAGAGATTTTCATGAATATATTATGTAGATAAACTCGTGTGTTAGTCCAGTGAGTAAGATAGTTTTAGACTTCATTTGGGACAGCTTTCTTGTTACTTCTTACTACAAAATTTTTTGAAAAAGAAAATTTTGTACTAAAAAGTTGCTTTTAAAAAGCAATAAGAAAATTGTACCAAATGAAGTCTTAGACAGCCTTATTCCTTGTATCATTGGAGAGGCACTTAAGCAATCTCATGTAATTTTTTTTTTTCAAATGTATTCTCATTGATTTTAAGATGGAAGAATCACCCAACCGAAATAATGTGTATTTATTAAGCATAATGCCTGATTTTCATTAGATCAAAGAGAAAATGAGTGCGAATGTCTTTCAATAAAAACAATAGTCATAATAAACATCACTACAATCGACCTTACCATGACCATCTTAATTACTAGGCGAATCGTCTCAACGCTTATGTGTAGAACAGGGGCGGAACCAGCCTTAATTTTCAGGATGGGCAAACTTAAAGGTAATTGTTGGTGTTGCCTCGAATTTGGCTTAACACTTAATCGTCGTACGCTTCGCAGATATGTCGAGGGTTCAAAGGGGCAGCGCCTCGGAAACAAATTTTGGTTGTAAAACTATTTTTGAAATTCAAATTAATAAATAAAATAATGAATTCTCTTTACTATTTCTCTTTGTATTTGGTTCATCATTCCCAAATTTTCAGGGGTGGGGGGGGGGGGGAATTGCCTAAAAACCTTTGTAATAAAGACTAAAAAATAGATGGAGAGAGACAAATTACCTATAGAATCATATAATAAAGATTTTTTTTTTTAAGGGGAATTGCCCCCCTAGCCAAAGGGGGATTCGACCCTGGTGAAGAGCATTTTAGTGTTAAATTCAAGTTTAGCTGAAATTTTGAGAATTTTGAAGTCTAGAAGAATAAAAAATGTCCCAAAAAAAATCAATATAACTACTAGCCCTTGCGGCTCTTTGGAATAGGGGTAAATAAAATGCAGAGAAATTGGAAGGAGAATCTTCAAGACTATCAAGATACTACAGAGGATTGTATCCTGCAAAAAAATTAAATCAAAATAAATAATTTTCAGTCATATTGAATATGCTAGATGTTTAATGATATCAAAAGATATTTACAATTTTATGAATCTATATTATTCCCTCACCCATGCAAACTGTATGTGCACGCATGTAAATATGGATATGTGGCTAAGAAATTTGTGATTGCACGTTATAAGTGTGACTATAGGCATGTCTACAAATCTATGTAATAACTATATGCATTTCTATAAAACTATGGTATATACTAATTGCATGGAGATTAGCTATTAGTCTATCAATATTAACTTTAAATCTCCGGCATACACGGATACACCTTAAATTTGTTAAAAGTGCATTTTGATTTGGATAAAACTTAAATCATTCATTAAGATTGTTTATAAATCTTAAGAAATATATTTTGAGAATACATGTCAAAAAAAAATAAAAAAGTCTATTATTAGGAACTAATGGTGGAGAAAGAGAAGTAGTGCTTAAACTATTTAAACAACATCGAAAGAAGTTTCAGGAGCCTGGGCCTGAGGAGAGTGAAGACACTGAACACGATTAGATGTTGTAAATGTATTGTAAAATGTAATGAACTCTATATTTAAATTGACAATCACATTACGAGAATTGTAATTTCATGATTGTTTGTAAGAATACTTTAATGAATGTTTTTTCTTTATTATTGTTAGCCTACAATGTTAATTTAGAGTTACGAGTTTCTTATAATGTGGTTGAATAATCTGTTGTGAATTGTAATTGATTTTCATGCAAATAGAGGGGTAGGAATTTTTTTTAGAATTTGCTATAGAATTGTTGGAATTCTATACAGAGAAAACGGCGGAATTTTTGTCGGTCCATCTTAAATCCTGACGGAGCATATTCCATCGGTTAAGGAGGACTTTTCTGTTGAAAATCCCTCGGAAATATTTCCGGCGGATTTTTTTGCTGCTAAATATTTTCCTACGTGCGATTTACTAGAGAAAAATTTTCCGTTGGAAATCCGTTAGAAATTCATATTTCAGATGGAAAATAGCCTGTTGGTGGTTGCCCAAGCACAACTCCAAATGCTTCGCCATCTATACAATATTGGAGGTAGTCTCCTCCATAGAATCGTTTATACGCCATTCATATTCAGCTTCCCTCACCATGTTGATGCTGAAAGAAACAACATTAAAAGCAGCAAGAATGGTCTTATCTACTTAATAAATTCAAAATCTGCTGAAGAATTTATCACTCAAAAGACTGCCTATCGTTAGTTTTCCATGGAATACATCAACCCTATGAGAAACGCATACAAGCTTAGAGAACATTTAGATACACGGAACTACACCCACCATCATTTACATCTGTGTTTCTTCCTTGTTGAAGGTTGAACCGAGCCCTGACAACCGCCATAAGATTTTCATGATCACTTGCAACGATAATAAGCCTTAACAAGAAGACCTCCACAGAAGACAGTTGCATCTCAAAGAAGCTAGAAGCTCAGAGCTGCATTTGCTTACTTCCTACAACAGCTGCCTCCACTTCAATTGGAGGCAGAGGTGTCAGAGGTATGATAAGGATTCAAATTTTGACGGGATGTTTCCCTGAAGGGAGGGAAGCCTAAGCTCAAATTGTACTCTTAAGAAGTTCATGCACCAAAATAAGCCCCAATTTCTGGTTAGAAAGCCTAAAGCCTATTTTCAATCACCTTCTCTTCAAGGAATGTCATTCAAACCATTCGTCTTATATATGCATTTCTTAATTTGTCCTTCCTACTTCAGCTCATTTCTATCACCCATGAACTTATCATATGAAATTGCTCAAATGTGATACAAAGGAATATATACCAATCAAAAGAGCTATGATAAAAAAATAATTAATGCACCATTTTCATATAAATAATAAAAATTTGATTTAATTATGTTCATTTTAATATTTCCTTTTTCATTTCATACATGTTATGTTTTTCTTATAAGGATGGAAAAAGGAAAAAAAAAAAGGAATATATGTGAGAACAAATTATTGCCACCTTGGATGAGAATCATGCACACTTGCTTGAGCTAGCCGTCTCATAGGTTTACAATTGGAGCAATCTAAGGCTGGCCATGAAAGTGCGAGAATGATAATTTAGCTTCTCCATGAAGATTTTTAGATATGAAATAGTTTCTCCATAAAGACATTAAATATAGAGAAATAAAAAATGAGAAGGCTAATACTTCATTAAATGTAATCATGTGAATATTCATCGTTATGATTTTTCATGCACTCATGTGAGATTTCTATAGATTTCACATTCTTGGTGTTGTAAAACGTATAAAATAGCCATAAAATTCGAGGATTGTGGTGGGAATTCAGATACTATTTTACCCATGCTTGTGTTATCCATTCGCAACTCTTCAAATCTGTAGCGTCACCTCATCAATTGTACCATATATAAGGTTAGAGATTGAGCAAGTGAAGATCAATTAGTGCACAGCTTCAGCAACACTAATCTTTGGAAATGATACTATAAGTTTTCTAAAAATTCAGGTGCACAATTCCTTTACTTATGTTGCATAGCTGCTATTATTCTAAACTTGGGCTTTGTATATTTATTCGTTAAGTCATAACATATTTGCATATAATTCAATTAGTTGTCTCCATTTTAATCTCACAAGTCTAAGCCAAGAACCTCAAAACTACCAAATCTTTTTACTTTAGTGAATCTTCATACATTGTATTCTACTATCAAATCATTTTTATTAGTGCAACTTAGACATTAAAACTAATATGATTCTCTTTTAAATTAATTAAGATTAATTCTAGTAAGTTATTTGCCATTTTAAATTTTTTCTCACAAAAACCTTTTTAAATCCACAAAAATATATAAAATTTTTTTTATTCATTGCGTATCATTTTCTTGCATTAGTCAAAATGCTTCTAGGAAACTTCCTCTGGTTTCACTAAATTTCATTATAAATCTTTGAAGATCGTGGTGCTAGATTCAATAATTTGAACAATGATGATGGTCCTCTTAAGAAATCTATGGATAATATAATTTTCCAAATGGCTGAAATAAGAGCAACATTAAATCACTTTGGTTAGGAATTTCATCAAAATTCACCTGCTTATGCAAAAGCCCCAACACCGGCCAATAAGCCAATCAATCTAGTAGTTGATAACTCACAAATTAATGAGGATGTTACTCCCACTGGGAGGTCACCCACACAAACTAAGGCTAGAGTCATCACCTTCAAGGTAATGCAAATGACATTTAGAAAAAAAAAAAAGGTTATGCAAAAATGACTTCAATGATCCTTCAAGGAAAGTTAAAATTGAAGCACATACATTTGATGGGTTCATACAACAACAACAACAACAACAACATCAAGCCTTTATCCCACTACGTGGGGTCGGCTACATGAATCCTTTTTCTCCATTGTGTCCTATTAAAAGTCAAATTCTTGTTTAAATCTAATAAAGAAAGGTCATTCCTAATATTTTCTAACCAAGTCGCCTTAGATGTTTTGGTCACATAAAACGGCGGCCTTGTGATGACCCGGTTAGGAGAGTAGAGGTAGTAGATTTGATGGGTTCATAACTCTAATAAAATCTTAAACTTATTTTTAACAAATGAATGATCTCTTAACTAGGATGTAATGAATAATTTCCAAAGAACTCAATTTGCCAAAATGAAATTGTTAGGTCATGCTTGCATCTACTAGAAAAACACTTTAGAAAAACAAGAAAACCCAAGAAAGGATATCTTGACTTGGGTAGTAAATAATTTCTATTACGCAACAAATGAGTAAAATATTAAAACAAAAATAGCCTTAGTCCCCATGAAAAAGTATTTCATAGTCAATAAATTTCTATTTGGTAAGGAAATATGTAGGTAACTAAGTACCTGAATACTTTTGAGAATTTTATATTTAGAACAAGATGCAATGACAATGATTGATGATTTATAAATAAATTTAAACTACTAGCTATATATAAGAAATGAAACAGAGATATTTTGGATCCTCCAAATCTCTATTGCTAGACCTTTCACACCAGCCACTTCTTTCTCATGTCCTTCAAATCCCAATTAGCCAGACTGCCTGCATGTTAATCTAACACTAAAGTTCCTTCTACTAATCCTTTTGCACTAAAGACATCATTTGTTTCGAGTGTCATAAAAGAGGGCATGTGCATAATAAATATAAGGCAAGAAGCATGATTTTACAGGAAGTAGAATCCCCGATAGATTATGATGATCATATTGAAGAGTTATATAATGAATCTTTGCATTTTGACAGAGTTGGATATGAATGGTGAAAGTTAATTAGGTGTTATGAGATGCTTGACCATATGAAAAATTGAGGTTGAGAATTGGAGAAGAAAATATATTCTCTTAGAATATTATTATAAATGAGAAAAAAATACAAGTAGGTCATTGATGATGGTACTGTCATGAATGTTATTTTCACCCATATTTTAACTATTCGCAAATCTCAAACCTAAATCCTACCCTGATCCCTTCCATATTAGTTAAGTAATCCTTATCTTTATATCATTAGCAAATATTTGACTCCCCTAAAATTAGGGAGTTATGAGATTAGATTTGATGTGTTATACTTCCCATGGACAGCGCTTGCACATTTTTGGGCGGGCCTTAGTTATAAGATATGAATACCAAAAATTATGGAATGGGAAACACTTGTTTTTTAAATTTAATAATATATTAGAATTCATAAAATTTGAGAGGGAAAAATATATACTTCTTATTATTATACAAAATTATTCCTAATTATAAATCTATACAATATATCTTAATAAAGAAACAATAACTACATAATCATGCATAATTGCCTCAATATAATGCTTCCTAAATCAGCCAACCAAATATAGAAGGAGATTGGCGTGATCCAACTGAGCCTCCCCCAGATTCCCATCTTGACCATGGGATCAAGTGCTCAGGGATGACTGAGATTTTGATATAATAAAATAATAAAGTTATGTCCAACCAATCCTTTAGACAAAGCTCCCCAAAATAACAAAAAATATCATCTAAAATTTAACCAAAAACAATTTTAAAGTAAAATATTCAATTGTTTGTCAAGGAACCTTCTGATAAGAGCATTTTTGTATCTTATAATACACCTAATTTTCAACATGTTGGCTTCAATGTGTTGAAAGAGGAATTTTCTCATTCTTCTTCATTTCATTTAATTCCTTCGCTTGAAGGAAGCTTCTCATATTTTAGAGGTTAAGTTTTTCCCTTGTTGTATCCAATCTCCTACATAAATTTTCTATCACAACTCCTAATGAATTGCCTCAAACTAGGAATATGTGGAGGACAAACTCAGAAGAAACAACAAGCAGTATTTTATAGGGAGAAACAAAATGAAGCCAGGAAAAAATATTTAACATATGCGAAAAAAGCTCTATATAATCATTTAGTCACTTGAGCACTGAAGAAACTATCTTCTTCACAAAAACTTTATACTAAATTCGAGCATCAAGCACTCCAATATATAAATTCCCAAAAGAAACAACCACAGCACATAAATAGGTTAGAGTTCATGCAAGATTATTCTTCTGTGATCATTTAAACAAACTTGTTGGTAGCTTGTCTAAGGTATTTTTTTGTCATTTTATTAAAATTTTTAGGGTAAAGGATTTATCATTTATGTAGCCGACTGTAAGTATTGGGATAAAGGTTTTATGTTGCTATTGTTGTCATTAAAATTTTATTTCTTTGGATTTAAAAGATTAAATGAAGAATATAATTCTTATCCTACTTTTTCATGAATTCAAATAAAATAATATTTTTTGGGCAACTCTTTTCTGTAACTCAAGGATTTTTATTCAAAGTCACTAAATTATGCATTCATATAAATTTTCTAAGGGATTTCATCATTTTTGAACTGCATTGGAGGTATTTTGGTCATTTTAAGAGAGAGAAAAATTAAGTTTTGCTTAAAATAGAATTTATTGGCCCTCCCTCAAGAAAGATGCTGAGCAAATTAACTATAGAAAAATGCATCAGCAATATTCTTCCTTTATAATACTCAAAATAATTAAATCACTTATAAATATTAGGGATGTAATCAAGTCGAATAAATTATACAAGAGCCCAACTCAACACATATTAAGTTGTGGCTTGAATTCAAACTTGAGCGCGACTTAATTGAACTCACTACAGGAAAGTTAGCTATTTTTGGTGGTCGGAAAGCAGGCAAAATCCATTGATAAATAGGATCTCCGGCAGATTTGCGGCGGAATTTAATCTAACAAAAAAAGTAACATCATAAATTCATTTGCGAGGACAAAATCCGCCTCAAATATTTTGTAGTTGATTTACGGCAGCCGTACGATGGATTTTGAGTTTCAAAATGACATTTTTGTTACAATTATCCGTCGTAAATTTACGGCGCATAAAAATTTGTCCTATAATATTTTGCGGCGGAAATTTTACGGCAAACTTGTACCATATAAAAAAGCACATCATATCAAATACTCAACTTTACAATAATTATAGTCGAAGCAGTTTTTAAGTAATGGTTAAATATGATAATATTTCAACAAACATTGCTTACAACACTGATATAATAAACATATTGCACAAACTGTTTACAACTATTTTACAATAATATAATATTGCTACAATAAACACTATAATAGACATAGTTCTTATACATCAGAAAAATAAAATGCATCAAAAAGTAAAGATAATATAATTAGAATATGTATCCTCACTCTCCTGCTTTGCCGATGCAGGCATAGACTAATTTTCACTAATTTGATATCTCATTCTCTGAAGCTCATCTAGTATATGCATGTGCATGTCCACTTGTGATTTTCGATATGCTTAAGCTATGCTGTTGGGTTAGCCATTTGTTGGCTATACAAATTCTCCTGGTTGTTTCCAGAGTAGCTAGAAGCACCAGATGATTGTCCCTCATACACATAGGCCTGCAAGCTTAATCCATAAACTCGCCCCTTTTGTATTCCGCCTACCATATGAGATCAAATGCGATAGCCAGAAATATCTGTTGAACCCCCTGATGATGTCTCACAAGCTACAACCTGACTCTCTTGAAGTCAAGTATACCCATCCTACAAAATATAACAAAAGATTAATCATCATATAATCGTCACTTTTAATATTTTTCTAAGTATTGTGAACTTATATACTTGCATAGGCCCTCCTCACTTGCTCGTCCACCCACTATTGATACTCTTGATGCTTGTGGATGTGATTGTGCAACTCAACAACAATGGGTTCTCTACTCAGCAGTTCCTTCTGCAATATACCTAGATTAGCATGCATAACCAAATAAATTATTAACATATGTTAAATTCTTATCAATCGTCGCTTGTGCTCAATGTATGTAACTGAGGCCCTCCCCACGTATGGAGGGAGCTACCCAAGCCTCCAACGTCAGAAGCTTGATTATGTTTATTTTTCTCCCTTATCTTTGAATAATATGATCTGCACCAACTGCTATCGAGGTCGGCCCATATATTCTCTCCAATCCAGAACGGTCGCTCGTTTGTCCTCCTAATGCCCGTGACATGTCTCGCAGGCGAGTTGCTCAGAGTTTCTCAAATTTATTCTGATATTTATACCATGCTCCTACAAACAATAAAAATCTCTTTGCAGTCTGGGTGGAAGGTCCTACTATAATCTCAATGGAAGGTCTATAGAGGGCTGAGCGGGTGGTGGGTAGTAGAATGGTGGGACATATGATGGATAATGATAAGTGGAAGGGACTCCCTGAGAAGATGGTAAGGGGTAGTACGGGTATAAGGGAGAAATCTGTATAGGGTCTTGTGATGCAAAGCATGAATCTTAGGAGTAAAACTAAAGACTCCCTACGGGAGGTGTATGTAAAGACGAGCTTGATTGAATATGGGTGGTGACGAGCTGTGAAAAAGAGGTCCCCTCAGTACCTCCATCCTTATTGGATCATCCACTAATATGCTTCTTGTGTCTAAAAATGTTCGTAATTGACTGTCGGGAGGGGGCTCATTATATTAATCATTTGGGATGTGATTTATTTGAGACTAATATATGAGACTACCCAATTTTGTCCATACTAATTCGACCCAGAGTTACAATCAACAATGACTACAGTATCTCAAAATTTGGATAATCCAGATATATGTCAATCTACCAGTAATATATATGTATTCAATAGACGTGTCGAGCAAGCAGGGGCTTGCACCGTGCATTATTAGATAGAAAAAAGGTGATGAGAGTTATCACGTTGTACACACTACTTAATTGTGCTGAAGTTGAGACATATCTTGAGTACGTTTGAGGTAACATTCTATACATTTCATAGGCTCAGACATAGAGACTCTAAATTCAAAAATTTTGTTAATGATTTGACTACATCAATACCAACAGAGGAGGAAAAGAGAGTTGAATCTGAATTTTCAAATTGGTTCAAAAATGCGGTATGTATTTCGATAAATCACTTCTACCTTATATATGTAAAAATCAATTAACTTAGCGAACATGATAATAGCATAGCTACACTTCCTGCACCAATTAGGTCCACACTGAAGCCAGAGATGTGCAAGATCAAGGACCAGTGGATCTAGCATGGGGACCTATGAGAGTAGTAAAATGTTGGCTAATTTTATTGTCAATGATTACATATTTCAAAGCAAAGCTTGGTGTGATGGTCAGAAAAATAGAAAACTGTGGTTTATGTGTTCAAGGGAGCAACCATACAGGTGATGACTGGTGAAGGGAACAACTTCTATCTTGTTAATTGTGATTGATTTGATCAAGTACAAAACATAGGACCAAGAGTGCATCCACTTTATGATATTACAGAAGTAAAGTGAGGTAGAATATATAAAAAGTATGATCCATTTGTCATTGCAAGCTAGGCTAGCCAAGTGTTCTATGCTAACTATCTGGGGGGATTGCAAGTAAACAAGATTAGTTTGTTGTTATCAAGACTAAACCTAGGGAGGTCATTGATAAAACCACATTAATACTAGCAGCATATCAAGAAGAGTATATGTCAAACTTTAAAGAGCCTGCTAATGATGACGATAATCAAATTACAACTAACGAGACTGAGTTGCAATTAAAGGAGGTAGACTTAGACATTGAAAAAATATTGAAGAAGATGTTAGTAGTGAGGATGTGGTCTCATCAGATGGAAGTTAATCACTAAGTGATTAATAGTTAGAAGGTAATGTACATTTTTGGCTTAAAATCTTTCTTATATGCATATTTTGGTGCACTAACTGGTTTATGCAGTTCATATTAAACGCATGTCTTTTTTGACAACATAGCAATACTTACTTAACTAAGTATGTTTTTTCAATTTTCAGTAAGTTATAGAAGTTATTTTAACAATTACTTAATTCCTGCATTTTATTGTGAAAGTTATTTTCAGAAGTAAACTATTTTTTTTTTTTTAATTTTTTGCAGATGGCTTCTGATGGTCATGACTCATGAGCACCCCCCCCCCCCCCCTCTTCCCACCTGCACGATCATGACATCTTTAGGCGCAAGAAGCATATTGTTGGACAATCCAGTAGGGGTGGCGGTATTGAGAGAACCTCTTCTTCACATCTTGTCACCCATACCTAGGCGAGCCCGCCTTTGCCTACACCTCCCAAAAGGAGTCCACAATTTTACTCCAAAGACCCCCCGCTTTCTGTCACCAGACCCTATGTAGATTTCTCCCTTCTACGCGCACTACCCTCCACCATCTTCACAGGGAGTCCCTTCCAGTCATCCCTATCCATCATACATCCCGCCATTCTACTATCCACCACCCTCTCAGCCCTCTGCAGCTAGATCTTCCACCGAGATTGCAGCAAACCCTTCCACCCAGACTACAACAACATCGACCAAAGATTCAACCTAAGGGTGAGAGTGACATGTACGGAATGCATGTTTTATATTACTCGTATATTTTGAGAAGTAATATTTTCAACCAAATATTTTGTCCATGTTTCATCCATTAAAGCAATCCACACACAGGATATGGGACATCATAAGGAGCATGTTTGATGCACCATATGTTTCTTGGAAAAAAATATCTAAGGATGTGCGCGACATGTGATTTTGGGAATTTGAGGTTAGTAAATAGCAATATTTGAAATATCTGTCCATGTTTATTAAGCTAAAAAAAATAATCTATATTCTAATTTTTATATACAGAGATTTTTACTACTTGTCGAAGCATGGTACAAATATCAAAATGAATTTTGAGAAATGTGAAGCAACTCGCCTGTGAAACATGTACACACGCATTAGGAGGACAAGCAAGCGATCGCTCTGGATTGGAGAGAATGTATGGGCCGACATCAACACTGCTTGGGGCAGCCCAGATTATATAAAGAGGGAGCAGAATAAACATAATCAAGCTTTTGACGTTGAGGGCTTGAGTAGCTCCCTCCATACGGGGGCTCAATTTCACACACTGAGCACATAAGACGATTGGTTAGAATTTTAAAAGATTTTAATAATTTATTTGGTTATGCATGCTAATCTAAGTATATTATAGAAGGAGTTGCAGATAGAAAACCCACTGCTGTTGAGATGCATAGTCACACCCACAAGCTTCAAGAGAAACAACAGTAGATGGACGAGCGAGTGAGAAGGGACTATGTATGTATATAAGTTTACAATACTTAGAGAAATAATATAAGTGACAATTATACGATGATTAATCTTATGTTATGTTTTGTAGGATGAATATACACGGCATTGAGAGAGTCAGACTACAGCTGATAAGACATTTCTGGGGGTTCACATTTGATCGTAGGCGATAGACGGAATGCAGAAGGGACGAGTTTATGGATTAGGCTCGCCAGCTTACGTGAATGAGAAACAATCCTATGGTGCCTCCACCTACTCTGCAAATAGCCAGGAGAATTTGTATAGCCAACATGTGACTAACCTGATAGTAGAGCTAGAGCATGTCCGAAAATCACAAATACACACGCACATGCAGATACTAGATGAGCTTCAGAGAATATAAGTGCAGATTACTGAAAATTAACCTGCTCTTGCATTGGTCGAGCAAAAGAGTGGGGATATAGATTCAAATTAGATTGTCTTTATTTTTTAATGCATTTTGCTTTTTTTGATATATAATAATTATGTTTATTGTAACGTTTATTGTAACAATATTGTACTATTATAGAACAATTATAAATAATTTGTACAATATATTTATTGTAGTAGTGTTGTAAGTAGTATTTGTTAAAATATTAAGATATTTAACCATTACTTAAAAACTGTTTGGACAGTGATTGTTGTAAAGTTGAATAATTGACATAGGGTACTTTTTTATTTATGGTACAGTTGCGGCGGAATTTTCTCCGCAAAGTATGATATGACATATTTTCATGGGAATTGTGGTTCTACGGCAGACGTGTCGTCGCTAATCAGTCGCAATTTAAGGCGGATAACTGTAACGAAAATGTCATTTTTGGAACTAAAAATCCGTCATACGTTTTCCATAAATCCGTCGCTCGACACAAATGAATTTCTGACGTGTATTTTCGCGATGAATTTTGCCTGTTTTCTAGTGGATTTGTACGCCGAAAATAACTGACTTTCCTATAGTGATCTTACTAGAAACATATATGTCAATTTAAGTCACCTCCAATAAATATCATTTTTTCCTCATGCATACATTGTAGAAATTCATCTATCACTTTCCAAAATTAATTTTTTGGAACAAAGCTCTTATCCAAGTTGATAAACACAAGCATTAATCATGTTTATAATACACTCGCCAATAATTATCTTAATAACAATCATTATATCACCCACCCTATTCACCTCAAAAAATTTTATATCTTTATGCTCTATCCACTACTAACCTAGTCTCATTCCTATTATTAATATTTCCAACATACAATAACTAAGAGCATTCCCCAATATTATTGGATTTTTCCCATTTCCATTTTCTTGTAAACAAACAATGTTTGTTCTTCTTCTAATTCTTATGCCCACAAACTTTCTCCTCTTCTCATTCAAGGTCTCCAACTTCAAACCAGCCATAGATGGCTCCTAATTGATCAAAAGCCAGTTAAAGTCAAGTAAAGAGACTTCCCATCATGAAGGAATATGAAAAAGCTTAGTAGATGATTGTTACATTCCTTATCCGTCCAACAAGATCATAGATAGCAGAAAATGAGTAAATTAATTTAAAAAAAATCAAGACATCTGAATCCAATTTACGTAGCATGGCATGTCTTTCCAGCAATATGGACCTTGGAGTGGTTTGGCTGTTATAAAATAGATGTAAAGTTAACAAAATAGAAGAAAAACATAATTGTCTGTGTATTTGGTTCGCTGCAAAAAAATTACATTTAGTTTACATCAGCCCAGTTTTTAGTTCATTCCCACCTCAACACCCCTATCAAGAAAATGCAACCATAGGATTCTTTTAACATTGCAAAATATTTGCAACAAACCAGAAAAAACCCTTGAACAATGAAATAATTTATACCTAACATCAAACAACCAACTAGCTGTATTGAGCAAAACATTGAAGGCAAATTTTCCTGAAATAAGTAGCACGAAGACCATAAAATTTATGATAGGTCCTCAACTCATGCGAGAGAGTGTATATAAGGGCATTTGTAATATGAATACCCCAATCCATAAAATATGAAACTTAACTGGTTTAACATTTTCCTTTCTCTTTTTGTTATATTAAAAAGGAGGAACAAAATTATTCATAGTTAGCATAGGTTGCGGCGTGATACTAATGTTTCTCAAAATCAATTTGGATTCATGCCGGGTAGGTCAACTATGGAAGCCATACATTTATTAAGAGGTTTGATGGAGAAATATAGAGAAAATAAGGAGGATCTACATATGATATTTATTGATTTAGAAAAAGCATATGATAAAATTCCAAGAGAAGTGCTATGGAGAGTTCTTGAAAAGAAAGGAGTTAATAATGATTATATTCAAATCATTAAAGATATGTATGCAGGAGCGATTACTTGTGTTCAAACACAAGGTGGTTTGACCAAGTATTTCCCTATTTCGGCTGGGTTACATCAAGGATCAGCCTTAAGCCCATATCTTTTTGTTTTAGTCATGGATGTTCTCACTAGACATTTGCAAGAGGATGTACCTTGGTGTATGCTTTTTGCTGATGATATTCTTCTTGTTTATAAGACTAGAGAGGGAGTTGAAAGTAAACTTGAATTATGGAGGTTAACATTAGAGACTAAAGGTTTTCGCTTGAGTAGATCTAAAACGAAATATATGGAGTATAATTTTAGTAGTAATAGACCTAGTGAGGGGATTGTGACTTTGGGCGATCAAGTCATTAATAAGAGTACACATTTTAGATATCTTGGATCTATTGTTCAGAGTGATGGTGAAATAGATGGGGATATTATAGGCAGAATTCAAGTTGGATGGTTGAAGTGGAGGAATGCATCGGGCTTGTTGTGTGATAGAAAAGTACCTCTCAAACTTAAGGAAAAATTCTATAAGATGGTAGTGAGGCCTGCAATGCTTTATGGTGCTGAATGTTGGCCATTAAAAGAGAAGCATAATATTAAGTTAAGTGTGGCAGAGATGAGGATGCTCAGGTGGATGAGTGGATTTACCCTTAGAGATAGGATACGAAATGAGCATATACGTGATGAAAAGGTAGGAGTAGCCCAAGTAGAAGATAAGATTAGAGAGAGACGTCTTAGATGGTTTGGTCACATAAAACGGCGGCCTTCCAATGACCCGGTTAGGAGAGTAGAGGTATTAGATTTGACTTATGTTAAGAAAGGTAGAGGCAGACCTAAAAAGACCTGGTTAGAAAATATTATGAATGACCTTTCTTTATTAGATTTAAACGAGAATTTGACCTTTAATAGGACACAATGGAGAAAAAAGATTCATGTAGCCGACCCCACGTAGTGGGATAAAAGCTTGATGTTGTTGTTGTATAGTTAGAAATCAAAACAAAAGCCCCCCTCATACTTAAGGGAAAATTCTATAAGATTGTGGATAGACCTACAATGCTTTATGGTGCAGAATGTTGACCATTCAAATATAAGCATAATATTATGTTAAGTGTTGTAGAGATGAGGATGCTCAGATGGATGAGTGGCTTTACTCTTAGAGACAGGATATGAAATAAGCATATACGTGAACAGGTTGAAGTAGCTCCAATGGAAGATAAGAATAGAGAGAGTCATCTTAGATGGTTTGGTCATATAAAATGGTGGCCTTCCAATGACCCGGTTAGGAAAATAGATGTATTAGATTTAACTTATGTTAAGAAAGGTAGAGGTAGACCTAAAAATACTTGTTAGAAAATATTGGAAATGACCTTTCTTTATTAGATTTAAATGAGAATTTAGCTCTTAACATGACACAATGCAAAAAAAGATTCATGTAGCCGAGCCCACATAATGGGATAAAGGCCTGATGTTGTTATTGATGGTTAGAAATCAAAATATTTAGCAGAGGTAACTGATTTAGTCATATAAATAAATTACAGCCAAACAAATGAAACATAGATAAGACTCATATCAGATTTACCTCATATTTTTCAATTTGAACAGATTTATCATCCGCAATGGAGCCATATATCCCTCTCCGTTGCTCAAAGACGATTGTTCCCACAAATGCGAAGCCCAAAGCCGCACCGAGAAGGCGTTCCTGCCATCATAAACACTGATGTTCATGAGATTGTGTTTAGTAAAATTTATCCTTTTTTTATCTTTCCTACAGAAGGACATAGAGTCATCATCAAAAGAATACAATTTGATAGAAACGAGACAAGAAAAGGGTTATCTTTCTGCATCAATTTCAAACATAAATTGAAAGTTCAAAGGGAACAAAAATCAGGGCAAAATAAAAAACAAAAGCAAAGGCAATGGATACATATCGGAGAACTATTAACGACCTGCGCTAGGATGCTGATCATTGCGACGGTGGCGACTCACTCTCTCCTTCTTTAGGTTTTTGGTTTTATAGTCAGCTGGGACCAAATTGAGAACGTGAAGCCGTTTCCAGGCAGATCGCCCCCAGATGGAAGGGCGAAGTGCGGAACCGCTTCGAGTCTCCGACCACAACCTGGAAAAAAAAATAGCGAGGGCGTAAAGAACCAGCCAGACTCGCGAGCTGGAGAAATTACGTGGAAAGATAAAAGTCAGCCATATTTATTTGATGTGTGTATTGATTGAGTATTTATTGCGTATTCGTTGTGTAAAATATGCATATCGATTGAATATTTTATTGCGTATTTATTGAGTATTTGTTGCATATATGTTGCGCGTTTTCTGCTTATTTACTGCTTATTTGTTGCGGATTTCTCTTCGTCTGTAGTAAGTCCGAAAAGACAAACGGGTCGGGTAAAAAGTCAAATGAATATCCTAACTTTCCATGTAAGCACCCCACGTGTAATGATTTTACTGGCATCCGAACACAGCTCTATAACTGAATTCCGCACAGAATAATTTCTCCGAGAGCTGCCTCAAATTTAGCTTCGTTATCGACTGCGGTAGAGTTAGCGTTGATATAGATAAACGAGAGGTGTAAGATATATTATAATTTTATTGTGAAAGTTCTTGAAAATGAGAAAAATCACGAGGTTTGATCCAATATGAATGAATTCATTATTATTTTCAGTCGATTACAAATGAGGCTCTTCCTTGAGGGAAAGCCATATGCTGATGTAGCAAATGTACATCATATAGAGTGCATTACACTATGGAAATTAGAAGAGCCTCATGAAGGTCGGAAGGACCGTAGTAGGCGGACGACAGAGGTTGTATGATGACGGAGGTCGGAAAGACTGTAGTCGGCGAGCAACGAAGGCCGGAAGGACTGTGGTCAGCAAGCGACCAAGGTCAGAAGGATCGTAGTCGGTGAGTGACGGAGGTCGAAAGGACTATATTTGGCAAGCGGCGGAAGCCGTAAAGATCATTGTATGACGACGGAGGTCGCAAGGATCATTGTCGGCGAGCGACAAAGGTAAGAAGAACCTTAGCCAGCGAGCGAAGGAGATCGGAAAGATCATTGTCCAGCGATGAGGGTCGAGGGACTATACTTGGTAGCTCGGTGGAGGATCAACAATGGTTGGTCGCGAGAGGAGGCCCAACAACAGTCGTCGGTCGGGTGGAAATCTGTTGGCGGCCGATGGCCGGGCGAAAGTCCGATGACGGCAGGGCAGAAGCCCAATGGAGTTTGACGACCAAGTGTTGTCCAACGGTGGTCGGTGGCAGGGTGGAAGTCGGCTGCTGTTGACGGCAAGGTGGAAGTCCGTCAACGATCAAAGGCCGAACGGTGGTCCTACGAATGTTGGGCTAAAGTCCGGCAACAGTCGGCAGCGGGGTGGTGGTTTGACGAAGGTCGGGATGTAGTCCAGAGACAGTTGGCGGTTGGGTGGAAGTCAGACGACGATCAGCGGCCGGGTGGAGGTTTGAAGAAGAACGGATTGAAGTCCGACGGTGATCTACGACCGAGCGGTGGTCCAACGACAGTTGATGGGGTTCGCCAGTGGTGGTGCAGAGCTCTTGAACCTCAGAGCACTCTCCAATCTCTAGCCAAAGGTCTTCTTCATGTAGAGAGTGGGGTATATATATATATTTTCATGGGTGGCACACCTTGTAAATATAGAGAAGGTCATGCACATGTTTGGAGTGCTCTATCAGATGGCTCGTGTTGATTCTTCCGATCATAGAGAATTTTTCAACTGTTTAAGTGCCTTAAAGATGTAGAAATTCAACGATCTTGAGCTCGTTGGATTTGTCTCGCCGAGCCGCTCAATTTGACTATAAGCATGCCATATTTGAATATCATTTTGTCAGCCAAATAATGCTTTGACCATCCAAATGTGGTTCGGGCCCCCGATTTGGACCCATTTGGGCTTGGGTTGGACCAATTTTGGTGTCGTTAGGTTCGTCTCTTTGAGATGTTCAGTTTGACGATAAGTTTGTTGAAATTGGAATTCAAAGGATCCCAAATTTAATTATGAAAGTCTCCAATTTGAATATGCATTGAGATTCGTGCTTGATTGGAACAATTTTCAATGACATGTCAAGCTTATTAACAAGTTTGTAAGCCTTCTTTTTCAATTGCTTTCCTATTATTTTCTAAAATAAAATTAATATAAATTTTTTAAAATTAAAAATTTGTATTAATATATTTTATTTAAATAATAAAAAAATTGTCCCAAATAAAATCTCAATCTAATTTAACAGGCTTGGAGCTTAAGGACAAACTTAAATATAAGCTAATTAATTATAGACACAGTTCCACTTGTTAGCTCATAAGATGTATCGATTAAATCAAGATCATTTCTTCTTGTTGTTCTACCTAGGCACATTTTGCTCCCATACTAATCACCGCATCCTCACAAACTTCAATTGTCATTTGATTAAATCAAAATCTCATTGAGTCTTCCCCAACATTGTTGTTGGTTCCATTGTCTCCTTTTCTAGCAAGATCTCATTGTGTCTGCTTGTGGTCTTGTAGCTAGGGGTGTCAATATTTGACACGACACGAAAACCCGACCCGGAAAATCCGGCTTGAACCCGACCCGATTTCAAAACGGGTCGGGTTCGGGTTCCAGAAATCGACCCGTTTAAAAAACGGGTCGGGTTCGGGTTGACCCGGCAACCCGCCAACCCGTTTAATTCGAAAAATTTCGAATCCCGCCTCTGCCCGCTGCTCGCCCGCGCTGCCCTCCGCGTTGCCCGCCGCGCTCCAGCCCGCGCTGCCCGCCGCGCGCTGCCCCCGTGCCCGCGCCTGCGCCCGCGTGCCCAGCGCGCCCGACCGCGCCCGACCGCGCCCGACCGCACCCGCTCTGTCCCCGCTCGCGTCCGCTCGACCGCGCCCGCGCTGTCCTTGCTCGCGTCCCGCCCGCCGCGCTCACTTCCCCTGCCGTCCGCCGCCGTCGTTCTGGCGCCGGCAACCCAAACCGGGTCAGGTCGGGTCAACCCGGCAACCCGCCGGGTCGGGTCCGGGTTCAGTTTTCCGAACCGTTTGTCTACCCGGGTCGGGTTAGGGTCGACCTGTTTGAACCCGGATCAGTTCGGGTTCGACCCGAACCCGACCCGTGACCCGAAATTGACACCCCTACTTGTAGCTACCTTGTTCATAGAGCTCCAATCACATCTTCCCCTAATGGAGTTGGCCCCTTGGTTTTCGTCTCCAACGAACTAAAGTTGCAAGATCCGTCAATAGCATTAGTCTTGCCCTTGTAGCACTCTCCAATGAGCCCAAATCGCAAAACTCGCATCTTCCCATTGATCGTGCTCATGAGTTAAGCTCAAATAAATCTGTTGTTATTCCAACAAGTCGAGCTTGAGCTCGCATTTTAGCCTAGCATTGAATTGGAGAGCTGAGCTTGAGTGACTCCCAACTCAAACTAGACTCATTTATACCCCTAGCCTAGGATATAACATAATTGAATTTTTTATCAGCAATGATTTTAAATTATTGAATGACACAAATCATACATATAATGTCGTGGTTTTTGAAAGTGAACAAATATAATCAAAAGTTTCGTTTAGATAAAAATATCCCTTGTTATCCTATATATTGTTATATAGAAGGGACAACCTTTCACCTTTTCCATATCATCTTTTCTCATTGCTCTCATCATCCATTTTCCGCTCAAGTTTTTTCGCATAGGAGTGACCATATGGGTGAATATTAAAGATTTTTTTGTTTGTCGGTGACTTAAGCATGCATGGGTACCATTTTTTTCGAGTTTTCATTGTGTATTATAGATTAAGTAATTTTTATGAAGATCTAAAACAGAGATAGATATATAATCAAATAGTGTATTTTAAAACACGTGCATAAATTATGTTCGGACTTTATTCAAATCATGATCAAATATGGTTCAAGATATTAAAGACTATGTTGTTTTATATTTATTCGAACTATATTCTAACATAGTTCAATGGCAATGTGTGAGGGTTCTCAAACCATCCTTTTCAAAAGCTATCATTGTGTTTGATTGCAACAAAAAATATAGAGAGATAATTATTGATCACCAACTAGATATTAGTGTCAATTTCATATATATATGACAGAGCGAATGTCTTGAACAGACTGGCTTTATCATTGATAGGAGTCTTCTATTAGTCATAACATAACAATAATTTAGATTTTTTTTGCATGACATGCTTTTGTGATTTAACGGAACCGACTTATTAGAAATATCATAGTCGACTTCCAAATCTTTCTATATTGATAAATTGGAAAAAGAGATTTTTATAATCATTCCATAATTAACTCTTAAGTGCAAAATTCTCAAGACAATTTGAACAATTAAAATATTTAATTTATGTGAGAAGTGTTATGCATTAGCCACATTAAACTTTTTTAGGGAAATTAATTGGTAAAAAGTTTTAATTTTCATATTTTTTTTTTTCAATTATCTCTTTTTCTGTGAGCTCCAATACTCAATGTATTGAGATTTTGATACCCCTCCTAATTGTGCTCTTGTTTGTTTATGTAGTTATTGGTGATTTTCAATATTTTTTCTAACAAATTTAAGTTTCGTTTTTTTACTGTTTCTTAAAGCAGCTTTCTAGTACAAAAGTGCTAGAAAGCTGCTTTAAGAAGCATTAAGACAGTCATCCTAAATGAAGCCTTAGTTACTTTAGTCTTAGTGCGTAAATGAAAGACCTTCTTTTGGTCCATGTATTAATGTGCCATGGGTGTTAGTGAGTTCTAGATGTTTCACACTTTACATTTCATGTTGTAAGTGAGTGGTAAATTTTTGCAATGACTTTTGGGATTTTGTTTGATTGTCAATAAAGCTAGTAATATTTTCAATGGCTTCCTATCTCTAATAAATTGATTGATGAAGATTCTTTTGACCTCAAGAACAATGTTATTGCTCTTATCTGAAGGCACAAGCATCATCTGAGAGGTATTTTTTAATAAAAAAATAATTAACACTTTAATGATTTATTGGTGTTTAATAGAGAGGTAACTGACTTAAAGTAAGCTAGCTGGTTAGCAAAATCTATTTTCCCTTATAAGATTTGAGGAAAAGAATTTTGAATTTTATTAGTGATTAATTTCACCATCAAAATCTCACATAAGAATACATTAATTTGTTGAGATTTCCTCTTCTTGATTTGTTAGGGAGGGGGAGTGAATTCTTCACTATTGTCCAAATAGTAGGTCTCATCAAGTTTGAAATTGTGTGCCCAACAAGACTTTATGTATCCAAAATCCTCCATAAACCTTCTAGTTATAAGCTCTGGGATCTATTTCGGTTCTTCAAGAAAAGCTATATAAATATAAGAAAATACATCAAAATATATGATGAGTATAACCCAAAGTACAAAAATTCATGTGGATAGTCATTCGATAAAGCCATCATCTTGATGGTTAAAGTTAGTGAGACTATTGAATTGATGAGTGAAGTCTTTGGCAAACTGAATGCAGTGTGTTCTCATAATTTTTTTGGCTCGAGTTAAGCTCTGGATTAAATATGGTTGAGTGATTTACTATATGAACTTGGCGGATTCATTATGAGCCTGGTGAGTTCATCATCTTCATTCTTTATATTTTCCAAGTTGCTCTAGACCGAGTTGACTTTGCTTGAATCAAACTCTTAGAATATTTGGATGCACATTATTGTAATGTTTCTGAAATTATAAAATGTTTTAGCTCCATATTTTGAAAAATAACAAAGGAAACTAAATTCAAATGAAGATCAAAAGAGATGCTTATGTAAAGCTATAAGAAAATGAATAGGTTAGACCGTTGCCTAAGCAAATTAAGGTAATCATGGAAATTAAATGTGCTAGATTCATGCGCTAGTTGGCAATAATATAATAAAGATGGTGTGATTTGTTTAACTAGATGTGGATTAGGTTATAATTAATATAAGAAAACACATATGCTACCACCATTAGATGCTCTTCTTTGTTTTAATTATCATTAAAAGCTATCTTTGTGACAAGAAGATGAGCAAAGTAAGAGTAATTAACGTTAATTAATTGGGTTTATGACTTTAATGATAGTAACAGGTCGATAAGCTCTCTCTAATAGCTTCTTAAACTTCTACTCGATCAAGACTAGTTTATGGTCTTAATGGTGTATTTGAAAAGACTTTTAGTAATATATTATATAACTTAATTTTAAATGTATGTGGAATATCATCTTCAGTATAAATTTGGTGTATTTGGAACTCATCCAATTAGGACAATTTGCAAATAGATCATAAATTCATCACAATTATAGTCGCCCGCCTCCATCGCCATCGTTGCCTTGACTGTCACCAATGACCACCACCAACTACCATCAATATTCACCTTCAGCTACCACTGTCATCATTGTCACACGCCGCTGCCTGCAACTACCATAACCACCCATTGCCACTATCTATAGCCACCTTCAGCCATTACCTCCCCCGCCGCCCACTGTCACCATCATTCTTGGACTTTACACAGCATTTATTTTACATTAAGCTCATCTACATTTATTTTCAACCATCTAAATAACTCTAAAGCATTTTAAATAGGATGCGTCCCCTGTTTAGCAAACTGTTCCTCAGATATAGGGGTGTCAATTCGGGTCAACGGGTTGGGTTCGGGTCGAACCTGGAACTGACCCGACACTATTCGGGTCAACCCGAACTCGACCCGACACGAATGACTCGAAGTTGACCTAAAATTGCTAGTTTTCGGGTCAAAAATCAAGTCAATCTTTGAATTTTGGGTCAAAATCGGGTAAAAAAATGTCAATCTTGAGTTTCCGGGTCAAATAAGAGTTTTCGTGTCAATTTCGGATCATTTTTCGGTCGTTTTCGGGTTAATGGGTCAACCCGAACCCGACCCGATTTTTAAAACGGGTTGATTTGTTGAACCTGAACCCGACCCGTTTCGGGTCCGGGTTGACCCTAACCCGGATTTTTCCGAGTCGGATTTGGATCGTGTCAAAAATTGACACCCCTACTCAGATACTTTGACAATATACGAGGTAGGAACTAAGAATCCATCCATAACAACTTATTGAGAATAAGTTTCTCAATAAGTTTTGACCTTGAGCTACTTTCTTCCTTACAAATTTGTATACTTGGATTAGTTATTTTGTGTGGACGCCTAATGCTGTCTGGAGACCAATCAGAATGCACCACGTCACCCTTTGTGCTTGGCACTGCGGCTCGGTGCTACTGATATGATGCAATCTGATTAGTCTCCAAATGACATTATGCGTCCGATCTCCACACACAATAATTTGTCGTATAATTGGATGGCAATTGATGTTTCTTAAAGACCTCGCCTGCATATATATATAGTGCTTTACTGTCTAAGAGTAACTGTCTTGATCAGTTGGCGTTATCATCAATGGGGGTCTTGTATTAGTGATAACACAGCAATAATTTATATATATATATATTTTGGGTCATTTTTGTGACTTTGTCGGTGATTAAAAAATATATCCCAGAAATGCATGACATGCTTGGGTGATTTAATTGAACCGGCTTATTAGAAATATCATAGTCGGCTACCAAATCTTTCTATATTGGTTTGGAAAAAGAAAATTTTATAATCATTCTATCAAGTGCAAAAATTCTCAGAGGAAATTGAACAATTTAAAAAAAAAATATTTTTATTTGAGTTGTGCATTAGCCACATTAAATAATATAATCAAAACTTGCATCTTTAGACTTTCTAGTCCATAAGATATGTGAGATCATTTGTCGAGTAGAAGAGATTATGACGTAACTCAATGTATATCTAAAGGGTGCAAACTAGTCGAGTCGAGTCGAGCGCGAGTCATGTCTAACTCAAGTTAGGCTTGTGAGCCAAATCACAAGATCAACTTGAGCTCGAGGCTCCTTTATTTACATTTACTCATCTATTTTGAAGCTGCGACTTCAGTTACTATATTAGCTATTGTGAGCCAGCTCGCGAGCTCACGAGTCAGGTCTTATCGAGCTTGAGGCTCGATAAGCTTGACTTGCGAGCTCGTTACTTTGTCGAGTTCGAACCGGCTTGACTCATGTACACCCTTATACAGTAAAAGCAAGAGTCCAATTTTAGGGCTATACTTTTTTATTTTTAGACACTGAAGATTTCAACGTGGAATTTGATTAAGAGAAGATATTCATATGCATTTAGACCTAAGAATCATCGAATAAATTTCCAAATTAACAGAGTAATCAAAACTTTTCTAACATTGTTGAGTAGAAATAAGAATTCCATCGAGCAAGTTTTGACGGCAAATTCTCATGTAGATACAATAACTGTCAAGTGTGAGGAAAGTTCATTAATGCATACAAAAATTTCCAATATTTAATTCTTCTTATTGTGAATGCAAATAGATGCCAAGTTCCTCACTTATGAGAGGAGAGCAATATTTATAATGCCATTTAACTTTTTCGGATCTCAGGTTTCGTTTGCGACGATTTTCTTACTGTTTTTTGAAGTAGTTTTCTAATACTAAATTTTCAGTCCAAAAAAATTTTCATATTAAAAAGCTATTTCAAAAAGCAGTAAGAAAACCGTCTCAAATTAAACCTCAATGAATCTATAGCTAATTACTCTAAGGCTTCATTTGGGACGGCTTTTTTTACTGTTTCTTAAAGCAACTTTCTAGTTTAGGACGACTTTTTTACTGCTTCTTAAAGTAGCTTTCTTACTACATGTTGCATCCTAGAGTATTCGCGGCGGTAGAAAACAATATAGTTTAACGTCTTAACATTGTACGAAGATCTAGCACACAATAAGATAAGAGAGAAGGTGTAGCATTAATAAGAGATAACATAGTTTTTATGTGGAAACCCTTGAAAAGGCGAAAAAACCACGGGGCCTGACCCAGTTTAAATGAATCCAATAGTCTTTGTAGTTGATTACAAATGAGACCTTTCCTTGGGAGAAGGCATTGGTTCGAAGTAGCAAATATACATCATATAGAGTGCATTATATGGTAGGAGTTGGAAGAATCAGTGTTGATATGTTCATTTGGGCGGCAGGACCACAAGTGGCGAGCGACGTAGGTCGAAAGGATCGTAATCGGATGACGGTGGTCGGAAGGATTGTAGTTGGCAGGAGATTGGGGTCAGATAGACCGTTGTCTGGTGAGAGAGGTCGAAAGAACTGTAGTCAGCAACAGAGGTCAGAAAGACCGTAGTTTCGACATAACTTCGGGGGTCAGGTGGTGGTCCGGGAGAAGTTCGGGCCTCAAGTAGTGGTCCGGCAACACTCCGATGTCAAGTCGTGGTCCGCTAGTGGCACTTCAGCGTCAAGGGGCACTCCGGCTTCGAATGACACTTCGATGTTCTTGGATGGTCTGGTGGTGGTTTGATATAACTTGGCGATGTTGTGTCAGAGCTCTGGTGTCCCTTGCTGGTCCGGCGATGGTGCGGCATAACCCCGGTGTCCCTTGGTGGTCCGGTGGTGGTGTGGCAGAACTGTGACAGTGGTCGAGGATGAGCTAGGCGGTTGGAGCTTTCTTTTTCCTCTTCCTTCTTCTCTCTTGGCTCTCCCTCCTTTTCAGGAGGAAATGAGGTTCTATTTATAGAATTCTTGAGTGGCATGGCTTGTAAATAAATGGAAGATCAAGGGTAAATTGAGAGTGGTTTGGATGGACAGCCGATCTTGATTCCTGCGATCATGCACCGTTCAATGGACCTTTGACTGTTTTAATGATATAGAATTTGATGATCTTGGACTCTTTAGATTCGTCTCGTCAAGCCGCTCGATTCTACTATAAGCATGTCATAATTGGAGAATGTTTTGTAACCCAAATTGTGGTTAGATCCTTCCAAAAGTGCTTCGAGTCTTTGATTTGGACTCATTTGGGCTCAGATTGGGTCGATTTTTGTGTCGTTGGGTTTGTGTTTCCGAGACGCTCAGTTCAACTATAAGTTTGCTGAAATCGGAATTCATATAATCTTTGATTTAATTTTTGAAGTTTCCAACTTGATTTTGCCTCGAGATTCGTGCTTGATTTAGACTATTTTTTGGTGATATATCACTACAGTACTCTCATTCTTTTAAACAATTTTGGTGTTAGCCATCATATTTAGATGCTTTAGTTTTAATGCCCTCAAAGATCATTCTTTTTGTGCCTATAATTGCCGTTTTGTTTTGTTTTTTTTTTACAACAACCACAATTTTGTTTTGTTACTATTTTCTTGTAATTTTTTCATTATTTCTTAAAAATTATACGCGTGAAAAATTGTTTCTTACAATGAGAGTAATTAATTTGTTTGTCCACTATAACTTCACGACTAACTTAATAAAAAATTACAGCTGTTCCAATAGATCCTAAAATAAAATGAAAATTGAGACTTGTAATCAATTGCTTGAATTAGGTTAAACCATTGCCTAAGCAAATTAAGGTAATCATGCAAATTAAATGTAGTAGATTCATGCGCTAGTTGGCAATAATATAATAAAAATGGTGTGATTTGTTTAACTAGATGTGGATTAGGTTATAATTAATATAAGAAAAAGCATATGCTACCACCATTAGATGCTCTTCTTTGTTTTAATTATCATTAAAATCTATATATATTATCCCGGTCGGACCTAAGGTACGACGGCTGGGGTCTTCGACACCTGTTTGAAATTAATGTTATATATATATATATATATATATATATATAAATTTATATATTTTGTCTTCCCCCTCCTTTTTTTTCTTCTTCTTTATAATATATACAATATTTTATTACTTTTAATATAATAATATAATGATATAACAATATAATATATGATATTATATTATTATATTATATATTATATACTATAATAAAAATGAGAGAGGAGTCGGGAAACAGAGAAGCCCGATCGGGCATGGGGGAGGGTTTGGTCACGCTCGGAGTCGGGATCTCTCGGTCGGCGGCGGAGGCGGCAGACCGGCGACGGGATTTGACCTGCCGGAGTTGACCAGCAGGGTCGATCGGAGGAGCGAAGCCGGACAGCAAGGAAGGAGCCGACAAAGCCATGCGTGCAATCCCTATTTCTCCTGTGATGCAAACAGTCGAAAAACCACGAAGGAGTCGAAGGATTGACGTGTGCAATCCCTCTCTTCCTGCAAGGCAACGTCGGACAGCCACGGCGGATCAAAGAGGCAGCGCGTACAATCTCTGCACGCGAAGCAACGAAGCCAAACAGTAACAACGAAAAGAGAAGATGAAATGTGAACCCGACTTCTCCTCTGAAGCAATGAATTCCACAACGAGAGCCCTCCGTTCTTTTTTTTTTTCATTATCTCCTTCTCCCTTTTATCGCGAAGTAATCAGTTATTTTGCGAAGTGATGCATCGTTTTGGCGAGATGGGGCCGGTGGAGGCAGTTGCTCTTTCATGCGTTCAATTTTATTCTTATTGATTTATTTTTTTATTAGTCAACAAATTGCCTCCCAACGAATTTGTTGTGTGACTTTCACACAATAGATTCGTTGCAACATATCTGAGTGTATCTCATTCTTCCAATATTCTCTTTCGGTTTATAAGCATATATGATTTATAGAGATTCAATCAAGTTGGTTGAACATGTATTTTAGCTCAACCCTTAGGCTTATTGAACTTTGTAGATTTGGCTTGACCCTTAGGTTTGTGAGCGTAGAAAATTTTGAAGTTTGGCCCTTAGGCTTATTGAACTTTGTGGTTTTAGCTCAACCTTAGGTTTATGAGCTTTAGAGATTTTCAAAGTTCGGCCCTTAGGCTTATGAACCAATAGGTTTTAGCTCGACCCTTAGGTTTATGAGCATAGGAGATTTAAAGGTTCGGCCCTTAAGCTTATAGAACCAATGAGTTTTAGCTTAACCCTTAGGTTTATGAGCTAAGAAGATTTTAAAGTTCGGCCCTTATGCTTCTTGAACTTTATGGGTTTGGCTCGACCCTTAGGTTTGTGAGCGTAAAAGTTTTCATAAATTCCCTTATTTTTATTTGGTAAAGGAGATAAAATTACCTCCCGACTTTTTAGGATGGGATTGAATTTATTTCCTGCATTGCAGGAGATAATATAAAAATTGCCTACTGTCTTTGAGGAGGGAAGTGAATTTTATTTCTTCCATTATAGGAGAATATAAAAATTGTCTCCTGTCTTTCAGGAGGGGAGTAAATTTTATTTTGCTCCTTATAGGAGAAATATAAAAATTGCCTCCTGTCTTTCAGGAGGGAATTTAGATGAGTTTTGCCTATTGGGCAGATTTTCATACATAACAGTTTTTATGTATGATATTTCTTCAGATATTGACTATTAATTGGTGGCATGGGACTTTGACCTTTTAGATTTATGAGCTGATAGGCTCCTCCTTCATACAATATTTCGATGATGAATGGTCCTTTCCAGATTGGATCAAATTTATCATCGAGTCGACGGTGAGAGATGATAGGTCTTCGATGAACCAGAACCAGTTCACCTTCTTTGAAGCTTGTAGGATGAACCATTCTATCATGGGCCATAGTCATTCTTGTTTTATAGGATTTTAGAATTTGTTGAGATTGAAGTTGAACTTCATCAAGAGCTTCAAGCTCTTTAAGTCGTAGAATATTATTTTCTTTTGTTAATTCATATTGAACAACAAAACGAAGAGACGACAACTTGATTTTGAGAGGTAATATTGCCTCAATTATGCGAACCAATGAATATATGTTGGCTTGCATTGAAGTTTTATAAATAATACAAGACACTCTTTACCCGTCAAGGCTTCAGCAATTTCAAAAGCAATAAGTGCTTTGACATTTTTTTGCTAATAAGCTCTTCGATGTGGTCTTACTAACCATCTTATCTACTTCATGTTAACATTCTAGTCCTTTATTAGGAGTATCTAGATCATGAAGAATTGTTTAAGGATATCTAGCATTAATTGCTAGACGAGCAATGTTGCTTATACATTTACAACTTGTAATTGGCCAACTGCAATTGCTGGGCCAAGTTACTGAAGTAGTTCTTTCATTATGATGCTCATTTCATTAAGAAGAATGTTCGCATGATTAATTTCTTGATCTTTCTTTTGTTGGAGAAGTTGTATTTCATGTTACAACCTTCTCACAACTTCTTCAATTTCTCCCTTTTTAACCTCTTCTGAATGTGGGGGTGTTCTGTTCATAACCACTACTTATTCTTGGTCATCTCGTGGTTGTTATTTACTTTGCAAATTCAACACTGAACTTCTACGAGTATGCCGCTGATTAGCTCGATCAGGTATATGATCAACCATCCGGACAACTTCAATGTCCATGGGACCAATACCCTCTTCCACTTCTTCATTATTATCATAATAATTATCATCTTCTTCCAACTCATGATCTTCTCCAAGTTGGGACCGCCGCTTTTAATGTATGGCTGGAGAGTCGGAGGATTCTTTATAGATATGACAGCTTTCATCTTTTAGTATAATCACATCAACAGAAGTCTCCCTATTAGGGGATAGCTTCTGGACATGAGATTTAAGTCGCCCTTTATAAATTTATTGATCAAAATCATTTTTCTGAGCTCGAGGATATTTGGGTCTTTTTGTAACCCAAACCTGCTGTCCTCTCAGAGTTACATATTGATGACCACCAACATCGTAATGTACCTTTGAATGACCAAATTCATGATACCATTGTCGGGGCCTTCGTTCATCATATTTTCAATTATAGCCTTTTAAATGTAGACTATCAAAAGGCTTCCCCGACTGTCTTCTTCCATAATATAGGTATCGACCCATATTAGGACAGAATTCTTTTGGCTGTCAGTAATAAGGAGGACGTTTAAACTCCTCTTTATAAGATCTTACTGAAGAATTATTATTCTGAGGTCGAACTGACATAACTTCAGTGACAGATATCCTCAGTCTTCATTGCAGATTTTTGTCTTTAACAGCCTTCAGTATTTTGCATATTTTGGAAGAGGCAAATTCTTCCTTCTTGGGTGGTTGTAGTTGTTGACGTGAAGTCCCCCAAAAAGACTTCTTTAAGTGGCCCTTATCATCATTTCTTTTTACCCATTTTAACGGTTCAAAATCGTTATTGGTTAGTACATTTGCTTCTAACTGCGATAATGATTCTTGAAGGGTATCGGGCACCCAACCATTAGCTCGTAAGCGAGCATTAGCCTTCCTTCTAGCTTTCCTGGAAAGCTTAACACTTGCATCAGGAACTTGAGCATTATACTCTTCAGGCACTTCATTCCGACTCATGTTCTGATTGGCTTTATTCATGGCAACAGATTGTAGCTTGGTACTAGAAACTTTCTTTTGAATCACTGGAGCAGAAATAGGTGCCACAGATAGTCTTGAAAATACAGAGGCTCTCTTGGGAGCCTTCTCATCAACAGCTTCAATAGTAGGGTTCTTAGCGACACCTTTGGAAGTAGGTATGCTAACATTATCCTTCGAACGAAACTATTGGAACTACATCACTTCAGAAATGGTTCGGAACTGACTGGTTGCACCAGCATAGCCCGTGTTCAGAACAGCTTGAGGGAACTGCACTCTAGCTCCCTCATCCAGTTTCACAGTCATGAAGGACTTTGCAGGCATCATGTTATCAACTTGCCAACAGAGCTTACAGGGATTAGAGTCAACCTGAATTCCGCTAGAAAAGAAAATACAGAACTGCGTTGAATAAACATCTATATTTATTTATAGATGTTTTATTATTTGAGACTAACTATAAATTATATTTTCATCCAAAGATGGAGAGAAAAGCAATCCCCAGCGGAGTCGCCAGAAATCTGTTGGCTCAAGAAAAATGGCACGAGTGCACGAATCCTGCTTTGCAACCTTAGGATTCCATTTCTCTTAAGTCAGATTGAAGTTAACCAGATTTCCCCTGAGGGTAGTATCAGGGTTTATAGATCTGGGATTTATACTTCCTATGAGCGCAAGCGCCCATAGTTAATTACCCCTCTTACTACGTAAGAGAGAACTCTCGATTAAGGATGAATAAATTTTAGATATTTTTAGTCTCAATTGTGGGGAAGATGAAGGTAAACCCGATCAAGATCCCATGGTTCCGTCGTCCCGGGTATACCATAGATTTCAATCTACCAACACTAGCAATCATTGACCGTAGTGTCCAGGGAATCTGATTAGCAGCCATGGGTTGCCTCCTCTCAGGGATCCCGAGTAGACTGAAGTGGTTAGATGTGGATTTTAGTTTGATTTAATTTGGGTTGGGGCTTATGGCTTCCTTAGAAGTTGCCCGTTAATTTGTTTAGTTTGGGGCTTACGGCTCCAATTAGGAATTGCCCGTTAATTTATTTAGTTTGGGGCTTACGGCTCCAATTAGGAGTTGCCCGTTAATTTATTTAGTTTGGGGCTTACGGCTCCAATTAGGAGTTGCCCGAAGAATTTTGGTTGGATAGGTCTTATGGCTTCCTTAGAAGTTGCCTAACGGTGGGTCTTACGACCTAGCCCTGTAAGCTAAGCGGCCCGAGTTGTGGGTCTTACAACCTAGTCCTTTATACTAAGATGCCCGAGAATTTTAATTATTTGGGTAGGACTTATGGCTTCCCTTAGAAAGTAGCCTGAAAAATGGGTCTTACAACTTAATCCTTTTGACTAAGAAGCCCATAGGTTTGAATTTTAGTTTGTTTAAGGTTTAGGATGATTGTTATTTATTTTGACAATTTTTCTAAAATGTAGGGGCTTACGACTTCATATAGAAGTTGCCTGATAGCGGGTCTTACAACCTATTCCTATAGACTAGGATGCCCAAATGAGAGGTCTAGGTTTGTGTTATCACTTAAATGATTCCCTCAAAGGTCGGACTTACGACTTCTATTATAAGTGGCCGGGGGTTTTAATTGGGGGTTAGGACTTAGGTCAATTTTTGCCTAAAATTTCCCCCTAAGGTCGGGCTTACTGCTTTCTTACGAAAGTTGCCGGGTAGTGGGTCTTACAACCAAGTTCCTATGAACGGGGCTGCCCATAAAATGTAGAGTTTGATTATTTATTTGTTGGGTTTGTTTGAGTTTGTGATTTTGACACTTCGGAGTTTTGACACTAGCATTAGTGTTTGAGTCGCTCTGTTTTGTGCTCGTAGCTTGTTTTCACGACAGTAGTCCGCTACCCTACCTGTCTTCTAGCACTTCTGCTTTACTAATCTTTTTCGTACTCAGCTTTTCTTGCTTTTCAGTACTCTGTTTTACCTGCAGTAGTTAGATTCATTCAATTTATTTATGATGCACTGACTACTCATATGTCTGTTTGCAGGTTCGTAGCTGATGGTTTCAGTTGTTGTGAGCAACCCGAACTTACAGTTACAGAGGATAGAGCCTAAAGATGGTTGCAAGATCTCGTACAAGAGGGATTTTGGAAAACTTGCAGACTTTGGAGAACTTGCAAAGGAGTTCATTTTGAGAGTTTTGGAGAGCAATTTTGAAGAGGAATTTTGAGTCAATATTGTGTATATCATTTAGTGGAAACTTCCCCCCCTCTTCCTTTTATTCAATGCATTTTTTTTATTCTTTAAATTTCTCAATTGATTAATTAAAATAATTAACCAATAAATATATTTTAAATTACAGTGCCCTCAAAATTTTTAAATAACTCTCAAATTTCTCTTTAAAAAAAATCAATTAATTTCATTTAATTTTGACTAATTAAAAAAAATTAATTTATTAATAAAAAATTCAACTTTAATTGCTCCAAAATTGTTTAAAAAAAATTTAATAATTTTCTTGAAATTTTGGCAGCCTCCCGGCGTCACCTCCCCACCGAGGGAGAAATCGGGACGGCATTGCCGTAATTCTTCCTACCCGGACCTAAGGTCGACGGCGTAGGGTCTTTGATTTCAAATCATCTCACCAGGATCTAAGATCGACTGCGTGAGGTCTTCGAATTGTAAAATCATCCGCCCAGATCTAAGATCGATGGCGCGGGTCTTCAATTTTAAAACCATCTGCCCGGATTAAAAATCAACGGCGTAGGTCTTCAATTTCAAACCATCCCGGTCGGACCTAAGGTACGACGGCTGGGGTCTTCGACACCTGTTTGAAATTAATGTTATATATATATATATATATATATATATATAAATTTATATATTTTGTCTTCCCCCTCCTTTTTTTTCTTCTTCTTTATAATATATACAATATTTTATTACTTTTAATATAATAATATAATGATATAACAATATAATATATGATATTATATTATTATATTATATATTATATACTATAATAAAAATGAGAGAGGAGTCGGGAAACAGAGAAGCCCGATCGGGCATGGGGGAGGGTTTGGTCACGCTCGGAGTCGGGATCTCTCGGTCGGCGGCGGAGGCGGCAGACCGGCGACGGGATTTGACCTGCCGGAGTTGACCAGCAGGGTCGATCGGAGGAGCGAAGCCGGACAGCAAGGAAGGAGCCGACAAAGCCATGCGTGCAATCCCTATTTCTCCTGTGATGCAAACAGTCGAAAAACCACGAAGGAGTCGAAGGATTGACGTGTGCAATCCCTCTCTTCCTGCAAGGCAACGTCGGACAGCCACGGCGGATCAAAGAGGCAGCGCGTACAATCTCTGCACGCGAAGCAACGAAGCCAAACAGTAACAACGAAAAGAGAAGATGAAATGTGAACCCGACTTCTCCTCTGAAGCAATGAATTCCACAACGAGAGCCCTCCGTTCTTTTTTTTTTTCATTATCTCCTTCTCCCTTTTATCGCGAAGTAATCAGTTATTTTGCGAAGTGATGCATCGTTTTGGCGAGATGGGGCCGGTGGAGGCAGTTGCTCTTTCATGCGTTCAATTTTATTCTTATTGATTTATTTTTTTATTAGTCAACAGTTGTCCACCAATCACCATCATCTTTATACTATATAATACATTTATTTTACTTCAAGTAAAATAATAATAATAATAATCTGCATGTATTATTTTACATTCATTCAAATAACTTCAAAGTATTTTAATTATGATATATTAAAATACTTGTTGCGGACGAGAATATACGTGGCAGTAGAGTAAAAAATATAGTGTCTTAGCAATGTACGTATATCCGGTGCACCAACAGATAGTTGAGAGAGAGAAAGATCAGGAACTTTTTTACGTGGAAAACCAAAAAAGGTAAAAACCATGGGGCGTGGCCAAGATGAGAAATTTCTACTAAGTTTGGATGGATTACAAAGTTTAATTCTTCTTTTTACTTGGAGATGTTGGAATTACAACATATTGAATAATCGGACAGAAATATGGTGATGATAGATAAACAAGCGGAAGTAAGGTGTTGGTTGAGAAAAGCTTCAGTGATGGTTGGGAAGAAACTCCTGCTGTCCGGGAAGAAACTCCTGCGATATTTAGGAAGAAACTTTGTCAACGGTAGGGAAGAACTCTAGCAACGAGTGGGAAGAAACTCTGTCGACGATTAAGAAGAAACTCCGGCGACGGTCGGGAAGAAATTCCAGCGACGGTCGATATGTGGGGGATCAAGGTCAAAATGAGAGTGATTTTAATGAATGATATGATATTGAATCCCTTGATTGTGGATGTTTACTGGTTATTTGAATGCCTTAATGATATCAGAATTCGGTGATCTTGGGCTCGTTGGATTCCTCTCGTCGAGCTGCTCGATTTGATTATAATCATGTTACGTTTAGTGTTTGTTTGTTATTCCAAATTAAGCTTTGAACAGTTTAAATATGCTATGAACCCTTGCTTTGGGCTCATTTGGGCTCGGATATGGCTGGTTTTAAAATGTTGTTGGATTCGTCTTTTCGGGATGATCAATTTGAATATAAGTTTGTTGCAATCGGAGTTTGGATGATCCCATATTTAATTTTGGAAACTTAAAAATTAATTTTACTTCGAGTCAAGAAAAATTTTTGATGATATATTGACATATTAATACTTGTAATATTTGAGAAGTCAACAATAGATTTGATTTCTTATAGAGATTTGGATCTGCTTCCATAGATATTATAATATATATAATAGATTTGTCGGAGAACTCTTAGAATCATAAAATTTTCTAAGTGCTGTGAGTCAGTTGCAACATGGGACTTTTTTTTGAGATATAAGCATTTCTCCTTAAAACTAGCAGAGTTTTACTTTTTCGGCCAAAAATTTCTTAATTATAATTATTTCAACTCTTATGAACCTATGATTTAAGAATAAATAATAGTATTGGTTTCCTCTGATTGAAACAAATGATTCTGTCCTGACTGTCACACTTCATAAATATTTTTTAGCGATGATAAAATTAGATTCCGTATTTTATTCGATTAGTTCAAAAAATATTTTTGATCTTAATTCTAATTGAGGCTTAGTTTGGAACAATTTTTTTTAGTGTTTTCTATTGGAATTTTTCAATAAAAAAAATTCTTGAAAGCATAAAAAAAATAATAGTCAAAAGCTATTCCAAATAAATACTTTATTATACAAAAATTTCTAAGTTTGAGAAATATTTTGATTTAAATGTAAAAAAGCTGTCTAAAATGAAGCTCAAAATTTTTATCAAAACATTATTATTTTAATGAGAATTGATTGATGCTCAATTTTTTTTCATAATAGAAAGCAATCAATATGTTTTCAAGAAGGACAAAGTGATTTCATTTGGTACATGTTTTTTACTGCTTCTTAAAGCAATTTTTTAGTACAAAAATTATAACTTTTATACTATAAAGTTGCTTTAAGAAGTACTAAGAAAACAGTCCCAAATGAAGCCTAGGGCTTCGTTTGAGACGACCTTTTTACTGCTTAAAGAAGCAGTAAAAAAGCCGTCCAAACAAAGCCTAAATCTCAATGAAATTGCATTAAATATTAAGCTAAAACTTCTTCCCCATACTACTAATATTTAGTTTTTTATTTTTTTTTCTTAGTTACATAACACAGACTTATTAATTAATAATGCAATTGTTCAAATTATAAACATTAAGATTTTATACCTTATCTATTTGTAAAAGTATTTTTAGAATTTGAAATGTATTACAAAATAATTTATTTTGAATTTAATAGTTTTGAAAATATTTTTTTATTTTTATAAAATTAAAAAAAATAGCAATCAAAATTTAAAACAAAAGTGAGTATAAACAAAATATCATATTGCAAAAAAAAAAATAGGACTTTTCCATCACTTAACATCACTTAATTTAACCTATGGCTTCGATTTTAATGACCACAAAAATATTTACAGCATTATTGTAATTGTTGTTCGCTGCAAAAATCTTACGTGTTAGTTTTGAAATAGCTGGGAAAGAGAGATCGAAGTGCTAACTTTATTAGCGGTTTTAGCCGCCAAAATATCCCGAACCTGTTCCGCAAATACGATATTTACTAAATCTTGTCGATGAATTTATCAAGATTTAACGAATGAGCAAATAGCTTTGCGGCAAGCTCCACTTGTGACTTTCGATCCAACAGAAATAATGTCGTTGAAGTAGGTGAAGAAATTTCTTTAGCGACTCTTTCAAAGGCTACTGCACGCAAAGCCGAAGCAGCAACGAAGAAGAAAAATGGTGATGACGAATAACAATAAGCAAGCCCTAGACAAGCCTACTGATTTAGGAAGAGCATAGACAAGCTAGAGAAAACAGAAAAGTTATTTGGTTTGAAGATTGTTACATAGTCAAATAACTAAGATTTCGTTTGTGATAAGTTTCATATTGCTTATTAAAGTAACTTCTGCTTTAAGAAACAGTAAGAAAGACTTATCAAATAAAGCTTAAGTTTCTTGGCTATGAGAATGTTAGAACAACAAATTTGATAAATCTTAATTACAGCCAAAGAGCTCCTAAATCTTATCTTAAAGATCCCAAATTGAATTCAAAATTGACTTTTAAACCTTATTAAAACTAGTTTATGATGAAATTATAAATTAATACGTTTCATAAAAAAAGACAAAATATTATGGTCTCAAAGCTAGCTAGCTAGTCTTACAAAATATTAGATTTAGTCATATAAAAATAATTTCTTCCCATTATATATGAAAGTCTAGAAAAGAAACTATAAAATGATTATATATAGTCTTATTAAATATTAAATATGTCCATATTTCTCTTAAGGATGATATAATTAGAGCTCTTATAAACAACCCATGACAGTTAATTAAAATATAAATATCCTTTTGTAAGGGCATGCACATGCTTTAGCATTTTATCTTGGTCTGTTGATTAAGAGTTTTTTGGGTATAAACTAAGAGGTTTTGAGTTTGAATCTTACGTATGTGGTGTGTATGTGAGTTTGCCTTAGGCTTCATTTGTGATAGTTTTTGGCTGACTTTTAAAACAACATTTTAGTATAAAAATTTCTTGAATTATAAAACTTTATACTAAAAGATGTTTTAAAAAGCAATAAAAAATTAATTGTCCCAAACAAAATCTTAATTGGTCTAAGTGTTCCTAAACGTCAATTTCACTTGAATACACCTAGTGTTGTAATTAAGTTGAGCTGAGCTCAAGTCACCTCTAGCTTAAACTTAAACTTGATTAATTAATCGAGTTCGAGCTTAATTCTATATTTTCGAACCAATTTGTTCAAAACAAAATAGAGAAGATAATTATGATTCAAGTCATTATTATAATAAATTATTTAAAAAATAGAAGATAAATAAACAAAACCCCATAAAAGAGGATTTACATACAAATCATTTTATTTCATGCTATTTACATATCTAATACCTAAAACTTTAATATTACATTCCTACCACTAATATAAACTTTTAATATCAAATATATCACTCATATATTTCATTCTTACCACCCATACCGTCCTATAAACTTTAATATTTCATTTCATGCAACCATATTTATTCTATGGGTGATAGACATGTAATATTAAAATTTTATGTATTAGATATGTAAATAGCATAAAATAAAGTGATATATATATATATATATATATATATATATATATCTCCCTATTTTTTAAACAAGTTAGCTCATGAGCAGATGTGATAAATCGAGACTAGCTCAAACCTGCCTCATTAGCTCATCGAGCTCAGCTCATCAATCGTTTATTGAACCGAGCTAGAACCAGCTCACGAGCCCGTTTGACTTAATATATGCCCCTAAAAATACTAAAGCTCATGCCCCATTCTATTATATATAAACACCACTTGCAGAAACACTCGGTGCCAAAAAAATATCAAAGTTCTCCGTTCTTATTGGCTCTCCGGCAGCCAAAAGGGTCGGAAAAGCCTATTTAATGCCATCTGATATCCTCTTCTCTACCCACAGAACTCGTCATCTTGAGATAAGTAAGAGGACTTTGGTCGAACACCTTTTAGGAAAAGATGGAGCTTGCAGGAATCGGCAAGGTGGTGCTCGGCTCCATCGCCTTTGGTGTCTTCTGGGTCATGGCCGTCTTCCCCGCCGTTCCCTTCCTCCCTATCGGCCGCACCGCCGGCTCTCTCCTCGGCGCCCTCCTCATGATCGTCTTTCAGGTAAGGATCAGATGATAACAAGCAAGTTCAAGTACGTATGTTTATAACGAATAAGAAAACTTCAGTAAATACATAAATAATTAAATTTTTTTATCAGTAGCTTTATTTATTTATATATTTAATATTTAATATTTATATTTATTTACATAATATTCAAATATTTAAATCACAGAAATTTATTGTTAATATTAACTTATTTAAAACAAAAAAAAATATATATTTTTTTTCATATGCTTTGATATATATAAATAAAATAATTTTGAGCGCTGTGTAAATACCGTTGAATGCAACCTTCCCTGTGGTTTTCACAGGTGATAACTCCGTCGCAAGCCTACGCGGCCATCGACCTCCCCATCCTGTGTCTTCTATTCGGCACCATGGTGGTCTCCATCTACCTCGAGAAAGCCCACATGTTCCGCTACCTCGGCCGGCTTCTCTCCTGGAAATCCTTCGGCGGCCGTGACCTTCTCGTCCGCGTATGCCTCATCTCCGCCATCGCGAGCGCCCTCTTCACCAACGACACTACCTGCATTGTTCTCACCGAATTCGTTCTCAAGTTCACGAAGCAGCATAACCTCCCTCCATTACCTTTTCTTCTGGCTCTCGCCTCCAGCGCCAATATTGGGTCCTCGGCCACGCCCATCGGCAATCCGCAGAATCTCGTCATCGCCATCCAGAGCAAGATTCACTTCGGCAAATTTCTCCTCGGCATACTTCCGGCGATGCTTGTAGGTATGGTTATTAATCCATTCCGAGTTTGAGCTGTCAAGCTGTGTCTCCAAATCCGAGAAAAAAAAGCTCTATTTTAATCTGCTCGTTTTGAAGTTGAAGCTTTTATATTTTTGAATTTCTTCAAGCTGATCTCCTGAATCAGCTAATTTTCAAGATAGATAAGCAATAAATTAAATCAAGTGATCTTCGAGCTAAAGTACTTTGGTTACAAACTTATCGTAGGTATCGTCGTCAACACAGTTATCATCCTCTGCATGTTCTGGCGAAGCTTGTCATCCCCAAGCAAGGACGTGGAATCATTGAAGCCTTCTCCGACGCCGCCAATGGAGGCGGCGGCAGAGATGTCTTCACACAAATTCTCGCCGGCGAAAATGTCTCACATGTCGACACCGGAGGTGGTGGATGATGGAGAAGGCTCGCATAGGTTTTCGCCTGCGATGATGTCGCACCCGCCGGTGGAGTTGGGGCCGGAGGGCAGCATGATTGGCGACGTGGAGAAAGCGGGCAAATTGGGAGCGGTGCCGGCTGTAATTGATGAGGTGGTGGAGGAGAAGGAGAGGAAGGGGAGGAAGAGGGCGTTGTTTTTGAAGGGGAGTGTCTATGTGGTGACCGTTGGAATGTTGGCGGCGTTATTGTCGGGCTTGGATATGTCCTGGACGGCGATTACGGCGGCCATTTTGCTGGTCGTGATTGATTTCAGAGATGCTGGGCCTTGCTTGGAGAAGGTAACTAATTAACTAATTAATCATTCTAATTGTTATTTAAATCTCTGTAAACATTTCTTTTATGAGAGAATATAGTAATCTGCTAATCTTATTTAAATTTAATTTTAGGTGTCGTATTCCTTGCTTATATTCTTCTGTGGGATGTTCATCACTGTGGATGGGTTCAACAAAACTGGCATACCGAGTGCTTTTTGGGATCTAATGGAGCCTTCAGCGAGGGTTAATCGAGCAAGTGGAGTTGCTTTGCTCTCCATTGTCATTCTTCTTCTCTCAAACTTTGCATCCAATGTTCCCACTGGTAAGATTTTATTGCATATAGAAATAGATAATAGTGTAATTAAAGGTGCTTTGTACAATTGTACTGGTGTAAGGATAAAAACTTCAAGCACAATTCAAATGAAAATAAGAGAATAAATACAACTAATTAGATCATAAATACAAGACATATGAGTTTACATGATTTGATAATAAGATCAACTTACATCCACAATCACATTGATATCAAAATCCACTAGACTTTTAAAGATGTCTAATTCAAAGATTTCTATTCATACTAAAGTTGAAAATAGGAATAGAAATGCAACTTTCTTGAGATTAATGGTTGAAATGGAGCAGAACCATCACTACAGGAAAATCGTCTAATACCTGCGTCAATTTCCGGCGGTTTCAAACCCGCCGGAATAAACCGTGTAGGAAATATAAATCGGCGATATATTTCCAGTAGTAATATTTTTCGGCGGTTTTCCGGTGGTTATAACATTCGTAAATTACTAGACCTAAAACTGTAGGTAAACCACCGAAAGATTCCGGCTCAAATATCGCCGGCAAATCGACGGTCATTACCGGCGGTCAAACCACCGGTGTTTCTGGTGGCCAAACCGAAGGCTAGCCACCGGTTATTACTTGCATCAAAATAAAGAGTAAACCGCCGGTATTACCAGAGGTCAAATGACTGCCGGAAGTTTTGCCGATATTCATTGAATTTCCTATAGTGGATCAATTAAATATATAGGCAAAAATGAAGAAGAAGATGTCTTTGTTATTATTAATTTCCTAACTTTTGTTTCTTAGGAGTCTTAACAAAAGTTTCTCCATAATATAAATGGAAACTCCTCCTTTTGAGGCAACCAAAATTAGCAGCACATTCTTCTACTTGAAGAAGTAGAAGGTTTTCCTCATGCAAGCAACTTAAACACTCACCCTTTCTATGTTGATTGACAAATCCTCTCTACTCTCTCTTGATAATATGAGGAATATTACATTATTATGTAATAGAATAATATTATTTATTATGTTTTCCTTTGACATAAAGTCAATTATCAGTTTTGCATTTGTGGAATTTAATTTTATGCATAAACCGAATAATTTTTTAAAACCATAATGAGATGCTTGTTTTAATTCATTAAGATTTCTATTTTGCTTGCACATAAGGCATTTTTCAAGTTTAATAAAGCCTTCATGTCACAATAAAGAAATTTTGTCTGACATCCATTTATTTGAGGTATAGTTCTTTTGGCGCTATGATGCTCAATACTAAGGCTTCATTTGAGACGACTTTCTTACTGCTTCTTAAAGCATCTTTCTTAGGGCTGCAAGCGAACCAAACGTTCGACGAGCTACTCGTCGTTCGGTTCGATTAAAGCTCGTTTGTGATCGTTTAATTAGCTAAACAAACAAACTTGAACAATATTTTAAATACTCGATTCTTAAATAAACAAACTTGAACACTAATGCGTTCGGCTCATTTATGTTCGAGAACATCATCATTTGAAGTTCGTGAACAAGCTCGACATTAAGCTCGATAAGAAGCTCGATAAAAGCTTGATTCGTGTTCGATTTTGAGCTCGTGAATAAGCTAGATAAAAATAATTAATATTTGACTATAAAATTAATAAATATAAATAATCATTGTCTTTGTTACATAGACAATTGCTTTTATTATAAATGTGTTTGTTCATAGATATGTTCATGAACGTATTTGTTTGATAGTTAAAAAAAATTCGTTAAATATGTTCGCGAACAAGCTCGATAAGCATTAAACGAACGAACATGAACTGAACATGAACCGAACATGAACACTCATTAATTTAAATGAACCAAACATGAACACAAACAATAAAAGCTCGAACAAACATGAACCAAACTTGAACAAGCTGATATTAAATGAACACAAACATGAACACTCACATACTCGGCTCTGCTCGGTTAGTTTGCAGCCCTATTCTTTTTTGTACAAAAATTATAAAAATTTTAATTTTTATTCTAGAAAGCTGCTTTAAGAAGTAGTAAGAAAGCCGTCTCAAATGAAGCCTAAATTAATAACATTAGTTTAACTAGAGGAAATAATATCTCGATAAAGTTTTTTGTTTATTGGAATTCTTATAAAAAAAGTCTTGTCCTATATTTTTTTGTTTCTATCTATTTATTTTTCACTTTTTATATCCATTTTTTTATGTCTTCCATTGGTTCAATTATCATCTTTATATATCTTAATGTGCCTCAACTTGCGACCATCAAACTTGTTTATTTGATCTTGATAGTTCGAATCTAAAAGCTTTCAAGACTAAATCTATGATGCTAGTTGTTAGGATAGTGATAAAGATTTGAGTAAAAACTAAATAAAGCTAAGAAAATAAGCACACTAGAGATTATAAATACAAAATATTTAAGTTTATGATGTTTAGTGTTATTATCATATATTTACACCCACACAAATGTCAAATACTCTACTGAGCTTCAAAAGAGGGGAACAATAACAATTTTTCACTTACAGATTTGAATATAAAGAGAAAAATGTTATTTTTTATGCCGGTGATTGGGAGGGAACATAGTCTCGTGGTGGAAGATGAGAGTTAAATGTAAAAAGAAAAATGTTGTTGTTATTACTCTCATCTTTTTTTCTATTGCTAGAGTCCAAATGAGAAAAAAATATTACGTGTGGTGTCTGGATGTGTCAGGAGGCCAATCCGGACGCGCTACATCACTCAATGCACAGTGCATTAGATGATGTAGCACATCTGATTGAAGAGGTAAAAGACATCCCTCCTGCAAACACCTAAAAACTATTCCCTTCTCTCTCAGATGGTAGCCCTACTCACCTCTCTCACTTATTTTCTCTCTATTTATTTATATTTATAATATATGAAACCCTTTATTCTATTGTTCTATTTTGAAATGGTAGCAAATAATGGAATTTGAATAAATTGGTTTTATGTGAGAATTTTACAGGTACTCTTAAAATTAGCAAAATTATTCATAACCAACAAATATAGTTTAACCAAATCCTTGAAAATCTCCATTCAGGTTTTGAACAGTGCGATGCTGATATTGGCATCGCACTGTTTACAAACGCTTGAAAAAATAGAAAAAAAATATACACATAATATTCTCTTTTAATGTTAGAAATGGAGTTCAGTTGAAAATAAATTACTATTTGATATGTCCTTTACTGTATTTTGAAGTGAAAAGTAAATTTTTCCGTTGGAGATGCCCTAAAGATAGGACCCAAGAACTTTTGTCTCTACATAATTAACATTTTTATTGGTTTAAATGAGGGCTTCTTGGTCATAGAACAACCCACCAACCTACTGAAATATTTACATGCACCCATATCTACTTGCGCGCATTTATAAATCTCAATGCATCAATGAACGAATGACAAATTTCTTGCTTTTATGCAATGTTAATCGCCTATGCTCAACATCACCTGCAGTTCTCTTGCTGGGAGCTCAGGTGGCCAAATCAGCTGCAGCAGTTTCTGCATCAGATGTAGACAAGGCATGGCTTATACTTGCTTGGGTGAGCACTGTAGCTGGAAATTTCTCTCTACTGGGCTCAGCTGCCAATTTGATCGTCTGCGAACAGGCTCGACGGTCCGAACAACACGGATACAATCTCACATTTTGGAAGCACCTTTATTTCGGGCTCCCGTCGACGCTCATCGTCACCGCCATCGGCCTCCCTCTCATTAGAGGATAGATTTTTCATTAGAAGATATCATGCAGTTGTGTTATATATGTAGCTTGTTAGCTTTGCCCTTCTGATTAGTAAGTTGTGGTTTTTACTTATGCTTTGTTAGTTGAAATCTTATATAAGTGGTTTGTAATGAAGCAATAATCCATGCTTATTGATCTAAACTTGATTGGTTTAGTTCAATTCATTGAAGGGTCGCATCCTTTTTGAATTTAAATTGTTAAATCAGCCGAATATTTGTACTGAATTCTTGATAAGAATGTAGTGTACAATACTACTGGAATTTTGAAATCTCAGGATTGAGACATTATTTTGTGCGGCATCGGTTTTCTCTGACTATAATAAAAATGCAGTGAGCTGCACTTTTACTGTAGACAGAGAGAAAACTGAATGGTTCTATCCATCCGGTGTCCGCACATAATAATCTCTCCAGGATTGAAGGCCTTATTCCTAACATCAGAATTTTCAATAAATTTTCTTTGCTACAACAAAGCTACAACTCCATGTACATAAACAAATTATAATTATTTTTAGGGGAGCCTTTAAAATCACCACAAAATCATTCAGAATTTATTTTTCAGATATTTAACATTACAGACTTTCCACACTTCTGCTGATAGACAGATCATCAATATCCAAAATGCTATTTGTATTTGGTAAAGCACAGTAAGAGATGGACCAATGCAAGCAAAAGCAAAAGCCTGAAGGATCGTTTGACTCACTTAAGAATTTTCGCATCTATTGAGGGTATCATAATTACATCCATTGATGATGTTGACACTGAAATCCCAAAGCTTTTTCGCCATTTCTCTGTCTGTAGCAATAGTGTTGAGCTTTGCTGAATTACAATCTTCAAAATATTTACCACTGACTCCCTTTACTTGAGGATGCAGAGCCACATAACAAGAAGTTGCTGCCCCCTGCAATAAAATAAAAAGAAACAATGTCATTTCTGTATATCTAAAGGTGGTCTGGTTCAAGTTAAGCCAACTTGGTATCGACTCAAAAGGAACTCACTAAGAGTTCGTTTGGGACGGCTTTTTTATTACTTTCTAAAACGGAGTTTTAATACAAATTTTTTTATTTTTTACTAAAACTCCGTTTTTAGAAAGCAATAAAAAAACAGTCTCAAACGAAGCCTAAGTCTACAAATGAACTCTCACCAAAATAGGTGATTTACGACCTATGAACTTGTCCCTAGCAGGCAAATATTGCTTATCTAGTCAACCCTAGCGAATATGACCTATAAAGGCGACCTAAGCGACAACGACTTTGTTCATATGGGAAATTGTTGATTGACTATTGAGCTATTTGTCCACCTATATTCACCAAGCCAACAACTTCTTATTAACTTGACGAATGACTTCTTCAAATTATACATTCTAATTAGAGTATATGATACTTGTTTTTTCCTCTTATTTTATGAATAGTTATATATAAAACCAATTCTGTAATGCACAAGCCGGACCTAAATATATAAATAGGGAATTAAAATATGAGTTCGGTTTACATAATTTTCTATACTCAAGGTCATTTAGCATAAATCTTTGAGTTTGTCAATTAAGAATTTTTTTTCTCTCTATTTCTCTGCTCTCTTTTTTTTTTAATATTCTCAGCATAATTTGGTGTGATTTATGGACGATTTTGAATTAAACATCAAGTGCGGTGAGCATGAATATTTGCTTGTAAATGTTTGCCCACCACCTACTTGCAAATAGTCCTCAATACTTATATATTTCTTTTATTTTTGAATAGTCATGTATGAAGCTAATTCTGTAATGCAAAAATCTGACCCAAATTTATAAATAGGGGATTAAAATGTGAGCTCAGTTTACACGCTTTTTTATGCTCAACCTCATTTTTCATAAATCTATGAGTTTTTTAGTTAAGAATTTGTTGTGAATTCTTGGAGGAAGAGTATTCTAGAAATTGAAGGAATTGAATCGACCACCAATTCTTCTTGTTCTTGGACAACAACACCGAGGGAGAGGAGAGGGAGAATAGAGAGCACACGGAGTTTGGAAGAAAAACAGAACTCTCAAAATATTATTGCTTCTCACCCCTATTTATACCAAAAACAACCTAACGGGCAAAACAATAAAACTAAAACTTACATACAAATTGGACCAAATACTAGCAATCTCCACCTTGGTTCAATTTTACAAAGTACTAATAGAAAAAAATGTGACCCTTACAATAGCATTGAATCTATATCCATTCATCTCCTAAATGTGTTGTTGATGCAACCAACACATATGTTGAATCGTATCCATTTGAATCTGCTGCCATTGCTCAGTTTGCGTCTTCTTTGAGCCCAATTCCATGTAATTTCACTCTATCCAGGAAATTCCTCTTGAAATGCCCATCTTTATGGCAATGATAGCACTTCTTGGATGTCTCCAACTTCATTTGAGATCATCCATGATAGCTTTTATTAGATCTTTGATCTTCTCTTCCTCTTACGAATAGGATATCTCCATTCATTCAGATTTGCGCTAAATTTGTTTTGACATCAACACTAATTTTACCTCAGTCATCGTCTAGATCTGCTTTCCATATATCATCGTATCTAGTATACCTTCATAAGACTTTGGCAATGAACTTAGAAGAATAATTCTTTAGTTTTCCTCTTCAATCTTCATATCTGCGCACTTAAGATCTAGAATGATCTTATTAAAATCATTCACATACTTCCTCAGATCCTTAGACTCATCCATTTGCATCATGTACAACTACTTCTTCAAGAATAGTCGATTAACGAGTGATCTCTTCAAGCTTCTCTTAATACTTCATCGCCAAGCGAAAGAAGTATCACACTGTGAGCTTTTAACTGAATTTCTCTTGCGTTTGCTTTGTTTCCTATAGCCGCTAGACTTTCCAGCAAAATCGCATCAGAAAATCTATGGTGAACTAGAAGAGCCTTAATCTTTATTCTCCACAAGCTAAAATCATTCTCACCATTGAATTTGTCGATCTCAAATCTTTGTATCGACATTATTTGGAGCAGTAGCTTCTTCCACTCTACCCATTGTCACAAAGAACAACCCAATAAATGATTTCCTCGCTGATTTCCTCTTCTTCCTTCACCTGTTGTCCACAAAGAACAACCAAGAAAGTCCACCATCGAGCGATTTGCTTATCCTCCACATATTGGCTCAAACTCATGCCTTCTGTGACGTCCTGGGTCTGCTTTCGATCCCGCATGAGTCTATCTGCAAGACCCCGCTTCCGATCTCGTGAGTCCGCCTCCCGCACGGTTGACCTACCTTCAACCCCTATACACACGACTTAGCCCTGCACTTACCTGTTGCAATCCCGATGTCCGTCTGCCTGACTTCCGTGCACAACATATGCCTTCGACGAGGAGTGACTCGTGCTCGTGTTCTGACACCCACGCATAACTCCCATCCAGTGGACTGTTCTTGATTACAAGAGACTTCCTCCTTAATCACCTCCACCAAGCTCTGATACCAATTGCTGTGAATTCTTGGAGGAAGAGTAATCTAAAAATTGAAGGAATTGAATCCACCACCAATTCTTCTTTGTTCTTGGACAACAACACCAAGGGAGAGAAGAGGGGGAAGAGAGCACATAGATTTTGGAAGAAAAAACAAAACTCTCAAAATATTATTATTTCTCAACCCTATTTATACCAAAACAACCTAAAGAGGCAAAACAGTAAAACTGAAACTAACATACAAATTAGACCAAAAACTGATAAAATTCTCTCTCTCAAATTTCTTTGCTCTCTTTTTTTTTTAATATTCTAAGCATAATTTGGTGTGATTCATGTGAAAGTTCACTAGAGGTTGTAAGATCTCATCAAACTATCCATAGGCACACCAAGAGGGGGCGGGGGTTGAATTGGTTGTTTTAAAATTTTCTTTAACATAAAACAATTTTCTGAGATTTTTCAATAACTTAAAACAAACAATATTATCACCTGATGTATAAGCAAATTAACGAAATAAAAATATAACAACGGTGAAGATGAGTTATTCAAATCAATATATCATCAAACAAAAATTTTTCAACATGCAATTTTTAGGAAAAATAAATCGCAAAAAAGTAAAATGCAAAAAGTAAAAATTAAAATGAACACACCATAATTTTATAGTGGTTTGGTCAAACAATGACCTACATCCACTCTATGGAGTCCTCTCAGTGTATTGCACTAAAGCTTTAGTGTCTCTCTTTTAACCTTCATAGCTAGGCGGAGAAGCCCTTACAATCTTTTCACCAACCAGTGCGGTAGAGAATCTTAACCTCCTTTTTCATCCTCATGTTGAAGACAGAGAACCTTACAATCCTTTTTCACCGTCATGGTGAAGGCAAAGAACCTCACAATCATTTTTCACCCTCCTGGTGAAGGCAGAGAGCCTCGACGATCTTCGGGTTGAAGTTCTTATTCCTAGATCTACCCAAGAAAAAAAGTAAGACACTCGGAGTAAACAAGGCAGAAGCTTGCTCGAAGTGTGAGGATATTCCACACGGTTGCTCCTTTCTCCTTCCCAAAGCTCTCCAAGATATCTATCAAAGCTCTCTCTTCAAAAAACCCAACATCCAAAAGACTTGGAACAAGTCTATTAAGAGAGCTTAAATACAAGGTTTCACAAAAAACCTATTAATTCAATTCTGTCGACACTGATCGTACAGTACAATTAGTTCAAATAGCCATGTTAGTACTGTACAAAGAATAAGATGTTATACGACCAGTTAAAGTATTTGAGCTAAACGTCCACCACGATATAAGGCATCGCCCAATACAATTAGTTCAATTGAATTGGATCATCATCCCGTACGATCGGTGGCGATTAATTATCATCTCGTGCAGCAATCGGGTCGTACAGTATGATTGGTTCAATCATACAATATGATTTGATTGGATCAATTAATCCAAATTCGATCCACTAATTATAGGATTAGATTAGGCAAGATTTCATTATATCATACAACATGATTAGTATAAATTTTGAATTTCAAAATATGATTGATGGTTGAGATCTTGATTTCTATTGATCGTCCTGTGCGATATTAATCATACAATATGATTAAAACATAAATAATAATTATGCTAATTAGTTGTTATAATAATTTTCAAAATAGCTGATCTTCTAGTACGTTATAGATCGTACAATATGATTAGTTAAAAAAAAATACAAGACTGTGTGTTTGCACGGTCACCAAGTTTAATATCTACCAAATACAAGACTTTGACTCAAGAAAAGTAGAATTAAATAAAAGTAAAAATACAGACTCTTAAGAACCTTAAACCTATTCTACCCAGTATTAACTATCACTTTGCATGGTATACAGTGAACCTGAAATGTTAGTGCACAAGAAAAAAATATTCAATAATAATAATAACATGAGATGACATATAGATAACCCAATAATTTTTGTTATCATCAAAATCACAAGACTGAGATCTAAATTTGTAATATCATGGACAGTTATAAATTAAACATCAAGTGTGATGAGCATGAATATTTGCTTGTATAATATTCGCCCACCACCTACTTGTAAATAGTCCTCAATATTGTCAAAGCTAAATCAGCGGCAACTAATATAAATCAATCTATCATCTCTTTTTTCCTCAAATAATCCCCTAATATATATTGATCACCTCCTATTTCTAGTGTCACTCATGAACCTAATTATAATTCAAAAAATATATAATTTTTCAAATCCACAATGTGAATAAAATTTTACTACTTCATATTATGTGAAATTATGTCACATAATATGACTTAATGAAATTTTTTTTTACATAATGGATATAAAAAACTACATATTTTATGAACTATTATTAGGTTCGTGAGTAACACTAGTGATAGGGAGGTGATCAACTTATGCTAGTGTAGAGAGAGAGAGAGAGAGAGAGAGAGAGAGAGAGAGAGAGAGAGAGAGAGAGACTTGATTTATATTAGTTGCTGAATAGGTGAAGATTGATCTGATTCAGCTTTAACAATATTACACGATATCAATTACAAAAACTAGGTGTATGCTTTTAGCTCACTGGATTGATTGAACCGATTCAAAATTCCCATATAGAACAGAGCGTTCGAACTTCCATTTAGTCAATTAAATTGGTTTTGCCAAATCAAACCAGTTAGAATCTGAATTTGTCACTACATTCCGGTTCATAAGCCAATGCGGTTCACAATCTGGAAAAAAGTCTAGAGACTGAATCTTAAATAAGCAATGCAATTATGAATATATGTTTGGATTTTTGGAAGCAAAAAAAAAAAAGAAACAAATTAATCAAAATATGACCAGACTTTTACAGAAAATGTGGAACATGCATAGTTGTGCAACTTGGTTTGAATTTTCCATTTTTATTTAAGTTATACTCACCCCTGCAAAAAAGAATGACTTGCTGTAATAATGGAATAAATGTTCAGCATACTTGTAAGATTTTAAAACTTGAACATGAATCACATATCCTGAGTCTCAATTTTATATAAAATTGCTTTTATATTTTTTTTTTATTAAGAGAATAACAGAGAAGCCCGATCAATAATTTAAAAGAAAAAAAAAATCTAAAAGATCATCTAACAAAGTTGTTCTCATCAAACCTGATGAACATTTTTTAGTAATAAAAATCCAAAAGCAGCCGCGATACCTGCAACCAAACAAAACAAAGAAAAAGAAACAATAAAGCAAATCAAGTTCCAATAGGGTAATGATTACACGTACATCCTGCTCAAAGCTGTTGCAAAGAAAAAAAAATAAGCGTTCGTATTTCTTATCGCCATAGGTAAAAGCTTCTAACCAAGCTTTTTTGAAAATTGGATTGAATATTAATCCAAAAGAGAGGTTTAAAGTCCAATCAAGATTGAATTGAATGACATAATAAATATTAAAATTATTTTAATATGATGCAATTATAATATTTTCACCAATCCATTAACACACAATATTATAAATCTGGATATTTATCATTGAATATTTTGACCATGATTCAAAATTAAAATTTCAGGACAAGATATTTTGATTATGTTTTCTATATATAGGTACAATTATATAAGTCCTTGCAAAAATATATGGAGGACTGCCATCAGATTGAAAAAGAAATGACAAATAAAATTAGAAAAAATTTCACCAACCTCTTCCTATATTTAAAAGGCATTCAACTTAAATTATAGTAATTATATTTAAGTAATTATTTAATCTAAACTTTTATTTCTAGCCATTTATCAATTCATAAAAAAATGGACTTAGCTGGTTAATCCGCTAGTGAAATTGGTCTTGGAACTAGACTGAACTGGTTGACGGACTGGTTCACAATTCAATCGGTCAATAGGCTAATTTAACCCGATTTTTAAAACCATGGCTCTAGAAGTTGATCTTATGTAGTTAATTTAATTGAAAAAAGGTCCATTTTGGCAAGTGGTTGTAATTAGAAGTTATGATATAAGCTCACCTTTTTAAGCAGAAGCATCTGAAACTACTAGTAAAGAAGGAAATATATTTTTTACCCTTTAGGAAACTATGATGCCGCCAGATATTGGTGTAAATACCCCCTGGGTGAAGTGAATTGACTGTTATTGCTACGCCTTCTTCCTATTTGCAAGAAATTCAGGTCATTTGACAATACATAAGCATTTATACCGTAGATATGAAAAGAAAAAACTAGAAAGTAGTGCTTCATACCAGAAAAGACAAAATGTATTAATCGGTATAAACTTGGATGGGAACTTGTATTTTTAATACTTTTGATCTATTTTAAATACATAGAAAATTAGAAATTAATTTGAGCGATGTTGATTTGTCCCTTGAATGGTAAATGATCGAAAATTAAGACAAAATAAACTCTTATTAGAAACTATCTCTATTTTATTAAAGAATAGTAGTCTGCACCTTTATAAATAAATATTGCCAAAAGTTATATTGATTGAAAAAGTATGCATATTAGAGAAAACATGAGAGAAAATTTCAGAATTTTGTAAAATATATCCGGCACTGATTTAATAAGTCCTATCTAGTAGCATTTTTTTGAAAAAATCCTAGTATAATAAATAAAAGGGAGAGTTTTGTATATGACATTCAAATCTTTTCTATTTACAGAACCATCACCCTCCTACCTCCATTCATTAGATTTTTATCAAAATATCTGTGGGCTCTGAAAATTTGGCCCCGGCCTCCGCCCGACTGTGGTTTGTCTTTTTTTTTTCGGAGGAGTTTTAACGGAATTAAGTTCCGGGGTAAATTTTGGAAGGCAGATGAGTTTGTAGATAAGACACTACCCAGATATTTCACCCTCATTTTGCGAGGACTTTATGATCAGAGTTCTGGTTTCCTATAGGCGCAAGCCCCTATAGCTAATTACCCCTCCTGGTAACGAGAGAGAACTTTCGATTAAGGCTAGTCGTCAATCAGATACTTAGAGATACATAGTATCTGGCATATAGTAACAACGTGTGCATGAGTATTGGAAGTTTGAAGGGTTGGAAGATTTCATATTTAAAATTAGAAATTTCACCAGCTTAAACTTAAAATAGATGGTGGGGGAATGGATGATAGACCCGATCAAAATCCCATGGTTTCGTCGTCTCGGGCCATCGTGGTCCCTGGTCTACTTAGTCAAAAGAGGTAGTAAACCCAAACTAATAGAAGGATCCATGCCGGCAGCCATGGGTTGCTTCGTCCAAGGGAATCTTGTAGACCTGGGGTGAGTGTTTGTCTAAGGGGACAAATTTGAATCCGCTTTAGCTAACAGAGGGCTTTGTGCCCTATCGATCATATCCTATTGATTCATATCTCAAGGATTTGTTATCACTAAGGAACATATTGGCTCTGGCCATAAACTGTATTTCGTGGTGCCATTTGACGGCAAAACTACTCGGTTCAGAGGGCCCGGGTCATAACCGTTTATCTTGCGATGCCATTTGGCGGCAAAACTGTCGGTTGGAGGACACGTACCACGTCTTTATTGGCAGGAGATTGTTTGATAATGGATCCTAGTGATATTTTCGACTATGCATTAGCTTTTTGTGAGCTGAAGTACATTTCAATTTATCCACCTCGGCAAACTGTTGCGGAAGGTGGATAGATTTTGCTTAAAGTGGTGATGGATTTAATTTCAATTTTAAATATTTGAATTTGGAATGGTCTTGGATTTTGAATGTTTGGGTATTTGGGATGGCATTTTGGATTATTTAGAATGGATCACTTCGGTTGAGATTTGCATTCAACGCGCCATCATCGAGGAGAGTGGGGATCATTTCCATTTGAAAATATTTGCATTTTGGATAAACCTTGTCGAGCTATCGACAGAGAATCGGGTTTCGTAAGCTTTATGCCTTTATTAGTGAATTCTCTTGATTATAGGCTTTGAATGTCTAATATGAATGTATCAAAACAAATATACCGGTCTCCACAACTGTATATTTATTTGATGGATCGAAACCTGTTGACTCCTATTGATCCGTATAGAAGGATCGGGTTCGAACTTGAATTCACTTATTAACCCGCACAGTATCCATAGACGTCACGTATATACCAATAACACGCTCGTCGGGGCCAATGTGAGTGTTTAGGAACATTTTATAATTATTTACTGGACCTTGTCAACTTCTATTTACCTTCTTAGGAGGATCAAGTTTAAATTTAATAACCCGCGTAACATCCATAGATGTCACATGTGTACCCTTAACACGCTCGCCAGGGCTCATGTGGGTTATAATTGTATTTATCCATTTAGTATACCTATGTGTATACAAATTATGATGCATATGCGAGGTATTTTGAAATATTTGTAAACGCCTTCTGTCCACTTATATGGATGTTGAGGATCCAGTGGCGTGGCGTAGCAGCTTCTAAATTGAGTCGTTTGTTATATTGCACAAGTAGATTGTCGTGCATTACTTGTTGCTTTTTGCAGGTGGACTATAGTGCACTAATGAATCTCCTGCTTGTATGAATTTATAAATGCCTTCTATCCGCTTATATGAATGTTGCAGATCCGGTGGCGTTACATAGTAGCTTGTAGACACCTTCTGATTGTTTGTATGTGTTGCAGATCCGGTGGCGCGGCATTGTAGATTGTAGACACTTTCTGTCTGCTTGTATGAGTGTTGCAGATCCGGTGGCGTGGCGTTGTAGATTGTAGACGCCTTCTGTCTGCTTGTATGAGTGTTGCAGATCCGGTGATGTGTTGTAGCAACTTGTGAAAGCCTTTTGTCTGCTTGTATGAGTGTTGCAGATCCGGTGGCATGGCGCAACAACTTCTGAATTGAGTCATTTGTTGCATTGTACAGGTAGATTGTCGTGCACCGCTTGTTGCTTTCTATAGATGGATTATAGCGTACTAACTAATCTCCTGCTTTTAGATATAGGTGAATCGTAGCATTGTCACCTAAATCTCACGTGATATTTCATTATTTTGATACAGACTTCCTTTTCTCATTCATTGGGAGGTTCTTCTGGACTTTGAAATCAAATGACTGCTGCTTTGGAAAGAACTCCTTTTAGGATCCTTAGTGTAGTAGATTTGTTATTTTCGGTGTTTGGGGATACCAAAGCTATTTTCTTCCTGAGTATAAGATCAAGAAGAAATTTTGGAACACCAGGAAGTTTAGTTCGAATTTGTTCAAACATCTATCTTCCATTCTACCGGGAGATGTCTTTCCCCGTACATCGAGTTTTCTTCATACCCGATATACTCACACATCTCAATCACCGTTGTTGTAAGTGATACTTATACTTGTGTCCACAGTGGTTCGTGTGTATTTACCGGGGATCGTTGTATTCACTACGACCTCCTGGAAGTTTAGTTCGAATTTGTTCAAACATCTATCTTCCATTCTACTGGGAGGTGTCTTTCCCCGTACATCGAGTTGTCTTCATACCCGATATACTCACACATCTCAATCACCGCTGTTGTAAGTGATACTTATACTTGTGTCCACAGTAGTTCGTGTGTATTTACAGGGGATCGTTGTATTCACTACAACCTCCTGGAAGTGTTTGTAAAATAGTCATTATTTCTGCATCATATCCACCTTTCACCAATCTCAGGTGGTTTAATGATTGTACTTGTTTGTAGGGGCGGTTCTTCCACTATCAGCTGTTAGTATTGCCATCTCAATCTACAGGCACTTGTAGGGATTGTCGTAGGAGTCTATTACATCATGCTTATACATGTTTGTGATGTACTGCAAATCCTTCACATTTGCTGTCAAACATGTGTTGCATATACATCAGACCTCCTACAAAGGATCGTAGGTGCTTACATTTGTTGTATATCAAATCTCCCCTGCTTGTAGAAGATATATGCATCTACTTCCCACTGCCTTATTATAGGCTGTATAAGCATCTTAACACTTGTGGTAGACTCCTTGCATATCAGCCAACGAGTCATCGCATTTGTTGCACATCTTTACTTGTAGGAGAGCGGGGTACTCACTTACAATCGAGTGACATTGTATTAAGACTGCATTTTTCTCTGAACTTTTCAAATACCCCCTTGTTGTTAGCTCGTTGTAGGCTGAATTATTTTGTCGCTCATAGATAAGTCACATTAATGTGACAAGTCCTTTGTCGTTCGAGTTTGATTCAAGTCCAGGTTCCTTTTGATCGTTCAGGTGAAGTTTGGATTTGTAAGGCTAGGTACAAATCCCTGCATATTTGTTTGAGTTTGTTCCATTGTACATGATTCTATACTGTATATGTGTTTGAGCCCAAGTAAAGTATCACAAGTCTTCTATTTTCTCAACTAGAGGAAAAAAAGTGACGTTTGAATAACCAAGGATCTTTTTTTTTTATTGTTCAAGTCTCTTGTATCAAGTTCAAGTTGAAATCAATCATAGTCCCCTGTAGTTCATTGTCATTTGCTTGGATTTAAATTCAATTAAGCTTGAGTTCATTTAAGTCCAGGCTCAAATCAAATCCTCTGTTGTTCATCTGATTTGAGTTCAAGTCTCTATTTAGTTCATTTGAGTACAAATCCATAAGTCCTATTGCATATGATTCAAGTTTGAATTCATTGTCAAGTTAAATTGTTTATTAAAATGGTTCAAATCTTGATTAATCATTTAATTTGCATTTAAGTACAAGTCCTCAAGTCCACTGTTCATTTGAGTCCAAATTCTTTGTTCTTTTGAGTTCAAATCAGATCCAAGTGCAGTAATATATTCACCTGAAATTTCATCAGCCTCTCGGCGTCTCCTACATTTAGGGGAAAACTACGAAAAACTGGGACTCCCGCCACGCTAGAGAAAAGTGTGTATGGTAGATGCCCTCATACGAGGATACCGCGGCCATAAAATCTTTATCCCCACCACGCTAAGAAAAGCGTGTATGGGTCTATGGTATATATTACAAGAAAAGAAGTTGTTTCCCAGCAGGTACAGAGCCGCGTACGGGTACTTAAGAGTTGTCCTAGCCACACTAAGAAAAGCAAGCTCCAGGCTTACCTCATTGTAAGTGTTGCACCGGGTTTCCTTCCCGCCATGCTAGAGAAAAGCGTGTATGGGCGGTTTATAGGCTCGGCACGCAATCCGAGGTAAGAGAGGGATTTTTCTTCTTTTTTTATTTATTATTAACAATAATAATAATAATAATAATAATAATAATAATAAATAGTAATAAAAATAAAACCCCCTTCCTCCATTATTCTCTCTGTTTTGGAGATTTACTGAATTTTTTGAAGGAGCGCATGAAAGGGGGCAAGTTAACTTCACGGCAGTGAGCTCCTGCTGCTTCTTCCGATCAAAATATGTGAGTTCCGATCCAGACAGGAAGGGAGTGTCGTCAAATGAACAAAGTCGAACAGCGACCACGGAGCCCAAGAAGCGCCTAGCTCCCGTTGTTCCGTCCGATCAAAATGTTGTGGCTCCCGAGCCAGCTGGAAAGGAAAGTCGTAAATGGAGCGTAGTCGAACAACGACCAAGGGGCCCAGGAGGCGGCGAGCTCCCGTTGTTCCGTCCGATCAAAATGTCGTAGCCTCGGACTCGACTAGAAGGGAACGTCGTTGGAGGGGCCAAGCCGAACAGCCACGAAGAGCCAAAGAAGCGTACGCAAGGGATCGAGAAAGTTCCCTCGGCAGCAAACGAGCTCCGGTTCTGGCTTCCGAACAAAGTGTCGTAACTTCCGGTCTCTCAGGGAGGGAAAGTGGTTGAGCAAGCAAAGTCGCACAGACACGAGACAGGGAGAGGGAGAGGGAGGAGAGTAGAGAGCCAAAAGAGACCGAAGGCTTCGTTCTCGTGGCCTTTTAACGACGGGGGGAATGCGACTAGGTCATGTGAGCGACGTGCGACCTGCTTCGACGACGTGCGGGATGGCTTCGGCAGAGCAGGTATTGTATTTTTATTTTTTATTTTTTTGTTTGCCACGGGAAAGGGTCAACAATATAAAAACTCCCAATAAAAGCTTGTTGAAAGGTAGAGATAGACCTAAAAGACATGGTTAAAAAATATTAGAAATGTTCTTTATTAGATTTAGATGACTATTTGACCCTTAACAGACCATAATGGAGAAAAATGATTCAAGTAGCCGATCCCATAGTGGGATAAAGGCTTGTTGTTGTTGTATGAAAACTCACAATAAAACCTAATCTCATACTTTACTCTTTTGTTAAACGCCAAATTATTTGAGTGTGTCAGGTGTAAATGCAGTGGCTTGACAGTTCTTTCTTTGGAGAAGGTGTTACATTTGTAAAAGCCGTGATTTGAACCCCGTGTGTTTAATTTTCCCAAAATGAAAAGAAAATTTCAGAACTGGTAAATATATGCAAGAATGTTGTTGTTGTCGTTGGTTAGACCTACGTTGGGTCGTCTACAAGAATCCTTTTTCTTCATTGTGTCATGTTAAAAGTCAAATTCTTGTTAAGTCTAATAAAGAAATATCATTTCTAATATTTTCTAACCAAGTCTTTTTAGGTCTACCTCTATCTTTCTTAACATAAGTCAAATCTAATACATCAACTTTTCTAACCGGGTCATAGGAAGGTCTCCGTTTAATGTGGTCAAACCATGTAAGGCGACTCTCTCTAATCTTATCTTCCACTTGTGCTACTCCAACCTTTCAAGGGACATAAGATGGCTTTCCACGCTAATAAAAAGAAAATGCACCTTGAGTCGGTCAGAAAGCTCCTGAGCATGAAATATGTTCGCAAGCTTCGATTGCCCGTATGCAGCAAAACCATTATATCTGGTAAAGTAACAAGCAAATGTATTGTATGAACAAAGATAAGCTTATTTATTTCATAAATTGAGCTAATAGATATATATCACCAGATCTTCAAAGGTTAAATATTAGAAAATTGTAGAGGTGGTGATATAAGTATTCTATTTTCAGTGAAGAAAATAGGTGTGTAAATCTTCAACAAAATATTTACCCAGACTTCTCATTGATCCTGTCAAATCGAATTCCTTCACGATAAGAAATCCTGTATGCCGCCGAAGAAACAATGACTATTCTTCCCTCCAAACCACTCTTAGAGGCAGTAGCTTTCATATTTTCTAATAAAAGATTGGTCAGAAGAAAATGGCCTGCACAACATCAAGCGAAGCATCATCAACCTACTTATGAAATCACACACGAACACAGTTCAGCAACTTGTGGCCGGCTCAACGGCTATATTACGAGTGAAACAGTTTTCAAATATTAGAAGGATTACATTAATGGCAACATTTTTTTTTTTTTTTTTTTTTGACATAGATGACATACATTAATGGCCAACATGAAATGATCTGGTTGGTATTTTATCATGAAGATACTTGTAGCAAACATTTGAAGCCAGGAACCATAGTGAATGCGATTTGCATGTATGATTATTCTGAAATGGGAGATCTTTTTTAATTAAATGGTTAAAACAAGATGTTTTTTATCACTTAGATACGTTCTGACTGAATATGATATGATCCTAATTAAAGAGAAAGCTATTAAGAAAAGATTTAAATAGTAAGACAAACTGTTATTTGCCTGAATTTTAATTATGAGCTAAATGCCTTATATGAAAATGATCATAAATCAAAAACCGACAAGAAGATATCTAGACAATCTTTCTAAATAAACTCAAGATTACATTATATTCCTATTTCTAGTCATTTTATCTTACTATTATAGTTAAAATAAAACAATAATAAGGTATGTCACTGCACCTATATGGTTTGTAGCAAAGTTCATCTCTATGCCATCTTGTGATAGCATGAATGATGGCATCGCCACGCCTGCATTGTTACTTTTCCAAAAAAAGAAAAATAATATGAGTGAATCCGTGTTAAAATAATTTGCAGCGAATAAACTAGAGAAATAAGAAAACAAAAATTTTCACCATCTTATTATCTTACATTAAAATATTCAGAGGAAGATTTAGAGAATTAAAATCTGCTGCAAATTTTCTCACAGAAGCCATTGAATTGAGGTCTAATTCCAAGACATCAACTTTAGCAGTTGGGATCTCCTTTAGAATAATTTCCTTCACATTGTTACCAGCAGAAACGTTTCTAACCCCTAGGATGATATGAACACCTCGCAAAGCAAGCACACGAGCTGTTTCTGTACCAATACCACTTGAAGCTCCTGGAACAGAATATTCTTATTACTAAACAGAATATTAAAAGTTAGGTGGGAAGAACAATCAAATCAAAGAAAAAACACAATTCCTCAATGTTGGATCTACTTTGGTCCTGTGGCAACATCCGAACCTGACAAGATTTACAAGATGTGCAGAATAAATGTAGACAGAAAGAGAAGGAACTAGAGAGAAATAGAGAGAGTTTAATGAGAATCTAGAGAGAGGAGATGGGCCATGGGATCTCACTATATTGACTAAAGCACAGAGTTTGAATATATGAGATTTGAGCACCCAAAATTTCCCTTTTACCAATTTATACGTTTAGAATAGGCCGTGGGTGCTATAGAAAGATCAACTTATAGGCTATAAAAAAACAAAAGGTATATTAAAACATAACGAGTATAACCTAAATTACATAGGGAACATGGACATTTAATTGAGCTTAATATTAGAAGAAGTTTTCGTACGAACAATGTACTCGTCTTTTGCCTTGATCAAGTTATTGGTCTACTAAATGAAGTCCTTGAATGGTCGATGAAGTCACTTTCTAGCTTGATGAGTTGTTGAATGGTCGATGAAGTCTCCTTCTAGCTTGATGAGTCGTTGGTTGACTAAATGAAGTCGTCGACTTATTTGGGGGGTATGTGGGTGAATAGCTTCTTAGCATAAAAGAGTTGATTTGAGATGAGTAAGCTTGGCTACGCCTTCGACTCATTGTGCTAGGGTGGGCTCATGGTAACCGATGGTTTCTCCAAACTCTTGGCAAGTTCTCCATAATCCTAATAAGCTCTCCATGATCTTGGCAAGTTCTCCATAATCCTGGTGAGTCCTCCATGATCCTAATGAGTCCTCCATAATCCTAATGAGTTCATGATGAGGCTCAGCAGGTTCATTGCCCTTGTCCTTCTCGCTCCATCGAATTGCTTCGAGTAAGGATGGTTTTGTGGGGTCCAAATATTCACTCCCGGCTCTTTTGAGAGAGTTAAGTTTCAAGTAAAACTTTCAAAAGGAAAATTAGGTTGCATATAAGACACCGCCAAAACATTTCCCCCTTATTTTGTAAGGGCTTTATAATATGAGTTTAAATTTCACATAAGCACTAGTTATTATAATTAATTGTCTCTCCTAATAATTAGAGATAATTTTTTATTAAAGTTAGTCATTAGATGCTAAGTGTTTAGTGCATAGTAGCAATGGTTTAATCTTAGAATTGAAAATTTAAGAATATAGTGTTAGGAAACAATTCAAGATCTCAAGTGAAACCTAACGATCTTGAACAAAACAGCGAGAAATCTCCACAAATCCAACGGAAAATCAGATAAAAACAGGAACTTTATTGCAAGAACACAAACGGAAGAAAATAACAAGATAGAATTGATCCTCTATTTGAGAGAAGAATCTATCACTCCCAAATTTCTAGATGCTGCTAGAGCCCAAAAACCTAAACCTAAGAGATCTCAAATTTCGGCCAAATTCAAGATACCCTTATAACCCTAGGAAACCAAACTATTTAATGCATACAATTCAAAAGAAAATATCTAAAAAGTCCCTACATTCAAATTTCTCTCCTAACTCCCTCAAAAATCCTTTCCAAAAAGCTCTCCTGGATCTTGTGGCTTGAACGGCTCGAGTGGGAGGCGGACATTCTCCTTTGTTCCCGCGGACGGTCCTGTATGGATCGGTCTAACAATTCTTCAGCTTCTCTATTAGTGGTCATGCTATCATCCACTGGAACCAAGCTAGAGCTTTCCCCTCTAGACATAGCCATGCAACCATAAATTTCCACTCCTCATTCAACCCATTCACCATGAAATACATCTCCACCAAGTACACCCACACATAAGCATCATCCCTTTCAAATATTGGCATCCTCAACTTCCTCACCTTAGGATTGCTACCACCCCAATAATAGTGTATTCCTTCTTCAGTGTAGCGGTTGTCGTGATCCTTCCATATTTCCCCCATGTATCGAGGGTAAGAATCCCATCTTCATTCCCTTCGCCTCACATGACCTGAGTCCCATGGTTTGCCCCATCCCCCTCCTTCGGTCGTCCACTCCCCTTGCCCAAAAGACCTCCCATATTGGTCGGCCACCCCACCACCTTCCCCACGAAACTCCCTTCTTGCTATCCCTCATCCGATAACCCTGTTCCGCCCCTTATCGGAGCCATAGGAGGTGGCTCTTGACACCCTCCTTCTCCGATGTCCCACTCCCCTTGCCTAAAATGCCTCTCATAGTAGGTGGCCTCCCTACCGCCGTCACCAAAAGATTTCCTCTTTTTTGTCCCCTCATCCATAAACCCTGATAAACCTCTTATCGAAGCCCCAGGAGGTGGCTCTTGATGAAAGAAACTCCCCTTGTCAAACTCCACTTGTTCGATCTCCTTTCCCTTTGATTCGGCCAAGGGAATCCCACAAGATCTATTTTACACTGGCCAACCACCAACCTCCTCAACTTTCTTTTCCATATCCACAAGAATATAGACGATTGGTATCTTGATAACACTGCTATATCACATCTAACCTACAACCCCAATCAACTTCTCAATATGCAACCTTACCAAGGCTCACATAGGTCATACAAAGGAATGGACAAATACAGTCCACCTCCACATCTGACTAGAGCTTACTACCCACCTCAACAATAAACTTAACTTATATGATCTTTTATATGTTCCCCAACATTATCAACAATCTTATATTTTCCCAACACTTTACTAATGACAACTTACTATACTTCATTCGTCGTTGTTGGCTACATCATCACCGACCTGAGACAAAATGCATCCTTCTTAAAATCCCATAACAATGGTCTTTGTTCCATCAATAGATCAATCACACTCAATGCAGCTAGCCAGTATCCAACAATCTTGCCTTAATCCCCACACACTCCGTCAAGGACCTCAGGCATCCATCCTTATTTACTCTCTCCTTATTTTAGTGAAATTGTGTCCTGCTATTTGTACTTTTTTACAACACACTCTTGTACTTCATGCCTTTCAATAAAACGATTTAAAATTTACTATATTGCATCTCTTACCTGTAGCACTCATCCTCTCAAACTAGTTCATTCAGATGCGTGGGGACCTTCCTTGACAATATAAATACTATTTACAAATATGACGTCCTATTTATTGATGATTTTTGCATGATTTGTGGTTTCATCCCATGCTTAAAAAGCGTGACACAATCAACAACTTCATTTATTTTAAAAATCTAGTCGAAAAAAAAGTCCAATATAACTCTTTGCATAAATGATGATGGGGAATACCTCAATCATAACTTGGACATCTACTTCTAACATGGGGAGTCCAACATCACTAGACATGTGCCTATACCCCCGAGTAAAACAAAATTATGAAAAAATACACTAACACATTATTGAAACAATTAGTACAAACCATAATGCTCATTAACCTCACTCATTCTAGGTTGATGTTATGCTCATCGCTAACTAATACATAAACATCTACTATCCTCAAACATAAATTCATCGTCCCCATACGAACACCTCCACAAATAACATCCCAAATACTGACATCTAAAGGCCTTTGGATGTTATTGCTTTCCTCTCTTTTGATCCTATTCTGCCAAAAAATTATTGTTGTGCACAATTTCTCATGCCTTTCTCAACTGCACCACAAGAAAGGTACTATTGCTTTGAGCCCATCTTAGGTAAAAAATATGTATCACACCACATGATCTTCAATGAAAACATTTTCCTATATCACTTCCCTTGATTCCCTCACCCACACTCTCTCATGTACTCAACAACACCACCTTTAACTTTATTGTATGTTGGACACTCCAATAGTAGTCATCTAGTATTGAAGAACATCCCATCACCTTCTCCAAATTAACCATGAACCCAACCAAACCCCACTATCTTAATACACTCCACTCATCATTCTCCTACTTCCATCTCTCCTACTTGCCTCTCTCCAATTATATATCCCCAACTAACTTATCATCACTCTCCTCTCCTTGTACTACCCCTCCCATTACAGCACTTAAGGGGTCATCCCATGCAAACACATTCGAAGACTAGCCATTCACCCCCAAAGAAAATCCTAAGTTAGTTCATTCCCTTACCACCAGTGATCTAACTTGTTATTCTGAATCTATCAAGGATCCTAAATGACACCACGCCATGTCTCAAGAAATTGATGCTCTCCTGCAACAAAGAACTTAGATACTAATCCCATCATCCCCAAAATTAAACATGCTCGTATGCAAATGGACCTACAAGATCAAACATAACGTAGATGACATTATGGCCAAGTACAAACTCTTCTAGTGGCTCAAGGCTATAAACAAGAACATGAATGAGACAACGTGAAAACTTTCAATTTAGCCACCAAAATGCCAATGATTTGCAAAATTCTTCCATCTACTCTCTCTCTCTCTCCCCCCTCTCTCTCTCTCTCTTATGTAATTGGCCCATCACACAACTTGATGTATCCAACACCTTTCCTTCCATGACCTTGATGAAACCATCTATATGATTCAACCACCAAGCTTCAAAGATCTGCCAACTTAATCATGCTTTTCTTTTTCAGAAGGCCATCTACAACCTTAAACAAGCACCTAAGAAATCATTCGTCGCCCTCAACACTCATCTTTGACATTGTCTTCAGCATGGTCGACACCTTGCTGCACATCTACAACAAATAAGGTACCATAGATACTATTTATCTCCTAATCTATTTGGATGACTTACTAATTACTGATAATAATTTATCTATCATCTATATCATCACACAACAAGTTCCAGCACTTTCATACAAAAAACCTTGGCACACACACCCTCCCCCTTCTTAGGACTTCGAGCCAAATTCACCTCCTCTGGCCTACATTTAAACCAAACCCACTATGCTACCACCCTTGTCAATCAATTAGCATGCTATCATATAAATCTTGCATGAATCCCACTTTAAATAAACAACCAACTACATAAACAACTGTTGGAAATAAAATAATGCAACAAAAAATAGAAAAGAACACCGGGATTTAACGTTATAAACCCTTAAATTGGGAAAAATATGTAGCCACACTACACCAAGAAATTCATCATAAAAATAAGAGAGAAATGTACATATCTCTCTTCTCAAACTCTCTCCTTGTCTTTCTTCACTTTTCATACCATTCTACACTGAAAAGAAACAAAGAGATGCACTTCAATTACACTAAAGGATGCAACCGTTCAAGTGAAATAAGGAAAACTGCTCAACCCGACTTGCAGCATTGTGACGCTATACCTGTAGCACCTATGTGTTGATTTCTCTGTCTCGCAGCGCCGTAGTGTTGTTTGTTAGAACTACATTGTTGTGCTCTATGTCTTAGAGGGGTTCTACAATGCCTTGGAGCTGGATTAAAAGCATTGAGACACTGCACAAACAATTTTTTTTTTTGTGAGCAGGGGACGCACTGCCCCTTGCAACCCCCCAGTGAGCTCCTTATTGAGCTCGACCAATGGATTGAGGTATGAGTCAACAATACAATCTGATTGATCGACATAATCAGATTCCACACAAAACTAACAACAACCTCTCAAAAAATTTGAAAATCCACACCTTTTTCCCCAACGCTAGGATCCCTACAATATCTAACCATCACTTGCCTACACAGCAACCATGTAGTCAACCACCTCTACCAACAAATGCATAATCCACTTTAGCTACACAACAAGCAACTAAAAAGTCTATTTCGATGTCTCAAAGCCAACCTTCACCATGGTCTATTGATTTAGAAAGGCCAACTCTCACTAACCATGTATGTTGACTCTGAGTCTCCGACCAGGCTAGTGAACCCCGTGATAAAAAATCTACATCTTGATATCACAAGTTCCTTGATTAGAACCTCATTTCTAGCACAATTCATACCAAATTAACACCTATCAGTCTATACGACTTACATTCACTCTCGTGGAATGAGTGAATCAACATTGCCAAATAACAACAATAAGGAATCATTCATCCCTGACCTACTCACTGCCCTCACAATCTATCAAGGAAGACCCTTGTCACTTGAAGGAAGAAAATGATCCCCCAGCTATATGAACAACTTTAATTTGATATGTGAGTTTGCATTTAATTGCACTCTTAACCTAGTCCTTAAATCATAGGCTAGGCTCATTAAATTTGAGCCATCCAATCTAAGATTAGACAATCTCATTTGATCTACTATGGTAATAAGGTGCACCTATTTAATTGTACAAATAATTTGACTTCAATACGTCCAAAGTGCAAATGTATTAAATAAATCATTTTAATAAGATTTCTACAAAATTTCTAGAACTTCTAAAATATGAAAATCATAGAAACTCAAATTAAAATGTTATGAAACAACAAAAAATTAGGAGAAATTTTTTTAAATAATCCAAAAATGGTTTTAAATATAATTTAAGAGTTGGTTTCCCTATTTGTTTATTCATTACATGTAAATAACATTAAATTGAAAATTAATGAAAACTTCTGGGATTAATTCCTAGCCTAATATTGAAGAGCTTCATCGACCTTGTTGGCGATGGCATGCATTGTTGGTGCCAACAATATGGTAGAGACATACATCAAGGTTGATATCAATGACACATACTAAAGTTCTTGGGGATAACATGCATCAATATTGAGGCTGACAACATGCATCAACCTTAATGGTGAAATGAATGTTGGGATCGATATCGATGGCTATCATTAACCTTGTTCGCATTGACAGACATTAGAGTTGATGTCAATAACAAGTTTCAGCATTCTTGGCGATGATGTGTTCCGACAGCATCCATTGGCTTTATTGGTGACGTCAGACATCCGAGTTAACATCAATGACAGGCGTCGACCTTATTGATTATGGCGAATCAATATTATTGCCAAAAATACTCATTAACTTTGCTAGTAATGGCCATTGTCAATGTTGGTGTTAACAACGTGCATAGATCTTATTGGTGATAGCAAGCATCGTTATTGATGCAAACTGGTGTGGAACCTGATCGGAAAACCGTGCGAACCTGCAACCGAAGACCCTGTTTCCAAAGGAAGACGCAATGGAACAGTAATCGATAGCTTAATTTTACTAAGTGGGAAAAACTAGCATGCCTCCTCCATCGATAAGGCATATAACATGAAACAATTAACAAAAGTAATAACGAAAATAACTAAACATTAAGCAAAGCTAATGATGAAGTCGTTAGGAGCAGAGGTGGAGAATAGGAATTCCTTCAGAGTAGTGGCCACGGTGGCAAGCGTTCTCGCAGCGGAAGTGGCCACGTGACAAGCCGTTATCACAGCGATCCGGTGTTCCCCCAGCAGCTGCTTATTAACTGGTACCTGGAACCACATCAGGTTCCTCCCGCTATAGAAATTTCAGGTTCCACCTGAATATGTGAACTGCCTGTATCATCAGGAGGATGATACGGAAAGAGGTCCTCGACATTGAAGGTCTTTGAAGTGTGCATAGTGTCCGGCAGGTCGACGACATAAGCATTGTCGTTAATACGTTTGAGAATAGGCACGGGACCGAATTTACGAGGACTCAATTTAGAATTTGCACCGGCGGGAAAACGGTCTTTACGAAGTCGTATGAGAACGAGATCACCAGGTTGAAAAGAAACATGACGTCGGTGAAGATCAGCGGCTTTCTTGTAGGTTGAATTAGACGTGATGAGCTTCATACGGACTTCATCGAGAACGGATTGGCACTGATCGGTCAAGGCTGTAGCGGATTTGTTAGCACATTTGGGAAGGACAGCTATATCGAATAAATGATTCGGAGCCTTAGTATAGACGATAGCAAAAGGACATTGCCCAGTTGATCGGTTAGGCATAGAGTTATAAGCAAACTCCGCCTGGCTCAAGGCATTTTCCCACTGTTTCGGCTGGTGCTGTACAAGACAACGCAGCATATTTCCAAGAGTTCTATTGACGACCTCCGTTTGTCCGTCCGACTGGGGATGATAAGCAGAGCTAAGGTTCAATGAGGTATGGAGCCGCTTCCATAATTCGCGCCAAAAATGGCTAACAAATTTGACATCTCGATCGGAGGTTATGCTCCTCGGAAGTCCATGTAAGCGCACGATTTCATTGAAGAACAACCGAGCAACATTGACAGCATCAAGGGACTTACGGCAGGCGACGAAGTGTGCCATCTTCGAAAAACGGTCAACAACGACCATTATGGAATCATCTCCCCGTTGCGTTCGTGGCAAACCCAATACGAAGTCAATACTAATGTCCTCCCAGATGGAATCAGGGACCGACAGGGGCGTGTACAGTCCGGCATTCTGCTTGTTGCCTTTAAATTCTTGACAAACAGCGCAGCGCTCGACGAAACGGGAGACGTCTCGATGAAGTTTAGGCCAGAAAAATCTAGCCTTGAGCTGTTGGATCGTTTTCTCGCGACCCAGGTGAGCAGCCAAACCGCCTGCGTGAGCCTCCTTAATGAGTTGCTGCCTATAGGACGAATCAGGAATGCATAGCGCGTTCCCCTTGAAGAGGTACCCGTGGCGGACAGAGTAATCTGCAGTTGGTTGTGAGGCCACACATTGTTGCCAAGGAATAGCAAAATCTGGATCTTCCGAATAGAGCTCTTGGAGACATTCAAGGCCGATTAACTCAGTCTGGAGCTGAGTAAGGAGTGCGGTGCGTCGACTGAGAGCATCCGCAACTCTGTTCTGGTTCCCGGATTTATGCTTCAGCACGAAAGTGAACTTTTGCAAAAAGAGGATCCATCTCGCGTGCATACGATTGATGGTTTTCTGACTGTTAAGGAACTGCAACGCCTTGTGATCGCTACTTAAAATGAAGTCTTGGTGAAGTAGGTAGTGCTCCCAGTGTTTCAACGCACGGACGACGGCATATAGCTCTTGCTCGTACACTGTCCATTTTTGCCTGGCAGTGCTCAATTTCTCACTGAAGAACTCTATGGGGCGGTCGGATTGAGATAACACTGCTCCGATTCCAATTGTGGAGGCGTCGGTATCTACTTGGAACGGAAGGTCAAAGTTCGGAAGGGCCAGAACAGGTGCCGAGCTTAAGGCTCCCTTTATGGTGTCCCAACTGCGTTGACAGGCCTCATTCCAATGCAGTTGTTTGGCTTTCAGACAGTCCGTGATGGGCGCCATTATGATACTGAATCCCCGAATGAAACGTCTGTAAAAATTTGCAAGCCCATGGAAACTACGGACGTCGAACATGGTGCGGGGAATGGGCCGCGGATGGCCGAGATCTTTCGTGGATCGGTTGCGACTCCGTCAGCCGAGACAATAAAACCCAAAAAATAAACTTGCGCTGTAGCGAATTCACACTTAGATGAATTCAAATAAAGATGGTGTTCTCTAAGTGTCTGTAACACCTTAGTAAGGTGTCCGATATGATCTTCAAAGGACGAGCTGTAGATCAAGATGTCATCGAAATAAACAACGCAAAAACGATTAAGGTGATCTTTGAGTACCTCGGTCATCAAGCGCATAAAAGTCGCCGGAGCGTTGCACAACCCGAATGGCATGACACGCCACTCGAACAATCCTTGCTTGGTCTTGAACGCCGTTTTCCACTCATCGCCGGGCCGGATGCGGATTTGATGATAACCGCTGCGGAGATCGAGCTTGGAAAATACACGAGAGCCGGCGAGCTTGTCTAGCATGTCTTCGATACGCGGTACAGGAAATCTGTATTTTGTAGTGATCTTATTGATAGCTCGACTATCAATACACATGCGCCATTTGTTGTCCTTCTTGGGTACTAACAGAGCTGGGACCGCGCAAGGACTCAAGCTGGGTTGAATTAACTTCTGTCTAAGCAAGTCGTCAACCATTTCTTGTAACAGCTCATGCTCTTTTGGGCTCATACGGTAGTGCGGGAGATTCGGCAAGTTGGCTCCGGGAACTAGATCAATCTGATGCTGAATCATGCGGATTGGAGGCAGCTCGGGTGGCAGCTCTGAAGGCATGATATCCTGGAATTCCTGAAGTAGCTCGGCGATTTGCGGTAGTGTAGGCGTCTGCAATTGGTTCGGGCCAATGTCGACAGACACCAAGGCATAAATACAAGGAGCACTATCAGCTAGCAAAGCAGCGCCTGAGACGAGATTAAGAACAGCCTTGTCCTTTGCTACATGGGATTGTGATGCTGCGGTATGCGGCAGCAACTTCAGTTTCCGCCCTTTCCATTCAAACGAATAAGTGTTGTGCCGACAATCGTATATAGCCCCATTGTCGTATTGCCATGGCCGCCCCAAGATGAGATGACATACGTCCATTTCAATGACATCACAAAGAACTTCGCACACATAGCTCTTCCCAATCGAGAAATTAACTCTACACATATCAGTGATAGAGATCTCCACCCCTTTCTTGACCCAGCTGATTTATACGGCTGCGGGTTCTTTGTTGTTTTTAATTGTAAGGCTTGTACCAGCGATCGGGATACCACATTCTCTGTACACCCATTGTCAATTAGTAATTCACACACTCTTCCCCCAATGGTGCAACGAGTGCGGAAAATGGCATTCCGTTGGGACGTGGGGGGCTGCCGAGGTGCTAATAGTAGCCGTTCTAAAATACAGACAACGGCTTCTCCTTCATCGGGTGTAAGTTCTTCAAAAACATCATCATTGGTATCCAGATTGTATTCTAATCCCTCATCATTGTCTCCTTCTACAATTTGAAGTTGTGGCCTTGTTGGGCACTCATTCGACTTATGGCCAGGCTGGAAACATCTGAAACATTTTAGCGTGGTTGGCTTGGCATAAGGATTGTCCCGAGGGGGTGGCCGAGGTCTAGCTGCGGTCTTGCTATCAGAAGCGGGGGTTGGTTGAGGATTAGTTGCCGAAGCAGGTGACGTTAACTTAGGCTGTGAATACTGGCGGGACTCATTGGAGGGATCAACCAATTGGCGTCTGCTGGAGTAATTCTTGGATTGCTTGGACAACTGTAGCTCGGCCTTCAGCGCGAAATTCACTGCCTGTGAAAGGGTCCATAACGAATTTAACTGCAACTTATCCTGTAACGAATCCTTCAATCCTCCCGTGTATCGGGCAACCAACTGATTGTCTGATTCCCGCAAATTGTTCCTCGCACTTAGTCTGTAGAATTCTTCGGTATACTCACTAACGGAACGAGCTCCCTGTACACAATGCTGATATTGAAGATACAGCATTTGTTCATAGTCCGTTGGGAGGAAATGACCCCTCATCATTTGCTTCATACGGTACCAATTCCGCACTGAACCCTTTCCCTCCCGTTGCCGGTTCTGCTGCAGTTGCATCCACCAAGCGCTGGCACCCCTTTTTTAATCGGCAGGCAACATACTTCACTTGTTTTTCAGGTGGTATTTCCATATAATCAAAAAAGGTTTCGACGGCTCTCTCCCAGTCGAGATAGTCTTCGATGTGGAGTCGCCCTTCAAAGAACGGGATATCAAGTTTAACTCGAAACTCACCATGGTGGTTGGAGTGTCTGTCTCTCGCTGGTCGGGCTCCCAATCTTTCCCCGAAGCCGCGGTCGGTATGTTCAAACGGTTCGAATCCCCCCTGTAGTCCATCATCGGCATCTGAATCTGAGTAATCGGAGTACGCTGCAGGAATTCTCCTTGGCATTCTTTCGGCAGTCATCCGATTGCGCCGCTCAGGCGAAACGTCTTCACGGTCGTTGCGCGTAATATCAGTGGGTACGCCACTGCGCTGCCGCAACGCCTGGATCTCTTTTTTTGTTTCTACGGTGAACCGCCGAAACTCTGCAGCGAGGTCAGCCACCTCTCTGGAAATGCTGTTTACTGCGGTTCGCCAATCATCTGAGCTCCGATCGTCGTCAGGAGCGGCTCTGCGGCTGGACTCGACCATCACGGTGCCTGTTCGCGCTTGGCTCTGATACCAGATGGTGTGGAACCTGATCGGAAAACCGTGCGAACCTGCAACCGAAGACCCTGTTTCCAAAGGAAGACGCAATGGAACAGTAATCGATAGCTTAATTTTACTAAGTGGGAAAAACTAGCATGCCTCCTCCATCGATAAGGCATATAACATGAAACAATTAACAAAAGTAATAACGAAAATAACTAAACATTAAGCAAAGCTAATGATGAAGTCGTTAGGAGCAGAGGTGGAGAATAGGAATTCCTTCAGAGTAGTGGCCACGGTGGCAAGCGTTCTCGCAGCGGAAGTGGCCACGTGACAAGCCGTTATCACAGCGATCCGGTGTTCCCCCAGCAGCTGCTTATTAACTGGTACCTGGAACCACATCACAAACGATCTCCATCGGCCTTATTGGCAATGATGTGCATTGAGGTGATTGTTAAAAACATTCATGCACTTATTGATCATGGCATGCATTAATGTTGATGTTAAACATATGCATCGACCTTATGAGCAATGTTGTGCATCAACTTTATGGGAAATTTTGCACATAAACATTAGCATTAATGATAAGCATCAATCTAACTGCAAATATTGTGCTTTGATGTTGGTGTCGATGATGTCCATTTGCTTTATTAGTGAAGGTGTGTTTAAATGTTGCATGGTGGAAGGTGACGTCAGTTGAGAGATGATAATTGGGCAATGTTGGTTGAACGATGGTTTGGGCGAAGGTAATAGGCAATAGTAGTAATTAGTAGGTATTGTTGAGTAGAGCTCTATGATTCTTCAAAACTATGGCTCTCTTCAACTCAATGCCTCTTTTATGTGTAGAATGAGGACATATTTATAATTTTTCAGAATGATAGTTTGATTATTAAGCCTAAATTCCTAGACACTATGTGGAAAAATCTTCTTTATCATACAACATTCTTTATGCATTTAAATATCATAAAGATATTATTATTTAGCAATATGAGCTAATTTTATTCCTCTCGTCGAGACACTCATTTTAACTAGAACCAAAAAATTCAGAAATAGCTTTGTTCCTCAAACCGTACAGTGAATTTTCCAACTACATATGAAATTTTTTATTTATGTTCATTTGGACTCTTATCAACACACCTTCAGTGTTGTTGGGTTCATCTTATCGAACAGTTCATTTTAACTTAAACTTATTAGTGGTCATCAATTTAATTCTAAACTTTTTACTCATATATTTGCATCAATATCCATACTATTCATTTTCTGTGATGTATCAATATGAAATTTTTAATAAATGAAACATGAAATGTGAAAAAAATGATCTCGAAGCATAAGAAATCACCATCATATGACTTATAGCAAATAGAATGATTAATCAAAGAAAATAAAACTAAAATCATATAAAGTACAAGAAAACCCCGAATAAGAACACCTGTGATTACGGCAGTTCGACCGCTTCCATCAATTCCTTGAGTTACATCCTCCGCAGTCGAAGAAGCGGAGAAACCTGACTGCCCCTTACTTCCCAGTGTTAGCCACCCCATTCTCTTCTTCTCCCTCGCAGAGAAAGCGGATAGAGAGAGAGAGAGAGAGAGAGAGAGAGAGAGAGAGAGAGAGAGAGAGAGCCCTTAACGTTTTCAGGCAAGAAAATTGAGACAAAAAATAGCAAAACAACGCTTGCTATCGGCAAGGAAAGATTATTTATCTCAATATAAGTTTGAATAAAAATGTAATTTGATATATAAAAATATGAATAAATGTAATTTTTTTATTAATGATATTTTTCTTAATTCTAATTGAAATATATAATTATATTATAAACATTCTGTTTTTTTAAGTAAAACTTCTTATCAACCGAATAAAAAAGTGAATTTTTTTTCGCTTAATTTTTTCAAAAATTAAAAAGTGGGACAAATTTAATTTTTATTTATTTATTTATTTTCTCTTTTTGAATTTCTTCAAATTGAATATAATAATGATTACGTCATAATTAATTATTTTAGCTATAACTTAGAAAATTGTTTTAATATTGTGATAATAGCTCGTAGATATTACTATTATAATATTGTGATAATAATATATGTGAGGATAAGTAAAACTAATTTAACAGGTGCTGACTAAAGGCCAACTGAATTATATAGGATAATGGGCCGATGTGCTTTCATTTAAATATTATAATTTGGTGTTATCCTTTACTGTTTCATGTGATATTGATCGGGTGTTATAAGGAGTTTTTACTGTGTCGATGAGCAAATAGTGATAACTCTATTTACTGAACCAACAGGATACTGATATGGATTACTGTTTATTAAAAAAATAGCACTTAAATCATAAGTTCTTATTTGTTTAGTCTGATTACTAAAATGCATGTTATAAATTCAATGTTATTGTATGACTTTACTAATATTATATTGATTTATTGTTAATGTATGGATTACTGTTAAACATTGATTTATTGTTATTGTTATTAAATTTATTGGTACCGATACGACCACCGATGTTGTTATTAATACCAATGGCGCAAAAAACATTTTCATAGAGGGGGCCTAATTTTTTTTTTTTTTAATTTTCCTCAACTTTTTTTATCTGGGCTTGAGACCAGTATTGATAGTTTTAAAAATTTATTAAAAAGATTAACTACTATATATAAGATGAAAACACTTATATTTTAAAAGTGTATTCTCTTCATATTAAAAAGAAAATAAATAATAGCATCATTATCAATACAATTCAATATTTCTTTCTCAATTTAAGTGGATAAAGTATCATTCATCCACTAATCTTAAATTATATTTCGTAGCCGAGTATTTATGATAGTCATTGCAAAAATGCTCTTTCAACTACTTTTGTTACAATAGGTAAGACTAAAGCCAATTTTAATAGCTTAAAAATAAGAGGATATAACATATCCTTCTTATTTTGTATCTTTGTCTCAGCAAGACATCAAATATCTTTTAACAATAAAAATTATGGATCATATTACATATTCATGATATAAGTTTCAAACTGATTGTTAAGATGTGTCATTTGAATTAATCTATTTTACTAAATGCATAAAAAAAAATTTTGGATTCAAACAAATAATAGATAGAAGTGACTCAATATTTATCTCTGTGAAATAATTATTTAATACTTGAAGTTGCATATCAATAATTATGTACAATATTTCAACTAAAAAATGATATAAATCTATCATATCTTAAGCTCTAGGATAAGGCCGTCCACGAGCAACCCATCTATCATTTATATGGGGAACATCTTTTTTTTTTTTTTGTCACAAAAAGAAGGTACTTTGGCGATGAAGTTTTCTCATTTATTATCTCTCATATCTTATAGTTTTATTTTACATATTCGAATAAAAATATAACATTTACAATGTCTTGCTCTTTTCTATGTAAAGCTTATGACAATTTAATAGTTATACTATATCTTTCATCAAAGTACGCAAAATGAAAATTCGAAAGCATGTATTTATTCTAATAATGCAAATGTCTCATCTTTTTGTTCATAACTTATACCATCTTTTAAAACAATTTTAAGAATATAACTTATTGAGGAAAACATAATAATCAGTGTAACAATTGATTAATAATATCGTGTATCGCCTAATCGTCTTAGAGTTATTTCCTGATTTAATCTTTATCTTGATATAAGTTCTCCATTTTATAATTCTATTAAAGTCTTCTCCCGTTTTTTATCTCGAAGCTGGTTAGATGTTTGCGTGAAACACCAACGAATTCATTACATTCAAAATTATTATGAATAAGAAAACAATTTGAACATGATTTTTGCAAAAGATATTAAGGCTAATTGGAATAACATCTTTAACCCATTAAACTCCCTTGTCATATTACTTGCTCCATCATAACATTGACCATGCATTCTTAATATACTTAAGCCATAAGTTGAAAGTAATTCTTCAATAGATTTTATTTTTACATTTTATCTGGAACATGAACAATACCAAAAAATATTCAATTATTTGACCTTTTCAATTAACAAATCACAACACAATAGTCATTTACTCTTTAGAAGATATGTCACGTGATTAATTAACTAAAATAGAGAAGTAGTTATTTATATTTTTTTTTCTTTCTTATGAAATCTATGATGAAAATTGACATAGCTTTGTGATATTCTTTGAAATATCTAGTGTAGTTAATTTTAATTTTTTGGAGTATTTTTAAGCACCACATTATTTGTGATGCCTCAAAATTTAATTTGGAAGAATTATTCATTTATCCAAACAGCAGTAAAGACTGCCTAAATCATGTCAATATAGTAAAATCATATAAAAATATACACATGATGTCCATGCTTTCTATATCACGTGCTCAGTATATCACATGCTTAATATAGATGTGTATATTGATGTTAAAAATTATAAAACTTGTTGTATTGTTTATTACTGATATATGATATTAGATAGCTCTAGTTGTTGATTATTTAAAGATAAAAAATAATAGCTCTTCCAATTTAGATTATGGGACATCACAATATTAATGTCATCATTATGTTCAGCTATAAATTGTAGCAATCGAAGAACATTTTCTTAATTTTTGGATGTCTCACACTCATCATGTCCTCTGAAATCCATATCTTAACAGTAAACACACACAATCCATAGACGCATTTAAACAAATACGATACACAAATATAGCTTGATTATATTACTTCTAAAATACAAAATCAATATGTTGACTCTGTTTCATTAAATCTTTGCAGTTTTGTTGTGCATTATTCATTCAAATTTAATTATGGGACATTATAGTCTTAATGGGTCAATTAAATCCTTTAGATCCTTAGGTCAAGCTGAATTTTAGTTTTGGTGGGTTAGATTGGGCTTGGTTGGGTCCTAAAGTTGAATCCTTTAAGACAAGGAACTTACTGCTCAATTATAATTTGGTTAAAGAGATCAATTGCACATCATGGGTCTACAAGGCTCAAAATTAGGTTAAATTATTTATAACCACATAGGCTTGGTTAAAAGGGCTTTCTACATTAGTTCATTCTATGATCAAATGAATTAATTCTAGTCTAAACTAACCTAAGGGATGATCTAGGGTCTAATAAATGAGTCCAAGGGCCAATTGAATCTAATTTATAAAATCTTAAAGGGGTTCAAATAGGTTATTAATGGGTCAATTGAGCTAGGTACCTAATATAGAGTGTAGTGTGTCCCATATATCCTAATGAGTGTCTTAATGAATATGATGAGGTCGTATTGAGTTTAAATTAATCTTATTCTAGGTTGTGTCTAACTTAGGTCTATTAAGTTTTAGTATCTGATTTTAGTTCAGCTAGAATAATTAGCTATGATTGAGATTTGAGTGGTTATAATCCTAGGTTTAGGCTAATTGGATTATTCTAGGGTTTAACTTCACTTATGGGGATTTATTTTTGGTCATCGTGTCACCTAAAGCTTCATAGGTAAGGGGTTGTAAGGGTTGTAGCCAATATATCTAGGAACTTCGGGTTGAGCAATGTGATTTTCAATGAGATCTAATAAAAATCTAACTTACATTACATGTACTTTAAAAAAAATACTATCACTTAAGGTTTGAGAAGTACAAAGAATCCATTAATAGCATAACTCTAATTAGAGTCGAATATGGACAACTATTGTATGGAATCTACCCAAATATATTAGGTGATATTGAATCAAGATGTAATTTAATTCAAATAAGAGCTAAGTTTAGGGCTAATCATATTAGAGAGTGTAGGTTAGTGTAACTTATGTTTGAAGTTGGCTATATAGCTAGGTCAAGTTGAGGTGAGACTAGGCTACATCTAGTTCAAATAAAATAAGACAAACAAATGGAACTCTAATAGAGGTGCTGAACTCATTAAAGTACATCACATGTATTTTTTTTTTTTTAAAGCACATCACATGTATTGATGTTAACCAAAAAATTTTTGACCTGACCTAAAACTAACTAAAATTAACCAGGGCATAAGTGATTAGCCAAGTTTGAGTCAATATTAAATAAGAGTTTAGTAATGTTTAGAGAGGTGTAGACCACCACAAGCTTAGCAAGACCAAGATTAAACCATACTAGATTTAATTAGTAAGATGTAAGTTAATCAACCTCTTTTACTTGGTTAACAAATGGTAATTTAAGATAAATATGGTTGGTTTAAAATAATATATTCGATACACCATTATAACCTTGACTTATTTGGTTAACATGGTTTAGCTAACCTCAAAATGTAACAAGCTAAGCCCGTAGGGATTGTGATATGGAACAAATGAAGATATGTTTTTCATCCTCTAATATCTTTATAAAGGAAACCTTTATGATGATCCAAGTGGTTCCATATTGAAGTTAAGGGAAATCAAACAACAGTTGTACTATAATGCAAAAAATTATCATCATAACATTAACATGCAATTATTCAAAATAAAGAGAGAATTTGATCACCATATGATCATGAATTGTCTTTATTATTTATTGTCATTATCATTACCTAAGTTTACCAACTTTCCTAATCTTTATGGAACCCTTCATACCACGATTCAAGCCCTTAAAATCATTACATAATGAAATTTGGCCAACGTCCTATCTTTTCCACAAATGGTAGCACATCCACTATCTTAAAATGGCATCTCCATGCATGGATATTATGAAGATTTTTGCCCAAGCACCATTTCTGTTTCACCTCTTATTGAAGATATGAAAATTTAAAATTCAAAAGAGACCAAGGTTTGAATTATGGAGAAATTATATATATGAAGCCTTTTATGGAAGCATTTCCAAATTCAAATTCAAGATTTAGTGGATGGTCCCATGCATGATGAATTTTGGCCAAATTCTCTCTTTCTTACCACGGCTTAATTTAAGACCGCGTTACACAATAGAATCGCTAATAAAAATATTTTATTTTTAAAGTTCCTTGAGCACATGATCAGCTATAATTTAATTTTATTAATTTATTTTTTCATGTACTTACTATGCAAGAGTTATAATTATATGATATCATTATATTACAAAATAAGATTGGGTTGTATGATGTAGAATGTTTTAGGATTTTTTCTACGAGGCAAGATTGCTCTCTAGCATGAAAACTTCAATGAATTACCCACGAAATTTTTATTATTATTATTTTATTTCAATCATGAATAAAGCATAATTTTTATTCATGATTTTCTTTTTTCATAATTCATGATTGTGTTATCTTCACTTTCTATAAAATCAGTTCTTGCATGTTTAGACTTGCCTTCCAACCTTTATTTCAGCATAGCTAAGATCATCTCCTACCCACAATATCACAAGCAAAAGATAAACTTTAACTGAAAATATACTACTGTTTTTATATTTGATGTTTTCGTTATACGTTTAAGGTATTGGGGCTATAATGTTTTATTTTATATTAATGGATTTTAAAATTTTAATTTCAAAATTTAAATATTTGAGGTTTTTTTATTTAAAATTTTGAATTTTGAGATATGGAGATAGTTGTAGGCTTTGTTTGGGACGGCTTTCTTTCTGTTTCTTAAAGCAACTTTTTAATACAAAGTTTTTTAATTTTATAATAGAAAGTTGCTTTAAAAAGTAGAAAAAAAGTCGTCCCAAACAAGAGAAATTATTAGGTGCGGAGTGCGGACGGGAGAACCGTCCGCACACTAGTATAAAACCGCACTCGGTACCACTCGGTACCACTGGGTACCGCTCGGTACCCTGTATCTGTGCAGACGGTTCTCACCCCGTCTGCACTCCGCACCTAATAATTTTTCCCCAAACAAAATCTAATCTACATGAAAAATTGGAGGTAGTGGCATTTTATTTGGACTTCCCTCTATCAAGAGTGGTTGACAACTCTTTTTTAGACTTCAGAGTAAAGGGATGCACCACTTGGACAAGTGGTGATTCAACCACCATGCACCCATTCAAACGTACGGTAGAAGGCATGTCATTCTGTAATTTGTGAAGAGTACGTGGTGCCGTACTGTTCACAAATGCATTTTTGGCGGAAACAAAGGAAGCGGATGGGAGAAAGGCTAGCGCGTGTTGTTGAGAAAGAATATACACAGAATATTCTTTTTTTTTTTAAGAAATAGAGTTCGGTTGGAGATAAATTACTACATTTTGAAGTATTACTATATTTGGAGTGAAAACTGAATTTTTCTGTTGAAGATGATCTTATATAGTCATCCTCTATAGATTAATACGTCACATACAGAGGTCCGAACACTCATTGGAAGGGAAAGAAGGATTAATTATTATGTGCGGATGTAGAACGCTGTCTGGAAACCAACTAGAATGCATCACGTCATCACTATGCTCGATATCGTTGACGTGACACATTCTGATTGATCTCAGAACGTCGGATATCTCAAAGCTCTTAAGCCAGCTAGTCTTCTCATAGAACTAGTTTTGGATGATGAACCTCTACAACACTTAATTAGAACTATACAACTAATGATGTTTAGTAGATGATTAAGCTAATGAGAGTGATTTACTCTTAATTAGAAATAAAGATTAGTAACAGCATACAAACCTCTTCGATGGTTCTTGTTAAACATCAAGCATTTGATTAATCAACAAAAGATTTGATTATTTTGTTGAATGCTCTAAGCCGCCAAGTCTGCTTCGCCTCATGTGTTCAATTGATTCACTCACATACAAGTCATTTAGTTCCTCATTGCCGAACACGTTCGTCCACTGCTTCGCCTTTGTTCTCAATTCTTCACCTTCGTCTTCCAACATCGCTAACCTCAGGCTCTTCGCAATCCCATCACCCGTGAACGACCCATCCTCCTTCCTCGGCACCTCGACGGCGCATCCCTTCTCCACCAGATTCCTCGCATTGAGCCCCTGCTCGAATATCATTGGCAGCACTACCATCGCCCGTCCAAACGCCAACCCCTCCACAATAGAGTTCCAGCCGCCGTGCGTCAAGAAACCTCCGATGGAAGCGTGAGCCAAGATGCGAACTTGAGGAACCCAGTCCGTGCAAACCAGCCCGTGGCCACCGTCCTCTATGCTCTCCACCAGCCCGGCGGGGACCGACCCAGCCCTCAATGCCCAGACGAAAGGAAGCTCGCTCAGTTCCAGTCCGACGGCGATCTCTTGTACCTGCGCGGCATTTAGCTTCACTTCACTTCCGAAGGCAACATACACAGTCGACCCCTGTTCTTGCTTGTCCAGCCAATCAAGCGCCGCGTGCCATCCTTGTTCAATTGAGGGTGGTAGAAGTCCTACAGGAATGATTGGCTTCTCATAAAGCTGGCCGAGAAGCTGCAACCATTCGGGCTCCAACTCCTTGCAGCTGCGGATGAGCACGATTTGACATCCCTGTATTGATATTCCAAACCGATAAGTTTCAGATACACCAGATGCATCTGGAATGCATCCTGGTTTGAAGAGCTCGCGAGATTCAAAAGGGCGGTAGACGGCGGTGGAAGGGAAAGGAATCCAGGCAGGCAACATGGTGAAATCCTCTTCTTTCGTCCGAGCACCTGCGCCGCCCAATAGCGCCGACGGCGGGCCGAAGAAGGATAAGGATGAGGCCATAAAGACGGCGAAGAACGCGCAGGGGACGCCAAACTTAGCCGCGATCTGTGGAACCCAGTGGGCGGCGTAGTCATAAACGATGGTATCCAGAGATGAGATTTCCTTGTTTTGGATCAAATCTGAGAGCTTTTGGTCCAAAGTGTCAAAGGCTTTTCTTAGATATGGACGGAGATCATCGGAAGGGAGATCTATTGTCGCCGTGGCGTTCTCCGGCAAGTGTTCGATTTGAGGGAGAGTAATTTCTATGAAGTTGATGAAGGGGGTGAGAGGTGCGGGGATGGCGGGGAGTCTCGCTACGTTCCTTGCGGTGGTGAGGAAAGAGATGCGGTGGCCCTTTCGGGCAAGGGATTTGGAGAGCTCAAGAAAGGGTAGAAGATGGCCAAAGGCGAGCCATGGCAGCATCAAGATGTGAAGGCTCCCGCCTTCCATAGACTGAATTGAAAGGAGATTATAGATTCTGCTTTGCTTCGATCTCTATGGAACTTGAAGCCATCTTACTTTTATGATCAGGCAAGGGAAGATAGTCAATGGTGGCTTCAAGGTAAGCGTTTGCTTTTTTGTCTTTTTGAATGTAATGAACATATTTAAAAAGTAGAATTAGAAAGATCAAAATTATTCATAAATTAATTCTATCTTGATTTAATGCATACAATAATTTAATAGCCTTTGCACTATCCATTTTGGAGAGATTAATACGTGTTGAGATCGGGCATAAAGAACAGTTTGGATTTGTCTTTGTGAACAGTCAAAGCGTACGCTTTTATTGTTTACAGAGACAACCCGGATGATTCTCTATGTTCGACCTCTACATGTAATAATTCATCATCTTTTTTGACCATTTAAACAAAGAGATAGACATTAAATCTTACTCACCTTTTCGTTTTTCTCACTTCAAATTTTCTTGATTCACTGATTTTTTGATGATATTTTATGGTTGCATTGACAAAAATTAATAGAATTTTGATGAGTATGAATGTGTTGTGCGGCATCAAATGTTTTTATAGCACATGTATTTTAATTTATAGCATAAAGATTCAGGCTTCATTTTGGACGGCTTTCTTTCTGCTTCTTAGAACAATTTTTTTGTGCAAAATTTTTAATTTTTTAATTAAAAAGATATTTTAAGAAGTAGAAAGAAAGCTGTTCCAAATGAAGCTTATCATTTGGGACACTTTTTTTTTTTTTTTGCTTCTTAAATCAACTTCTTTGTTGAAAAATTAAAAATTTTCTACTAAAAAATTGCTTTAAGAAGCAGAAAGAATGTCGTCTCAAACGAAGCCTTAATCTGATCAACTTTAGGCTTTGTTTGGATCAGATTAAGGCTTCGTTTGGGACGCCTTTCTAGTTGCTTCTTAAAGCAACTTTTTGGTAAAAAATTAAAAAAAAAATTGTACTTGATTTAATCTCCAAATTTATTTTATCAATCTTTTGGGAGTTTATTTCTATCTCATCCTCTTCAACAATTGACTCTTCCAAACTTCCTGATTCATTAAATATAACATGTATGGTCTCCTCAATTTCTAAAGTTTTTTTATTGAGTACTCTATAAGATTTTCCAACACTTGAGTATCCTATAAAAATTCCTTCATCTGATTTTAGATCAAATTTTTCTAAGACAGATTTTTCATTGTTATGAATAAACACCTTACATCCAAAAATATATAAATGTGATAAATTAGGTGTTCTTCCTTTTAGCAACTCATAGGGTATTTTATTTAAGTTTGATATTACATTCACCCTGATTAGAACATAACATGCAGTGCAAACTGCCTCAATCCAAAAATATTTAGGAAGTGAATATTTTGCTAACATGGCTCGAGAGACTTCTATTAATGTTCTATTTTTCCTTTCGACTATCCCATTCTGCTGAGGGGTTCTAGGTGCAGAAAAATTGTGATTAATTTTTTTCTTCTTGCAAAAATTCTCAAATTTTTCATTCTCAAATTCTCCTCCATGATTAGTTTGAATAGTCATAATTTCACATTCTAGCTTCCTTTGAATCCAAGTCGAAAAGTTTTTAAATTTCTCAAATGATTCACTCTTATGAAATAGAAATCTAACATATGTGAACCTTGAGTAATTATCCACAATCATAAATATGTATACTTTCCATTCTAGACTTACAGTTCTAACTGATCCAAAAAGATCCATATGTAAAATATCCAATGGTTTGTTAGTTATAAGATCCTTATTGGATTAAAAGGAGGACTTCACTTGTTTTCCTAATTGACATACATCACAAAGGTGATCCTTAGTAAAGTCTAGTTTTGATATACCTCTCACTAAGTTTGTAATCCTCCTAAGATTTTTTATACTAGAGTGACAAAGTCTCCTATGTCAAAGCCATGATTCATCAGAAACAATTTTTAAACAAAAAATAGTATGAGTTTTAATACAATTCAAGTCTAGCATATACACGTTATTTACCCTTATACCATTCAAAATATTATTACCATTCAGACTTAATATGCAGCTTGTAGGAAAAAATTTTACATAATAACTTTTATCACATAGCTTACTAATACTTAGAATATTATACTTTAAGCCTTCTACCAACAAAATATTCTCAATAAAAAAGTTTTTAAGATTTCCAATCATACCTGATCCAACCACATTCACTGTGGTGTTATCTCTAAGTGTAACCTTGCCTCCACTTCTAGCTTCCAGCGATATGAATTATGCAGTATATCCAGTCATATGCTTTGAGCAACCGCTTTCCAGGTACCACATGCTCTCACGAGGCCTTGTCTGAAAGCGATCCTGTAAAAATATCAAACATTAGACCTGGGAACCCAAACAAGTTTGAGTTCACCTTTTTGCAAGTTATAAACAGATGCATGTAGGTTTATGCATCTTAGGTCTCCACACCAAATAAGTTTTCTTCTTCAAAGTACATATGTGAGATATATGTCCAAATAATCCATAATTATTACATTTGACTCTTGGAAATGGATTTCTAAGTCTTCTACTATTCATCCGTTTATTCAGGGATTGCATAAATTTAGGATACAAAATAGAATTCGTGAAATCTTCAAGTCTTGGGGGTATCTTATTATCCTCAAGAGCTTTTATCTTCAGTTTATAAAATGAATTCATATCTTCTAAAATTCAATTTGTATAATTAATTTGATACAGTTTGCTATATGATTCATCCTTATTATTCTTGATTTCTATTCGAAGTTCTACAAAGGATGATTTTAACATTTCATGATTTTTATTCAAGCTATCAAACTCATCAAGTAATTTCATGTGATTGTTATCAATCAATGCATGATATTTTCTAAGGATTTCATGTTCTTTTTGAAGATCTTGTAATTCTAAATTCAGACTAGTATGTAATTTCTTTAATTTCCTATATACAACATGTATGCATTTAGAGACTTCTAAAAGTTCATTATAACTCAAGTCACATACCTCTTCTAGATCTGACTGATCAGGATTATCGGTCATTAAGTACATATTTATGATTTTCTCCTCCTTTTTAGTCTCCAACGAATTTGAAGGTGAGTCCGCCTAGAAAGCTCTTTGGAATTTTTCTTGCCTTTCTTTATAATTGGTTTCTCCTCCACATTCTCCTTCCTAGTAGTGGCTTTGAATTTTGGGCAGTCGAATTTAATATGTCTAGGTTTTCTGCACTCATAGCAAATAACATCATTTAAAATCTTGACATTTCTATTAAATTTATCTCGATTCTATTGCTGACGTCTCTTTTGCTTCCTTTTTAGAAAGCTTCTGAACTGTCTAGTCATCAGTGCTATGTCATCTTCATCTTTAAGTTGTGAAAGATCACTCTCTGACTCCTCCACTTTCAGTGTTATGTTCTTCTCCCTTCGTGGTTCACCTACAAAAATATTTCTTTCACTCACTCCTTGCTCGTAAGCAATAAGTGATCCAAGAAGATTGTCATTAGAGTAAATGTTTAAATCTTTAGACTCTGTAATCTTAGTTATTTTAGTATCATAAGCAGTAGGTAAACAACAAAGTATTTTATTAATCATTTATGCATTCGTTAGTTCCCTACCTAATGCATGTAAAGATGTGATTATTTATGTGAATCTTGTGTACATATCAGAAATGAATTCATTGGGTTTCATGCGAAATAGTTCATAATCATGCAACAATATATTAAGTCTGGTTTGTTTAACTTCATTAGTCCTCTCATAAGTTATACAAAGTCTATCTCATATGTCATTTCTACTCTTGTAAGAGAAACCCGCATGTAGTCTTCAAATTTAAGAGCACAAAAGTAACTATTCAAGCATTTGGCATTTAGTTATGCTAAGTCACATTATTCTACTATTTAGTCTGTAAAATATGTTTCAACTCTAACTCCATCAACTAATCTAGTTAGTTTTGTATACCCTTCATTAACTAAGATCCACATATGATAATTAAGCGACTGTAAAAATGTAAACATGCATGTTTTTCAAAAATTAAAAGGAATATTGTCGAACAATGGATGTCTAGTTATAGAGTAACCCTCAAGTGTGTTTCAGTTTCCAAATGTAGTCATGGTCGTTAATTAAAAAATTAATCTAAACTTATAATTTTGAAACTATGCTCTGATGCAACTTGTTGAAACTTTGTTATATATGAATTAGGTTATTAGACCTAAGCTTATATCCCAGCGGCTAACCAAGAGGGGGGTGAATTGGTAATTTAAATAACTATGCCTCTTTTTGAACCGATAAAAAGTTTAGTGAAATTTTTTTATAAAAATAATTTTTCAACCACACATTCAAGCAGAAAAAGTAAAGTAAAAAAGCAACAGAAAATAAAAGACATAAGATTTATAGTGGTTCGATCAAACACGACATTTATCCACTCCCTGAAGTCTCCCACTTCAAATATTACACTATTACTACTTAGTTTCTCTCTTCCACCACTACCCGGTGCGGCAGAGAACCACCGTCCCTTTACACCCTCCAAGTGTAGGCATAGTACCTACTAATGTTCACACTCTCCAAGTGTAGGCAAAGAACCTTTCGTCCTTTCACATTTCTCCAAGTGTAGGTAGAGCACCCTTCGTTGTTCACACTCTCCAAGTGTAGGCAGAGAACCTTTCATCCTTTCACACTTCTCTAAGTGTAGGTAGAGTACCCTTCGCCATTCACACTCCTCGAGTGTCAGTAGAGAACTGGTTCTCATTGACAATATCTTCTTACGAGAAATCTAGAAGGACAAGAGAGAAGAGTGAAGTAATCACAATTCAAAAATAAAGATCATTACCTTTGAGTACCAAGTGAATCCTTCACGCTCCAATGGTAAGAAATCGCCTTCTAACACTCTCTCACACTCTCTCCTTCAATCTCTCTTCAGTTTGTACGAAGACCATGGGACAAAAAGATTAAGAAACAATTTTAAATGAACATTTTATATGAAAGACATAAAAAACTATCGAAAAACTACTAAATTACAAATTTGTGCGTACTTGATCGTCCCGTATGATCGTGATTTCGTCTGTATGAATAGTGTAAAAACTGTTGCATACGAACACAATGTACCTTGGTACAAAATAAATTCGTACCTAATAATCATCCCGTAAAAACTAAGTTCGTCCGATACGAACAATTATATCAAGGGTTCATTGCGAATAAACTCCATGATGGTCCATATGTTTAAGAAACAAAGGACATCATCCTGGGACGAATGTACAAGTTCATCTGGACGAACCGAACAAGGCATGAGTCCAGAGAATATCATCCTGGGATGAACTAGGTAAATTGTCTGGACGAATAGTTCAAGTCATGGGTCCAGAGAACACCATCCTGGAACGAACTGGGAAAATCGTCTAGACGAATAGTTCAAGTCATGGGCCTAGAGAACATCGTCCTAGGACGAACTAGGTAAATCGTCTGGACTAATATTTCAAAGTGAGAAAATAGAGAACATCGTCCAGGGACGAATGGGACATTTTATCTGGATGATCAGGACTTAAAAAAATTTTCTTCACTTTCTGTTCGTTCCATTACATCGAGGGGTATAACTGACCTGATCGTCCCGTACGATCAGTATAAGAAATTTTTTATTTTTAAAGATCTTCCCCTATGTGTGTGTTAAATTACTCATTACAATCACACTCTCTCATATTCAATAAAGATGAAAAATACATACTTCAATTTACAAAATATCTTATGCTAGAATTTGATTTGAAGTATTCATTAGTCTAGAGTACGATTGTCCTGAAATGTTAGTCCACATAAGAGCAAAAATAATTCTTCCAAAAAGTGTTATGAGAAAATAATAACTAAAATAATAATATTTTGAATCATCAAAATTATACAAGTTGCAATAATGTAAAACATACAAAAGCTAAGTAGCAACTCTCTTAACAAAACTTGGCAGAGGAGAGCATCCGGGGCCCGCTGGATATGCACAATGGTGCGGTAGTGATCGATATGCTCATAGGGGTCTGACGTCCTATTATAACTGTCAATACTTAGGAGTTTGAATCCTATCAGAATAGGGTGTCGGAGGACATCTTCAGTGAAGGGTGATGATTCCTGAAAGTCTCATTGACAAAGAGATTATCTTATATCTCCTGTGGGGAACTCCTCTAGGACTAGTCTCCATAATTCATGTCGTAGGGCATTACGGGGGAGTTAAGTGATGTGTTATTGGACCATGTCCTCGAGAACGTCTGGAGGAATGTGATGCCGGTGGCCTGTGTGCGAAGGATGGGTAGAGCTTGCTGTGAGACCTCGTTCCCTTACTGTTCCTCTCTAGCTTGGATTTTCCTCCCAGGATCGTCCGGGACGATAGTGAGATCGTCCAGGCCGATCTGTACTGTTCAAAATATCGTCCTGAAACTAGTTCTGAGAACCGTCCAGGACGATCGATTTTGGTCTGATCGTCCCGGGACGATTTGGCGATCGGCCGGGCCGATCAGCCTAATGATATAAGAAAATCAGCTCGTTTTGAGGAGAGAGAAAATCATTTTTTATAAAAACAGATATTTTGAGGAGAGAGAAAGAGAAAGGGAAAAGAGAAAAAGCTGGGTTTTGGAGGCCGCGGAGCGCTTTTCGTTCGATGCCGCTGTTGGAGAAAGTGTAGATCTCGTGGTAAGGACTCCGAATCCTATTTCTGTTTTCAGAGATATTGAATTTTGACCGAGTTGTGCACTGTTTTGTGTTTTCGTAGTCGAATTTTGGACATGATTTCGATTTGATACAATTTTCACCGCACAACTTTTAGTATGTTATAGATATGACTATTGTACACGATTTGAGTATTTCCTACGACGATTTTACCGGTCGGAATTGATTCTACGCAATTTTAATCGAATAGAAAAATATCAGGACTTGATTTGATTTGGATTATATAGAATAATAGTCTTGTATTGATGTCGTGAATATTCTACTGTAATTTGGAGAAATTTGGAATTTGTGCCTTTTTGCAGGATTTTTGTGTAAATTTGACAGACTGCCGTTACTCTGCTCAATTTTCGTACGATTTCTGATTTTCCCGAAATTGATAGATTGAATTGATATGCGTATGACTATTGATATGATTGTTCTAGATTTCTTTAATATTTCTTATTGCATCGATTATTGCATTTATTGATTGTTACTGAAAGACAAGTGGGAACCTGGTTGAACGTTGGTTGGAGATAGATAGACCTGTACAGGATGGTGGGCCGACGGGCTTTCCTTTAAATATCGATCATGGATTTCTACAACAGCACTATTGATGGGAGTCATAAGGAGTTTTATATGCCGACGAGCGGCCGACGAGCAAAAGAGTGACGACTCTTCTTGATTGAAACCAACGTGCGGATATCTACAACAGCAATATGGATTCTACAACAGCACTATGGATTTCTACAACAGCACTATTGATCATAGCTAGTGTTTGTGCTTGTCGAGTAAGACCATTGTATGGAATTGCATGTATACGATATTGCATCGTATGGATTTCCGGATATGCATTGATTTATTGATTTCCGATTGATTTATTGATATTGATAAATTTATTGAATTGATTTATTATTGAACGGATTTATTGATTTTATTGATTGATCATTGATCATTGATACTATTGATTTTGCATTGTATTGACTTGCTACTATTGATTTATCGTATTGCTTTTCCGATTGATTTTATCGACTTGATTTATGGATTATGGATTATGGACTATTGACTATGGATTATAGATTATGGATGGATTGTATTGATTCATAGATACCGGCACCGATATTGATATGGATTTATTGTTTTGAATGGATTTAACGACGGATTTATGGATTACGGATTATGGATATGGATTCTGCGTATTGATTCATAGATATTGACACCGACATTGCTATAGATTGTATCGATTGATAGATCCCGACATCGACATTGACATATAGATTATGATATTGACATATGGATACTATTGATACGACAGATCCTGACATGCTATTAATACACTGATACATTGATTCGTCGTACCGATTATCGATTGATTGATTGAATGGATTGTTGTCGTATGGATTTGATTTATCGTAGAGTAGATTTCTTTATGGAGCTGATTGTATTGATTTCTATTGACCTGATGATTTCATTGTATGGATTTGTTTTAATTGCTTATTGAGTTGTTTCGATTGTTCTATGGATTTCCCTGCTGATAGAGATAATTGACTCGAAAGTGCTCTATTAATTGAGAAGATTTCCCTATTGTAGCATCGTACGTCGTCATTATTGAATCTGTCGTAGTGTCATTGAATATTGTATATTGATATCGAGTAAATCGTATTGAATAATTGGATTGACTGATTTGTAAGAGTACGTTCTGACACGAGTCCCTTATTGAATTAATTGATGCTATTGATTGCTATTAGTTGACACAGACATCCTATTGATTTGATAGATGATAAAGATACAACGAATTGACTAGACGACACGATTTATTGATCTGATAGTATTGATTGATAGACACTGCTACGATGGATAGATATTGGCTTCCAGTCACTTATTGATTTGATTGCTGAGACGTATTAATTTATCGATGTTTTTACCGCTGTATTGATTATTGATTATTGATTTCCGTACTGCTTTGACTACTGATTTGATTTCCGCTGTACAGACTTGATTTCATTGACTATGGATTTCCATATTGCATAGACTCATTGACCATTGATTGACTCGATTTGATTGACCTGCATATTGATAGCATCGCCGTGCTTTGATTTCAGTTGTAGGCTTTGGTGACCTGCTGGGCTTTGTAAGCTCATTATATGTGGTTAAAATTTTCAGGTCCGAGCAAGGCAACTGGAATGGAGTTCGATCAGAATGTCAGACGAATCCTTTCACTATTGATTTCTAGGGCATCACACTTGCTATGTCAGCAAGCTCATTCTCTAGTCGTGTTGGTGGGCACATCCTTGGCGGAGGAAGGGGAACCTCGACATGAAGAACATCTTCAAATCCTAGCGAGTCTCGAGGGAGAAGAATATCTTCTTGGGGTACTAGTGCCGGTCCTCGAGTCTCTAGTAAGAGTTGAAGGATCTCATTTTGAGACTCCTCCATCTTTCTGATACGCTCTTCCAGGGATGGACCTGAAGTCCCTTCTCCGACAGGATTTCAGCCACCGGGGTGAAAAGAGGCAGACGTCTGTCATCCCTGATTCAGGGACTGATTTCTAGATTGATGTGAATTAGAGCGAGAGGCTCCCATGATGTGATGGATATGCTTGTTGGCCATTGGAGGAGTACTTAAGAAAGTGGGATTGACTGTTCTCACAGACGGCGCCAAATTGTTGCGGGCTTGAATATACGCAGCGATAGAGTTTTAACTATACGTCTTAGCTTTGCATGGATATCTAGCTCATACACAGAAAACACAAGATTTTTTACGTGGTAAACCCTTAAAAAGGGGAAAAATCATGAGGCCTGACCCAGTTGAAAATGATTCCACTAGAATTTGAGTCGGTTATAATGGGCTGACTCGCCTCCGAGGGCGATCAGGTTACAAATAATAACTGTATGATAGAAGTCCGTGTGTCAGGTGATGGTATGGCAAAACTTTGGGCCTCAAGTGAATCTGACATAATTATGGGTCTTTGGTGATAATCCGATGAAGGTGAGGATCTCAGGTGGAGATCTGGCAAAGGTGAAGGCCTCTAATGGTGGTCTGGAGAAGGTGAAGGCCTCTGACAGTGATCTGGCGAAGGTGAGGGCCTCTGGCGAAGGTGAAGGCCTCAGGTGGTCTGGCGAAGGTGAGGGCCTCTGGTGAAGGTGAGGGCCTCTAGTGAAGGTGAGGGCCTCTGACGAAGGTGAGGGCCTTAGGTGGTGGTTTGGCGAAGCTCCGGTGGTGGTCCAGCGAGGCTCCGCGCGGTGGTCCGGCGAGGCTCCAGCAATGGTCGGCGAGGTTTCGGCGGTGGTCCGACGAGGGTGAGGGCCTCATGTGGTGGTCCGGCGAAGTTCTGACGGTGGTCCGGTGAGGTTCCAGCGGTGGTCCGGCGAGGCTCCGGCGGTGGTCGAGGAGGAGCTTCTTCCTTCTCTTCTCTTCTTCTCTCTCTTGCTTGGGTCCCTTTTCAAGAGAAATGATGGGTCTATTTATAGACTTCTAGAGTGGCATAGCCCGTAAATAGGTGAGAGATCAAGGGTAAATGGGGAGTGGTTGGATGGACAGTCGATATTGAATCCCTTGATTATGGATCCTTCGTCAAGCATTTGGAGGCCTTAATGATTTTGGAATTCAGTGATGTTAGGCTCGTTAGATTCGTCTCGTCGAGCCGCTCGATTCGACTATAAGCTCGTCATATTTGGAACCCGTTTGGTAACTCAAACAACGGTGAGAAGCTTCCAACAACGCTTTAGGTTCTTGATTTGGGCTCATTTGGACTCGGATTGAGTTGAATTTGGTCTCGTTGGGTTCGTATTTCCGAGACGCTCAGTTTGACTATAAGTTTGCTGAAATCGGAGTTCAGGTAATCCCATATTTAATTTTTGAAGTTTCCGGCTTGATTTTGCCTCGAAATTCGTGCCCGATCAAGATAATTTTTTGACTATATATCAATAATTATTTAATTTGAAAAAAAAAAGTTAAGATATCAACCACATCTTATTTTAAAAAGTAGTTCCTTTTATGAAATTTGATTGTTCATGTCTCATAATACATATAATTGAACAAATATTTTTATTTTGTATTTTTAAGGACAAAAGTATCAAAAATTCTTTTTGGATACAATTATCACTAATGAGAGATAACCCCTTAGTATATGTAAACTACTTATTCGAATCTAAAATCATTCAAAACTTCAATGCCCACTATTTCTTAGTTACTTTATTATTAAATCCTACAAAAATATATGAGAAACCTTTATATAAATAAATTTATAATTAACAACTTAGATTCTTGAAAGAAATAAAAAATGATAAATTTCCATCCAACTAATAAAAATTTCCAGCTCGGCCTCTGATCCTAATATCAAATTTTTATTTCAAATGAAATTTTACACTACTACATCATCCCCTTGGATTTTTCCGGGTCGGGTTCGGGTCTGGCAACCTGACCCGTTTTTAAAAATAGGTTGGGTTCGGATTGATCCGAACAGTTCTGGGTTCGACCCGAACCCGACCCGTTGACCCGAATTAACACCCCTAAGTCTTCATTTCAAACGGAGACTTGCATTGCTGTAACTCTCCATTTTAAATTTAGACTTGAGAGAGGAGGCTGTTTAGGTCAAAATTTTAAATTTTTTTAGTAATCTTAGTTTTTTCCTCCTAAATCTGATTTATATAGAGTTTTTTTTTTTCTTAAAATTTAGCTTTTCTACCATTCAAAAGTTATTAATCTTGTAGGATATGTTAAACCAGTTATTTTTTATATGCACTGACTATGAATAAACTCATAAACTTACATCCATACATATAGAAAATCTCCAACTCATAAATCATAATATCTTGATTGAAGCCTAACCATCCAATCAATAAAGTTTCGTTTGATTATTCTATACAGTTCTCTAAAAAATACTTCTGCAAAAGTGACACATACAAACAACAGCCAAAAAAAAAAAGGCCATTTCAAAACTGAAAAGTGATGCGGAGCATTTTAGTTATAGTATTCCTTAGGAATAGTAGATCTAGTTTTATATCTATTTCTAGAAAGTTATCATGTTAGCTTTATATAGAATGTCGTAGTAGGAAACATCATCAATGATATATTACTCTCTTTGAAGCTTAGAAAGCTTGTGTTTGTATTGTTTTTCCTAGATTGGGATTTTCCCTTCTTCCGATGATCCACACATCAGTTGGTATCAGAACCTAGAGCTTGCGAAGAACGATGGACTGCATAAGAAGGTGGGCTGTCGACGACGATAGAAGTCGAAGAATAAGATTTGCGGTCGACGACGATCGACGTCAAAGAAGATGGGTTGTCAACGATAATTGAAGCCATATAGCCTTTTATCAAGCTCATGTGAAAGCGTCACTTGATCGATTAGACAAAAACCTTTGATGCATAAGAAGAATGTGAATGTGGTTGACAACCATACTAGGATATTGGGCTTATTGTTCGCTCCTCTCATCCGTTTCATGAGATCGCAAACAGATTCATAATCAACCCAAAGTCGGCCATGATTACCCTCCGCTCGAACTTCCGCTTCGGTAGCTTGACCCCCTCTGTTCCAACATCCTCTGCCTCCCAACACATACCAACCACACTCGCAATCGCCTCCAGCTTAACCCGTCACTCCGCCTTCAGAACCCACGCCTCCACCTTCGCTCCCGCTCTTTCCTCTGATGTTACATCAAAGGCCGGCTCCGTAGCTTGCGTCCAAGCCGGTCTCCCACGGCCCGACTCCACTGCTGCCTCAGCTACCTCCCGCGATCCGTCGCAGCTCCCATCGTCCGCACCATCCAATCCTCCTACAAGTCCCCCACCTCAATTTTCGGTTGCTACTACTTCTAACCCTCCTAATTCTTTGCCGCTGCCACTCGCAACCGGCCTGACGTTGAGCTTGACAATGCATAAGTGCGATTAGACCTCAGCGGAGCATGGGGAACAATGGTAACCTCGGCGGGAACAGCACGCCGAGCAACCGTTCTGCAAGTAGCATCCACGAGATCGATCTCCTCCCTGATGATGCTACTCATGATCTCCATAGTATCGCCGACTAGATGATTGTCATCGGCTACGGTCGCGAGTGTTTTCAGGTTTATGGAAGCATCCGCAAGTCCGCGGTGGAACTCTATTTCCGCCATCTGGGGATCCAAAGGCCCAGCATTGGCAATGTTCAGCTGCTAGACTAGGTCACTATTGAATCTAAGATCTATCGCCCGATTTGCCCTGCCAGAATTTATATACTTATTATTTGTTTAGCGATGGCCGCCTTTGCAATCTCATATTCGCGGGCCTCGTATGAGACGATGCCCCTTTTGTTGAAATGATGAAGGGCGCGGCCGTGCAACTGCTGAGCTTGGCCGAGGCAATCAGCATCGACCGCCGTTCTCCGGAGAAGCTCTTTAAGATCCTCGACCTTCATGATGCCCTCATAGATTTACTTCCCGACATTGCCATTATTTTCCAATCCAGTACATTGGAATCACTCAACAATTAGGTATCTGATATCATCACCAGGCTTGTTGAGGTCGTTCGACAAATCTTATCTGAGTTTGGAAATGCCGTTTTAAGAGAGCCCTCAAAAATTGCTGTTCCTATAGGTACTCTCCACCCGCTTACGAGGGACACTGTGGGGGAGAGCCTCCACTATGAGACACCAAAGAAGAAGCTCCAGAGTAATGTATTCGATCTCCAGATTTAGTCCGAGGAAAGCAAGGAGAAGAAGCTTGATGTAGTGCCAGTCATGCTTACAACTCTCCCGAGGGCCATCATATCCTTATTTCAGCTTCCACTACTTACAGTCTTACAGTACTATATTAGTTATATATTAGTGCTAATATCCCTTTTTCCATGTTACACTTAACAAGTTAGTTACGGCTACAGGAATTAGAAACTAGTGGATATAGCTTATATATAGAATGTTGTAGTAGGAAACATTATCAATGAAATATTACTTTCTTTGAGGCTCTTTGAAAGCTTATGCTTGTGTTGTTTTTCATGAATTGGGATTTTTTTTCTTCTTGCAGGTCTGATTCTTCCGACGATCCCACATCAAAAAGGCGAAATTAAGCTGTCTCAAACAAGGCCTAAGGCTGAGGCTTCGTTTGGGACTGTTTTTTATCAAGTTACTATGCCTTGCATTCCAAACGGATTAAACAGTATATTCTCCAACAGAAAGAACTTAAAAGCACAATCAGATGTTAAAGGCCACTTAATATGAAATTACAAACCAAACTTGATTCCAATGTTCTAAACCGACAAGCCGGCTTCAACCAGACGCTTGAGGTGTTGGATTGATTCACTCACATAGAAGTCATGCAGTTTCTCATCGCCGAACAAATTCCTGCATTCCTTGGCCTTTTCCCTCAGCACTTTCCCTTCGTCTTCAACCATTGCGAACTTCAGGCTCTTCGCAATTTCATCACCCGTGAACGACCCATCCTCCTTCCTAAAAACCTCGACGCCGAATCCCTTCTCCACCAGTTTTCTGGCAATTAGCCCCTGATCGATTATCATCGGCAGCAGTACCATCGCCAGCCCAAACGCCAACCCTTCCACAACCGAGCTCCACCCAGCGTGCGTCAAGAAACCCCCTATGGAAGGGTGAGCCAAGATACGAATTTGAGGAACCCAGTCCATGCAAAGCAGCCCACGGCCCTGCTCCTTTATGCTCTCCACGAGCCCAGCGGGCACCGACCCAGCCCTCAATGCCCAAACGAAATGCAGCCCGCTCAGTTCCAGGCCGACGGCGATCTCCTTCACCTCCGCGGCACTTAGCTTCACTTCACTTCCGAAGGCAACATACACAGTTGAGCCCCGTCCTTGCTTGTCTAACCATTCAAGCGCTGCGTGCTGTCCTTGTTCAATAGAGGGTGGTAGAAGTCCTACAGGGACGATCGGCTTCTCAGAAAGGTGGCCGAGAAGCTGCAACCATTCGGGCTCCAACTCCTTACAGCTACGGATGAGTACGATTTGGCATCCCTGTATAGATTTCCCAGCCCGATACATTTCAGATACACCAGATGCATCTGGAACTGCTGCATTGAACATCTGGGGAGCATCGAAAGAGCGGAAGACGATTGTGGAAGGGAAAGGAATCCACGGAGGCAACTGGGTGAGTTCCTCTGCTTTCTTCCGAGCTCCTGCGCCGCCCATTAGTGCGGATGGCGGGCCCAAGAAGGAAAAGAATGCGGCGTTAAAAATGCTGAAGAACGCACACGGCACACCGAATTTTACAGCAATGTTTGGAACCCAGTGGGCGGCGTAGTCGAAGAGGATGCAATCCAGAGACGCTATTTGCTTGTTTTGGATGAGATCGGAGAGCGTTTCTTCCAATGTGTCGAAAGCTTTACTTAGATATGGACGGAGATCCGCGGAAGGGAGGTCTATGGTCGCCTCTGCGTTCTCCGGAAGGTGTTCAATTTGAGGTAGTGGGATTTCGATGAAGTTGATGAAGGGAGTGAGAGGCGGGGGGATGGCGGGGAGTCTTGCTACATTTCTTGGGGTGCTGAGGAAAGAGATACGGTGGCCCTTTCGGGCGAGGGATTTAGCGAGCTCAAGAAAGGGAAGAAGATGGCCGAAGGCAAACCATGGCAGCATCAAGATGTGAAGACTCCCACCTTCCATGGTCAGTTGGAAGAGATGAGGCACCACGGGGAGGTTTAATAGGTCGATTCGATCTATATCTGACACTTGTAGGTGGAAGGAAATAATTTCTTGCCAACTCATACAGAGATATATATAAATAACTACTAAATATCAAACTTTTCTGTACGTATACGTGCCTTGTTTTTACAGTGTTTGCCGACGGGCAAATTTTTAAAAGGGTCAGGAATGCAATATAAATTTAATTTAAAAAGATCAAAAACACTATTTTGAGTATTTTCTGTTAAAACTTAAACTTTTTTTTTTTTTTTTTGCGTTTTTATCGCAGCAAAAATTTTTAATCATTTATTGTTGTTTTCAGCTTCTTATAGAGATGTAGAGAGAGAGAGAAAAAGGTCATATAAATTTAAATTTTAAAATTTTTAGTAAATATTTAATTATATTTTAAATTGACTTTATTTTTTTTTAATAAATTTTAATTATATTTTAAATATTTAATAATGATAAATATTATAACTATTAAATATTTGTAAGATCTTAAAAAAATTTATAAACTTTTAACTATTATTAATTGAGAGAGAAACCGAAAATTTAGGATGCATAATTCAGAGAGAAAAGATAGAGAGAGCAGAGATGGACAGGGATTGAGAGAGAGTAAATTTCATTTAATTTTAAATAATTTATATTTATATTTTAATTATTTAATTAAATTTTAATTAACTTTAAATATTATAACTATTTCTTTTTATAATTTTTTTGTACATTTTAAAATTCAAAGAAAAAACTTTGAAAAAAAAAATAGATAAGAAAAATGATAAAATTCAAAAACTAAATATTTAATCAAAAATTAATTAACTTTAAATTTTATAACTAGGATTATTAAATATAGATTAATAAATTATAATTATTAATCAACTAGATCTAGATTAATAAATTATATTATAGTTGAAGATCAAATTCATAATATGTATAACTATTTAATTTTTGATATTATATATGATTAATCTTTTTAATTTTAATATTAAGTATTATAAATATATCAATTTTAATTTTAAATTAAATATTATTAGATCATATTGATTTTAATATTATTTAAATGTTTATAATTTTTTTTAATATCTTACAAATATTTTATAGTTATAATATTCATTATGTTAAATATAATTAAAAGTTACTAAAAATTTTAAATTATAATTAAAAAGATAATTAAATTTTACTCTCTCCATTTGCACCTCTCTCTATTTCTCTCTCTTCGCCTCTATTCATCTCTATATCATTTCTCTCTCTCTCCATCTCTATAAGAAGCTTAAAATAAAAAAATTGATTCAAAATTATTGTTGCAATGGAAAACGCAAAAAAATCGTCTTCTTTCTGCTCAACGCTTACCCGATCTCAACAATGTATTAAATTCTTTTATATGCGGTCAAGAGCCACAAGCTTTTTTTTCAATAAAAACATTAATGTGTCTACATCCTCTTTTGATTTAATCCATTCCGACGTTTAGGGACCAGCTCCGCAAAACTCTTTAGATGGCTTTCGATATTACGTGATTTTTATTGATGACTTCACGCGTTTTTCATGGCGCTATCTAATACATTATAAACAAGAAACCCTTGCAAAGTTCAAACTATTTTGTAATCTCATTAAAAACCAACATGGTTGCACACCCAAGAAATTTCACTCCGATGGTGGTGGCGACTACACAAGCCATGCGGCCTTCAAAACATATTTGCAAGAACTCGGAGTAATACATCAATTGAGCTGTCCTCATACCGCAGAACAAAACGGTCTATCCGAGTGCAAGCACAGGCACCTACTTAACCTCACTCGCACACTTATACATGCCTCCAACCTCCCAAATCACTTCTGGGCCGAAGCACTTTCAACCGCTAATTACCTCATCAACCGTCTTCCCTCTAAATCCACTTTTCTTCACTCACGATATCAACGTCTCCACGGTTCTTTGCCCACATACTCTCATCTTCACACCTTCGGGTGTCTCCTTCCCTTTTTTGCAACCTTACACTACAAACAAATTATCTCCCCGCTCTCAAGAATGCATTTTCCTTGGCCATTCAACTCTTCATAAATGTTACAAATGCTTCCACCAAAACTCAGGGAAAATCTATATTTGACGGCATGTTGTGTTCTACGAGACCGCATTTCCTTGCAAATCTTCATCCCTCACTTCACCAAATTCAAATCATTCTCAACTCCACACCACCTCTCCCCTGCTTCTCATTCCTACCTCCACGGTCTCTATCCCACATACTGTTAGCGCTCCTCCTTCAAATACATCAACCCGCGTACCTCTCCTAACACCTCCCCTCTGACTCCGAAAATCCCATCCAGCACTACTACTCCAACTCCCAACCCAGAATCCATTCAAAATCCTTCACCTCACCACTCTACTACATCCAATCTCTCTCAGTCCATGTCTGTCCACCCAAACCATTCGATGCAAATTTGGCTAAAGTTTGGCATCTCCAAACCCAAATAGATATTTTCCCTTATCACTACCAATCCATCTTCTTTAACTCCTACCACCTACACCGAGGCCGCCAAGTTAGCACATTGGCGCAAAGCCATGACAGACAAATTTAACGCCCTTCAATAATAAAATATCTACAGAGCAAATAGAATGTTATAAAGCTTGCCTCGTCACTCTTGGTTACGATCAAATACTTGATGTCAATTATAATGAAACTTTCAGCCATGTCACGAAAATGCCTACGATCTGCATTCTCCTCACAGTTACACTTCATTGGAATTGGCCCATGCTTCAACTTGATGTCACCAATGCATTCCTGCACGGTGATCTTTCGGACGACATCTACATGTGTCAACCGCCCGGCTTTGTAGATCTACACCTTCCAAACTAACTATGCAAACTTCAGAAATTTCTCTATGGGCACAAGCATGCACCATGACAATGGTTCCAGAAACTAACCAATTTTCTACAATCACAAAGATTCAGGTTTAGTCGTTCCGTCTCATCTCTCCTTCTACTTAATCATAATTACACTCAGATTTACGTATTAATTTACGTGAATGATATACTTATCACATGGAAAGACCAATCTGCAATTCAGTCTCTACTCAAGCTCCTCAACTCTAAATTTGCTCTCAAGCAGCCTGGACAAATCTCTCTATTCCTTGGCATCCAAGTCCTTTGAACCACCTCCTGCTACTTCCTTACAAAACACACTATGCCAAGAAAATTCTACACGCCGCACCAACACCCGTAACTCCAAAATCCAAACACCAATACAACAATCTTCAGCCATTTCAAGATCCAACTCTCTACCGTCGCCTAGCGGGATCTCTTCAATACCTATCTATAACGCGGCCAGACATCACTTTTGCCACCAACCTGGTCTGTCAACGTATGCAACATCCCACTGAGTAAGACTTTCAAGCTCTAAAATAATTATTACGCTGCATCAAAGGAACGTCGTCCTATGGTCTACTCATCACTATTGGTGACCTGACTCTCACTGCCTACACGGACGCGGACTGGGCATCAGACGCTACAGACTGGAAGTCCATATCAGACTTTTGCACATTTTTAGTCTCTCTCTCATATTGTATTTACGCATTTACCCTATATAGATCTATATATAGACTTTGTATCAGTTTACATTGAATATATCGACATTACTTTTCTTTTCCCCTCTCTTTGTTCTATCTCTTGTTCTTCTTCTTCGTGGAGCTCAGCCGCTCGTCTATCACAAATAACCATCACATATATGTCTCAAAGTATCTGATATCATTACAAATTAACTTAAACACCTAAATTCTACATCATACATAAGTGCAATGATTGGTGACAATATGATCACCTATGCGAGTTCATTGAGCTAACTCCACCCAATTAGAGAAGACGATTTGGAATGTCATGCACAAAATATTACACCAATATTATGGATGAAATTTGCTGCAAAGTAGTAAACCATGTGGTTTTATGTCCATCGATGTTTATAGTATCGAGTAATAATTTTCTAACTCATTCAAATCTTGAGCAAACTCTTAACGAATACCATAAGTAAAACAAAAATTTTGACTCCAACCCATACAGGTCTTTATACTATAGCTTCAACTTTGCATTATCTATTGACTAACCATTTTTCCTTGTCCACTTGTACCTAAAATTCATACCTTCAATTGCAGCTTCAATATCAACTACCTTATAGAACTCCCTTCTTAATAACTATGTAGGTTTGAGTCACATAATTCTCCTCTTCAAAGAAAAAAAAAAAACTTTTCTCCATCATCGTATTACCAAACTAAGCCTTGTGTAAAAGAATTCTCTCGCCAGAATGAATAATGCACCTGCATCTCAATTGCCTTCGATAGCTAGCCATCCGAATAAAGAAGAAAAAGTGATAAAGCTTTAACTGAGAGAGATGATTCGCCCTAGGCACTTAGAGAGATTATTCTGTGAAGTGTCTGAATGAGTCCGGAGGCTAATTTGGACATCTCACGTCATCCATTGTACTTTGCATTGGGTGACATGACTCGTCCGGATTGGCCTCCGGACGCGTCCGGACACCGCACCTAATATTTTTTTCACAATTTAATATGTAGTTGATAGACTAACAACCATAATAATGGCCAAGAGGAATATATAATTTGACATAAAGCTACTCTACATAATTTACTACATAATATATGAATAATATAAAGCTACTCTATAAATTATAAAAATTCTAATAAATACTCAAAATTCCAAAATTTATAACTAATTGTAGAAAATTCCAAATCAATCAAACTAAGTGATTAATGACTCTAATTAAAATTCAGTATTTTTCAAAAATATCAAATCCCCAAAATCTGGTCAAAGTCAAAAAGTCAACAGTTTGGTCAACTCTAGGTCAAAATTTCAATAAATCATAACTTTTGATAAAAAAAAACTCCAAATTGAATATGCCACCTGTCAAACAACTCATAATAAGGTCTAGTATTTATTAAAAATCTGAGATCCCTTAAATTCTCCCTAATTTGAAAAACCAACTTTTGACCCCTTAGTTAACATATCTAGATAATTTCCCAAAACCAAATAACTCACTCAAACTCCAGAGTTTTCTAAGTTGGTTAATAAAATTCTCAACTAATCTTCTAAAATCAGTAATCTACTCTCTTTAATATTAATTCACTCCTCTTAATTTCAACCAACTTAAATTAACTTAATCAACCCCGATTACTACTGGGTAACTCAGGCCTACGAAGCATTCAAAAGATAATAGTTTCACTAGCATAAGTAAAAGCATTAGTTCTAATTCAAAAATAAAATTAAAAAAAATAGTGATGTCTTGGAGTAGATGCACTCTATTCATTTTTATAATAATGATCATAATGTTAACTCTTACCTCAATAAAAGGTTATTATTATTATTTTAATCAAAATGGTTATTAGGTTTGATTCGAGTCATTCGGGTTACTAGCGGGAAGGATTTGGATCCTTATTTTTAGCCCGTTTATTAAACAGGTCAAGTTCGAGTTTACGGGATTTGGGTCGGGTAAATTTTGGATCGAACCTGACCTGTTGACCTGTTTTGACACCCCTAACTCAATGCATCTCTCCCGCATTCCATCGAATTGGTTGATTGGAGTAATTAACCAATAGCTTTTTTTTTTTAAATCAATCAAATTGAGTTTCACCTTGAAAATTGAAATAAACGCATCCTCACTATTTGACAATATCATATAGTCAATAAATAAATACCATAAACACTAAAAAAAATGTCAATTACCAACAGAAATTTCTGACGGATATGTCCAATTACCGCCGATAATTCCGACCGTCACTTGATCGCCGATAACCCCGTATATATTGAGTGAATTTTCTATTGTGAAAGTTATGATATGTCATACAATTGGTTGTGGGTTGGTAAGATTAACACAGTGCAATTACTTTGTGGGGCAGCTTATGACAAATTACTGCTGTCAACTTCCTTCTACATTAACTTCTTCTTTTTTTAGTTTCTTTCGCATAAATTTACAAAATCAAACGGTAGCCTTATGAATTATTATTTAGTGGAATTTAAATTTGATTGTACGATTCATAAGAATAAGGGGGATTCACACACATATATATATATATATATATATATATATATATATATATATATATATATATATATATATATATATATATATATTAATAAACCTTTATATTAAAACTGATAACAAGAGGTTACAACAGTTGGAGAAGGGAAATCAGACAGCAAATAAAACCACTAACAAGAAACAAACACAATAAAACAAAAAAATAATGCCCCAAATGAGGGCTCAGTAGAATGCCGAGACTGTCAGCGTCCACGAAAGCACCAGGACCGTCCAGCAAAGGTGGAAATCACCAAAGGTTGCCACAAGGAAGCCAACGCAGACACGAGCCCCAGCAACATCATAGCCCCGCAACCTCCAATCCAAACAATGATCAAAACAGAATAACCGTAAGAAATAAACAACGACGAAAGCGAATTATCTTCTTCTGCCACCTCTCTTCCAGAATTTTCTACGAGAGGCTACCTTAAGAGGAACACCACAATCCATTTTAAATTCATTACCAGGATCTAAATAAGACTCAGAATCAGATCCAAATTCAGACGAATTGTGCAACCAATCAGCATGAGACTTAACATCAAATCCATAAGTACCACTCACGGTTACATGAACATTAACCAAATTATCCAAAATGTCTTGCACATCCGAATTTACTACCTGCCCACACACATTTGATTCCACATTCCTAACACTAACCATCGGCCTACCACAATCCTCCACAACACCCAAAACAGGCGAAACCTCAGACCCCCTTCCCACACTCGGCAGGAGGAATCGCAACATTAACAGGATCAGAAACCACCTCCGGCACCAGTACAATATCCGAAATCTCCTCAATCACATCTTTAGAACCCAAACCATTCACCACACTCGAAGGAATAAAAGGAATAGCATTAGGAGACAAAGAAATATCAGCAGCAACCGACATATAGACACCAGCATCACCCTTAGCACCAGGGGAAACAGTCGGAGACTCAACAGAAGGTAAAACATCTGTCCCAGTCGCAATGTTAGCATACTCACATCCCATACTTTCTCACAAGAAGAATCAATAACATTTCCAGTTTCAATTAGGCAATCAACAACATTCCGAACACCCGTTCTCCCTCCCTCCCCCAACAAAGAAAAAGGAATAAGATTAGGATGAAGAATGGTGCAACCGGCCTTAGAATGCCCCAACGAAGAACAATGCACACAATATTCCGGGAATTCTTCGAAAACCACAGACTGAACATAACCTGCATTTTCCGGGCCAACCCAAATTTTATTAGGAAATTTTTTGGTTACATCTATTTCCACCAAAACTCTCGCAACTGAAGGACGGGAACCAGTAGAAGTCGCATTATCAGTTTTTAAAGGATATCCAAAAATCTTACCCAAACCATGGAGAATACACGAAGCAAACGGATGAGGCCTAAGATTTGGAAAAGAAATCCAGATGGGAATAACCGGAGACTCGATTTCCACATCTAAAGTAGGCGACCACTTAACCAATTTCATGAAACAATTGTTAACGAAATAGGATCTTTGAGCAAAAACCCTACAATAATCCAAATCATTGAAAAGCTTAATCAAGACATTCCGCTTGTTAAGAACAGTGACAGAGACATCCCCCTTCAGTTTAAGATTAAAGAAAAATTTCCTAATAGCATCCAAAGATGGACGACGAGTAGGGCTGCAAACGAACCGAGTCGAGCCGAGTATGTGAGTGTTCATGTTTGTGTTCATTTAATATCAGCTTGTTCAAGTTTGGTTCATGTTTGTTCGAGCTTTATTGTTTGTGTTCATGTTTGGTTCATTTAAATTTATGAATGTTCATGTTTGGTTCATGTTCAGTTCATGTTCGTTCGTTTAGTGCTTATCGAGCTTGTTCGCGAACATATTTAACGAATTTTTTTTAACTATCAAACAAACAGGTTCATGAACATATCTATGAACAAATATTTTTATAATAAAAGCAATTGTCTATGTAACAAAGGCAATGATTATTTATATTTATTAATTTTATAGTCAAATATTAATTATTTTTATCGAGCTTATTCACGAGTTCAAAATTGAACATGAATCGAGCTTTTATCAAGCTTCTTATCGAGCTTGTTCACGAACTTCAAATGATGTTGTTCGCGAACATAAATGAGCTGAAGAACGCATTAGTGTTCAAGTTTTTGTTTATTTAAGAATCGAGTATTTAAAATATTGTTCAAGTTTGTTTGTTTAGTTAATTAAATGATCACAAACGAGCTTTTAATCGAATCGAACAACGAGTAGTTCGTCGAACGTTTGGTTCGCTTGCAGCCCTAACGACGAGCAGGAAAACTTTCCGACTAGGGCAAACTCAAACGGAGCAGCTAAGGATTCGATTTCCATTTCCGAAATCCACAAAGAAGGCATGCCTCTAAATGAAAAAACCTTAAGTTTGGGAAACACCACAGAAATAGATGAAGAACCAGAAAGCGCATCTTTAAACGAAAAAGGCGAAGAGCTGGTTAAAAAGCTAGGATCACGAAGACGAGAAGAAGCCATCACCACCAAAACACAAGAGCAAAAGGAAGAGTAGACTTCCCTGACGCACGAAGAGAAGACGAAACGCCAGGCGCAGGCGTCGCCGCCAGAAGGATTTAGGGCATCACCCTAAAACCCAGAGCTTATGCAACTGATTGCTGATGTCTTCTTTCTATTACATTATACTTCATAATTTAAGGGGGATTCACATATATACCACTTTTATATCATATTATTTATATATCAAAAATATATAAAGAAAAAATTAGTTATAAATTTTATAATAAAAATTTAGGAAATAACTTATTTGGCAAATAAGATAAATTAATATTTGATATAATACTTAAAGTTTTTTTGAATATTAGGTATAGATTATAATTTATTAAGAAATATCAAAATATTTTTTGAGGGGGTAAAATTTAAAATATTCCTTCGATTATTCATATATAATTAATTTAATCTCGGAGTATCACATTAATTGAAATTATGAAATTTATCAAAAGTAATCCTTTAAAGATTAAATTGAGATCAATTTTATATAGTCGATAAATTAAATTGTGATCTTTGTTTATATTATAATTACAACATAAGGGACTATTTTTGATCAATTTTGTATACATTTGGCAGTATTATTGCCAGTATTTTAAGAAAAGTTATGTTAGTACCATAAGAGTTATAAAAAGTTTTAACTTAAGATTAATGTTAGATTTTATTTCGACAATTTTTGTAGTGTTTTATAAATCAGATTTTTAGTAAAAAAAAATTATACCGAAATTTTTTTATAAAAAGTAATAAAAATGTTATCACAAACAAATCTCAATGGTTACCATTTATAAAAATTTATGTTGCAATTGCAAATATATTTGTGTAAATGTCATTCTCAGTGATCAATCAAATTTATTCAGCCTTAAGAACATGGTATTTTCTTAAATCACCTATTCCATTATTGGTGGGGCCTTATCTGATAGACGACAAAATTCTTCGGTCATCCTATTTCAATAAATTATTTTCATTCATTGTCAATAACGAAACAATTCAAACAAATTTATTGATACTTCCCTGCCACTGTACTGATGAAAAATGTGGCATTGATATTGACATATTGTACCCACATCTGTTTGTCCGGGTGGTGAGAGCAGGCTGGGCAAAGCTCAGGTCCCTGGTTCGAATCCATTGGCAAGCAATGAAAGCCTTAAGTGTTGGCCCGTGTAAATTGGTGTGGGTTGCAATGTTGCATGCTAGGTCGGCCGAGATTTTTTTTAAAAAAAAAAAAAAAAAAAAAACATATTGTAAAAGTTCTTTCCATTCAACTTGAATATTTTATGACAATTCTTAAGAGCTTTATTAGATTTACTTAGATCTCAACACTAATTTAGGTTTCATGGGGGACAGCTTTAGATTATCATATTTTTCTACTTTCAAAACAAAATTATGCTAAAAATTAGTTTTACAAAATAATAAAAAACAGTCCCAAATAAAAAATGAAGTCTTAGATTTCATTTAAGATAACTTTTGATCATTATTATTATTTTTTTTACTAAAAAACTACCGTAGAAAGAAATAAAAAAAGTAATCTACGAAATCATATAATGCAAAAAAATCAATATATATATTTCAATCGTAGTCAATATAAATATGATTTAAATATGAATAATAAACTATTTACAAAATCAATATCAATCAATAGTAAAAAATCAATAGGATCAATAAAGCAAAAAAAAATCAAATAATAAGAAAAGCGATAAAAATACTATCAATCAATATGTCATGTCAGTGTGCTTATTAATGTATTATATCAATAAGATCATCAATGTCTATCAAAGACCTATCATATGCTATGCCATCTCAATGCAGGTTCCATTAATTCTATTTCAATTTTATTTATCTATCAATTCATATGCAATCATATAAATATAATCATGAATGTAATTATGAATAGCAAAATATGACATCAACTTTAACGTGATATTTTCATCATATTCCATCTGTAATTCATCTGTTTTATCAATCCCTTATCATGAGTAAATCATATCTTTCAATTATTTCTATAAATCATTTATTTTAAATATGTGACTTTTAATAAATTTTTAAGAGTCATCACCCTCTGCACATCAACTTAATCGGTCAATCAATCAGTTATAGACTAACATTTACGGTTGCACCACAAAACTTTTAATTTAAACAAAAGCTCATCGACCTATCTTTCTAGGCATGATATTATGCTATAAGAGTCAATCAATATTAATTATAGTGTTAACAATTTGCCTTTCTTGTTACATATAAATGTCATATTTATTTTGTATCAGTCATATCATTTTTTTTCTATGCAAACCAATAATATTTATGAATGTAGTAATATATTAAATGTATGAAAAACCTATTTACTATGCATTATCTTCAGAAAATCATAGTTATCATTTTTGCTAATGAAATTCACTAATATTACTATCAAAATATTTATAAAAAAATCAAATCTATCATATACCAAAAGTTACACGATAGAAGTTCAATAAATCAAGAAAAATTAAATAAATTTTTATGAATTCAAGAGATAAAGTCATAGAAATTAAAACCATAAGAAATATGATTAAAAATATTGACACTCCAAAAAAAAAAAAAAGTAGAGCAACTTTTGTAAGGAGAACTCCAACGAGCTTCCTCTCTCTTCTCTCTCTCTCCTCTCCTCTCCCCCTTCTCTACCCCTAGCCTCTTCTTCTTCTATTTTATTTACTTCTCGGCCAATAAAATGAAAGTGGAGTGTAATGGCAAGGATGTTTAACTTATATATATAACTCATTTTAATGTCTAGCACCGCGGCGGCGCTCACTTATCTTAATGCCGCAACGTTATGGGTGTCAAAATAGGTGTTCGAGTGAGGATTAGGTCTAAACTAGTTCAACCCATTTTAAGCGGAAACAGATAGTGCCACATGATCCTGGTAACTAGTCTACATTTCGATCAATGAAGACTTATAATATCATAGAGATTTGCACTAACACATCATCTCAACAACAAATCCTAATTTGAAATAAAGACTTACAATTATGTCATCCCACCAACAAGTCTACAGACAAATCTCCATTTCAAATAGAGACTTATAAGGCAAGGCTAATCCCCTCTGATTAAAAAGCACATTCTCCAAATGGAAGAACTTAAAAGCACAATCATAGGACGCTAAATGGTAAATGCCACTTAAACTGACAAGCCGGCTTCAACCAGGCGCTTGAGGTGTTTGATTGATTCACTCACACAGAAGTCATGCAGTTCCTCATCGCCGAACAAATTCCTGCATTCCTTCGCCTTTTCCCTCAGCACTTTCCCTTCGTCCTCAACCATTGCGAACCTCAGGCTCTGCGCAATCTCATCACCTGTGAACGACCCATCCTCCTTCCTAGGCACCTCGACGCCGAATCCCTTCTCCACCATTTTCCTTGCAATTAGCCCCTGATCGAACACCATCGGCAGAAGTACCATCGCCAGCCCAAACGCCAACCCTTCCACAACCGAGCTCCACCCAGCGTGCGACAAGAGACCTCCTATGGAAGCGTGAGCCAAGATATGAATTTGAGGAACCCAGTCCATGCAAAGCAGCCCACGGCCATGCTCCTTTATGCTCTCCACGAGCCCAGCGGGCACCGACCCAACCCTCAATGCCCAAACGAAATGCAGCCCGCTCAGTTCCAGGCCGACGGCAATCTCCTTCACCTCCGTGGCACTAAGCTTCACTTCACTTCCGAAGGCAACATACACAGTTGAGCCCTGTCCTTGCTTGTCTAACCAATCAAGCGCTGCGTGCTGTCCTTCTTCAATTGAGGGTGGTAGAAGCCCTACAGGGACGATCGGCTTCTCATAAAGGTGGCCGAGAAGCTGCAAGCATTCGGGCTCCAGCTCCTTACAGCTACGGATGAGTACGATTTGGCATCCCTGTATTGATTTCCCAGCCCGATAAAATTCAGATACACCAGATGCATCTGGAACTCCTCCATTGAACAACTGGTGAGCCTCGAAGAGCGGAGCGGAAGACGATCGTGGAAGGGAAAGGAATCCACGTAGGCAACAGGGTGAGTTCCTCTGCTTTCTTCCAAGCACCTGCGCCGCCCATTAGTGCCGACGGCGGGCCGAAGAAGGATAAGAATGAGGCGTTAAAGATGCTGAAGAACGCACACGGCACGCCGAATTTTACAGCAATGTTTGGAACCCAGTGGGCGGCGTAGTCGAAGAGGATGCAATCCAAAGACGCTATTTGCTTGTTTTGGATGAGATCGGAGAGCGTTTCTTCCAATGTGTCGAAAGCTTTACTTAGATATGGACGGAGATCAGCCGAAGGGAGGTCTATCGTCGCCTCGACGTTCTCCGGCAGGTGTTCAATTTGAGGTAGTGGGATTTCGATGAAGTTGATGAAGGGAGTGAGAGGTGGGGGGATGGCGGGGAGTCTTGCTACATTTCTTGGGGTGCTGAGGAAAGAGATACGGTGGCTCTTTCGGGCGAGGGATTTGGCGAGCTCGAGAAAAGGAAGAAGATGGCCAAAGGCAAACCATGGCAGCATTAAGATGTGAAGACTCCCGCCTTCCATGTTCAGTTGGAAGAGATGAAGCACCACGGGGAGGTTTAATAGGTCGATTCGATCTATATATGACACGAGGAGGTGGAAGGAAATCATTTCCGGCAAGATCTAAGAGTTTATTACGTGCGGGTGAAAATAAAAAAGCACTGTAAACAGTAAAAGTACAGTACAGTGATAAATTAAAAGGGCATTGATGAACAGAAATTCCTGTGATTTTAATGTACTGTTATTATTTAAAATCACAAAATCAAATGTTTGTGTCCTGACTACTCGTAAATTAGGGGTGTCAATTTTGATTCACGGGTCGGGTTCGGGTCGAACTCGGAACTAACTCGGTACTGTTTGACCTGACCCCGAACCTTACCCGCATCGGTTTCGGGTCAACCCAAACCCGACTCGCTAAGTTGCTGTTCGACTTCGCTATTCCGCCTGTTCGCATTATTCGCTCCTTTCGGTCGGATCGGAAGTTACAACATTTTGATTGGAAGCAATGAGGGGAGCTCACAATCGCTCACTATGAAGGAGTCGCCGCTCCTTCGTTGATGTTCGACTTCGCTCCTTCGGCGACGTTGTTGTTTGACTTCACTCCACGGAGGCACAGACGTTGCTGTTCGACTTCACTTCACTCCACCAAGTTCGCTCGTTGTGGCCTGTGAAGACTGAAGCATGGCCAAATCCCGTTAATACGCTGGACTACAGTAAAACGGGTCAGAAATAGATCAATGTCGGGTTTCCAGGTCAACCCGAACCCGAATTCAAAAAGGGTCGAAAATCTGGACCCGAACCCGACCCGTTTCGAGTTTGAGTTGACACGAACCCGAAATTTTCGTGTCGGATTCAAGTCGAGTTTTCGGGTCATGTAAAATATTGACACCCCTGCATATAATAATCTCTTCAGATCTACACCAACCTAAGCATTCGTTTTTGTTTTTTTTTTTTTTTTTTTTCATTAATGATAATGTAACAAATTTTCTTGACCAAACAAACATAAAATAAAAAAATAGGAGACCAAATAGCCCCAAGGAGAGTTTAGGATTTAGTATAACTTGTTTTAAATTAAAATTAGTTATAATTTTAAAAATTAGATCTATTTTATTTTAGTTGAAATATGACATAAAACTGCCCCATCATAATTTATAGAGCTTATTCTATGTGGTTTCTGAACGAATCGGATTGGCCTCCTAATGCGCGCCCAAACACCGCATATAATAATTTTTTTCCATAATTTAATATGAAAATTGATAGACTAACAACCAAAATAATGGCTAAGAAAAAAATGTATGATATGACATAAAGCTACTCTACATAATTTACTACATAATATATGAATAATTTAAAGCTACACTATAAATTATAAATATAATATATTTCTACTATGATTTCATTTGGGAAGACTTTTTTAGTGATGCTTAAAATAGAATGTTAATACAAAAAAATTAAAAAAATTTAACTAAAACTTCGTTTTAAAATAGCAATTAAAAAACCCCATCCAAACAAAGCCTATATAAATTATTTTGATAAGTAATATTGTGTTTAAACTAAGAAATAATAAATAAATGTGTTTAAACTGATCATATATTCAGCATATAATTCTGATTAAAAATAATAAATTGTGTTTAAACTAAGAAATGATACATTCTTTGTGAATAATAAATAAATGAATTTATATTAGTTTAAAATATATTTATAGCCATAAACTAACTTTATTCAAAATTCAATGTCTATATAAATAAAAAAATTTGTAGGCAGCAAATCTCCATTTCTCAACTAAAGACTTATATGTTTCGTTTGGGATAGTTTTTTTATTGTTTTATGAAACAATTTTTTAATATAAAAGTCTTTAGACTAGAAAATTTTTTCAAAATATTATAGAAAAGATGTCACAAACCAAACCATAAACTACCCTATCATATTAATAGCAAATCTACATTTCAAACAATGACTTACCCTATCACATCATTCCAACTAATGGCGGAGCAACGAGGGGGGCACTCGAGCACGTGCCTCGACGACTATGAAAAAATAATTTTTTTTTATTAATTAGTTAATGTTGACTATAAAAAAAAATAGACAAAATACAAAAAAAATTTAAAACAAACCGTCATACTAGCTTCCTCCGGTCCCACCTTGCGCGGTTTGCCTTTCATCTTCTCTCTTCGTTGTTATTGTTCGGCTCTGTTGATTCACAGGAGGTGCAGAGATTGCACAGTCAATTCTCCGGCTCCCTCATCACCATCCGATTTCGACGTTTCGTTCCTTCTTAGGGACGGGGAGATCGCCGTTCGTCTCCCACCCCTCCGTCACTGTCCGACTTCGTTGCTTCGCAGAGGGTAGAGATCGCACAAAGTCACTTCTTCCTCTCCTTAGTAGCTATCCGACTTTGCTCCTACCTCCGGCCGACCTAGCCGCTGACGAAACTCTCCTCAGAACGACGTCCTCCCGCCAGAGCCGCCGCCGTCGCTGCATGCCTCTGGCTTCTCCCGATTCTCTCCCTCTATGTATATTATATATATATTATAAAAAGAAAAAAAATAATAAAATAAAAATAAAAAAAGAAAATGAAAGATTGAGAGAAATAAAAATTTTTGTAAACAAATGTCGAAGACCCCGGCCGTCGTACCTTAGGTCCGACCGGGATGGTTTGACATTAAAGACCTGTGCCGTTAATTTCTAATTCGGGTAAATGGTTTTAAATTTTTGAAGACCCGCGCCATCGATCTTATATCTGGGCGGATGATTCCAAATTAAAGACCTCACGCAGTCGATCTTAGATCCTGGTGAGATGGTTGAAATCGAAGACCTTACGCCGTCGACCTTAGGTCCGGGTAGGAAGAATTACGGTAGTGCCGTCCCGATTTCTCCCTCGATGGGGAGGAGGCACCAGGAGGCTGCCGAAATTTCGAAAAAATTATTGAACTTTTGGAACAATTATAGAACAAATTAAATTTAAATCTTTAATTAATTAAATAATCAAAGTTAATTTAATTAATTGATTGATAAAAAAGAAAATCAAATCAAATCAAGTTTTAAAATTTGAAAGCCTTTTTCTGTGAAAATTGTAAAAACAATAATCTTAATTTTTGAAGGCTCTTAAATTTGAGATCATATATATATATATATATATATATATATATATATATATATATATATATATATATATATATATATATATATATATATATTGATAGAGAGTTTTAAAAATGAGAGAACTTTATAATTTAAATAATTTTTAATTGATTTATCAATCAATTAAGCAATAATAAAAAAAATGCATAAAAGAAAAAAAGGGAAAGAAAAGTTTCCACTAAATAATATATACAGTGTTGCTTTTTCAACTCTCCAAAACTCTCAATTTGAACTCTACAAACTGCTCTCCAAAGTCCTCATGTACAAACTTCTATGGCTACGTGTGGACTCTATCTCCTGAACTGCTGCAGCTACTGACTACTAACACCTACAAACAAGCAAATAAAAAATCAGTATATCATAAATAAATAGAATGAATGCTGATAAAATCTAAGCTAGTGCAGGTAGTATAGAGTACTGAAAAGCAAGAAATGCCAAGTAAAAAAAAAACTAGTAAAGCAACAGTGCTAAAAGACGGGTAAGGTAGTTGACTACTGTAGTGGAAATAAGCTACAAGCACAATATAACTAAAATACTAAGGCAAGTGTCAAACCTCTCAAAACATTGATATCAAACTCAACAAGCGAACAATCTAATTCAAATCCTCGGGCAGCCTTGTTTATAGGAACTTGGTTGTAAGACTCACTACCCAGCAACTTTCGTAGGAAAGTTGTAAGCCCGACCTTAGGAGAAAGTTTTAGGTGGAAATTGACCTAACCCCTAAACCCAATTAAAACCCCCGGCCACTTCTAATAGAAGTTGTAAGTCCGACATCTGAGGAAAGTGTTTAGGTGATAATACACCTAGACCCCTCACTTGGGCATCATAATCTATAAGATTAGGTTGTAAGACCCGCTTTCGGGCAACTTCTTACTAAAGTCGCGAGCCCCACATTTTAGGAAATTTGCTAAATAAATAGTAATGATCCTAAACCCTAAACAATCAAATTTAAACCTATGAGAATCTTAGTCTAAACGATGAAGTTGTAAGACCTGCTTTTCAGGCTACTTCCTAAGGGATTCCATAAGTCCTACCCAAACAATTAAAATTATTGGGCATCCTAGTCTAAAAAGACTAGATTGTAAGACCCACCGTTAGGCAACTTCTAAGGAAGCCATAAGACCTATCCAACTGAAATTCTTGGGCAACTCCTGATTGGAGTCGTAAGCCCCAAACTAAATAAATTAACGGACAACTCCTAATTGGAGCCGTAAGCCCCAAACTAAATAAATTAACGGGAAACTTCTAAGGAAATAGTAAGCCCCAACTTAAATTAAATTAAAACTAAAATCAATATCTAACCACTTCAGTCTACTCGGGATCCCTAAGAGGAGGCAACTCATGGCTACTAATCAGATTCCATGGACACTACGATCAATGATTGTTAGTGTTGGCAGACTGAAATCTATGGTATACCCGGGACGACAGAACCATGGGATCTTGATCGGGTTTACCTTCATCTTCCCCATAATTGAGACTAAAAATATATAAAATTTATTCATCCTTAATCGAGAGTTCTCTCTTACGTAGTAAGAGGGGTAATTAACTATGAGCGTTTGTGCTCATAGGAAGTAAGAACTCCATATCTATAAACCCTGACACTACTCTCAAGAGAAATCTGGTTAATTTCAATCTGACTTAAGGGAAATGGAATCCTACGGCTGTAAAGCAAGATTCGCGCACTCGTGCCATTTTTCTTAAGCCAACAGTTAATAAAACATAAATTTAATTCAAAAATTTTATATTTATAAGCTTTTTATGAATTAAAATTATCATCATCTTTTTGAACAAATTTCAATACAAATAAATTTTTTTCATAAAATCAAATGATCATTCTATTCAGTATTGAATAAATTTCGAATAATATAAAACAAATTATTTTGTATTTTTAAGGAGAAATGTATCAGAAAATTCGTTTTTGAATACAATTATCACTAATGAGAGATAACCCCTTAGTATATGTGAACTACTTATTCGAATCTAAAATCATTCAAAACATCAATGCCCACTATTTCTTAATTAATTTATTATTAAATCCTACAAAAAAAATGAGAAACCTTTGTCTAAATTTATAATTAACAACTTACATTCTTGAAAGAAATAAAAAATGATAAATTTGTGCCCAATTAATAAAAATTTCTAGCTCCTTCTCAGATCTTAATATCAAATTTTCATTGAAAATTTAATTTAACACTCCTACATCATCTTATTAACAGGAAAAATTATTCCGTCAGTTTACCTGATGTAGAGCTACATCAGGTAGCTTATAATATGTCACAACGTGCACTTACTCTTTACCGCGAGGCCCGACGATCCGACTCGGACCGAATTCGGGATTACTATGTTCGCGTATTGCTCGGTACTGCTAGGTATTACTCGGTATTGTTAGGTATCGGTATTGCTTGGCATTCACGAGAAATACCGCTATGTGAAGACCAATACCTAGAAATACCGAGTAATACCTAAAAGAACTTGGTATTGCTCGGTATTGAACTCGGTATTGCTCGGTATTGCTCAGTATTGGACTTCACATAATAGTATTTTTCATTTTTGTCAAGCAAAATCGACCAATACCTAGCATTACCGAGCTACGCAAACTCCCGGGTCCATTCCGGGTCTGGTCGTCCGGCCGCGGGGTAAAGAGTAAGTGCACGTGCCGACATATTATAGGCTACCTGATGTAGCTCTACACGGAATAATTTTTCCATTAACAGGTCATCATTTCAAACAGAGACTTACATGGTTAGGGGTAACTCTCTGTTTCAAAACGAGACTTGAGAGTTTTTAAATTTTTTAGTAATCTTAGTTTTTCCTCCTAAATCTTATTTATATAGAGTTTTTTTTTTTTTTTAATCTTAAAATTTAGCTTTTCTGAAAGCAGCACCGGAGATTGATTGGTGCTATGGGGAACCAATTCAGCGTCTTGGAGCTTACCTTTTAGAAGGCCTCATTGCGATTGTAGCTTCTACCGGTGTGCAAATAATCCATGTGCGTCCGACAAACCTTATCCAACGCAACGCAACGCTCACAAGCTGTTCGACGGAATGTCACTGAAGGTTGGGATCCCAAATTGCACATACAATAACAGCCAAAAAAAATTCCCGCTGTCTCAGAATTAAAAAGTCGAAATTAAGCCATCTCCTCAAATGAGACTTATGGCTGAGGATCGTTTGGCAGCTTTCTTATAAGTTACTATGTCTTGCATTCCATCTAATTAAACAGCATATTCTCCAAAAGAAAGAACTTAAAAGCACAATCAAACACTAAATGCCACTTATATGAAATTACAAACCAAATGCTCTAAACCGACAAGCCGGCTTCAACAAGACGCTTGAGGTGTTGGATTGTTTCAGTCACATAGAAGTCATGAAGTTCCTCATCGCCGAACAAATTTCTGCCCTCCTTCGCCTTTGCCCTCAACACTTTGCCTTCGTCTTCAACCATTGCGAACCGCAGGCTCTGTGCAATCTCATCACCCGTGAACGGCCCATCCTCCTTTCTAGGCACCTCGACGCCGAATCCCTTCTCCACCATTTTCCTTGCAATTAGCCCCTGATCGATTATCATCGGCAGCAGTACCATCGCCAGCCCAAACGCCAACCCTTCCACAATCGAGCTGCAACCAGCGTGCGTCAAGAAACCACCTATGGAAGGGTGAGCCAAGAGACGAACTTGAGGAACCCAATCCATGCAAAGCAGCCCACGGCCATGCTCCTTTATGCTCTCCACGAGCCCAGCGGGCACCGACCCAGCCCTCAATGCCCAAACGAAATGCAGCCCGCTCAGTTCCAGGCCGACGGTGATCTCCTTCACCTCCGCGGCACTTAGCTTCACTTCACTTCCGAAGGCAACATACACAGTTGAGCCCTGTTCTTGCTTGTCTAACCAATCAAGCGCTGCGTGCTGTCCTTCTTCAATTGAGGGTGGTAGAAGCCCTACAGGAACGACCGGCTTCTCATAAAGCTGGCCGAGAAGCTGCAACCATTCGGGCTCCAACTCATTACAGCTACGGATTAGTACGATTTGGCATCCCTGTATTGATTTCGCAAGCCGATAAGGTTCAGATACACCAGATGCATCTGGAGCTGATCCATTGAATATCTGGCGAGCCTCGAAAGGGCGGAAGACGATCGTGGAAGGGAAAGGAATCCACGTAGGCAACAGGGTGAGCTCCTCTGCTTTCTTCCTAGCACCTGCGCCGCCCATTAGAACCGACGGCGGGCCGAAGAAGGATAAGGATGAGGCGTTATAGATACTGAAGAACGCACACGGCACGCCGAATTTTACAGCAATGTTTGGAACCCAGTGGGCGGCATAGTCGAAGAGGATGCAATCCAGAAACGAGATTTGCTTGTTTTGGATGAGATCGGAGAGCTTTTGCTCAAAAGTGTCAAAAGCTTTGCTTAGATATGGACGGAGATCATCGGAAGGGAGGTCTACCGTCGCCTCGGCGTTCTCCGGCAGGTGTTCAATTTGAGGTAGTGGGATTTCGATGAAGTTGATGAAGGTATTAGCATATATAACTGCCTTATGTATTTACCTTTATGTTATTACATTGCTGCCACCTGTTTGGCTATATATTACTCTCTACTGTACCCTGTTATGATATACAAGAATTATTACTTTGTCTTCTTCCTCTCTATTCCCTCTCTCGCTTTCTCTGTTTCTACTAGATCTTGTCATTTCTCTCTCAAAGCTCTCATGGTATCAGAGCAGGCTTGAGGGAACAAGATTCCATGGAAAACACTCCTCCCTCCACCCCCTCCGATCAAACCACCGCCTCATCCTCCCTTATTCCTCAACCCCTCAAATTTCTTGTTTCTAACATCAAGAACCTTGCACCTCACTCCCTCACAATTGAGAACTACCCTATTTGGCGAGTTCAAATTCTTCAACAATTCACCGCAAATGGTTACGCCGGTCATCTCACCGGCACGGTCAGCCCTCCCGCCGATCCCACTACTACTGCTCACGCTCAATGGCTTCTTGTGGACAGCAACCTTCTCTCCGCCCTCTTCTCTACCGTTTCACAATCGATATTGCCGTACATCATCACTGCTACGACTGCTCATGAGGCGTGGACGGTTCTTGAACGCCGGCTCCAACCTACCAGCCGGTCCAGGGTAATGCAGCTCAAGAATGAGCTATACCGCATACAAATGAAGGATCTACCTATGCAACAGTATCTAACTCGCATCAAGTCCATCGTGGACAACATCTCGGCCTCCGGATCCCAAATAGATCCTGAAGATGTTATGCTGCACATCCTTAACGGGCTTCCACCGAACTTTAACTCCTTCAAATCCTTGATCCGCAACTCGCTACACCCTATTGATCTGGACACATTTTATTCGATGCTGTGCAACGAAGAAATACACCTACAACAAGAAATCAGTCAAGATCTCACTGCCAATGTCTCTACCGCTGCTCTTTACGCCGCCTCCAACCAGAATTCGCGCAACCGCAACAACAACTTCAAGCGCTATTCCAAGAACAAGACTCTGCCATCTCCCACCACCAACAACATATCTTCTTACAATAACAACAGCAGCAACACCTCCTCTGCTCCGAGCTCCGCGAGACCAACCTGTCAAATTTGCGGCAAAACAGGTCACATCGCTCTAAACTGCTGGCACCGCTGCAATCTTAAATACGCCCCACTGACACTCGCCAGCCGAGAGCTCTCCTTGTCACTCCGAACAACACACCAACTCAGGACTGGATTCTTGATACTGGCGCGTCAGCTCATCTCACGCCGGACGCCTCTCACCTTTACAACTCATCCGCATATCAAGGCTCGGACACCGTCTCCACCGCCAACGGATCCACACTCCCGATCCATAACAGCGGTCAGGGACTTCTCCCTCTCCCTGACTCCTCTCGTAAGCTTCGTCTTCACAACTTACTTCACGTACCAGATCTAACTCATAACCTCTTATCCGTGTCTAAACTCACTAAAGATAATTCAATTTCAATTTCCTTTGATGCTAATGGCTTTATTATGAAGGATCTTCGAGACCATCGTCCGTTACTTCTTGGTCACCTTCATAACGGTCTCTACAGACTCAGCTTCCCCCCGGACAATCATCACCCCGCTCTCACGACAACTACGACTACTCCCACACCGTGGCACTCGCGTCTCGGCCACCCCAGTCAAGAAGTGCTGTCTGTTCTTGCCAGACAGTTACCGGATTTAGCACCTGCAGCTCACTCTTTCTTATGCGACTCTTGTAATAAGGCAAAATGCCATAAGATTGTTTTTAATAAAAGTGTTTCGGTTAGTGCTAAACCTTTTGATTTAATTCACTCTGATCTCTGGGGCCCGACACCTCAACCATCTCTGAACGGGCACCGTTACTATATCATCTTTATAGATGATTATAGTCGGTACTCTTGGATTTTCTTTCTTCACTCTAAACATGAAGCACTTAATTCCTTTAAAAATTTTTTCAAGATGGCTCAAACCCAATTTAACACCACCCCTAAAATTCTCCGCTCCGATAGCGGCGGCGAGTATACTAGTCTCGCTTTCAAATCTTTTTTAACGGAACACGGGATTTCTCAACAACTCTCTTGCCCGCACACCCCGGAACAAAATGGTCTCTCAGAACGTAAGCATCGACACCTCCTTGATCACACCCGTGCGATGCTTTACGAATCTAGTCTCCCGCACAAATTCTGGGCGGAGGCCATCTCCTCTGCTCATTATCTCATCAACCTTCTACCTTCTAAAGCCATCTCAAATCAAATTCCTGCACAACGTCTATACGGCACTCTTCCAAACTACACTCATCTTCGCACCTTTGGTTGCCTGTGCTACCCATGGCTCCGTCCCTATGCCCCCGACAAATTCTCACCCCGATCACAATCGTGCGTCTTCATTGGTTACTCACCTCGTCACAAGGGCTACAAATGCTTTAATCCTCTCACCGGCAAAACTCACATCTCTCGACACGTCACCTTCTTTGAGCAGCAATTCCCCTATAAGAACAATTCTTACGCTGATCAGTCCCTCACCAACTCAACAAGCACTCACATACCGCCACCCCTCCTCCTACCCACTACTCAATTACCTTCTTCCACTGCTCAACGTTCTCAACCGTCTCGAGCACCAACTATTGACAATAACAATACACATCATCTCAACCCAATTTCCTTCGTCGAATCTCACGAATCTCCAACAGATCTGTCACCTCCCACTAACCAAATTCAAACCTCTCCCACTCTTCCCCAAGGTCATCCCATGCAGACCCGTTCAAAATCTGGCATCAGCAAACCCAAGCAGCTCTTCAATTTATTCGCTACTTCAAACATTGCGCCGACCCCGACCACCTACAAACAGGCTATGCAATCAGAACACTGGCGTCAAGCCATGACACAGGAATACGACGCCCTTCTTCAACAAGCTACTTGGTCTCTCGTTCCACTTCCTCCCAACAAACATGTTCTTGGGTGCAAATGGACCTTCAAAACAAAAATGCTACCCGACGGCAAGCTGGATCGCTACAAGGCCCGATTGGTGGCTCTCGGCTACGATCAGAAATTTGGCATTAATTACACGGAGACCTTTAGCCCTGTAGCCAAGATGCCCACCATCCGACTCCTGCTCACTCTTGCCCTTAATCGTCAGTGGCCAATGTACCAACTGGATATTTCCAATGCGTTTCTACATGGCGATCTCACGGAAGACATCTACATGCGGCAACCTCCCAGCTTCATAAATCCACAAAATCCAACCGCTGTCTGCAAATTACACAAATCCCTCTACGGTCTCAAGCAAGCGCCGCGTCAATGGTTCCAAAAACTTACCAATTTTCTCCAAACTCTTGGATTCCATTTCAGCCGGGCCGACCCATCCCTGTTAATACACGACACAGGCCATACGCAACTGTTTATTCTAATCTATGTTGATGATTTTTTAGTTACAGGTAACGATCCCACAGCAATCCGCCGACTGCTTCACCAACTACAATCTCAATTCGCTTTAAAACAACTCGGGAACATTTCTCTCTTCCTAGGAATCCAGGTAATTCAATCCACCACCGGCTACTTTCTATCGCAAGAACACTATGCAACTAAGCTTCTCAATGATGCAGGCTACTCCTCCTGCAAGCCGGCACCGACACCTGCAATGCCCTCCTCCAAACAGAAATCTACAAACAACAATCCGTTCACTGACCCGATGCTGTACAGACGGCTAGCGGGTTCCCTCCAATATCTCTCCATCACGCGACCGGACATCGCCTTCGCAACAAACAATGTGTGCCAACACATGCAAAATCCCACCGAACAGCACTTCAAAGAGCTCAAGCGTCTACTCCGCTACATCAAGGGAACTCTATCCTATGGCTTACCGATCACAACCGGACCGCTTGAACTACATTCCTACTCCGACGCCGATTGGGCGTCTGACTCTTCTGACCGAAAATCCATTTCGGGATTTTGTACTTTTCTCGGTCCCAATTTAATCTCCTGGACAGTCAAAAAGCAAGCTACGGTTGCCAAATCTTCAACTGAAGCAGAATATAGGTCGCTGTCCGCAGCAACCTCGGACGTTATCTGGCTTAGGCGTCTGGCAGCCGAACTCAAACTTCCGCAAACTTTGCCAACGACCATTCACTGCGACAACACCTCTGCCATCGCCATAGCAAAGAACCCGGTCTTCCATGCAAGGACGAAGCACATTGAAATCGACTATCACTTCATTCGCCAACAGATTAGCTCCGGCACCATTCAACTTGCTTACATCCCGTCCAAGGATCAAATTGCAGATATACTAACAAAATCCTTCACCATCAACCGGTTCAATGAACTACGCAGCAAATTAAGCGTTCGACCTCTGAATGCTTAATTTGAGGGACGATATTAGCATATATAACTGCCTTATGTATTTACCTTTATGTTATTACATTGCTGCCACCTGTTTGGCTATATATTACTCTCTACTGTACCCTGTTATGATATACAAGAATTATTACTTTGTCTTCTTCCTCTCTATTCCCTCTCTCGCTTTCTCTGTTTCTACTAGATCTTGTCATTTCTCTCTCAAAGCTCTCAGAAGGGAGTGAGAGTCGGGGGGATGTCCGGGAGTCTTGCTACATTTCTTGGGGTGCTGAGGAAAGAGATACGGTGGCCCTTTCGGGCGAAGGATTTAGCGAGCTCAAGAAAAGGAAGAAGATGGCCAAAGGCAAACCATGGTAGCATTAAGATGTGAAGACTCCCACCTTCCATGGTCAGTTGGAAGAGATGAGGCGCCACAGGGAGGATTGTCTATATCTGACACGAGGATATTTTTTCGTCTTTTCTTTTCTTTTTTTTTTTTTTTTCCTTAAAGATAATGTAACAAATTTTCCTGACCAAACAAATAAAAAATATATTTTTTTTTAACAAAAAATAAAAATGAAAAGAGACCCAGGAGAGTTTAGGGTCTAGTATAACTTGTTTTAAATTAAAAAAATTTATAGTTAAAAAAAAAAAGTGTAGAATTATTTAACTTTTAGCTGAAATTTAAAATTTTTTATTTTTATAACTTCAAATTTTGTCATTTATTTTTAGAGTGCTTTGATATTATATATATATATATATTAAATATCTCATCTATTTTGAAGAAATTTAATGAAGATGTTTTTCGAATGCTTTAAACTCTCTCATTCAAAATTTTCAAATAAAATCAGCAAGTTTTGTGAATGACAAATCTTATTTGAATTATTAAGAATATTGAATCATTGCTATGTAGTCTTTTGAAATTTGAGAAAAGAGAGGTATTTTTCTCTTTAAGAAACTCCTCTTTAAATGCCTCATCAAACTTATAATTAGATTAATTTATCTACTAATTTCTTATATGAAAAGTATGACCTAAATTTTTTTCGCATAAAATAAATTTAATATGCCTATATTAACATCGAAGTATAACTCTCTCAAAACATAGAGTGAAGCCATTCATCTCTTCCAATCGCTTTCAATTGTTTTTCATTGTTTTTTTTTTCTTTTTCAATCACATTTGATATTGCTTCTTGATACGTCACCAAAAACCAACTTGATCGGGCGAGAATCTTGATGCATGTTTGGATTAGAAACTTTCAAAAGTTAAATTTTGGATCATCCAAACTCCAATTTCAATAAGCTTATAGTTAAATTAAACATCTAAAGATAAAGAATCCAACGATGCCAAAATCGATCTAATCTAAGCTCAGATGTGTATGAATCAAGATGGTTTTTAGCTCAAGAGAATAATATAAGGAATAGAAAAAATATCTTATATCATATTAGTAGACATTTGATTCATGTATAGCTAAAATATTCGGCTATGAAAAAGTATGTTAGGCTTTAATCTTTATTGTGCAAAAGCTTAAACACTACTTGCTCTCACACAAGATCAAACTCATTTATCGAGACAACCCTTTTGCAGTATTTGATGACCCGTCTAACCCTTATTACATATTAACATCACTTTTCTTACTCAGCGGATCATCAAAGGACAGACTAGCTGATTTTCTTGCTACTAACCCGATCCTTATAGATTCTACACTCAGTGATGATCTACTCAATGAACTAGTCATGAGTGTGAAAGAATATGTCCGCTACCTAGGAGTATTATTTTGAGGGCTTATCCTCCATAAAATCATTTGGCACTCATGAAACTCCTTTAGTTACCCTGAAGGTCACACGCTTTATTACTCTTATAATCTCTCAAAACCTCGTATTACCTATACCAGATCGGGTCAAACCAGATGCAACCGTACACAAATTTAGTAGGTGTTACATATCATATGCCATGTGTGAAGTCATTACAATGTTAGACCAAAGATGTCTTAACCATCACATATATGTGTTGACCTCATTTTTGTACGAGGTCACTTTCAACACCCTTCTTGAGCCTTTGACCTTTGGTTTCTTTGGACTGTAGATCTTAGGATCTTCCTAGTTCCTAGCCCTTAGGCCCAATCCAGATCTTAGCTCAATGCAAACCCATAATCCAGGGTAAAGGACTCAGGTCCTGAAGCCCTTTCTAGCTTATTTTTCCACCACCTTGAAACTCAATCAATTGGCACTTGATTCAGGGTCTGTCAATTTCATATTGATGTGACATATATCTAGCGTCAACCCTCTAGATCTTTTGATCACCTCCAAGACCTTGATATTGATTCGTTAAGCAATAGTCTATATTTTTCAGACTCAATTCGACCAAGAACTGGCTCAAAGTCAAAATGACCAAAATACCCTTAAAGGGCTTTATTGGACTTTTGGCCTAGAGTTAGCTTGTTCTAACAATCAATTATTGAAACCTTCGCCACATGATCTTTGAAACCTCTTGAGCTCAATTCCAACCATGGGTCAACTTGGTTGACCAAGTCAACCAAGTTTGACTAAATGACCCATACATACACTTCCACTTAAACTATTTGGCCAAGACCACTTCAATCTCATTTGAACCCAAGGGGTGGCTCCTTGGACTCCCAAGAGACTTTTCTTGGAGACCCAAGTCTTGGGCTCACTTGTGTTAGCCTTTTGGCTTGACCCAAGTGCCCAAAAAGGGGCCCCCTTTGAGCGATTTCTCAATCTTAATCAAATTGAACCCAAACCATGGTGTCATTTCTCCCATAACCCAATACACCTCCCTTAATCAGCCTAGCCATTAAGCCCCCTTGGGTCAAGAGTTAGGCTAACCCAAAGTGCCAAAACCACTTGGGATTGAGCCAACTTATGTCCTAAGCTTAATTGAACCTAACCAACACCTCCATTATGTGGCCCTAGGTCCAACACACCTCCTCCAGCCAACCCATGCCTTGGGTTGACTTGGGTCAGCTTATGGGTTAGCTCAAAGTAGCCAAAATCACATTGATCTAAGCCATCTTTGAACCTAGATCAAATTGAACCCCAATTGCCACTTGCATTGGGTGGACCAAACCCAGACCCATCTCCTATATCAATCCCAGGGTCTGGCCTAACCTGGGTTGAGCCCAATTCGACCCGAACCGAGCAGATTTGGATCAACTCAAGCCATCTTTGAACCCAGATCAAATTGAACCCAATTGCCACTTGCATTGGGTGGACCAGACCCAGACCCATCTCTCATATCAATCCCAAGGTCTGTCCTAACCTAGGTTGATCACAATTCGACCCGAACCGAGCAGGTTTGGGGTCAAACCGATCCACCTGATCAAATTGGACCTCCCTAGGCCCAATTGAGCTCACCATTGATTCCAGCATGTCCCCCATCCTCCTTTCCAGGTCAACCCGACCCAAACCCCAGCTGATAGCGGCCGGAACCAATGGACAATAAGCTCCGGTGGTGGTGTGAGACCTCATTCCCTTACTGTTCCTCTCTGACTTGGATTTTCCTCCCAGGATCATCCGGGACGATAGTGATATCGTTCAGGCCGATCTGTACTGTTCAAAATATCGGCCTAAAAACTAGTTCTGGGAACCATCCAGGACGATCGATTTTGGTCTGATCGTCCCGGGACGATTTGGCGATCGGGCCGGGGCCGATCAGCCTAATGATATAAGAAAATCAGCTCGTTTTGAGGAGAGAGAAAATCATTTTATAAAATCAGATATTTTGAAGAGAGAGAAAGAGAGGAAAAGTAAAGGAAAAGCTGGGTTTTGGAGGCCGCGGAGCTCTTTTTTTTTGTCCGACGCTGCTGTTGGGAAAAGTGTAGATCTCGTGGTAAGGACTCCGAATCCTATTTATGTTTTCAAAGATATTGAGTTTTGATCGAGTTGTGCATTGTTTTGTGTTTTCGTAGTCGAATTTTGGACATGATTTTGATTTGACACAACTTTCACCGCACAACTTTTGGTATGTTATAGATATGATTATTGTACACGATTTGAGTATTTTCTGCGACGATTTTACCAGTCGGAATTGATTCTACGCGATTTTAATTGAATAGAAAAATATCAGGACTCGATTTGGTTTGGAATCTATAGAATAATAGTCTTGTATTGATGTCGTGGATATTCTACTGTAATTTGGAGAAATTTAGAATTTGTGCTTTTTGTAGGATTTTTGTGTAAATTTGACAGACTGCCGTTACTCTGCCCGATTTTCGTACGATTTCTGATTTTCTCGGAATTGATAGATTGAATTGATTTATTGATATGATTGTTCTAGATTTCTTTAATATTGCTTATTGCATCGATTATTGCATTGATTGATTGTTACTGAAAGACAAGTGGGAACCTGGTTGAACGTTGGTTGGAGATTGACTTGACCTGTACAGGATGGTGGGCTGATGGGCTTTCCTTTAAACCATAGATCATCGATATAACGATTGGGAGTCATAAGGAGTTTTATATGCCGACGGGCGGCCGACGGGCAAAAGAGTGACGACTCTTCTTGATTGAAACCAACGTGCGGATATCTACAACAGCAATATGGATTCTACAACAGCACTATGGATTTCTACAACAGCACTATTGATCATAGCTAGTATTTGTGCTTGTCGAGTAAGACCATTGTATGGAATTGCATGTATACGATATTGCATCGCATAGATTTCCTGATCTGCATTGATTTATTGATTTCCGATTGATTTATTGATCTTGCTGGTTTTATTGAATTGATTTATTATTGACGGATTTATTGATTTTATTGATTGATCATTGATCATTGATACTATTGATTCTGAATTGATTTGACTAGCTACAATTGATTTATCGTATTGCTTTTCCGATTGATTCTATCGACTTGATTTATGGATTTACGGATTTATCATTTCGATTGTATGTTATTGATTTATAGATACCGGCACCGATATTGATATGGACTCTGCATATTGATTCATAGATATTGACATGATAGATCAATAGCATGTTAGGGGGATTATGGACTATAGATATTGATTCATTGATTGATCATTGATCACTAGTAATTATTCAGAGCTATTGATACACTGATACATTGATTCGTCGAACCGATTATCGATTGATTGATTGAATGAATTGTTGCCATATGGATTTGATTTATCGTAGAATAGATTTCTTTATTGAGCTGATTGTATTGATTTCAATTGACCTGGTGATTTCATTGTTTAGATTTGTTTTAATTGCTTATTGAGTTGATTCGATTGTTTTACGGATTTCCCTGCTGATAGATATAATTGACTGGAAAGTGCTCTATTGATTGAGATGATTTCCCTATTGTAGCATCATACGTCGTCATTATTGAATCGTACTCGCTGTCGTAGTGTCATTGAATATTGTATATTGATATCGAGTAAATCGTATTGAATAATTGGATTGACTGATTTGCAAGAGTACGTTCTAACACGAGTCCCTTATTGAATTAATTGATGTTATTGATTGCTATTAATTGACACAGACATCCTATTGATTTGATAGATGATATAGATGCAACGAATTGACTAGACGACACGATTGATTGAACTGATAGTATTGATTGACAGACACTGCTACGATGGATATATATTGGCTTTCAGTCACTTACTGATTTGATTGTTGAGGCGTATTGATTTATCGATGTTTTTACAGCTGTATTGATTATTGACTATTGATTTCCGTACTGCATTGACTACTGATTTGATTTCTGCTGTACAGACTTGATTTCATTGACTATGGATTTCCGCATTGCATAGACTCATTGACCATTGATTGACTTGATTTGATTGACCTGCATATTGATAGCATCGCCGTGCTTTAATTTCAGTTGTAGGCTTTGGTGACCTGCTGGGCTTTGTAAGCTCATTATATGTGGTTAAAATTTTCAAGTCTGAGCAAGGCAACTGGAATGGAGTTCGATCAGAATGTCAGACGAATCCTTTCACTATTGATATCTGGGGCATCATAGGTGGTCCCCCTATTCGATCCTCACCCAAAGCCTTCCAAAGGCTGTGGCTCGCTAGCTTGAGGCTTACGAGCCCTCTAGGACGATGTCCCCTTCCACCTGGCGCCATTCGAGGTCCCTCCCAGTTAATCCCGTTTGTCCGAGCTCGCTAGAGGTGGTTAAATAGGGCAACTCGTCCCAGAAGCCCCCATTCGATTCAAAGCGTTCAAAATCATTCACAGAGCTCCCTCGTCTCTCCAGTGCCATTCCCTAGCTTCCTAAGTCGTCCCATCGATCTGTTCGAGCAAGCTCCAGCGAAAGCATTTGGCATCGTGCTCCAAGTCATACCTCCGGCCATCCTCCAGTCCTAACGTCTGAAGGAGATCTGCTCGCCTTCATCCCCTGAAGCTTCCTGATAGAGAAGCTCATTTGTTGAAACCTTCTCTGCAGTAATTTCTCCATCCCGAGCTCCCTAGCTAGGTAGTCTGGTCAAGTGTGAAGGAAACCTTCACCCCAGCGGATCTCCACCGTTGGATTGAAGGTTCCACTCCCCTTATCCTTTCTGCGAAATTTTGTCGAAGTTCGTCGGTGGGATCGCTCGGATCACGCCGGAGAAGCTTCACGGTCTCGGGTTCGCACGGGAGGATGAAGATGAAATCCTGACCGTTGATTTCAATCAACGACGCGGATTAGATCACTGGGTATCAGAGCCCCTTTGATCGTTGCCATTCGATCTTCCATCTGACGGCTATGGTTAATCCGGTCGTTACCCAGTCAGCCATCAATGATTGCCCCACCAATCACGACGCACCGCGCGTAAAGCGTTGGCTGACTAGGTAATTAATGGATTTAATTTTATAGAGAAATCAAGGGATCTTCAAAAATTGATATCTCTCTACACACTTGGCCAAATTAGGTGGTCTCAGGCTCATTGGAAAGGTCTCAGGGAGACCTACAAAAGCCCTTTGGTTCCAGGTCTTGATGGAATATGTATGAAGTTTAATTTTAATATTAGTGTTCTGTGAATTATTGCATTTATTGTTTAAATTAAATTCCTCAGGGCCTGGAATCTTCGGAGAATGAATTTGGGCATGCCCCTGACATGTCCAAATTTTCTCTCCCCTGTTTGAGATATTTAAGGGCACTAGTATTCCAATTTTGATTCAAGGATCATGGGTTGACCCTAAAATCCAAATTGGAATTATGACATATCCAATGAGAATTAGGGTTTAATTTTGAGTGTGCTGATGATGTGTAGTATAGGGAGTTTAGGGCCAGTTATTTTACCCCAATCCAACCTTAGGATAGCTCCCTAGGATCTTCGTAAGGTGACTTAAAAGTCACCTTAGGTGGCTTGGTTAGCCACCTTAGAGAACTCCATTTAGGCTCAAATTTGGTGTGTTTAGGCCTTGGGATCAAGTGATCTCATGGTCCAAAATTTCATCAGATTTGGTGCTCATTTGGTTCACCAAGTAGGAGCCATATATATTCCCTCTCTAGAATTATCCTTTAGCCTTAAGAAAAATTCTAATAAATCAAGATTAATCCTGAAAATTTCCTTAAAACACCTCTAACTGACCCTGATTAACCCCTTAATCAGTAGAAATTTAAATCTCTTTAATTTGACATTAAAATATATTTTAACTCAATTTTTAATCAAAAAAATCAATGTTTAATTTAATTTTAATTAATTAAAAATCTCAAAAAATCTTTAAACACTTGCTGATCTCCCATTAGATCATTTCTGATCTTTGGGGTTGTTTTCAAGAAGTTTACGATTCATTTGGGTTCAAAACAATAAAAAGGCTCCTTAATTAAGGTAATTAGAAAATTCTAATAAATACTCAAAATTCATAACTAATTGTAAAAAAATTTAAATCAATCAAACTCAGTGACTAATGACTCTAATTAAAATCCAGTATTTTTCAAAAATATCAAATCCCCAAAATCTGGTCAAAGTAAAAAAAGTCAACATTTTGGTCAACTCTAGGTCAAAATTGGGTCAAAACTTTAATAAATCATAACTTTTGATAGAAAACTCCAAATTAAATATGCCACCTGTCTGACAACTCATAATAAGGTCTAGTATTTATTAAAAATCTGAGATCCCATAAATTCCCTCTAATTTGAAAAACCAACTTTTGACCCCTTAGTTAACATATCTAGATAATTTCCCAAAACCCAATAACTCACTCAAACTTCAGAGTTTTCTAAGTTGGTTAATAAAATTCTCAACCAATCTTCTAAAACCAGTAATCAACTCTCTTTAATATTAATTCACTCCTCTTAATTTCAACCAACTTAAATTAACTTAATCAACCCCGATTACTACTGGGTAACCCAGGCCTACAAAGCATTCAAAAGATGATAGTTTCACTAGCATAAGTAAAAGCATTAGTTATAATTCAAAAAAATAAATAAATAAAATTAGTGATGTCTTAGAGTAGATGCACTTTATTCATTTTTATAATAATGATCATAATGTTAACTCTTACCTCAATAAAAGGTTATTATTATTATTTTAATCAAAATGATTATTAGGTTTGATTCGAGTCATTCGGGTTACTAGCTGGACGGATTTGGATCCTTATTTTTAGCCCGTTTATTAAACAGGTTGAGTTTGAGTTTACGGGATTTGGGTCGGATAAAATTTTGGATCGAACCTGTCTTGCTGATCTATTTTGACACCCTAACTCAATGCATCTCTCCGACATTCCATCGAATTGGTTGATTGGAGTAATTAACCAATAGTTTTTTTTTTTTTTAAATCAATCAAATTGAGTTTCACCTTGAAATAAATGCATCCTCACTATTTGATAATATCATATAGTCAATAAATAAATACCATAAACACTACAGAAAAACATCAATTACTAGCAGAAATTTCCGACGGATATGTCCAATTACCGCCTGTAATTCCAATGGTCACTTGACCACCAATAACCCTGTCGATATTGAGCGAATTTTCTGTTGTGAAAGTTATGATATGTCATACAATTGGCTGTGGGTTGGTAAGAATAACACAGTGCAATTACTTTGTGGGGCAGCTTATGACAAATTACTGTTGTCAACTTCCTTCTACATTAACTTCTTCTTTTTTTTACTCTTTCGCATTAGTTGAATTTAAATTTGATTGTACGATTCATAAGAATAAGAGGGATTTATAAATATACCACTTTATATCATACTATTTAGCAAATAAGATAAATTAATATTTGATCTAATACTTAAAAGTTTTTTTGAATATTAGGCATAGATTATAATTTATTAAGAAATATCAAAAATATTTTTTGCTGGGGGTAAAATTAAAAATATTCCTTTGATTATTCATATATGATTAATTTAATCTCGGAGTAAACACATTAATTGAAAATATGAAATTTATCAAAAGTAATCCTTTAAAGATTAAATTGAGATCAATTTTTTATAGTTGAGAAATGAAAAATTGTGATCTTTGTTTATATTATAAATTACAATATAAGGGACTATTTTAGATCAATTTTGTATACATTTGACAGTATTATTGCTAGTATTTTAAGAGAAGTTATGTTAGTACCATTAGAGTTATAAAAAGTTTTACCTTAAGATTAATGTTAGATTTTATTTTGACAATTTTTTGTAGTGTTTTATAAATCAGATTTTTAGTAAAAAAATTTGTATCGAAAATTTATGTTAAAAAAGTAATAAAAAAAAATTATCACAAACAAATCTCAATGGTTACCATTTATAAAAATTTATGTTGCAATTGCAAATATATTTGTTTAAATGTCATTCTCAGTGATCAGTCAAATTTATTGGTGGGGCCTTATCTGATAGACGACAAAATTCTTCTGTCATCCTATTTTAATAAATTATTTTCATTCATTGTCAATAACGAAACAATTCAAACAAAATTATTGATACTTCCGTGTCATTGCACTGATGAAAAATGTGGCATTGATATTGATATATTGTATCCACCGCTGCTTGTCCGGGTGGTGAAGAGCTGGCTGGGCAAAACTCAGGTTCCTGATTCGAATCCATTGGCAAGCAGTGAAAATCTTAAGTGTTGGCTCGTGTAAATTGATCGACCGGAATTAAAAAAAAAAAAAACATATTGTAAAATTTCTTTCACCAACACATCATCTCAACAAAAAATCCTAATTTGAAATAAAGACTTACAATTATGTCATCCCACCAACAAGTCTACAGACAAATCTCCATTTCAAATAGAGACTTATAAGGCAAGGCTAATCCCCTCTGATTAAAAAGCACATTCTCCAAAAGGAAGAACTTAAAAGCACAATCATAGGACGCTAAAATGGTAAAATGCCACTTAAAACTGACAAGCCGGCTTCAACCAGGCGCTTGAGTGTTTTGATTTTGATTCACTCACACAGAAGTCATGCAGTTTCCTCATCGCTGAACAAATTCCTGCATTAATTTTTTGAATAAAATATTATTTTCATATACGCCATACACACCCCTATATATTCTGTTTTTTCTTTTTGAATTTTTACATCTAAAAAATTTTCATTAATAACAATTCTTTTTTTAATTTTTGATATTTTGTCTTGTAACTTTCTCTTTCACTGCAAAACTATTATTATTATTATGACCTTAATTCTTTTTGATACTCTTAGTGCACATATTTGTAATATTCTAAATATCACTGGCTACTTTTATCAACATAACATTAACTTTCACTTCATGCACAATCAAAATATGAGATTATCTTGAATCTTACCTCCCAAAAATATTTTTTGTCTTAAACATTCATTAAAATGCCCCCCATCTAATCTAGGATAGATAATTTACCACATTTTTATATATTTGCTCTTTTATGTAAAAAGTCCCAAAACAATAAACGAAAATTCGGTAGATCCAAATAATAATATTAATCAAAATAGGGAGCACAAACTTGCCTACGTAGCAATCACAAAAAAAAAAACCACCATCAACTAAAATGAAATATATTTTTTTGCACTCTACCTTCTTATGATTTCTTCAACTATACCAAAAAATGGTAATTTTTCAAAAATATTATCTACAAATATATTTTACCAAAATCATTGATGATTACAAATGGCTAATCTATCAAAAATAATTTTTATAGCCTATAAACTATATTTTGATTATCTCTTGGTCATCCTATTAAGATGAATGTAACATGCAAAGTTGCAAACTCCCTATTTCTTCCTTTATAGTCATATTTCCATCCACTCTCAATCTTTTTTAGCAAGGTTTAAAATAAAGTTTTTTAAATTTAAGTCAAGAAGAAGAGGACAAGTCCGCCGCTAAGGATCTCAAAGATTATGTATCATATGCTAGGCTAAAGAGATGAATTCAAAAAAGTAAGACAATGAAGAGGTATGAAGACTAAGAGATAGAGGACATTGGAAAGGTGTGAGATAAGAATAATGTGATTAAGGAGAGAATCCATTCTTGCTCTTGTACTTATAATTAGGTTTTCGTTTGGAGGCTCTCTTACTGCTTCTTAAAGCAGTAAAAAAGCCATCCTAAACAAAGCCTTACTAAGCCGAAAAATAGCCAAAGACCCTAACCAACAGACCAATGTGAGCAATTGTGGGTTTGTCTTATAATAGATGTTGAGTATTAGAAAGGTTGCCAACATGACATCCTATTACAAAGGTTGCAAAAAGTTTTCCAACAGTGGAATGAGTTCACAGAATTCTTCTATTTGGCATTGCCCAGCATTGAATTTCCTGAGCATTCAACAAATTTGAATGATGTTACATTAATATAATATAAGAAGAATGTCATTTGTGAGAAATTAATGAACTAACATTCAACTTTTGCAGGATTTGTGAAGAAAATGTTCTCATAGGTAAAAATATTTAATTTAACTTCACAAAAAAAAAAAGCCTTAACTCAATTTGAAGTGCATCAGACAAAAAGATTAATAGTTAAATTTCAGCTTAAGATGTAGGTTTTGTTTGAGACAATCTTATTATTGTTTTTTAAGGTTTCGTTTTGGAACAATTTTTTTACTGTTTCTTTATAATGACTTTCTAGTACAAATATTAAATTAAAATTTTTTGTACTAAAAAGACGCTTTAAGAAGCAATAAAAAAGTCATCCCCAAATGAAGCCTCAAGCAACTCTTTAATACAAAAATTTATAGTTAAAAAATTTTTGTACGAGAAAACTGATTTAGAAAGCATTAAAAAAAAAAAACAGTTCCACAATATAACCATAATATATTTATTTCGCAATAAATAATATTTTTTTTTTCTCTAATTTTTTCTCCCAAAACAAATATATCAAATCCATAAGCATAAAGGCCTTACACTGAGTTTATGAAGTCCAAATGATCTCACACCCAATCAACTCTATCTTAAGACTTCCAGACTCACAAGAGCTTGCATAAGCTAAGCCAAACAAACCACAAAAGAATTAATCTTGAAATATTCCACATGTAAGACAAATTCATAGTAGATTCTTTCACTGAACTTTGTCATTCTTAATTTTCTTGCAGACTTATATACTCAATCTTTGTTTGGGACGACTTTATTGTTGCTTCTTAAAACAACTTTCTAATTTAATTATTGAACTAAATTTTTTTTTTAAGAATCAACAAGAAAGCTATCCCAAATGAAGCCTTAGTCTTCGTTTGGGACAGTTTTTTTCCTACTTTTTGAAGCAATTTTTTAGTATAAAAATTAAATTTTTGTACTAAAAAATTGATTCAAGAAGAAGTAAAAAAACCGTTCCAAATGAAGCCTTAGTCATTGTTGGATACTGCAGCATTATGAAACAAATAGTGAAGTACTTTTGGAACAAGAGAATAGACAGAAGTGCTTTGCACAGAGCTTTGAAACCTAAGCGTCTGTAAAGAAAAAGTTCTTGAAGTTTGCCACTCTCCTTGCTTAGATATTTGATGAATTGATATCCAAGTTTACAAGTTACTACTTTATTCCAACTTTGCCTTTCAGTTTCTTCTTCCTGACTTGCAACTTTATTCCAATGTACAAGCGTCTCCTTGCTCCCCTTGCTAATGGTTAAGTACAATAAAAAAATAAGTGTAAACTACTCATATTTTTTATTGGCTAAAGAAATAAACCTACATATACCATTTTTTGATAGAATTTTTATAGTTAAGATTTAATTAACTAATTTAAATATTAATTAACAAGATTAATATCAATTAGGATCTTCAAATTACACAATTGGAATTTAATAAACACATTTCAATCATAAATAGTATTTAGCAAGAAAACACTACAGGAACATCGCCAAAAACCAGCAGCCAAACCGTCAATAACAATCGATGCCCAAAGAACAACCCGGTGGTCATTCAATTGCCAGAATTTCTGGTTGTTTTGTATTAAATACCGGCAGTTTAAACCGCCGGTCAAATAGTGACAGTCAAACAGCCGGTAATTCCGACGATCAAATGACCGCCAGAAATATCGTCGGTAAACAACGAATTTCATGTAGTGGACAAACTAATCAAACAGCTCCACTCAAGCAAAAATAAGAAAAAGCCTTGTCTAGAGAGGGCATGTCAACCAAGATTTGATATACACTGTGTGGAAATATATACACAGTGTGTACACTCACATGTCCGAACGGTTCTTCCCGTTCCGACTCTGTACAGAATAATTTCTCGTCAACTGGAGAGAACTGAACACTGGAGTGCTGCATAGAAGAAACTACCAACAGCCACATAAAAACTGAAATATTTAAACTTTTTGAGATAATGCTCCATAGTTTATTTGCTTTAAGAAATCTTTGTAAATGGAATCTGAGAATGAAATGCATTACATTATAATAACGTCTTTCTTCGTAATTTCATAATAAAAATAACATGTTTGAATACTAAGTTATAGCCAAAAATTACTTCTTATAAAATAAATAACGGTAACTGAGGCAGAGTATAGATCTGCTACAACCTGCGTGAACTGAGATAAGCAACCAGTTGCCCAAGTGATCCATCAATAGCTTTGTTCCAGACAAATGCAAGCTCCGACGAGAAGTTCTTCCAGGGAACGATTTGCTTTTGCTGCAAAATGTGGCAGAAGAGATTTTCATGAATATATTATGTAGATAAACTCGTGTGTTAGTCCAGTGAGTAAGATAGTTTTAGACTTCATTTGGGACAGCTTTCTTGTTACTTCTTACTACAAAATTTTTTGAAAAAAAAATTTTGTACTAAAAAGTTGCTTTTAAAAAGCAATAAGAAAAATTGTACCAAATGAAGTCTTAGACAGCCTTATTCCTTGTATCATTGGAGAGGCACTTAAGCAATCTCATGTAATTTTTTTTTTCAAATGTATTCTCATTGATTTTAAGATGGAAGAATCACCCAACCGAAATAATGTGTATTTATTAAGCATAATGCCTGATTTTCATTAGATCAAAGAGAAAATGAGTGCGAATGTCTTTCAATAAAAACAATAGTCATAATAAACATCACTACAATCGACCTTACCATGACCATCTTAATTACTAGGCGAATCGTCTCAACGCTTATGTGTAGAACAGGGGCGGAACCAGCCTTAATTTTCAGGATGGGCAAACTTAAAGGTAATTGTTGGTGTTGCCTCGAATTTGGCTTAACACTTAATCGTCGTACGCTTCGCAGATATGTCGAGGGTTCAAAGGGGGCAGCGCCTCGGAAACAAATTTTGGTTGTAAAACTATTTTTGAAATTCAAATTAATAAATAAAATAATGAATTCTCTTTACTATTTCTCTTTGTATTTGGTTCATCATTCCCAAATTTTCAGGGGTGGGGGGGGGGGGAATTGCCTAAAAACCTTTGTAATAAAGACTAAAAAATAGATGGAGAGAGACAAATTACCTATAGAATCATATAATAAAGATTTTTTTTTTAAGGGGAATTGCCCCCCTAGCCAAAGGGGGATTCGACCCTGGTGAAGAGCATTTTAGTGTTAAATTCAAGTTTAGCTGAAATTTTGAGAATTTTGAAGTCTAGAAGAATAAAAAATGTCCCAAAAAAAATCAATATAACTACTAGCCCTTGCGGCTCTTTGGAATAGGGGTAAATAAAATGCAGAGAAATTGGAAGGAGAATCTTCAAGACTATCAAGATACTACAGAGGATTGTATCCTGCAAAAAAATTAAATCAAAATAAATAATTTTCAGTCATATTGAATATGCTAGATGTTTAATGATATCAAAAGATATTTACAATTTTATGAATCTATATTATTCCCTCACCCATGCAAACTGTATGTGCACGCATGTAAATATGGATATGTGGCTAAGAAATTTGTGATTGCACGTTATAAGTGTGACTATAGGCATGTCTACAAATCTATGTAATAACTATATGCATTTCTATAAAACTATGGTATATACTAATTGCATGGAGATTAGCTATTAGTCTATCAATATTAACTTTAAATCTCCGGCATACACGGATACACCTTAAATTTGTTAAAAGTGTGCATTTTGATTTGGATAAAACTTAAATCATTCATTAAGATTGTTTATAAATCTTAAGAAATATATTTTGAGAATACATGTCAAAAAAAATAAAAAAGTCTATTATTAGGAACTAATGGTGGAGAAAGAGAAGTAGTGCTTAAACTATTTAAACAACATCGAAAGAAGTTTCAGGAGCCTGGGCCTGAGGAGAGTGAAGACACTGAACACGATTAGATGTTGTAAATGTATTGTAAAATGTAATGAACTCTATATTTAAATTGACAATCACATTACGAGAATTGTAATTTCATGATTGTTTGTAAGAATACTTTAATGAATGTTTTTTCTTTATTATTGTTAGCCTACAATGTTAATTTAGAGTTACGAGTTTCTTATAATGTGGTTGAATAATCTGTTGTGAATTGTAATTGATTTTCATGCAAATAGAGGGGTAGGAATTTTTTTTAGAATTTGCTATAGAATTGTTGGAATTCTATACAGAGAAAACGGCGGAATTTTTGTCGGTCCATCTTAAATCCTGACGGAGCATATTCCATCGGTTAAGGAGGACTTTTCTGTTGAAAATCCCTCGGAAATATTTCCGGCGGATTTTTTTGCTGCTAAATATTTTCCTACGTGCGATTTACTAGAGAAAAATTTTCCGTTGGAAATCCGTTAGAAATTCATATTTCAGATGGAAAATAGCCTGTTGGTGGTTGCCCAAGCACAACTCCAAATGCTTCGCCATCTATACAATATTGGAGGTAGTCTCCTCCATAGAATCGTTTATACGCCATTCATATTCAGCTTCCCTCACCATGTTGATGCTGAAAGAAACAACATTAAAAGCAGCAAGAATGGTCTTATCTACTTAATAAATTCAAAATCTGCTGAAGAATTTATCACTCAAAAGACTGCCTATCGTTAGTTTTCCATGGAATACATCAACCCTATGAGAAACGCATACAAGCTTAGAGAACATTTAGATACACGGAACTACACCCACCATCATTTACATCTGTGTTTCTTCCTTGTTGAAGGTTGAACCGAGCCCTGACAACCGCCATAAGATTTTCATGATCACTTGCAACGATAATAAGCCTTAACAAGAAGACCTCCACAGAAGACAGTTGCATCTCAAAGAAGCTAGAAGCTCAGAGCTGCATTTGCTTACTTCCTACAACAGCTGCCTCCACTTCAATTGGAGGCAGAGGTGTCAGAGGTATGATAAGGATTCAAATTTTGACGGGATGTTTCCCTGAAGGGAGGGAAGCCTAAGCTCAAATTGTACTCTTAAGAAGTTCATGCACCAAAATAAGCCCCCAATTTCTGGTTAGAAAGCCTAAAGCCTATTTTCAATCACCTTCTCTTCAAGGAATGTCATTCAAACCATTCGTCTTATATATGCATTTCTTAATTTGTCCTTCCTACTTCAGCTCATTTCTATCACCCATGAACTTATCATATGAAATTGCTCAAATGTGATACAAAGGAATATATACCAATCAAAAGAGCTATGATAAAAAATAATTAATGCACCATTTTCATATAAATAATAAAAATTTGATTTAATTATGTTCATTTTAATATTTCCTTTTTCATTTCATACATGTTATGTTTTTCTTATAAGGATGGAAAAAGGAAAAAAAAAAAGGAATATATGTGAGAACAAATTATTGCCACCTTGGATGAGAATCATGCACACTTGCTTGAGCTAGCCGTCTCATAGGTTTACAATTGGAGCAATCTAAGGCTGGCCATGAAAGTGCGAGAATGATAATTTAGCTTCTCCATGAAGATTTTTAGATATGAAATAGTTTCTCCATAAAGACATTAAATATAGAGAAATAAAAAATGAGAAGGCTAATACTTCATTAAATGTAATCATGTGAATATTCATCGTTATGATTTTTCATGCACTCATGTGAGATTTCTATAGATTTCACATTCTTGGTGTTGTAAAACGTATAAAATAGCCATAAAATTCGAGGATTGTGGTGGGAATTCAGATACTATTTTACCCATGCTTGTGTTATCCATTCGCAAACTCTTCAAATCTGTAGCGTCACCTCATCAATTGTACCATATATAAGGTTAGAGATTGAGCAAGTGAAGATCAATTAGTGCACAGCTTCAGCAACACTAATCTTTGGAAATGATACTATAAGTTTTCTAAAAATTCAGGTGCACAATTCCTTTACTTATGTTGCATAGCTGCTATTATTCTAAACTTGGGCTTTGTATATTTATTCGTTAAGTCATAACATATTTGCATATAATTCAATTAGTTGTCTCCATTTTAATCTCACAAGTCTAAGCCAAGAACCTCAAAACTACCAAATCTTTTTACTTTAGTGAATCTTCATACATTGTATTCTACTATCAAATCATTTTTATTAGTGCAACTTAGACATTAAAACTAATATGATTCTCTTTTAAATTAATTAAGATTAATTCTAGTAAGTTATTTGCCATTTTAAATTTTTTCTCACAAAAACCTTTTTAAATCCACAAAAATATATAAAATTTTTTTTTTATTCATTGCGTATCATTTTCTTGCATTAGTCAAAATGCTTCTAGGAAACTTCCTCTGGTTTCACTAAATTTCATTATAAATCTTTGAAGATCGTGGTGCTAGATTCAATAATTTGAACAATGATGATGGTCCTCTTAAGAAATCTATGGATAATATAATTTTCCAAATGGCTGAAATAAGAGCAACATTAAATCACTTTGGTTAGGAATTTCATCAAAATTCACCTGCTTATGCAAAAGCCCCAACACCTGCCAATAAGCCAATCAATCTAGTAGTTGATAACTCACAAATTAATGAGGATGTTACTCCCACTGGGAGGTCACCCACACAAACTAAGGCTAGAGTCATCACCTTCAAGGTAATGCAAATGACATTTAGAAAAAAAAAAAAGGTTATGCAAAAATGACTTCAATGATCCTTCAAGGAAAGTTAAAATTGAAGCACATACATTTGATGGGTTCATACAACAACAACAACAACAACAACAACATCAAGCCTTTATCCCACTACGTGGGGTCGGCTACATGAATCCTTTTTCTCCATTGTGTCCTATTAAAAGTCAAATTCTTGTTTAAATCTAATAAAGAAAGGTCATTCCTAATATTTTCTAACCAAGTCGCCTTAGATGTTTTGGTCACATAAAACGGCGGCCTTGTGATGACCCGGTTAGGAGAGTAGAGGTAGTAGATTTGATGGGTTCATAACTCTAATAAAATCTTAAACTTATTTTTAACAAATGAATGATCTCTTAACTAGGATGTAATGAATAATTTCCAAAGAACTCAATTTGCCAAAATGAAATTGTTAGGTCATGCTTGCATCTACTAGAAAAACACTTTAGAAAAACAAGAAAACCCAAGAAAGGATATCTTGACTTGGGTAGTAAATAATTTCTATTACGCAACAAATGAGTAAAATATTAAAACAAAAATAGCCTTAGTCCCCATGAAAAAGTATTTCATAGTCAATAAATTTCTATTTGGTAAGGAAATATGTAGGTAACTAAGTACCTGAATACTTTTGAGAATTTTATATTTAGAACAAGATGCAATGACAATGATTGATGATTTATAAATAAATTTAAACTACTAGCTATATATAAGAAATGAAACAGAGATATTTTGGATCCTCCAAATCTCTATTGCTAGACCTTTCACACCAGCCACTTCTTTCTCATGTCCTTCAAATCCCAATTAGCCAGACTGCCTGCATGTTAATCTAACACTAAAGTTCCTTCTACTAATCCTTTTGCACTAAAGACATCATTTGTTTCGAGTGTCATAAAAGAGGGCATGTGCATAATAAATATAAGGCAAGAAGCATGATTTTACAGGAAGTAGAATCCCCGATAGATTATGATGATCATATTGAAGAGTTATATAATGAATCTTTGCATTTTGACAGAGTTGGGATATGAATGGTGAAAGTTAATTAGGTGTTATGAGATGCTTGACCATATGAAAAATTGAGGTTGAGAATTGGAGAAGAAAATATATTCTCTTAGAATATTATTATAAATGAGAAAAAAATACAAGTAGGTCATTGATGATGGTACTGTCATGAATGTTATTTTCACCCATATATTTTAACTATTCGCAAATCTCAAACCTAAATCTTACCCTGATCCCTTCCATATTAGTTAAGTAATCCTTATCTTTATATCATTAGCAAATATTTGACTCCCCTAAAATTAGGGAGTTATGAGATTAGATTTGATGTGTTATACTTCCCATGGACAGCGCTTGCACATTTTTTGGGCGGGCCTTAGTTATAAGATATGAATACCAAAAATTATGGAATGGGAAACACTTTGTTTTTTAAATTTAATAATATATTAGAATTCATAAAATTTGAGAGGAAAAAATATATACTTCTTATTATTATACAAAATTATTCCTAATTATAAATCTATACAATATATCTTAATAAAGAAACAATAACTACATAATCATGCATAATTGCCTCAATATAATGCTTCCTAAATCAGCCAACCAAATATAGAAGGAGATTGGCGTGATCCAACTGAGCCTCCCCCAGATTCCCATCTTGACCATGGGATCAAGTGCTCAGGGATGACTGAGATTTTGATATAATAAAATAATAAAAGTTATGTCCAACCAATCCTTTAGACAAAGCTCCCCAAAATAACAAAAAATATCATCTAAAATTTAACCAAAAACAATTTTAAAGTAAAATATATTCAATTGTTTGTCAAGGAACCTTCTGATAAGAGCATTTTTGTATCTTATAATACACCTAATTTTCAACATGTTGGCTTCAATGTGTTGAAAGAGGAATTTTCTCATTCTTCTTCATTTCATTTAATTCCTTCGCTTGAAGGAAGCTTCTCATATTTTAGAGGTTAAGTTTTTCCCTTGTTGTATCCAATCTCCTACATAAATTTTCTATCACAACTCCTAATGAATTGCCTCAAACTAGGAATATGTGGAGGACAAACTCAGAAGAAACAACAAGCAGTATTTTATAGGGAGAAACAAAATGAAGCCAGGAAAAAATATTTAACATATGCGAAAAAAGCTCTATATAATCATTTAGTCACTTGAGCACTGAAGAAACTATCTTCTTCACAAAAACTTTATACTAAATTCGAGCATCAAGCACTCCAATATATAAATTCCCAAAAGAAACAACCACAGCACATAAATAGGTTAGAGTTCATGCAAGATTATTCTTCTGTGATCATTTAAACAAACTTGTTGGTAGCTTGTCTAAGGTATTTTTTTGTCATTTTATTAAAATTTTTAGGGTAAAGGATTTATCATTTATGTAGCCGACTGTAAGTATTGGGATAAAGGTTTTATGTTGCTATTGTTGTCATTAAAATTTTATTTCTTTGGATTTAAAAGATTAAATGAAGAATATAATTCTTATCCTACTTTTTCATGAATTCAAATAAAATAATATTTTTTGGGCAACTCTTTTCTGTAACTCAAGGATTTTTATTCAAAGTCACTAAATTATGCATTCATATAAATTTTCTAAGGGGTTTCATCATTTTTGAACTGCATTGGAGGTATTTTGGTCATTTTAAGAGAGAGAAAAATTAAGTTTTGCTTAAAATAGAATTTATTGGCCCTCCCTCAAGAAAGATGCTGAGCAAATTAACTATAGAAAAATGCATCAGCAATATTCTTCCTTTATAATACTCAAAATAATTAAATCACTTATAAATATTAGGGATGTAATCAAGTCGAATAAATTATACAAGAGCCCAACTCAACACATATTAAGTTGTGGCTTGAATTCAAACTTGAGCGCGACTTAATTGAACTCACTACAGGAAAGTTAGCTATTTTTGGTGGTCGGAAAGCAGGCAAAATCCATTGATAAATAGGATCTCCGGCAGATTTGCGGCGGAATTTAATCTAACAAAAAAAGTAACATCATAAATTCATTTGCGAGGACAAAATCCGCCTCAAATATTTTGTAGTTGATTTACGGCAGCCGTACGATGGATTTTGAGTTTCAAAATGACATTTTTGTTACAATTATCCGTCGTAAATTTACGGCGCATAAAAATTTGTCCTATAATATTTTGCGGCGGCGGAAATTTTACGGCAAACTTGTACCATATAAAAAAGCACATCATATCAAATACTCAACTTTACAATAATTATAGTCGAAGCAGTTTTTAAGTAATGGTTAAATATGATAATAATATTTCAAACAAACATTGCTTACAACACTGATATAATAAACATATTGCACAAACTGTTTACAACTATTTTACAATAATATAATATTGCTACAATAAACACTATAATAGACATAGTTCTTATACATCAGAAAAATAAAATGCATCAAAAAGTAAAGATAATATAATTAGAATATGTATCCTCACTCTCCTGCTTTGCCGATGCAGGCGTAGACTAATTTTCACTAATTTGATATCTCATTCTCTGAAGCTCATCTAGTATATGCATGTGCATGTCCACTTGTGATTTTCGATATGCTTAAGCTATGCTGTTGGGTTAGCTATTTGTTGGCTATACAAATTCTCCTGGTTGTTTCCAGAGTAGCTAGAAGCACCAGATGATTGTCCCTCATACACATAGGCCTGCAAGCTTAATCCATAAACTCGCCCCTTTTGTATTCCGCCTACCATATGAGATCAAATGCGATAGCCAGAAATATCTGTTGAACCCCCTGATGATGTCTCACAAGCTACAACCTGACTCTCTTGAAGTCAAGTATACCCATCCTACAAAATATAACAAAAGATTAATCATCATATAATCGTCACTTTTAATATTTTTCTAAGTATTGTGAACTTATATACTTGCATAGGCCCTCCTCACTTGCTCGTCCACCCACTATTGATACTCTTGATGCTTGTGGATGTGATTGTGCAACTCAACAACAATGGGTTCTCTACTCAGCAGTTCCTTCTGCAATATACCTAGATTAGCATGCATAACCAAATAAATTATTAACATATGTTAAATTCTTATCAATCGTCGCTTGTGCTCAATGTATGTAACTGAGGCCCTCCCCACGTATGGAGGGAGCTACCCAAGCCTCCAACGTCAGAAGCTTGATTATGTTTATTTTTCTCCCTTATCTTTGAATAATATGATCTGCACCAACTGCTATCGAGGTCGGCCCATATATTCTCTCCAATCCAGAACGGTCGCTCGTTTGTCCTCCTAATGCCCGTGACATGTCTCGCAGGCGAGTTGCTCAGAGTTTCTCAAATTTATTCTGATATTTATACCATGCTCCTACAAACAATAAAAATCTCTTTGCAGTCTGGGTGGAAGGTCCTACTATAATCTCAATGGAAGGTCTATAGAGGGCTGAGCGGGTGGTGGGTAGTAGAATGGTGGGACATATGATGGATAATGATAAGTGGAAGGGACTCCCTGAGAAGATGGTAAGGGGTAGTACGGGTATAAGGGAGAAATCTGTATAGGGTCTTGTGATGCAAAGCATGAATCTTAGGAGTAAAACTAAAGACTCCCTACGGGAGGTGTATGTAAAGACGAGCTTGATTGAATATGGGTGGTGACGAGCTGTGAAAAAGAGGTCCCCTCAGTACCTCCATCCTTATTGGATCATCCACTAATATGCTTCTTGTGTCTAAAAATGTTCGTAATTGACTGTCGGGAGGGGGCTCATTATATTAATCATTTGGGATGTGATTTATTTGAGACTAATATATGAGACTACCCAATTTTGTCCATACTAATTCGACCCAGAGTTACAATCAACAATGACTACAGTATCTCAAAATTTGGATAATCCAGATATATGTCAATCTACCAGTAATATATATGTATTCAATAGACGTGTCGAGCAAGCAGGGGCTTGCACCGTGCATTATTAGATAGAAAAAAGGTGATGAGAGTTATCACGTTGTACACACTACTTAATTGTGCTGAAGTTGAGACATATCTTGAGTACGTTTGAGGTAACATTCTATACATTTCATAGGCTCAGACATAGAGACTCTAAATTCAAAAATTTTGTTAATGATTTGACTACATCAATACCAACAGAGGAGGAAAAGAGAGTTGAATCTGAATTTTCAAATTGGTTCAAAAATGCGGTATGTATTTCGATAAATCACTTCTACCTTATATGTAAAAATCAATTAACTTAGCGAACATGATAATAGCATAGCTACACTTCCTGCACCAATTAGGTCCACACTGAAGCCAGAGATGTGCAAGATCAAGGACCAGTGGATCTAGCATGGGGACCTATGAGAGTAGTAAAATGTTGGCTAATTTTATTGTCAATGATTACATATTTCAAAGCAAAGCTTGGTGTGATGGTCAGAAAATAGAAAACTGTGGTTTATGTGTTCAAGGGAGCAACCATACAGGTGATGACTGGTGAAGGGAACAACTTCTATCTTGTTAATTGTGATTGATTTGATCAAGTACAAAACATAGGACCAAGAGTGCATCCACTTTATGATATTACAGAAGTAAAGTGAGGTAGAATATATAAAAAGTATGATCCATTTGTCATTGCAAGCTAGGCTAGCCAAGTGTTCTATGCTAACTATCTGGGGGGATTGCAAGTAAACAAGATTAGTTTGTTGTTATCAAGACTAAACCTAGGGAGGTCATTGATAAAACCACATTAATACTAGCAGCATATCAAGAAGAGTATATGTCAAACTTTAAAGAGCCTGCTAATGATGACGATAATCAAATTACAACTAACGAGACTGAGTTGCAATTAAAGGAGGTAGACTTAGACATTGAAAAAATATTGAAGAAGATGTTAGTAGTGAGGATGTGGTCTCATCAGATGGAAGTTAATCACTAAGTGATTAATAGTTAGAAGGTAATGTACATTTTTGGCTTAAAATCTTTCTTATATGCATATTTTGGTGCACTAACTGGTTTATGCAGTTCATATTAAACGCATGTCTTTTTTTTGACAACATAGCAATACTTACTTAACTAAGTATGTTTTTTCAATTTTCAGTAAGTTATAGAAGTTATTTTAACAATTACTTAATTCCTGCATTTTATTGTGAAAGTTATTTTCAGAAGTAAACTATTTTTTTTTTTAATTTTTTGCAGATGGCTTCTGATGGTCATGACTCATGAGCACCCCCCCCCCCCCCCCCCCCCCCTCTTCCCACCTGCACGATCATGACATCTTTAGGCGCAAGAAGCATATTGTTGGACAATCCAGTAGGGGTGGCGGTATTGAGAGAACCTCTTCTTCACATCTTGTCACCCATACCTAGGCGAGCCCGCCTTTGCCTACACCTCCCAAAAGGAGTCCACAATTTTACTCCAAAGACCCCCCGCTTTCTGTCACCAGACCCTATGTAGATTTCTCCCTTCTACGCGCACTACCCTCCACCATCTTCACAGGGAGTCCCTTCCAGTCATCCCTATCCATCATACATCCCGCCATTCTACTACCCACCACCCTCTCAGCCCTCTGCAGCTAGATCTTCCACCGAGATTGCAGCAAACCCTTCCACCCAGACTACAACAACATCGACCAAAGATTCAACCTAAGGGTGAGAGTGACATGTACGGAATGCATGTTTTATATTACTCATATATTTTGAGAAGTAATATTTTCAACCAAATATTTTGTCCATGTTTCATCCATTAAAGCAATCCACACACAGGATATGGGACATCATAAGGAGCATGTTTGATGCACCATATGTTTCTTGGAAAAAAAATATCTAAGGATGTGCGCGACATGTGATTTTGGGAATTTGAGGTTAGTAAATAGCAATATTTGAAATATCTGTCCATGTTTATTAAGCTAAAAAAAAATAATCTATATTCTAATTTTTATATACAGAGATTTTTACTACTTGTCGAAGCATGGTACAAATATCAAAATGAATTTTGAGAAATGTGAAGCAACTCGCCTGTGAAACATGTACACACGCATTAGGAGGACAAGCAAGCGATCGCTCTGGATTGGAGAGAATGTATGGGCCGACATCAACACTGCTTGGGGCAGCCCAGATTATATAAAGAGGGAGCAGAATAAACATAATCAAGCTTTTGACGTTGAGGGCTTGAGTAGCTCCCTCCATACGGGGGCTCAATTTCACACACTGAGCACATAAGACGATTGGTTAGAATTTTAAAAGATTTTAATAATTTATTTGGTTATGCATGCTAATCTAAGTATATTATAGAAGGAGTTGCAGATAGAAAACCCACTGCTGTTGAGATGCATAGTCACACCCACAAGCTTCAAGAGAAACAACAGTAGATGGACGAGCGAGTGAGAAGGGACTATGTATGTATATAAGTTTACAATACTTAGAGAAATAATATAAGTGACAATTATACGATGATTAATCTTATGTTATGTTTTGTAGGATGAATATACACGGCATTGAGAGAGTCAGACTACAGCTGATAAGACATTTCTGGGGGTTCACATTTGATCGTAGGCGATAGACGGAATGCAGAAGGGACGAGTTTATGGATTAGGCTCGCCAGCTTACGTGAATGAGAAACAATCCTATGGTGCCTCCACCTACTCTGCAAATAGCCAGGAGAATTTGTATAGCCAACATGTGACTAACCTGATAGTAGAGCTAGAGCATGTCCGAAAATCACAAATACACACGCACATGCAGATACTAGATGAGCTTCAGAGAATATAAGTGCAGATTACTGAAAATTAACCTGCTCTTGCATTGGTCGAGCAAAAGAGTGGGGATATAGATTCAAATTAGATTGTCTTTATTTTTTAATGCATTTTGCTTTTTTTGATATATAATAATTATGTTTATTGTAACGTTTATTGTAACAATATTGTACTATTATAGAACAATTATAAATAATTTGTACAATATATTTATTGTAGTAGTGTTGTAAGTAGTATTTGTTAAAATATTAAGATATTTAACCATTACTTAAAAACTGTTTGGACAGTGATTGTTGTAAAGTTGAATAATTGACATAGGGTACTTTTTTATTTATGGTACAGTTGCGGCGGAATTTTCTCCGCAAAGTATGATATGACATATTTTCATGGGAATTGTGGTTCTACGGCAGACGTGTCGTCGCTAATCAGTCGCAATTTAAGGCGGATAACTGTAACGAAAATGTCATTTTTGGAACTAAAAATCCGTCATACGTTTTCCATAAATCCGTCGCTCGACACAAATGAATTTCTGACGTGTATTTTCGCGATGAATTTTGCCTGTTTTCTAGTGGATTTGTACGCCGAAAATAACTGACTTTCCTATAGTGATCTTACTAGAAACATATATGTCAATTTAAGTCACCTCCAATAAATATCATTTTTTCCTCATGCATACATTGTAGAAATTCATCTATCACTTTCCAAAATTAATTTTTTGGAACAAAGCTCTTATCCAAGTTGATAAACACAAGCATTAATCATGTTTATAATACACTCGCCAATAATTATCTTAATAACAATCATTATATCACCCACCCTATTCACCTCAAAAATTTTATATCTTTATGCTCTATCCACTACTAACCTAGTCTCATTCCTATTATTAATATTTCCAACATACAATAACTAAGAGCATTCCCCAATATTATTGGATTTTTCCCATTTCCATTTTCTTGTAAACAAACAATGTTTGTTCTTCTTCTAATTCTTATGCCCACAAACTTTCTCCTCTTCTCATTCAAGGTCTCCAACTTCAAACCAGCCATAGATGGCTCCTAATTGATCAAAAGCCAGTTAAAGTCAAGTAAAGAGACTTCCCATCATGAAGGAATATGAAAAAGCTTAGTAGATGATTGTTACATTCCTTATCCGTCCAACAAGATCATAGATAGCAGAAAATGAGTAAATTAATTTAAAAAAAATCAAGACATCTGAATCCAATTTACGTAGCATGGCATGTCTTTCCAGCAATATGGACCTTGGAGTGGTTTGGCTGTTATAAAATAGATGTAAAGTTAACAAAATAGAAGAAAAACATAATTGTCTGTGTATTTGGTTCGCTGCAAAAAAATTACATTTAGTTTACATCAGCCCAGTTTTTAGTTCATTCCCACCTCAACACCCCTATCAAGAAAATGCAACCATAGGATTCTTTTAACATTGCAAAATATTTGCAACAAACCAGAAAAAAACCCTTGAACAATGAAATAATTTATACCTAACATCAAACAACCAACTAGCTGTATTGAGCAAAACATTGAAGGCAAATTTTCCTGAAATAAGTAGCACGAAGACCATAAAATTTATGATAGGTCCTCAACTCATGCGAGAGAGTGTATATAAGGGCATTTGTAATATGAATACCCCAATCCATAAAATATGAAACTTAACTGGTTTAACATTTTCCTTTCTCTTTTTGTTATATTAAAAAGGAGGAACAAAATTATTCATAGTTAGCATAGGTTGCGGCGTGATACTAATGTTTCTCAAAATCAATTTGGATTCATGCCGGGTAGGTCAACTATGGAAGCCATACATTTATTAAGAGGTTTGATGGAGAAATATAGAGAAAATAAGGAGGATCTACATATGATATTTATTGATTTAGAAAAAGCATATGATAAAATTCCAAGAGAAGTGCTATGGAGAGTTCTTGAAAAGAAAGGAGTTAATAATGATTATATTCAAATCATTAAAGATATGTATGCAGGAGCGATTACTTGTGTTCAAACACAAGGTGGTTTGACCAAGTATTTCCCTATTTCGGCTGGGTTACATCAAGGATCAGCCTTAAGCCCATATCTTTTTGTTTTAGTCATGGATGTTCTCACTAGACATTTGCAAGAGGATGTACCTTGGTGTATGCTTTTTGCTGATGATATTCTTCTTGTTTATAAGACTAGAGAGGGAGTTGAAAGTAAACTTGAATTATGGAGGTTAACATTAGAGACTAAAGGTTTTCGCTTGAGTAGATCTAAAACGAAATATATGGAGTATAATTTTAGTAGTAATAGACCTAGTGAGGGGATTGTGACTTTGGGCGATCAAGTCATTAATAAGAGTACACATTTTAGATATCTTGGATCTATTGTTCAGAGTGATGGTGAAATAGATGGGGATATTATAGGCAGAATTCAAGTTGGATGGTTGAAGTGGAGGAATGCATCGGGCTTGTTGTGTGATAGAAAAGTACCTCTCAAACTTAAGGAAAAATTCTATAAGATGGTAGTGAGGCCTGCAATGCTTTATGGTGCTGAATGTTGGCCATTAAAAGAGAAGCATAATATTAAGTTAAGTGTGGCAGAGATGAGGATGCTCAGGTGGATGAGTGGATTTACCCTTAGAGATAGGATACGAAATGAGCATATACGTGATGAAAAGGTAGGAGTAGCCCAAGTAGAAGATAAGATTAGAGAGAGACGTCTTAGATGGTTTGGTCACATAAAACGGCGGCCTTCCAATGACCCGGTTAGGAGAGTAGAGGTATTAGATTTGACTTATGTTAAGAAAGGTAGAGGCAGACCTAAAAAGACCTGGTTAGAAAATATTATGAATGACCTTTCTTTATTAGATTTAAACGAGAATTTGACCTTTAATAGGACACAATGGAGAAAAAAGATTCATGTAGCCGACCCCACGTAGTGGGATAAAAGCTTGATGTTGTTGTTGTATAGTTAGAAATCAAAACAAAAGCCCCCCTCATACTTAAGGGAAAATTCTATAAGATTGTGGATAGACCTACAATGCTTTATGGTGCAGAATGTTGACCATTCAAATATAAGCATAATATTATGTTAAGTGTTGTAGAGATGAGGATGCTCAGATGGATGAGTGGCTTTACTCTTAGAGACAGGATATGAAATAAGCATATACGTGAACAGGTTGAAGTAGCTCCAATGGAAGATAAGAATAGAGAGAGTCATCTTAGATGGTTTGGTCATATAAAATGGTGGCCTTCCAATGACCCGGTTAGGAAAATAGATGTATTAGATTTAACTTATGTTAAGAAAGGTAGAGGTAGACCTAAAAATACTTGTTAGAAAATATTGGAAATGACCTTTCTTTATTAGATTTAAATGAGAATTTAGCTCTTAACATGACACAATGCAAAAAAAGATTCATGTAGCCGAGCCCACATAATGGGATAAAGGCCTGATGTTGTTATTGATGGTTAAAAAATATATATTTAGCAGAGGTAACTGATTTAGTCATATAAATAAATTACAGCCAAACAAATGAAACATAGATAAGACTCATATCAGATTTACCTCATATTTTTCAATTTGAACAGATTTATCATCCGCAATGGAGCCATATATCCCTCTCCGTTGCTCAAAGACGATTGTTCCCACAAATGCGAAGCCCAAAGCCGCACCGAGAAGGCGTTCCTGCCATCATAAACACTGATGTTCATGAGATTGTGTTTAGTAAAATTTATCCTTTTTTTATCTTTCCTACAGAAGGACATAGAGTCATCATCAAAAGAATACAATTTGATAGAAACGAGACAAGAAAAGGGTTATCTTTCTGCATCAATTTCAAACATAAATTGAAAGTTCAAAGGGAACAAAAATCAGGGCAAAATAAAAAACAAAAGCAAAGGCAATGGATACATATCGGAGAACTATTAACGACCTGCGCTAGGATGCTGATCATTGCGACGGTGGCGACTCACTCTCTCCTTCTTTAGGTTTTTGGTTTTATAGTCAGCTGGGACCAAATTGAGAACGTGAAGCCGTTTCCAGGCAGATCGCCCCCAGATGGAAGGGCGAAGTGCGGAACCGCTTCGAGTCTCCGACCACAACCTGGAAAAAAAAATAGCGAGGGCGTAAAGAACCAGCCAGACTCGCGAGCTGGAGAAATTACGTGGAAAGATAAAAGTCAGCCATATTTATTTGATGTATGTATTGATTGAGTATTTATTGCGTATTCGTTGTGTAAAATATGCATATCGATTGAATATTTTATTGCGTATTTATTGAGTATTTGTTGCATATATGTTGCGCGTTTTCTGCTTATTTACTGCTTATTTGTTGCGGATTTCTCTTCGTCTGTAGTAAGTCCGAAAAGACAAACGGGTCGGGTAAAAAGTCAAATGAATATCCTAACTTTCCATGTAAGCACCCCACGTGTAATGATTTTACTGGCATCCGAACACAGCTCTATAACTGAATTCCGCACAGAATAATTTCTCCGAGAGCTGCCTCAAATTTAGCTTCGTTATCGACTGCGGTAGAGTTAGCGTTGATATAGATAAACGAGAGGTGTAAGATATATTATAATTTTATTGTGAAAGTTCTTGAAAATGAGAAAAATCACGAGGTTTGATCCAATATGAATGAATTCATTATTATTTTCAGTCGATTACAAATGAGGCTCTTCCTTGAGGGAAAGCCATATGCTGATGTAGCAAATGTACATCATATAGAGTGCATTACACTATGGAAATTAGAAGAGCCTCATGAAGGTCGGAAGGACCGTAGTAGGCGGACGACAGAGGTTGTATGATGACGGAGGTCGGAAAGACTGTAGTCGGCAAGCAACGAAGGCCGGAAGGACTGTGGTCAGCAAGCGACCAAGGTCAGAAGGATCGTAGTCGGTGAGTGACGGAGGTCGAAAGGACTATATTTGGCAAGCGGCGGAAGCCGTAAAGATCATTGTATGACGACGGAGGTCGCAAGGATCATTGTCGGCGAGCGACAAAGGTAAGAAGAACCTTAGCCAGCGAGCGAAGGAGATCGGAAAGATCATTGTCCAGCGATGAGGGTCGAGGGACTATACTTGGTAGCTCGGTGGAGGATCAACAATGGGTTGGTCGCGAGAGGAGGCCCAACAACAGTCGTCGGTCGGGTGGAAATCTGTTGGCGGCCGATGGCCGGGCGAAAGTCCGATGACGGCAGGGCAGAAGCCCAATGGAGTTTGACGACCAAGTGTTGTCCAACGGTGGTCGGTGGCAGGGTGGAAGTCGGCTGCTGTTGACGGCAAGGTGGAAGTCCGTCAACGATCAAAGGCCGAACGGTGGTCCTACGAATGTTGGGCTAAAGTCCGGCAACAGTCGGCAGCGGGGTGGTGGTTTGACGAAGGTCGGGATGTAGTCCAGAGACAGTTGGCGGTTGGGTGGAAGTCAGACGACGATCAGCGGCCGGGTGGAGGTTTGAAGAAGAACGGATTGAAGTCCGACGGTGATCTACGACGACCGAGCGGTGGTCCAACGACAGTTGATGGGGTTCGCCAGTGGTGGTGCAGAGCTCTTGAACCTCAGAGCACTCTCCAATCTCTAGCCAAAGGTCTTCTTCATGTAGAGAGTGGGGTATATATATATATTTTCATGGGTGGCACACCTTGTAAATATAGAGAAGGTCATGCACAGGTTTGGAGTGCTCTATCAGATGGCTCGTGTTGATTCTTCCGATCATAGAGAATTTTTCAACTGTTTAAGTGCCTTAAAGATGTAGAAATTCAACGATCTTGAGCTCGTTGGATTTGTCTCGCCGAGCCGCTCGATTTGACTATAAGCATGCCATATTTGAATATCATTTTGTCAGCCAAATAATGCTTTGACCATCCAAATGTGGTTCGGGCCCCCGATTTGGACCCATTTGGGCTTGGGTTGGACCAATTTTGGTGTCGTTAGGTTCGTCTCTTTGAGATGTTCAGTTTTTGACGATAAGTTTGTTGAAATTGGAATTCAAAGGATCCCAAATTTAATTATGAAAGTCTCCAATTTGAATATGCATTGAGATTCGTGCTTGATTGGAACAATTTTCAATGACATGTCAAGCTTATTAACAAGTTTGTAAGCCTTCTTTTTCAATTGCTTTCCTATTATTTTCTAAAATAAAAATTAATATAAATTTTTTTAAAATTAAAAAATTTGTATTAATATATTTTATTTAAATAATAAAAAAATTGTCCCAAATAAAATCTCAATCTAATTTAACAGGCTTGGAGCTTAAGGACAAACTTAAATATAAGCTAATTAATTATAGACACAGTTCCACTTGTTAGCTCATAAGATGTATCGATTAAATCAAGATCATTTCTTCTTGTTGTTCTACCTAGGCACATTTTGCTCCCATACTAATCACCGCATCCTCACAAACTTCAATTGTCATTTGATTAAATCAAAATCTCATTGAGTCTTCCCCAACATTGTTGTTGGTTCCATTGTCTCCTTTTCTAGCAAGATCTCATTGTGTCTGCTTGTGGTCTTGTAGCTAGGGGTGTCAATATTTGACACGACACGAAAACCCGACCCGGAAAATCCGGCTTGAACCCGACCCGATTTCAAAACGGGTCGGGTTCGGGTTCCAGAAATCGACCCGTTTAAAAAACGGGTCGGGTTCGGGTTGACCCGGCAACCCGCCAACCCGTTTAATTCGAAAAATTTCGAATCCCGCCTCTGCCCGCTGCTCGCCCGCGCTGCCCTCCGCGTTGCCCGCCGCGCTCCAGCCCGCGCTGCCCGCCGCGCGCTGCCCCCCGTGCCCGCGCCTGCGCCCCGCGTGCCCAGCGCGCCCGACCGCGCCCGACGCGCCGCACCGCACCCGCTCTGTCCCCTGTCGCCCCGCTCGCGTCCGCTCGACCGCGCCCGCGCTGTCCTTGCTCGCGTCCGCCCGCCGCGCTCACTTCCCCTGCCGTCCGCCGCCGTCGTTCTGGCGCCGGCAACCCAAACCGGGTCAGGTCGGGTCAACCCGGCAACCCGCCGGGTCGGGTCCGGGTTCAGTTTTCCGAACCGTTTGTCTACCCGGGTCGGGTTAGGGTCGACCCGTTTGAACCCAGATCAGTTCGGGTTCGACCCGAACCCGACCCGTGACCCGAAATTGACACCCCTACTTGTAGCTACCTTGTTCATAGAGCTCCAATCACATCTTCCCCTAATGGAGTTGGCCCCTTGGTTTTCGTCTCCAACGAACTAAAGTTGCAAGATCCGTCAATAGCATTAGTCTTGCCCTTGTTGCACTCTCCAATGAGCCCAAATCGCAAAACTCGCATCTTCCCATTGATCGTGCTCATGAGTTAAGCTCAAATAAATCTGTTGTTATTCCAACAAGTCGAGCTTGAGCTCGCATTTGAGCCTAGCATTGAATTGGAGAGCTGAGCTTGAGTGACTCCCAACTCAAACTAGACTCATTTATACACCTAGCCTAGGATATATCATAATTGAATTTTTTATCAGCATGGATTTTAAATTATTGAATGACACAAATCATATATATAATGTCGTGGTTTTTGAAAGTGAAAAAAATATAATCAAAAGTTTCGTTTAGATAAAAATATCCCTTGTTATCCTATATATTGTTTTATAGAAGGGGCAACCTTTCTCCTTTTCCATATCATCTTTTCTCATTGCTCTCATCATCAATTTTCCGCTCAAGTTTTTTCTCATAGGAGCGACCATGTGAGTGAATATTAAAGATTTTTTTGTTTGTCGGTGACTTAAGCATGCATGGGTACCATTTTTTTCGAGTTTTCATTGTGTATTATAGATTAAGTAATTTTTATGAAGATCTAAAACAGAGATAGATATATAATCAAATAGTGTATTTTAAAACACGTGCATAAATTATGTTCTGACTTTATTCAAATCATGATCAAATATGGTTCAAGATATTAAAGACTATGTTGTTTTATATTTATTCGAACTATATTCTAACATAGTTCAATGGCAATGTGTGAGGGTTCTCAAACCATCCTTTTCAAAAGCTATCATTGTGTTTGATTGCAACAAAAAATATAAAGAGATAACTATTGATCACCAACTAGATAGTAATGTCTATATATATATATATATATATATATATATATATATATATATATATATATATATATATATATATATATATATATATATATATATATATAGGGCTAAACTGTGAAAGAGTGAATGTCTTGAACAGATTGGATTTATCATTGATAGGAGTCTTCTATTAGTGATAACATAACAATATTTAGATTTTTTTTTGCATGACATGCTTTTGTGATTTAATGGAACCGGCTTATTCGAAATATCATAGTCAACTTCCAAATCTTTCTATATTGATAAATTGGAAAAAGAGATTTTTATAATCATTCCATAATTAACTCTTAAGTGCAAAATTCTCAAGACAATTTGAACAATTAAAATATTTAATTTATGTGAGAAGTGTTATGCATTAGCCACATTAAACTTTTTTAGGGAAATTAATCGGTAAAAAGTTTTAATTTTCATATTTTTTTTTTCAATTATCTCTTTTTCTGTGAGCTCCAATACTCAATGTATTGAGATTTTGATACCCCTCCTAATTGTGCTCTTGTTTGTTTATGTAGTTATTGGTGATTTTCAATATTTTTTCTAACAAATTTAAGTTTCGTTTTTTTACTGTTTCTTAAAGCAGCTTTCTAGTACAAAAGTGCTAGAAAGCTGCTTTAAGAAGCATTAAGACAGTCATCCTAAATGAAGCCTTAGTTACTTTAGTCTTAGTGCGTAAATGAAAGACCTTCTTTTGGTCCATGTATTAATGTGCCATGGGTGTTAGTGAGTTCTAGATGTTTCACACTTTACATTTCATGTTGTAAGTGAGTGGTAAATTTTTGCAATGACTTTTGGGATTTTGTTTGATTGTCAATAAAGCTAGTAATATTTTCAATGGCTTCCTATCTCTAATAAATTGATTGATGAAGATTCTTTTGACCTCAAGAACAATGTTATTGCTCTTATCTGAAGGCACAAGCATCATCTGAGAGGTATTTTTTTAATAAAAAAATAATTAACACTTTAATGATTTATTGGTGTTTAATAGAGAGGTAACTGACTTAAAGTAAGCTAGCTGGTTAGCAAAATCTATTTTCCCTTATAAGATTTGAGGAAAAGAATTTTGAATTTTATTAGTGATTAATTTCACCATCAAAATCTCACATAAGAATACATTAATTTGTTGAGATTTCCGTGGTTGAATTCTTCACTATTGTCCAAATAGTAGGTCTCATCAAGTTTGAAGTTAATGCCCTTGCACTTGTTGGTTTCCTTGGAATGAGCAAATCTAAAGACCCTTCTACTATCTTTTCCTTTGGAGCTATTCTAGGGATAAGCTCCAAAGCTTCATGGATCATCCTTGTGATTATTTCTTCTATCTTTATTTTTTTTATCATGAATATTTGGTTATCCATGTTTGATGAACTTTTTTTTTTCCTTATTTGCTTATCGTAGTGCTTAGCTAATGGTTTTTGGCATCAATCTACACTTATTGCCCCTTTCAAGATTTTATTCCAAATTTACAAATGAATAACACTAAAATGTTACTCACAAAGAGAGAGAGAGAGAGAGAGAGAGAGAGAGAGATTGGGATTTTAATAAATGGCAAAAAGTATGAAATTGTGTGCCCAACAAGACTTTATGTATCCAAAATCCTCCATAAACCTTCTAGTTATAAGCTCTGGGCTCTATTTCGGTTCTTCAAGAAAAGTTATATAAATATAAGAAAATACATCAAAATATACGATGTGTATAACCCAAAGTACAAAAAATCATGTGGATAGTCATTCGATAAAGCCATCATCTTGATGGTTAAAGTTAGTGAGACTATTGAATTGATGAGTGAAGTCTTTGGCAAACTGAATGCAGTGTGTTCTCATAACTTTTTTGGCTCGAGTTAAGCTCTGGATTAAATATGGTTGAGTGATTTACTATATGAACTTGGCGGATTCATTATGAGCCTGGTGAGTTCATCATCTTCATTCTTCATATTTTGCCAAGTTGCCCTAAACCGAGTTGACTTTGCATGATTCAAACTCTTAAAATATTTGGATGCACATTATTGTAATGTTTCTGAAATTATAAAATGTTTTAGCTCCATATTTTGAAAAATAACAAAGGAAACTAAATTCAAATGAAGACCAAAAGAGATGCTTATGTAAAGCTATAAGAAAATGAATAGGTTAGACCGTTGCCTAAGCAAATTAAGGTAATCATGGAAATTAAATGTGCTAGATTCATGCGCTAGTTGGCAATAATATAATAAAGATGGTGTGATTTGTTTAACTAGATGTGGATTAGGTTATAATTAATATAAGAAAAACACATATGCTACCACCATTAGATGCTCTTCTTTGTTTTAATTATCATTAAAAGCTATCTTTGTGACAAGAAGATGAGCAAAGTAAGAGTAATTAACGTTAATTAATTGGGTTTATGACTTTAATGATAGTAACAGGTCGATAAGCTCTCTCTAATAGCTTCTTAAACTTCTACTCGATCAAGACTAGTTTATGGTCTTAATGGTGTATTTGAAAAGACTTTTAGTAATATATTATATAACTTAATTTTAAATGTATGTGGAATATCATCTTCAGTATAAATTTGGTGTATTTGGAACTCATCCAATTAGAACAATTTGCAAATAGATCATAAATTCATCACAATTATAGTCGCCCGCCTCCATCGCCATCGTTGCCTTGACTGTCACCAATGACCACCACCAACTACCATCAATATTCACCTTCAGCTACCACTGTCATCATTGTCACACGCCGCTGCCTGCAACTACCATAACCACCCATTGCCACTATCTATAGCCACCTTCAGCCATTACCTCCCCCGCCGCCCACTGTCACCATCATTCTTGGACTTTACACAGCATTTATTTTACATTAAGCTCATCTACATTTATTTTCAACCATCTAAATAACTCTAAAGCATTTTAAATAGGATGCGTCCCCTGTTTAGCAAACTGTTCCTCAGATATAGGGGTGTCAATTCGGGTCAACGGGTTGGGTTCGGGTCGAACCTGGAACTGACCCGACACTATTCGGGTCAACCCGAACTCGACCCGATTCGGGTCTGGGTCAACCCGACCCGACACGAATGACTCGAAGTTGACCTAAAATTGCTAGTTTTCGGGTCAAAAATCGAGTCAATCTTTGAATTTTGGGTCAAAATCGGGTAAAAAAATGTCAATCTCGAGTTTCCGGGTCAAATAAGAGTTTTCGTGTCAATTTCGGATCATTTTTCGGTCGTTTTCGGGTTAATGGGTCAACCCGAACCCGACCCGATTTTTAAAACGGGTTGATTTGTTGAACCTGAACCCGACCCGTTTCGGGTCCGGGTTGACCCTAACCCGGATTTTTCCGAGTCGGATTTGGATCGTGTCAAAAATTGACACCCCTACTCAGATACTTTGACAATATACGAGGTAGGAACTAAGAATCCATCCATAACAACTTATTGAGAATAAGTTTCTCAATAAGTTTTGACCTTGAGCTACTTTCTTCCTTACAAATTTGTATACTTTGATTAGTTATTTTGTGTGGACGCCTAATGCTGTCTGGAGACCAATCAGAATGCACCACGTCACACTTTGTGCTTGGCACCGCAGCTCGGTGCCACTGATATGGTGCAATCTGATTGGTCTCCAAATGACATTATGCGTCCGATCTCCACACACAATAATTTCTCGTATAATTGGATGTCAATTGATGTTTCTTGAAGACCTCGCGTGAATATATATAGAGCTTAACTGTCTAAGAGTAACTGTCTTGATCAGTTGGCGTTATCATCAATGGGGGTCATGTATTAGTGATAACACAGCAATAATTTATATATGTATATTTAGGTTATTTTTGTAACTTTGTCGGTGATTAAAAAAGATATCCCAGAAATGCATGACATGCTTGGGTGATTTAATTGAACCGGCTTATTAGAAATATCATAGTCGGCTACCAAATCTTTCTATATTGGTTTGGAAAAAGAAAATTTTATAATCATTCTATCAAGTGCAAAAATTCTCAGATGAAATTGAACAATTTAAAAAAATATATATATTTTATTTGAGTTGTGCATTAGCCACATTAAATAATATAGAAAAACAATATAATCAAGACTGGCATCTCTGGACTTTCTAGTCCATAAGATATGTGAGATTATTTGTGAGTAGAAAAGATTCTCACGTAACTCAATGTGTATGTAAAAGGAGTAAACAAGTCGAGTCGAGTCGAGCCGAATTCGAGTCATGTATAATTCGAGTTAAGCTTGTGGGCCAAATCACGAGGTCAACTTGAGCTCCAGGCTCCTTTATTTACTTTGAAGTTGTGACTTCAGTTACTACAGTGTTTTTTTCGAGTAAACAGGAAAAAGATTAATTATTAAAAAAAATCTAATAGCTATTGCGAGCTAGCTCGCAAGGTCAAGAGTCGGGTCTTATCCAGCTCGAGGATCGATGAGTTTGGCTTGCGAGCTCGTTACTTGGTCGAGTTCGAGCTGAATCGACTCATATACACCCGTTTACATCTTACTGTAAAAGCGGGATTCTAATTTTAGGTCTATACTTTTTGTTTTTAGACACCAAAGAGTTCAACATGAAATTTGATTAAGAGAAGATATTCGTATGCATTTAGACCTAAGAATATAAAAATTTTGGTTCAAAAAAAAAATTTCATACTAAAAAGCTGTTTCAAAAAGCAGTAAGAAAACCGTTCCAAACGAAACCTTAGTATAGCCATAACTAATTACTCTAAGCCTCAGTGAAATGAGTGTTGTTGGTGAAATTATTATTTGCGGATGTTGAACGCCATCCGGAAACTAATCAGAATGCGGCACGTCGCCCCCTGCTCGGTACTACTCAGTACTGCGGTTTGATACCGCTGATGTGAAGCATTCTAATTTGCCTCCGGACGGCGCAGTTCACCGTCCGCACAAAATAATCTCTCGTGTTGGTGAGTTCACGTGCTCGATTTATCAATCAGGTTGATGATCTTACCATAACTCATATTTTGATACACTCCTAATTTTACTCAAATTTAAATGCTTTAGTGTTAATGTGTACCACAAATATTATTCTTTTTTGTGCCTATAATTGATGTTTTGGACAACAACAAAATTTGTTTGGTTACTATTTCTTGTAATTTATCATTATTTCTTAAAAATTACACAATTTAAAAACTATTTCTTACAATAAGAGTAGTTAATTTGTTTTTTCCATTACAACTTCACAACTAATTTTATAAAAAAATTAAAATTGTTCCAATAGATACTAAAATAAAATAAAAAGTGAGTCTTGTGATCAAATTGCTTGAATTAGGTTAGACCATTGCCCAAGCAAATTATGGTAATCATGAAAATTAAGATTTTGTTTGGGACGACTTTCTTACTGCTTGAAGCTTTCTAGCCCAAGCAGTTTTTTGTACTAGAAAGCTGCTTTAAGAAGCAGTAAGAAAGTCATCCCAAACAAAGCCTAAATGTACTAGATTCATGCGCTAGTTGGCAATAATATAATAAAGATGGTGTGATTTGTTTAACTAGATGTGGATTAGGTTATAATTAGTATAAGAAAAAGCTTATGCTACCACCATTAGATGCTCTTCTTTGTTTTAATTATCATTAAAATCTATCTTTGAGACAAGAAGATGAGCAAATTAAGAGTAATTAACGCTAAATAATTGGTTTTATGACTTTAATGATAGTAACAGGTGGATATGCTCTCTCTAATGGCTCCTTAAGCTTCTACTTGATTAAACGTGTATTTGAAATAGACTTTGTAATTTTCTATATAACTTAGGGGATTGTTTGGCCCGAAATAAAATCGGTATAAAGTATTTCAAATATAAAAGTTTTGAAAATATTAATATTTATTTTGAAATAAAATAAATGCATTGTAAAATTTTAATGTATGTTTAATGCACTTTCCAGTGTAAATTTGGTATACTTGGAATTCGTCTGATTTCCAAATAACTATAAATTCATCACAACTGTAGTCACCTGCTGATACCTTCGCCAACACCACCAACCGCCATTGTTGCCCATTGCAACTATCATTTTCGCTGACCGCTACCATCGACCGAAGCAGACCATCACTGACGACCACCACAGTGCTGCTACCATCAACTACCTTCAGCCAACCCCATGACCATCATCACTTCTCTTTTGGTTGACACTATTGGCCACTGGTGTTAGTCACCACAAATACTATTGTCCACAAATCACCATAATCTTTATACTATACAATACATTTATTTTACTTCAAGTAAAATAATAATAATAATAATAATATGCATGTATTTTACATTCATTCAAATAACTTCAAAGTATTTTAATTATGATATATTAAAATACTTGTTGCGGACGAGAATATACGTGGCAATAGAGTAAAAAATATAGCGTCTTAGCAATGTACGTATATCCGGTGCACCAACAGATAGTTGAGAGAGAGAAACATTAAAAACTTTTTTACTTGGAAAACCAAGAAAGAGAAAAATCATGGGGCGTGACTAAGATGAGAAATTTCTACTAAGTTTGGATGGATTACAAAGTTTGATTCTTCTTTTTTACTTGGAGATAGGGGTGTCAATTTCGGGTCACGGGTCGGGTTCGGGTCGAACCCGAACTGACCCGGGTTCAAACGGGTCGACCCTAACCCGACTCGGGTAGACAAACGGGTCGGAAAACCGAACCCGCCCCGACCAGGCGGGTTGCCGGGTTGACCCGACCCGACCCGACCCGGTTTGGGTTGCCGGCGCCGGAACGACGGCGGCGAACGGCGGGGGACGCGAGTGCGGCGGGCGGACGCGAGCGGGGGACGGGGACAGCGCGGGTGCGGTCAGGCGAGGTCGGGTCCGGTCAGGCGCGGCGGGCAGCGCGCGGGTGGGGTGGGGGGGCGGCGGGCAGCACGCGGCGGACAGCGCGGGCGGGCAGTGGGCAGAGTCGGGATTCAAAATTTTTCGAATTAAACAGGTTGGCGGGTTGATCCGGTAACCCGCCGGGTCAACCCGAACCCGACCCGTTTTTTAAACGGGTCGATTTCTGGAACCCGAACCCGACCCGTTTTGAAATCGGGTCGGGTTCAACCCGGATTTTCCCGGTCGGGTCCGGGTCGGGTTTTCGTGTCGTGTCAAATATTGACACCCCTACTTGGAGATGGTTGAATTACAACATATTGAATAATCGATAAAAATATGGCGATGATTGATAAACGAGCGGAAGTAAGGCAGTGGTTGAGAAAAGCTTCAGCGACGGTTCGGAAGAAACTCCTGCTGGCCGGGAAGAAACTCATGCGATATTTAGGAAGAAACTTTGTCGACGGTTGGGAAGAACTCTAGCAACGGGTGGGAAGAAACTCTGTCGACGATTAAGAAGAAACTCCGGCGACGGTCGGGAAGAAATTCCAGCGACGGTCGGGAAGAACTATGACAACAGTCGGGAAGAAACTTCGACGACAATAGGGAAGAACTCTGACAACGGTCAGGAAAAAACTTTGACGACAGTCGGGAGGAACTCCAGCAGCGGTCGGGAGGAACTCCGACGATGGTCGAGAAGAACTCCGCCTGTGGTCAGGAGGAATTTCGGTTGTGGTCGATGTCAAGAGAGCTCTCAAATTTCTCCCTTATCTTCCTTATTCTTCTTCTTCCATCTCTCATGAAAAAGACTGGGGGTTATTCGTAATTTTTTTAGAGAGTCATGACTTGTAAATATGTGGAGGATCAAGGTCAAAATGAGAGTGATTTGAATGAATGATCGATATTTAATGCCTTGATTGTGGGTGTTTACTGGTTATTTGAATGCCTTAATGATATCAAAATTCGGTGATCTTGGTCTCGTTGGATTCGTCTCGTCGAGCCACTCGATTTGATTATAATCATGTTACGTTTACTATTTGTTTGTTATTCCAAATTAAGCTCTGAACAATTCAAATATGCTATGAACCCTTGCTTTGGGCTCGGATATGGCTGGTTTTAATGTTGTTGGGTTCATCTTTTCGGGACGATCAGTTTGACTATAAGTTTGTTGCAATCGGAGTTTGGATGATCCCATATTTAATTTTGGAAACTTAAAAATTAATTTTACTTCGAGTCAAGAAAAATTTTTGATGATATATTGTCATATGAATACTTGTAATATTTGAGAAGTCAACAATAGATTTGATTTCTTATAGAGATTTGGATCTGCTTCCATATATATTATAATATATATATAATAGATTTGTCGGAGAACTCTTAGAATCATAAAATTTTCTAAGTGCTTGTGAGTCAGTTGCAACATGGGACTTTTTTTTGAGATATAAGCATTTCTCCTTAAAACTAGCAGAGTTTGACTTTTTCGGCCAAAAATTTCTTAATTATAATTATTTCAACTCTTATGAACCTATGATTTACGAATAAATAATAGTATTGGTTTCCTCTGATTGAAACAAATTATTTCTGACTGTCACACATCATAAATAATTTTTAGCGATGATAAAATTAGATTCCGTATTTTATTCGATTATTTCAAAAAATATTTTTGATCTTAATTCTAATTGAGGCTTAGTTAGGAACAATTTTTTTTAGTGTTTTCTATTGGAATTTTTCAATAAAAAAAATTCTTGAAAGCATAAAAAAAATAATAGTCAAAAGTTATTCCAAATAAATACTTTATTATACAAAAATTTCTAAGTTTGAGAAATATTTGTACTAAAAAGTTGATTTAAATGTAAAAAAGCTGTCTAAAATGAAGCTCAAAATTTTTATCAAAACATTATTATTTTAATGAGAATTGATTGATGCTCAATTTTTTTTCATAATAGAAAGCAATCAATATGTTTTCAAGAAGGACAAAGTGATTTCATTTGGTACATGTTTTTTACTGCTTCTTAAAGCAATTTTTTAGTACAAAAATTATAACTTTTATACTGTAAAGTTGCTTTAAGAAGTACTAAAAAAGTAGTCCCAAATGAAGCCTAGGGCTTCGTTTGAGACGACCTTTTTACTGCTTAAAGAAGCAGTAAAAAAGCCGTCCAAACGAAGCCTAAATCTCAATGAAATTGCATTAAATATTAAGCCAAAACTTCTTCCCCTACTGCTAATATTTAGTTTATTATTATTATTTTTAATTTTTTTTCATAGTTCCATGCTAATAATACAAAATAATATTTCTACATCAGTAGACTGGTAACACAGACTTATTAATATTTAATAATGCAATTGTTCAAATTATAAACATTAGCATTTTATACTTGATCTATTTGTAAAAGTATTTTTAGAATTTGAAATGTATTACAAAATAATTTATTTTGAATTTAATAGTTTTTTAAAATAATTTTTATTTTTGTAAAATTAAAAAAATAGCAATCAAAATTTAAAACAAAAGTGAGTATAAACAAAATATCATATACAAAAAAAAAAAGGCTTTTGCATCACTTAGCATCACTTAATTTAAACTATGGCTTCGATTTTAATGATCGCAAAAATATTTGCAGCACTATTGTAATTGTTGTTCGTTGCAAAAATCTTACGTAGTAGTTTTATAATTATTGGGAAGGAGAGATCGAAGAGATAATTTTATTAGCAGTTCTAACTTCCACAATATCCCGAACATGTTCCGTAAATACGGGATTTACTAAATCCTGTAGTTCAATGAATTTATCAGGATATAATGTCATTGAAGTAGGCAATGAAACTTCTTTAGCGACTCTTTCAAAGGCTACTACACGCAAAGCCGAAGCAACAACAAAGAAGAAAAATGACGATGACGAATAAGCAAGTCCTAGATAAGCCTACTGATTTAGGAAGAGCATAGACAGGATAAAGAAAACAAAAAAGTTATTTGGTTTGAAGATTGTTACATAATCAAATAACTAAGGATTTGTTTGGGATGACTTTCTTATTGCTTATTAAAGCAGCTTCTGCTTTAAGAAGTAAAAAGAAAGACTTCCTAAACAAATCCTAAGTTTCTTGGCTCTGAGAATGTTTGAAGATAGTTAATTATGATCATCAACTTCATACTTTAAAATCTACTTTATTAGAACAACAAATTTGATAAATCGTACTTGCAGCCAAACAGCTCTTAAATCTTATCTTATAGATCCCAAATTGAATTCAAAATTAACTTTTAAAACATTATTAAAAATATTTTATGATGAAATTATAAATTAATATGTTTCATAAAAAATACAAAATATTATGGTCTCAAAGCTAGCTAGCTAGTCTTAAAAAATACTAGATTTAGTCATATAAAAATAATTTCTTCCCATTATAAATGAAAATCTAGAAAAGAAACTATAAAAAGATTATATATATAGTGATATGTCATCACAAAATTATCATGATCAGGCATGAATCTCGAGGCAAAAATTAAGCTGAAAATTTCAAAAATTAAATCTGGGGTCACCTGAACTCTGATTTCAGCAAACTTATAGTCAAATTGATTGCCTCGAAAATACGAACCCAACGACACAAAATTAGACTCAATCCAAGCCCAAATGAGTCCAAATCAAGGACCCGAAGCACTATTGGAAAGTTTGAACCACAAATTGAGTTACCAAACAATTTTGAAACATGAACTGCTTATAGTCGAATCGAGCGGCTCGACGAGGGAAATCCAACGAGCACAAGATAGCCGAATTTTGACATCATTAAAACCGTCAAATGTTGACGAACGGTACACGATCAAGGGATTCAATATCGACCGTCCATCCAACCACTCCCCATTTAACCTTGATCTCTCACCTATTTACAGGCCATGCCACTTCATAAATCTATAAATAGACCCCTCATTTCTCATGATAGGGGACCCAAGCAAGAAGAATAAGAGTAGGAGGGAAGAAACTCCTCCTCGACCACCGTCGGGATTTTGCCTGACTTCCACGGGACGCCGGAATTCCGCTCGACCTTATAGTGACGCCGGAATTCCGCCCGACCTCCAAGTGACGCCGGAATTCCGCCCGACCTCCAAGTGATGCCGAAATTCTACCCGACCTCCTAGTGACGTCGGAGTTTCACCTGAATACCAAGTGATGCCAGAGTTCTCCTTGACCTCCAACTGATGTTGGACTTCTACCCGAAGCCAGACCTCCGCCCGTCGCCAAGTTTCTACCCGACGTCGGACTTCTACCGGTTGTCGGACTTTCGTTGGACATCTATCTGATGCTAGATTTCTTTCCATTATTGGACTTCTACCTGACGTCGTCCTTCTGATCTTCATCGTCAGACAACAGTCCTTCTGACCTTTGCAGCCCGCCGACTACAGTCCTTCTGACTTATGTCGCCCACCGACTAGAATCCTTCCGACCTTCGTCACCAGCCAACTACGGTCCTTCTGACTTACGTCGTTCGCCGACTACAGTCTTTCCAACCTCCGTCGCCCGCCGACTAAGGTCCTTCTAACTTACGTCGCCCACCGACTACAGCCCTTCCGACCTCCGTTTCCAGCCGACTATGATCATCCTGACTTACGTCACCCCCTGACTATAGTCTTTTCGGCCTCCATCGCCAAACAACGATCTTTATGACCTCCGTTGCCCGCTGACTACGATTCTTCTGACCTCTGTCACTAGACTATGATTCTTTTGACCAAACGAACACGTCAATAATGATTCTTTTTATTCTCACCATGTAATGTACTCTATAGATGTACATCAAGCTAAGGCTTTCCCCCAATGAAGGGTCTCATTTGTAATCAACTGCATTACTAGTGGATTCATTCAAACTGGGTTAGACCCCGTGATTTTTCCCCCTTTTTCAGGGGTTTTCCACGTAAAAATATTGGTGCCTCATAAATGCTAAACCCTCTCTCTTTATCTGTGTGTTTGCGCTGGATCTTCGTGCAACGCTAAGACATTAAACTTTATATTTCTCTACCGCCGCGAATACTCCAAGACGCAACATATAGTCTTATTAAATATTAAATATGTCCATATTTCTCTTAAGGATGATATAATTAGAGCTCTCATAAACAATCCCATGACAGCTAATTAAAATATAAATATCCTTTTGTAAGGGCATCATGGTATCAACTAAGAGGTTTTGGGTTTGAGTCTTATATATGTGGTGTGTATATGAGTTTGCCTTAGGCTTCGTTTGGGCAACTTTTTTGCTTCTTTCTAAAACAACATTTTAGTATAAAATTTTTTTGAATTAGAAATTTTTATACTAAATAATGTTTTAAAAAGCAGTACAAAAGTTGTCCAAAACAAAATCATAATTGATCTAAATTAATGTTCCTAAAAAAACTGCATCATCGCTTTCACTTGAATACATCTAGTGTTGTGATTAAGTTGAGCTGAGCTCGAGTCACCTCTAGCTTAAGCTTAAGCTTGATTAATTAATCGAGTTTGAGAAATAAAATAGAGAAAATAATAATTATGATTCAAGTCATTATTATAATAAATTATTTAAAAAATAGAAGATAAATAAACAAAACCCCATAAAAGAGGATTTACATACAAATCATTTTATTTCATGCTATTTACATATCTAATACCTAAAACTTTAATAATATTACATTCCTACCATAATATAAACTTTTAATATCAAATATATCACTCATATATTTCATTCTTACCACCCATACCATCCTATAAACTTTAATATTTCATTTCATGCAATCATATTTATTCTATGGGTGATAGACATGTAATATTAAAATTTTATGTATTAGATATGTAAATAGCATTAAATAAAGTGATATATATATATATATATATATATATATATATATATATATATCTCCCTATTTTTTAAACAAGTTAGCTCATGAGCAGATGTGATAAATCGAGACTAGCTCAAACCTGACTCATTAGCTCATCGAGAGCTCATCAACTATTTATTGAACCGAACTAGAACCAGCTCACGAGCCAATTTGACTTGATATATGCCACTAAAAATACTAAAGCTCATGCCCCATTCTATTATATATAAACACCACTTGCAGAAACACTCGGTGCCAAAAAAATATCTAAGTTCTCCGTTCTTATTGGCTCTCCGGCAGCCAAAAGGGTCGGAAAAGCCTATATAATGCCATCTGATATCCTCTTCCCTACCCACAGAACTCCTCATCTTCAGATAATTAGTAAGAGGACTTTCGTCGAACACCTTTTAGGAAAAGATGGAGCTTGCAGGAATCGGCAAGGTGGTGCTCGGCTCCATCGCCTTTGGTGTCTTCTGGGTCATGGCCGTCTTCCCCGCCGTTCCCTTCCTCCCTATCGGCCGCACCGCCGGCTCTCTCCTCGGCGCCCTCCTCATGATCGTCTTTCAGGTAAGGATCAGATGATAACAAGCAAGTTCAAGTACGTATGTTTATAACGAATAAGAAAAACTTCAGTAAATACATAAATAATTAAATTTTTTTATCAGTAGCTTTATTTATTTATATATTTAATATTTAATTTTTATATTTATTTACATAATATTCAAATATTTAAATCACAGAAATTTATTGTTAATATTAACTTATTTAAAACAAAAAAATATATATATTTTTTTTCATATGCTTTGATATATATAAATAAAATAATTTTGAGCGCTGTGTAAATACCGTTGAATGCAACCTTCCCTGTGGTTTTCACAGGTGATAACTCCGTCGCAAGCCTACGCGGCTATCGACCTCCCCATCCTGTGTCTTCTATTCGGCACCATGGTGGTCTCCATCTACCTCGAGAAAGCCCACATGTTCCGCTACCTCGGCCGGCTTCTCTCCTGGAAATCCTTCGGCGGCCGTGACCTTCTCGTCCGCGTATGCCTCATCTCCGCCCTCGCGAGCGCCCTCTTCACCAACGACACTACCTGCATTGTTCTCACCGAATTCGTTCTCAAGTTCACGAAGCAGCATAACCTCCCTCCATTACCTTTTCTTCTGGCTCTCGCCTCCAGCGCCAATATTGGGTCCTCGGCCACGCCCATCGGCAATCCGCAGAATCTCGTCATCGCCATCCAGAGCAAGATTCACTTCGGCAAATTCCTCCTCGGCATACTTCCGGCGATGCTTGTAGGTATGGTTATTAATCCACCCCGTCTCCAGCTTTAGAGTGATAAAAATCCGAGTTTGAGCTGTCAAGCTGTGTCTCCAAATCCGAGAAAAAAAAGCTCTATTTTAATCTGCTCGTTTTGAAGTTGAAGCTTTTATATTTTTGAATTTCTTCAAGCTGATCTCCTGAATCAGCTAATTTTCAAGATAGATAAGCAATAAATTAAATCAAGTGATCTTCGAGCTAAAGTACTTTAGTTACAAACTTATCGTAGGTATCGTCGTCAACACAGTTATCATCCTTTGCATGTTCTGGCGAAGCTTGTCATCCCCAAGCAAGGACGTGGAATCATTGAAGCCTTCTCCAACGCCGCCAGCGGAGGCGGCGGCAGAGATGTCTTCACACAAATTCTCGCCGGCGAAAATGTCTCACATGTCGACACCGGAGGTGGTGGATGATGGAGAAGGCTCGCATAGGTTTTCGCCTGCGATGATGTCGCACCCGCCGGTGGAGTTGGGGCCGGAGGGCAGCATGATTGGCGACGTGGAGAAAGCGGGCAAATTGGGAGCGGTGCCGGCTGTAATTGATGAGGTGGTGGAGGAGAAGGAGAGGAAGGGGAGGAAGAGGGCGTTGTTTTTGAAGGGGAGTGTCTATGTGGTGACCGTTGGAATGTTGGCGGCGTTATTGTCGGGCTTGGATATGTCCTGGACGGCGATTACGGCGGCCATTTTGCTGGTCGTGATTGATTTCAGAGATGCTGGGCCTTGCTTGGAGAAGGTAATTAATTAACTAATTAATCATTGTAATTGTTATTTAAATCTCTGTAAACATTTCTTTTATGAGAGAATATAGTAATCTACTTATCTTATTTAAATTTATGTTTTAGGTGTCGTATTCCTTGCTTATATTCTTCTGTGGGATGTTCATCACTGTGGATGGGTTCAACAAAACTGGCATACCGAGTGCTTTTTGGGATCTAATGGAGCCTTCAGCGAGGGTTAATCGAGCAAGTGGAGTTGCTTTGCTCTCCATTGTCATTCTTCTTCTCTCAAACTTTGCATCCAATGTTCCCACTGGTAAGATTTTATTGCATATAGCCATATACAATAATGTAATTAGATGTGCTTTGTACAATTGTACTGGTGTAAGGATAAAAACTTCAAGCACAATTCAAATGAAAATAAGAGAATAAATACAACTAATTAGATCATAAATACAAGACATATGAGTTTACATGATTTGATAATAAGATCAACTTACATCCACAATCACATTGATATCAAAATCCACTAGACTTTTAAAGATGTCTAATTCAAAGATTTCTATTCATACTAAAGTTGAAAATAGGAATAGAAATGCAACTTTCTTGAGATTAATGGTTGAAATGGAGCAGAACCATCACTACAGGAAAATCGTCTAATACCTGCGTCAATTTCCGGCGGTTTCAAACCCGCCGGAATAAACCGTGTAGGAAATATAAATCGGCGATATATTTCCAGTAGTAATATTTTTCGGCAGTTTTCCGGTGGTTATAACATTCGTAAATTACTAGAACTAAAACTGCAGGTAAACCACCGAAAGATTCCGGCTCAAATATCGCCGGCAAATCGACGGTCATTACCGGCGGTCAAACCACCGGTGTTTCTGGTGGCCAAACCGAAGGCTAGCCACCGGTTATTACTGGCATCAAAATAAAGAGTAAACCGCCGGTATTACCAGAGGTCAAATGACCGCCGGAAGTTTCGCCGATATTCATTGAATTTCCTATAGTGGATCAATTAAATATATAGGCAAAAATGAAGAAGAAGATGTCTTTGTTATTATTAATTTCCTAACTTTTGTTTCTTAGGAGTCTTAACAAAAGTTTCTCCATAATATAAATGGAAACTCCTCCTTTTGAGGCAACCAAAATTAGCAGCACATTCTTCTACTTGAAGAAGTAGAAGGTTTTCCTCATGCAAGCAACTTAAACACTCACCCTTTCTATGTTGATTGACAAATCCTCTCTACTCTCTCTTGATAATATGAGGAATATTACATTATTATGTAATAGAATAATATTATTTATTATGTTTTCCTTTGACATAAAGTCAATTATCAGTTTTGCATTTGTGGAATTTAATTTTATGCATAAACCGAATAATTTTTTAAAACCATAATGAGATGCTTGTTTTAATTCATTAAGATTTCTATTTTGCTTGCACATAAGGCATTTTTCAAGTTTAATAAAGCCTTCATGTCACAATAAAGAAATTTTGTCTGACATCCATTTATTTGAGGTATAGTTCTTTTGGCGCTATGATGCTCAATACTAAGGCTTCATTTGAGACGACTTTTTCTTACTGCTTCTTAAAGCATCTTTCTTAGGGCTGCAAGCGAACCAAACGTTTCGACGAGCTACTCGTCGTTCGGTTCGATTAAAGCTCGTTTGTGATCGTTTAATTAGCTAAACAAACAAACTTGAACAATATTTTAAATACTCGATTCTTAAATAAACAAACTTGAACACTAATACGTTCGGCTCATTTATGTTCGAGAACAACATCATTTGAAGTTCGTGAACAAGCTCGACATTAAGCTCGATAAGAAGCTCGATAAAAGCTTGATTCGTGTTCGATTTTGAGCTCGTGAATAAGCTAGATAAAAATAATTAATATTTGACTATAAAATTAATAAATATAAATAATCATTGTCTTTGTTACATAGACAATTGCTTTTATTATAAATGTGTTTGTTCATAGATATGTTCATGAACGTATTTGTTTGATAGTTAAAAAAAATTCGTTAAATATGTTCGCGAACAAGCTCGATAAGCATTAAACGAACGAACATGAACTGAACATGAACCGAACATGAACACTCATTAATTTAAATGAACCAAACATGAACACAAACAATAAAAGCTCGAACAAACATGAACCAAACTTGAACAAGCTGATATTAAATGAACACAAACATGAACACTCACATACTCGGCTCGGCTCGGTTAGTTTGCAGCCCTATTCTTTTTTGTAAAAAAATTATAAAAATTTTAATTTTTATTCTAGAAAGCTGCTTTAAGAAATAGTAAGAAAGCCGTCTCAAATGAAGCCTAAATTAATAACATTAGTTTAACTAGAGGAAATAATATCTCGATAAAGTTTTTTGTTTATTGGAATTCTTATAAAAAAAAGTCTTGTCCTATATTTTTTTGTTTCTATCTATTTATTTTTCACTTTTTATATCCATTTTTTTATGTCTTCCATTGGTTCAATTATCATCTTTATATATCTTAATGTGCCTCAACTTGCGACCATCAAACTTGTTTATTTGATCTTGATAGTTCGAAACTAAAAGCTTTCAAGACTAAATCTATGATGCTAGTTGTTAGGATAGTGATAAAGATTTTAGTAAAAACTAAATAAAGCTAAGAAAATAAGCACACTAGAGATTATAAATACAAAATATTTAAGTTTATGATGTTTAGTGTTATTATCATATATTTACACCCACACAAATGTCAAATACTCTACTGAGCTTCAAAAGAGGGGAACAATAACAATTTTTCACTTACAGATTTGAATATAAAGAGAAAAATGTTATTTTTTATGCCGGTGATTGGGAGGGAACATAGTCTCATGGTGTAAGATGAGAGTTAAATGTAAAAAGAAAAATGTTGTTGTTATTACTCTCATCTTTTTTTTCTGTTGCTAGAGTCCAAATGAGAAAAAAATATTACGTGTGGTGTCTGGATGTGTCAGGAGGCCAATCCGGACGTGCTACATCACTCAATGCACAGTGCATTAGATGATGTAGCATATCTGATTGAAGAGGTAAAAGACATCCCTCCTGCAAACACCTAAAAACTATTCCCTTCTCTCTCAGATGGTAGCCCTACTCACCTTTCTCACTTATTTTCTCTCTATTTATTTATATTTATAATATATGAAACCCTTTATTCTATTGTTCTATTTTGAAATGGTAGCAAATAATGGAATTTGAATAAATTGGTTTTATGTGCGAATTTTACAGGTACTCTTAAAATTAGCAAAACTATTCATAACCAACAAATATAGTTTAACCAAATCCTTGAAAATCTCCATTCAGGTTTTGAACAGTGCGATGCTGATATTGGCATCGCACTGTTTACAAACGCTTGAAAAAATAGAAAAAAAATATACACATAATATTCTCTTTTAATGTTAGAAATGGAGTTCAGTTGAAAATAAATTACTATTTGATACGTCCTTATAGTATTTTGAAGTGAAAAGTAAGTTTTTCCGTTGGAGATGCCCTAAAGATAGGACCCAAGAACTTTTGTCTCTACATAATTAACATTTTTTATTGGTTTAAATGAGGGCTTCTTGGTCATAGAACAACCCACCAACCTACTGAAATATTTACATGCACCCATATCTACTTGCGCGCATTTATAAATCTCTATGCATCAATGAAGGAATGACAAATTTCTTGCTTTTATGCAATGTTAATCGCCTATGCTCAACATCACCTGCAGTTCTCTTGCTGGGAGCTCAGGTGGCCAAATCAGCTGCAGCAGTTTCTGCATCAGATGTAGACAAGGCTTGGCTTATACTTGCTTGGGTGAGCACTGTAGCTGGAAATTTCTCTCTACTGGGCTCAGCTGCCAATTTGATCGTCTGCGAACAGGCTCGACGGTCCGAACAACACGGATACAATCTCACATTCTGGAAGCACCTTTATTTCGGGCTCCCGTCGACGCTCATCGTCACCGCCATCGGCCTCCCTCTCATTAGAGGATAGATTTTTCATTAGAAGATATCATGCAGTTGTGTTATATATGTAGCTTGTTAGCTTTGCCCTTCTGATTAGTAAGTTGTGGTTTTTACTTATGCTTTGTTAGTTGAAATCTTATATAAGTGGTTTAACATTACAGACTTTCCACACTTCTGCTGATAGACAGATCATCAATATCCAAAATGCTATTTGTATTTGGTAAAGCACAGTAAGAGATGGACCAATGCAAGCCAAAGCCAAAGCCTGAACGTTCGTTCGTCTAGCTTAAGAATTTTCGCATCTATTGAGGGTATCATAATTACATCCATTGATGATGTTGACACTGAAATCCCAAAGCTTTTTCGCCATTTCTCTGTCTGTAGCAATAGTGTTGAGCTTTGCTGAATTACAATCTTCAAAATATTTACCACTGACTCCCTTTACTTGAGGATGCAGAGCCACATAACAAGAAGTTGCTGCCCCCTGCAATAAAATAAAAAGAAACAATGTCATTTCTGTATAGCTAAAGGTGGTCTGGTTCAAGTTAAGCCAACTTGGTATCGACTCAAAAGAAACTCACTAAGTCTACAAATGAACTCGCACCAAAATAGGCGATTTACGATCTATGAACTTGTCCCTAGCAGGAAAGTATTGCTCATCTTCTGTCACGACCCGGCCCGGTTAGCTCGCAAGTGCGAGGCGGGAACAGAGGTCGGACGTAAAAGTTAAAAGAAACTTAACATAACATCAATTGAAACATCAACAACATAGAAAGAGCCACTACAATTTTTCCAACATTAACCTTTTCTTTTTCTTTCATTCATTAATCAAAATAATTATGTATAAAGAGAGTCATCCAAAATGGGAATCTAAACAATAGTACATCTCTCCAAAATCTTGTCTACAACTATTACCATCTATCAATCAAAACAACAAAAGACAAAAGAACCTGCCGCCCGTCGTCTCCCTACGACGGTAAGTGAGCGGAGGTTGGTCAGTCATTTACTCCTTCCTAGATCCTCCTGAAATGTGATCCCACAACGAGGGTGAGTCTTACTCAATAGGTGAGAATGAAAATTCAATTAAACATAAAATCAATAAGAGAAAACTATAACATGCTTTGGAAAATTTTAACAGAAGAATCATTGATCATAAAGTAAGTTGTGCTCAAGGAAAAACATGCCTTTACTTCATCTTTCAAATACATAATCCTTTCATAACCTTTTCCTTTCTTTCTTTCCTTTCATCTTAAAACATTGAGGCTCATTTAATCTCAATCACATATGACAATGTATGAAAAACATTCATAATAATTTAGTACATATATATATATATATATACATATCACCCGTCTCAGGAGTATCACTTGTACTGATCAGGTACAATAAATTGGCCATTTCCTTTTCCATAGGTTCAAAAGAACCAATCCTTTTCCACAGCTCATAAGAGCATTCCTTTTCCATAGCTCATAAGAGCCTCCTTTTTTTCCATAGCTCATAAGAGCCAACCTTTTCCTTGTGATACTCCCGCATCAACATGCTCATGCATTTATTACTTAAATAAATCTTAAAATGAAATGCTCCATGTACTTTTCCATAATGTATTCTTGCATGTAAGATAAGGAAATCATGTGAAACAAGTGTATAACATGAGTGTGTATACCAAACATGAGTTAAGCATTGCATAGGAGAAACATTTGAAATCACTTCATTTGTCCATAGACTTACAAGGGAAAAATTGAGCCATAAGAGTTCATAAATAACATAAACCAATTGAACATTTCTATGTAATAGAACAAAATACAAAGTTACCTAATATTTAAAAAAGAATGTTCATCCCACCTACCTCAATCCGTGTAATCCTTTCGTTTAGTCCAATCAACTCTTTTCTTCCACTCAAATTATATCTAAAAGAAAAATAATTAAAGAAAACATTAGTGACTAATTCCTACACAATAAATTAGTCCTTAGCTCTAAAAAGTAATAAATGTGACATTTCTATGTTTTGCTTAAGTTCCGAAACAAACCCTTCCCATTTTCATGAAATCTCTCAACCCCTTTCTTCTCATTAAAAGTTTAGGCCAATACTTTAGATTCTAAACATATAACACTCTTCTTTACCTCAAAACATTCTTAAAATAAATTAAATTTTCGGAATTAAATAAATCAAAATTTAGAAAATATGGTTTTTTCATACAAAACTCATACATTTGCTTCTAAAATCCTCCCTACAACCTATGAAAACCATGGGGGTCAAAAAAATATCATGATTGGGGGAAAAACCCTAAATCCATAAACTCAAAAATTTTCGTCGTTCATTCAATATTTTTCAATTAGAAGCTTTCTTAGGTTAATAGGAACCTCATTTGTGAAGACATTTCCAAAAGAAACAACTTTTGAGCAAAACCCTAATTTTCCAAAACTCATATTTTCAAGAAATCAACTAGCATTAAGGTTTAAAAACATCCTTTAATCATTCTCTAAACTTTTCTCAAAAGAATCTTAAAGAAAACCTAATTTTTCCCAAAGCCCTAATTCCCTTTCTTTAGAGAAAACTCATGGAAGAAAGGAGAAAACTCATGGAATCCACATACCTTGACCTTCCCTTGGATTTCCCTATGTTTTCCTCCAAGATCGGCCGCCGGAAACCCTCCACCCGAAGCTCCCGTCGCCTTGCCCGTCGCCTCTCCCTTTCCTTTGTCCGCTCGGTTTTGGCAAAAACGGGCGAATGGGAGAGAGTGGGGAGATTTCGGTTTGCCTAATAGAGAGGAATGGAAAAGGCCTAAAGACCTAAATGCCCTCACTTAAGTAGATTCGACCTTTAGAAAGCTTAGGGGTAGTTTGGGCATTAATGAGCTTCTAAAAAATTATATCTCTTAATTTAAACGAAATTAGATACAAGTCCTATATACCAAATTGATCGGAATTTTACGCTCAAATTTATAAAATTATTCCCGTCGAAAACCGACAACCTCGAATTTTTTTCACTTAAACCTCGTCGCGACGCTTCGAAAAGCGTGCGAGGTCTTATACGTCATTTTCGGGTTTTACAATTCTCCCTCCCTTATAAAAATTTCGTCCTCGAAATTTAAGACAAGCTTAAGAAACCATACCTTAGTCAAATAGGTGAGGATAGCTTTCCCTCATCTCTGATTCCTTCTCCCAAGTAGCATCTTTCTCCGTTCCATGCTTCCACATAACTTTGACATAAGGAATCTCTCTACTACGAAGCTGCTTAACATCATAATCTATGATTTTCTCAGGCTCCTCTACAAAAGTCAGATCTGGTTGGATATCTATTGCTTCAGTACTGATCTTCTGAGCTTCATCTGCAATGTATTTCCTCAAGGAAGAGATATGAAATACATTATGTACTCCACTCAAGTGAGATGACAAAATCAATCTGTAAGCTACACTGCCAACTCTCTCTGAAATTTCAAATGGGCCAACATACCTTGGACTCAGTTTTCCAACTTTGCCAAATCTCTTTACACCCTTCATAGGACTAACCTTGAGGAATACAAACTCTCCAACATCAAATTCAACAAATCTATGCTTGGCATCGTAGTACTTCTTCTGTCTATCTTGCACAGCTTTCAATCTATCACGAATCAATCTTATCTTTTCAGTAGCATCATCTACTAAATCAGCTCCAATGATCTTTCTTTCTCCTGCCTCAGCCCAACATAAAGGAGTTCTACACCTCCTTCCATACAAAGCTTCATAGGGTGCCATACCTATACTTGCTTGGAAGCTATTGTTATAAGCAAACTCGATCAAGGGAATGTGTGTCTCCCATTTGCCGCCAAAATCAAGTACACACAATCTGAGTAAATCCTCTAAAGTCTGAATAGTCCTCTCTGATTGACCATCTGTTTGAGGGTGAAATGCCGTACTGAAAGTGAGTCTGGTGCCCATTGCCTCCTGAACTTTCCTCCACAATCTAGAGGTGAATCTCCCATCTCTATCTGAAACTATTGATCTAGGTACACCATGAAGTCTAACAATCTCATTAACATAAACATTTGTCAACTTCTCAACAGCATCAGATTGCTTGATAGGCAAGAAGTGTGCTGACTTGGTCAATCTATCAATGATCACCCATAGAGCATCATGACCAGTTCTGTACCTAGGTAATCCAACCACAAAATTCATAGCTATGTCTTCCCATTTCCACTCTGGTATGGGTAAAGGCTGCAATAAACCTCCTGGCTTTTGATGTTCCACCTTTACCATCTGACAAATTGTACATCTAGCCACAAATTCTGCTACACTTCTCTTCATCCCTGGCCACCAAAAGTATTCCTTCAAATCTTGATACATCTTGTTACTACCTGGGTGAATGGTGTAACCTGAATAGTGTGCTTCCTGAAGAATGTCCTTCCTCAAATCTCCAACATCAGGGATGCAAATTTTGCCTCTATACCGGAGTAACTCATCCTCATCAAGCTCAAACTCCTCCACGTGACCAATCTTCACCAAACTTAGGACTTTCTCAAATTCTGCATCTTGAGGCAACGATTCCCTTATCCTATCCTTCAAGGTGGACTGAACAATCATCTGATTCAAGGCCATAAACTCTGCATCATTGGGCTGAACTACAGAAATCTCAAACTTCTCCAAGTCTCTAATCAATTCAAGCTGTTGTGTAATCATCCAACTGGCACTGGAAGTCTTCCTGCTTAAAGCATCTGCTACAACATTTGCCTTGCCTGGATGATATTGGATATCCAAATCATAGTCCTTGATAAGCTCCAACCACATCCTCTGCCTCAAATTCAACTCTTTTTGTGTGAAGATATATTTCAAACTTTGATGATCAGTAAATACTTCACACTTCACTCCATATAAGTAATGTCTCCAAATCTTCAGGGCAAAGACCACTGTCGCTAACTCCAAATCATGGGTTGGGTAGTTTCTTTCGTGGTTCTTCAGTTGCCTTGAAGCATAGGCAATGACCCTTCCGTTTTGCATCAAAACACAACCCAGCCCTTTGTGAGAGGCATCACTATAAATCTGAAATCCATCCGTCCCCGAAAGAATAGTAAGCACTGAAGCAGTCACCAAACATTGCTTCAATCTTTGAAAAGCCTCTTCACATTGATCTGTCCATACAAACTTCACTGCCTTTTGAGTCAATATAGATAAAGGCATAGCTATACGAGAAAACCCCTCAACAAATCTTCTATAATAACCAGTTAAACCCAAAAAGCTTCTGATCTCCGTCACAGTAGTGGGTCGTGGCCAATCCGCTATAGCGTGCACTTTGTGCTGATCCACAGAGATCTCTCCATTGCTAATCACATGACCCAAAAAGTGCATACTTCTCAACCAAAATTCACATTTGGAGAACTTAGCATACAAATCATTATCCTTTAAGGTATACAATACTGACCTTAAATGATTTGCATGCATCCTTTCATCTGCGGAGTAAACAAGTATGTCATCTATGAATACAATCACGAATAGATCTAAAGAATCCTTAAAGATTCTATTCATGAGATCCATAAACACTGCAGGGGCATTTGTTAGGCCAAAAGGCATCACTGTAAACTCAAAATGCCCGTATCTAGTGTTGAAAGCTGTCTTTGCTATGTCTTCTTCTCTGACCTTGAGCTGATAGTATCCTGATCTCAAGTCTATCTTGGAAAACACAGAGGCACCCTCCAACTGATCAAACAAGTCATCAATTCTCGGAAGAGGGTATTTATTCTTTATAGTCAGCTTGTTCAACTCTCTGTATGCAAAGCCTCAGACTTCCATCCTTCTTTTTCACAAAGAGCACAGGAGCACCCCAAGGCGAAGTGCTAGGCCTGATAAATCCTTTACTAAGCAATTCCTCCAATTGATCTTTCAGTTCCTTCAGTTCTTTTATGGCCATTCTATAAGGGGCTTTAGCAACAGGATTTGCTCCACTAACCAGCTCAATGGTGAAATCAATCTCCCTGCTTGGAGGCATTCCAGGTAAATCATCTGCGAACACTTCTGGATACTCTTGCACAACAGGTATCTCTTCTAATCTCCTCTCTTCTTTCTTCTCCTCCTTGACATAAGCTAGAAAACCTTCATTACCCTTCCTCAATAATTTGTATGCCACCAAAGAAGAGACTATCATGGAAGTTAGACCTCTTTCCCCTACGAATTTAAATTCTTTCTCCCATGGCATACAAAATTTGAGTTCTTTCTTGTTACAGTCTATGATCACAAAGTGACAAGACAACCAATCCATGCCTAGGATCATAACAAATTCGTTCAAGGGCAATAACATAGGATCTGCACCAAGACTTCTATCACACACAATCAACTCCACATGACACCCTTTGTTGGTTTCCAACTGACTCCCATTGGGCATCATAACAGATAAGGGTTTGAGCATAAATGAGGAAGATAAACCAACAGACTTAACAAATTCCTCCGAAATGAAAGAATGAGAGGCTCCCGTATCAAACAATACCTTAACAGGCTTGTTACAGACAAGGATCGTTCCTAAATATCATGCATGTAACATAACATAAAGCTTATTTTACTTAAACAGTATAAAGGGATTCATTAACATTAAATAAAGTCCATACCTGTTATAACATCAGGAGAGTCTTTTGCTTCAAGTTGTGATATTCCATAAACTCTTGGTTGAACCGGTGGACGAGCTTGGCCTTGTGATGGGGTAGATCCAGTAGACTCTACAGTTCTTGGCCTGCCAGCTGTCCTCTGAGGAAAAGCGTTTCCTGTTCTGGCCGCTGGGGTAGACTTCTGTCCCAAGGTAGGGCAAAACTTTGCCATGTGCCCTGACTGATGGCACCAAAAACAGGTATTGGTGCCAGAAAGGCACTCTCCCCTATGAGCCCTTCCACACTTATTGCACATAGCAGATGGTGTGCTGCTCTCTGAAGTGTTGGGCTTGGGCTTCTTCCAACTAGGCCTTCCAGAGTGAAAAAGACTGGGCAGGTCTTGATCTATCTTCATTCTTCCTCTTCTGGAAGTCTCTCTTCCTCTGAACACTTTGATAATCAAGCTCAACCTTCCGTGCTTTATCAACTAATTTAGAGTAATCTTCAATCTCAAAAGCAACCAATGGCTGTCTAATGCTATCCCTCAAGCCACAAAGGAAACGGTGGCATTTCTCTTCTGCATTAGGAATCAGATGAGAGGCATACCTAGATAGCATCGTGAATTCAGCCTCATACTCAGCAACGGTCCTGTCACCCTGCACCAGCCTATTGAATTTATCTTGCATTGCTCTCCTAGCAGTCATTGGCACATACCAATCTCTAAACACTTTGACAAATTCCACCCATGAGATTTGACTGCTAGATCTCCCAGTAAAAGTTTCTTCCAATTGTCTTCTCCACCATCTGTTTGCCTCCCCACTGAAGGCATAAGTAGCTAAGGCTACCCTCCTATCCTGAGGGCATAGCATCCCCTCCAAAATCTTCTCAACTTCCATTAACCAGTCCTCTGCTTCTATAGCTCCACCTCCCACAAATGATGGTGGCTTCATGTCCTGGAATAACTTCAAATACTTGTCAATTGGAGCACTTCCACTACTTCCAGCTTGAGTCTGTGTATTCTTTATCATCCCCGTCATAGCCGCCATCATTTGGGTAAAAGAGTCCAAAGTAGCATTAATGCTACTGCCTTGAGGCTCTACTACAGATGGTAATTCCCTCCTGACCTCCCCTGTGTTGCCATCAGTGGCATCTAGTTCTGGTTCCTCAGCCCTGAGACATAAAGCATCATAGCAATCTAAGTAAATAAATACACAAGCACCTTACACCTATTCTAACCTATAAGATCTTCCTATCGGCTCTTTTATGAAAATCAATATCCTCAAATCCTTGCTCTGATACCACTTCTGTCACGACCCGGCCCGGTTAGCTCGCAAGTGCGAGGCGGGAACAGAGGTCGGACGTAAAAGTTAAAAGAAACTTAACATAACATCAATTGAAACATCAACAACATAGAAAGAGCCACTACAATTTTTCCAACATTAACCTTTTCTTTTTCTTTCATTCATTAATCAAAATAATTATGTACAAAGAGAGTCATCCAAAATGGGAATCTAAACAATAGTACATCTCTCCAAAATCTTGTCTACAACTATTACCATCTATCAATCAAAACAACAAAAGACAAAAGAACCTGCCGCCCGTCGTCTCCCTACGACGGTAAGTGAGCGGAGGTTGGTCAGTCATTTACTCCTTCCTAGATCCTCCTGAAATGTGATCCCACAACGAGGGTGAGTCTTACTCAATAGGTGAGAATGAAAATTCAATTAAACATAAAATCAATAAGAGAAAACTATAACATGCTTTGAAAAATTTTAACAGAAGAATCATTGATCATAAAGTAAGTTGTGCTCAAGGAAAAAACATGCCTTTACTTCATCTTTCAAATACATAATCCTTTCATAACCTTTTCCTTTCTTTCTTTCCTTTCATTTTAAAACATTGAGGCTCATTTAATCTCAATCACATATGACAATGTATGAAAAACATTCATAATAATTTAGTACATATATATATATATATATATATATATATATATATATATATATATACATATCACCCGTCTCAGGAGTATCACTTGTACTGATCAGGTACAATAAATTGGCCATTTCCTTTTCCATAGGTTCAAAAGAACCAATCCTTTTCCACAGCTCATAAGAGCATTCCTTTTCCATAGCTCATAAGAGCCTTCCTTTTCCATAGCTCATAAGAGCCAACCTTTTCCTTGTGATACTCCCGCATCAACATGCTCATGCATTTATTACTTAAATAATCTTAAAATGAAATGCTCCATGTACTTTTCCATAATGTATTCTTGCATGTAAGATAAGGAAATCATGTGAAACAAGTGTATAACATGAGTGTGTATACCAAACATGAGTTTAAGCATTGCATAGGAGAAACATTTGAAATCACTTCATTTGTCCATAGACTTACAAGGGGAAAAAATTGAGCCATAAGAGTTCATAAATAACATAAACCAATTGAACATTTCTATGTAATAAAACAAAATACAAGTTACCTAATATATTTAAAAGAATGTTCATCCCACCTACCTCAATCCGTGTAATCCTTTCGTTTTAGTCCAATCAACTCTTTTCTTCCACTCAAATTATATCTAAAAGAAAATAATTAAAGAAAATATTAGTGACTAATTCCTACACAATAAATTAGTCCTTAGCTCTAAAGTAATAATAAATATGATATTTCTATGTTTTTGCTTAAGTTCCGAAACAAACCCTTCCCATTTTCATGAAATCTCTCAACCCCTTTCTTCTCATTAAAAGTTTAGGCCAATACTTTAGATTCTAAACATATAACACTCTTCTTTACCTCCAAAACATTCTTAAAATAAATTAAATTTTCGGAATTAAATAAATCAAAATTTAGAAAATATGGTTTTTCATACAAAACTCATACATTTGCTTCTAAAATCCTCCCTACAACCTATGAAAACCATGGGGGTCAAAAATATCATGATTGGGGAAAAACCCTAAATCCATAAACTCAAAAATTTCGTCGTTCATTCAATATCTTTCAATTAGAAGCTTTCTTAGGTTAATAGGAACCTCATTTGTGAAGACATTTCCAAAGAAACAACTTTTGAGCAAAACCCTAATTTTCCAAAACTCATATTTTCAAGAAATCAACTAGCATTAAGGTTTAGAAACATCCTTTAATCATTCTCTAAACTTTTCTCAAAAGAATCTTAAAGAAAACCTAATTTTTCCCAAAGCCCTAATTCCCTTTCTTTAGAGAAAACTCATGGAAGAAAGGAGAAAACTCATGGAATCCACATACCTTGACCTTCCCTTGGATTTCCCTATGTTTTCCTCCAAGATCGGCCGCCGGAAACCCTCCACCCGAAGCTCCCGTCGCCTTGCCCGTCGCCTCTCCCTTTCCTTTGTCCGCTCGGTTTTGGCAAAACGGGCGAATGGGAGAGAGTGGGGAGATTTCGGTTTGCCTAATAGAGAGGAATGGAAAAGGCCTAAAGACCTAAATGCCCTCACTTAAGTAGATTCGACCTTTAGAAAGCTTAGGGGTAGTTTTGGGCATTAATGAGCTTCTAGAAACAAGTCCTATATCTGATCTTAATTTTTTAAATTTATAAAAATTAGATACAAGTCCTATATAACCCAAATTGATCGAGGGAATTTTACGCTCTAGTCAACCCTAGCGAATATGACCTATAAAGACGATCTAAGCGACTACGACTTTGTTCATATGGGAAATTGCTGATTGGCTATTGAGCTATTTGTCCACCTATATTCACCAAGCCAACAACTTCTGACTTCTTCAAATTATACATTCTAATTGGGGTATACAATACTTGGTTTTTTCCTCTTATTTTATGAATAGTTATATATAAAGCCAATTCTGTAATGCACAAGCCCAGCCTAAATCTATTCCTCATTCAGATTTGCGCTAAATTTGTTTTGATATCAGCACTAATTTTACCTCAGTCATCGTCTAGATCTGCTTTCCATATATCATCGTATCCAGTATACCTTCATAAGACTTTGGCAATGAACTTAGAAGAATAATTCTTTAGTTTTCCTCTTCAATCTTCATATCTGCGCACTTAAGATCTAGAATAATCTTATTAAAATCATTCACATGCTTCCTCAGATCCTTAGACTCATCCATTTGCATCATGTACAACTACTTCTTCAAGAATAGTCGATTAACGAGTGATCTCTTCAAGCTTCTCTCCCAGACCTCCACCGCTAAATCTTCCTCCGCCACTTCTCTTAATACTTCATCGCCAAGCAAAAGAAGTATCACACTGTGAGCTTTTAACTGAATTTCCCTTGCGTTTGCTTTGTTTCCCATAGCCACTAGACTTTCCAGCAAAATCGCATCAGAAAATCCATGGTGAACTAGAAGAGCCTTAATCTTTATTCTCCACAAGCTAAAATCATTCTCACCATTGAATTTGTCGATCTCAAATCTTTGTATCGACATTATTTGGAACAGTAGCTTCTTCCACGCTACCCATTGTTTACAAAGAACAACCCAATAAATGATTTCCTCGCTGATTTCCTCTTCTTCCTTCACCTGTTGTCCACAAAGAACAACCAAGAAAGTCCACCATCGAGCGATTTGCTTATCCTCCACCTATTGGCTCAAACCCACGCCTTCTGTGACGTCCTTGCTTTGCTTTCGATCTCGCATGAGTCTGTCTGCATGACCACGATTACGATCTCGTGAGTCCGCCTCCCGCACGGTTGACCTACCTTCACCCCCTATACACACGACTTAGCCCTGCGCTTACCTGTTGCAATCCCGATGTCCGTCTGCCTGACTTCTGTGCACAACATATGCCTTCGACGAGGAGTGACTCGTGCTCGTGTTCTGACACCCACGCACAACTCACGTCCAGTGGACTGTTCTTGATTACAAGAGACTTCCTCCTTAATCACCTCCACCAAGCTCTGATACCAATTGCTGTGAATTCTTGGAGGAAGAGTAATCTAAAAATTGAAGGAATTGAATCCACCACCAATTCTTCTTTGTTCTTGGACAACAACACCAAGGGAGAGAAGAGGGGGAAGAGAGCACATAGATTTTGGAAGAAAAAACAAAACTCTCAAAATATTATTATTTCTCAACCCTATTTATACCAAAACAACCTAAAGAGGCAAAACAGTAAAACTGAAACTAACATACAAATTAGACCAAAAACTGATAAAATTATTTCTCTCTCAAATTTCTTTGCTCTCTTTTTTTTTAATATTCTAAGCATAATTTGGTGTGATTCATGTGAAAGTTCACTAGAGGTTGTAAGATCTCATCAAACTATTCATAGGCACACCAAGAGGGGGCGGGGGTTGAATTGGTTGTTTTAAAATTTTCTTTAACATAAAACAATTTTTTGAGATTTTTCAATAACTTAAAACAAACAATATTATCACCTGATGCATAAGCAAATTAACGAAATAAAAATATAACAACGGTGAAGATGAGTTATTCAAATCAATATATCATCAAACAAAAAATTTTCAACATGCAATTTTTAGGAAAAATAAATCGCAGAAAAGTAAAATGCAAAAAGTAAAAATTAAAATGAACACACCATAATTTTATAGTGGTTTGGTCAAACAATGACCTACATCCACTCTATGGAGTCCTCTCCGTGTATTGCACTAAAGCTTTAGTGTCTCTCCTTTAACCTTCATAGCTAGGCGGAGAAGCCCTTACATTCTTTTCACCAACCAGTGCGGTAGAGAATCTTAACCTCCTTTTTCATCCTCATGTTGAAGACAGAGAACCTTACAATCCTTTTTCACCGTCATGGTGAAGGCAAAGAACCTCACATTCATTTTTCATCCTCCTGGTGAAGGCAAAGAGCCTCGACGATCTTCGGGTTGAAGTTCTTATTCCTAGATCTACCCAAGAAACAAAGTAAGACACTCGGAGTAAACAAGGCAGAAGCTTGCTCGAAGTGTGAGGATATTCCACACGGTTGCTCCTTTCTCCTTCCCAAAGCTCTCCAAGATATCTATCAAAGCTCTCTCTTCAAAAAACCCAACATCCAAAAGACTTGGAACAAGTCTATTAAGAGAACTTAAATACAAGGTTTCACAAAAAACCTATTAATTCAATTCTGTCGACACTAATCGTACAGTACAATTAGTTCAAATAGCCATGTTAGTACTGTACAAAGAATAAGATGTTATACGACCAGTTAAAGTATTTGAGCTAAACGTCCACCACGATATAAGGCATCACCCAATACAATTAGTTCAATTGAATTGGATCATCGTCCCGTACGATCGGTGGCGATTAATTATCATCTCGTGCAGCAATCGGGTCGTACAGTATGATTGGTTCAATCATACAATATGATTTGATTGGATCAATTGATCCAAATTTGATCCACTAATTATAGGATTAGATTAGGCAAGATTTCATTATATCATACAACATGATTAGTATAAATTTTGAATTTCAAAATATGATTGATGGTTGAGATCTTGATTTCTATTGATCGTCCTGTGCGATATTAATCATACAATATGATTAAAACATAAATAGTAATTATGCTAATTAGTTGTTATAATAATTTTCAAAATAGCTGATCTTCTAGTACGTTATAGATCGTACAATATGATTAGTTTAAAAAAAAATACAAGACTGTGTGTTTGCACGGTCACCAAGTTTAATATCTACCAAATACAAGACTTTGACTCAAGAAAAGTAGAATTAAATAAAAGTAAAAATACAGACTCTTAAGAACCTTAAACCTATTCTACCCAGTCTTAACTATCACTTTGCATGGTATACAGTGAACCTGAAATGTTAGTGCACAAGAAAAAAATATCCAATAATAATAATAACATGAGATGACATATAGATAACCCAATAATTTTTGTTATCATCAAAATCACAAGACTGGAATCCAAATTTGTAATATCATGGACAGTTATAAATTAAACATCAAGTGTGATGAGCATGAATATTTGCTTGTATAATATTCACCCACCACCTACTTGTAAATAGTCCTCAATATTGTCAAAGCTAAATCAGCGGCAACTAATATAAATCAATTTATCATCTCTTTTTTCCTCAAATAATCCCCTAATATATATTGATCACCTCCTATTTCTAGTGTCACTCATGAACCTAATTATAATTCAAAAAATATATAATTTTTCAAATCCACAATGTGAATAAAATTTCACTACATATTATGTGAAATTATGTCACATAATATGACTTAATGAAATTTTTTTTTACATAATGGATATAAAAAACTACATATTTTATGAACTATTATTAGGTTCGTGAGTAACACTAGTGATAGGGAGGTGATCAACTTATGCTAGTGTAGAGAGAGAGAGAGAGAGAGAGAGAGAGAGACTTGATTTATATTAGTTGCTGAATAGGTGAAGATTGATCTGATTCAGCTTTGACAATATTACACGATATCAATTACAAAAACTAGGTGTATGCTTTTAGCTCACTGGATTGATTGAACCGATTCAAAATTCCCATATAGAACAGAGCGTTCGAACTTCCATTTAGTCAATTAAATTGGTTTTGCCAAATCAAACCAGTTAGAATCTGAATTTGTCACTACATTCCGGTTCATAAGCCAATGCGGTTCACAATCTGGAAAAAAGTCTAGAGACTGAATCTTAAATAAGCAATGCAATTATGAATATATGTTTGGATTTTTGGAAGCAAAAAAAAAAAAAGAAACAAATTAATCAAAATATGACCAGACTTTTACAGAAAATGTGGAACATGCATAGTTGTGCAACTTGGTTTGAATTTTCCATTTTTATTCAAGTTATACTCACCCCTGCAAAAAAGAATGACTTGCTGTAATAATGGAATATATGTTCAGCATACTTGTAAGATTTTAAAACTTGAACATGAATCAGATATCCTGAGTCTCAATTTTATATAAAATTGCTTTTATATTTTTTTTTATTAAGAGCATAACAGAGAAGCCCGATCAATAATTTAAAAGAAAAAAAAATCTAAAAGATCATCTAACAAAGTTGTTCTCATCAAACCTGATGAACATTTTTTAGTAATAAAAATCCAAAAGCAGCCGCGATACCTGCAACCAAACAAAACAAAGAAAAAGAAACAATAAAGCAAATCAAGTTCCAATAGGGTAATGATTACACGTACATCCTGCTCAAAGCTGTTGCAAAGAAAAAAAAATAAGCGTTCGTATTTCTTATCGCCATAGGTAAAAGCTTCTAACCAAGCTTTTTTGAAAATTGGATTGAATATTAATCAAAAAGAGAGGTTTAAAGTCCAATCAAGATTGAATTGAATGACATAATAAATATTAAAATTATTTTAATATGATGCAATTATAATATTTTCACCAATCCATTAACACACAATATTATAAATCTGGATATTTATCATTGAATATTTTGACCATGATTCAAAATTAAAATTTCAGGACAAGATATTTTGATTATTTTTTCTATATGTAGGTACAATTATGTAAGTCCTTGCAAAAATATATGGAGGACTGCCATTAGATTGAAAAAGCAATGACAAATAAAATTAGAAAAAATTTCACCAACCTGTCTTCCTATATTTAAAAGGCATTCAACTTAAATTATAGTAATTATATTTAAGTAATTATTTAATCTAAACTTTTATTTCTAGCCATTTATCAATTCATAAAAAAATGGACTTAGCTGGTTAATCTGCTAGTGAAATTGGTCTTGGAACTAGACTGAACCGGTTGACGGACTGGTTCACAATTCAATCGGTCAATAGGCTAATTTAACCCGATTTTTAAAACCATGGCTCTAGAAGTTGATCTTATGTAGTTAATTTAATTGAAAAAAGGTCCATTTTGGCAAGTGGTTGTAATTAGAAGTTATGATATAAGCTCACCTTTTTAAGCAGAAGCATCTGAAACTACTAGTAAAGAAGGAAATATATTGTTTACCCTTTAGGAAACTATGATGCCGCCAGATATTGGTGTAAATACCCCCTGGGTGAAGTGAATTGACTGTTATTGCTACGCCTTCTTCCTATTTGCAAGAAATTCAGGTCATTTGACAATACATAAGCATTTATACCGTAGATATGAAAAGAAAAAACTAGAAAGTAGTACTTCATACCAGAAAAGACAAAATGTATTAATCGGTATAAACTTGGATGGGAACTTGTATTTTTAATACTTTTGATCTATTTTAAATACATAGAAAATTAGAAATTAATTTGAGCGATGTTGATTTGTCCCTTGAATGGTAAATGATCGAAAATTAAGACAAAATAAACTCTTATTAGAAACTATCTCTATTTTATTAAAGAATAGTAGCTGCACCTTTATAAATAAATATTGCCAAAAGTTATTTTGATTGAAAAAGTATGCAGATTAGAGAAAACATGAGAGAAAATTTCAGAATTTTGTAAAATATATCCGGCACTGATTTAATAAGTCCTATCTAGTAGCATTTTTTTGAAAAAATCCTAGTATAATAAATAAAAGGGAGAGTTTTGTATATGACATTCAAATCTTTTCTATTTACAGAACCATCACCCTCCTACCTCCATTCATTAGATTTTTATCAAAATATCTGTGGGCTCTGAAAATTTGGCCCCGGCCTCCGCCCGACTGTGGTTTGTCTTTTTTTTTTTTTTCGGGGGAGTTTTAACGGAATTAAGTTCCGGGGTAAATTTTAGAAGGCAGATGAGTTTGTAGATAAGACACTACCCAGAGATTTCACCCTCATTTTGCAAGGACTTTATGATCAGAGTTCTGGTTTCCTATAGGCGCAAACCCCTATAGTTAATTACCCCTCCTGGTAACGAGAGAGAACTTTCGATTAAGGCTAGTCGTCAATCAGATACTTAGAGATACGTAGTATCTGACATATAGTAACAACATGTGCATGAGTATTGGAAGTTTGAAGGGTTGGAAGATTTCATATTTAAAATTAGAAATTTCACCATCTTGAACTTAAAATGGAAGGTGGGGGAATGGATGATAGACCCGATCAAGATCCCATGGTTACGTCGTCTCGGGCCATCGTGGTCCCTGGTCTACTTAGTCAGAGGAGGTAGTAAGCCCAAACTGACAGAAGGATCCATGCCGGCAGCCATGGGTTGCTTCGTCCAAGGGAATCTTGTAGACCTGGGGTGAGTGTTTGTCTAAGGGGACAAATTTGAATCCGCTTTAGCTAATAGAGGGTTTTGTGCCCTATCGATCATATCCTATTGATTCATATCTCAAGGATTTGTTGTCACTAAGGAACATATTGGCTCTGACCATAAACTGTATTTCGTGGTGCCATTTGGCGGCAAAACTACTCGGTTCAGAGGGCCCCGGGTCATAACCGTTTATCCCACGGTGCCATTTGGCGGCAAAACTGCCGGTTGGAGGACACGTACCACGTCCTTATTGGCAGGAGATTGTTTGAGAATGGATCCTAGTGATATTTTCGACTAGGCATTAGTTTTTTGTGAGCTGAAGTACATTTCAATTTATCCACCTCGGCAAACTGTTGCGGAAGGTGGATAGATTTTGCTTAAAGTGGTGATGGATTTAATTTCAATTTTAAATATTTGAATTTGAAATGGTCTTGGATTTTGAATGTTTGGGTATTTGGGATGGAATTTTGGATTATTTAGAATGGATCACTTCGGTTGAGATTTGCATTCAACGCGGCCATCATCGGGGAGAGTGGGGATTATTTCCATTTGAAAATATTTGCATTTTGGATAAACCTTGTCGAGCTGTCGACAGAGAATCGGGTTTCGTAGGCTTTATGCCTTTATTAGTGAATTCTCTTGATTATAGGCTTTGAATGTCTAATATGAATGTATCAAAACAAATATATCGGTCGCCACAACTGTATATTTATTTGATGGATCGAAACCTGTCGACTCCTATTGATCCGTATATAAGGATCGGGTTCGAACTTGAATTCACTTATTAACCCGCACAGCATCCATAGACGTCACGTATGTACCAATAACACGCTCGCCGGGGCCAATGCGAGTGTTTAGCAACATTTTATAATTATTTACTGGACCTTGTGAACTTCTATTTACCTTCTTAGGAGGATCAAGTTTAAATTTGATAACCCACGCAACATCTATAGATGTCACATGTGTACCCTTAACACACTCGCTGGGACTCATACGGGTTACGATTGTATTTATCCATTTAGTATACCTATGTGTATACAAATTATGGTGCATATGCGGGGTATTTTGAAATATTTGTAAACGCCTTCTGTCCACTTATATGGATGTTGCGGATCCGGTGGCGTGGCGTAGCAGCTTCTGAATTGAGTCGTTTGCTATATTGCACAGGTAGATTATCGTGCATTACTTGTTGCTTTCTGCAGGTGGACTATAGTGCACTAATGAATCTCCTGCTTGTATGAATTTATAAATGCCTTATGTCCGCTTATATGAATGTTGCAGATCCGGTGGCGTTACATAGTAGCTTGTAGACACCTTCTGTTTGCTTGTATGAGTGTTACAGATCCGGTGGCGCGGCGTTGTAGATTGTAGACATTTTCTGTCTACTTGTATGAGTGTTGCAGATCCGGTGGCGTGGCGTTGTAGATTGTAGACGCCTTCTGTCTGCTTGTATGAGTGTTGCAGATCCGGTGATGTGTTGTAGCAACTTGTGAAAGCCTTTTGTCTGCTTGTATGAGTGTTGCAGATCCGGTGGCATGGCGCAAGCGCAACAGCTTCTGAATTGAGTCATTTGTTGCATTGTACAGGTAGATTTTCGTGCACCGCTTGTTGCTTTCTATAGATGGATTATAGCGCACTAACTAATCTCCTGCTTTTGGATATAGGTGAATCGTAGCATTGTCACCTGAATCTCACGTGATATTTCATTGTTTTGATACAGACTTCCTTTTCTCATTCATTGGGAGGTTCTTCTGGACTTTGAAATCAAATGACTGCTGCTTTGGAAAGAACTCCTTTTAGGATCCTTAGTGTAGTAGATTTGTTATTTTCGGTGTTTGGGGATACCAAAGCTATTTTCTTCCTGAGTATAGTATCAAAAAGAAATTTTGGAACACCAGGAAGTTTAGTTCGAATTTGTTCAAACATCTATCTTCCATTCTACTGGGAGGTGTCTTTCCCCGTACATCGAGTTGTCTTCATACCCGATATACTCACACATCTCAATCACCGCTGTTGTAAGTGATACTTATACTTGTGTCCACAGTGGTTCGTGTGTATTTACCGGGGATCGTTGTATTCACTACGACCTCCTGGAAGTGTTTGTAAAAGAGTCATTATTCCTGCATCATATCCACCTTTCACCAATCTCAGGTGGTTTAATGATTGTACTTGTTTGTAGGGGCAGTTCTTCCACTATCAGCTGTTAGTATTGCTATCTCAATCTACAGGCACTTGTAGGGATTGTCGTAGGAGTCTATTACATCATGCTTATACATGTTTGTGATGTACTGCAAATCCTTCACATTTGCTGACAAACATGTGTTGCATATACATCAGACCTCCTACAAAGGATCGTAGGTGCTTACATTTGTTGTATATCAAATCTCCCCTGCTTGTAGAAGATATATGCATCTACTTGCCACTGCCTTATTATAGGCTGTATAAGCATCTTAACACTTGTGGTAGACTCCTTGCATATCAGCCAACGAGTCATCGCATTTGTTGCACATCTTTATTTGTAGGAGAGCGGGGTACTCACTTACAATCGAGTGACATTGTATTAAGACTGCATTTTTCTCTGAACTTTTCAAATACACCCTTGTTGTTAGCTCGTTGTAGACTGAATTATTTTGTCGCTCGTAGATAAGTCACATTAATGTGACAAGTCCTTTGTCGTTCGAGTTTGATTCAAGTCTAGGTTCCTTTTGATCGTTTAGGTAAAGTTTGGATTTGTAAGGCTAGGTACAAATCCCTGCATATTTGTTTGAGTTTGTTCCATTGTACATGATTCTATATTGTATATGTGTTTGAGCCCAAGTAAAGTATCACAAGTCTTTTATTTTCTCAACTAGAGGAAAAAAAGTGACGTTTGAATAACCAAGGATCTTTTTTTTTATTGTTCAAGTCTCTTGTATCAAGTTCAAGTTCAAATTAATCATAGTCCCCTGCAGTTCATTGTCATTTGATTGGATTTAAATTCAATTAAGCTTGAGTTCATTTAAGTCCAGGCTCAAATCAAATCCTCTGTTGTTCATCTGATTTGAGTTCAAGTCTCTATTTAGTTCATTTGAGTACAAATCCATAAGTCCTATTGCATATGATTCAAGTTTGAATTCATTGTCAAGTTAAATTGTTTATTAAAATGGTTCAAATCTTGATTAATCATTTAATTTGCATTTAAGTACAAGTCCTCAAGTCCACTGTTCATTTGAGTCCAAATTCTTTGTTCTTTTGAGTTCAAATCAGATCCAAGTGCAGTAATATATTCACCTGAAATTTCATCAGCCTCCCGGTGTCTCCTCCATTTAGGGGAAAACTACAAAAAAACTGGGACTCCCGCCACTCTAGAGAAAAGTGTGTACGGTAGGTGCCCTCGTACGAGGACACCGCGGCCATAAAATCTTTATCCCCACCACGCTAAGAAAAGCGTGTATGAGTCTTCGGTATATGTTACAAGAAAAGAAGTTGTTTCCCAGGAGGTACAGAGCCGCGTACGGGTACTTAAGAGTTGTCCTAGCCACACTACGAAAGGCGAGCTCCAGGCTTACCTCATCGTAAGTATTGCACCGGGTTCCCTTCCTGCCACGCTAGAGAAAAGTGTGTATGGGCGGTTTGTAGGCTCAGCACGCACACCGAGGTAAGAGAGGAATTTTTCTTCTTTTTTATTTATTATTAACAATAATAATAATAATAATAATAATAATAATAATAATAATAAATAGTAATAAAAATAAAAATAAAAATAAAACCCCCCTTACTCCATTATTCTCTCTGTTTTGGAGATTTACTGAATTTTTTGAAGGAGCGCACGAAAGGGGGCAAGTTAACTTCACGGCAGCGAGCTCATGCTGCTTCTTCCGATCAAAATATGTGACTTCCGATCCAGACAGGAAGGGAATGTCGTCGAATGAACAAAGTCGAACAGCGACCACGGAGCCCAAGAAGCGCCTAGCTCCCGTTGTTCCGTCCGATCAAAATGTCGTGGCTCCCGAGCCAGCTGGAAAGGAAAGTCGTCAATGGAGCGTAGTCGATCAACGACCAAGGGGCCCAGGAGGCGGCGAGCTCCCGTTGTTCCGTCCGATCAAAATGTCGTAGCCTCCGACTCGACTAGAAGGGAACGTCGTTGGAGGGGCCAAGCCGAACAGCCACGAAGAGCCAAAGAAGCGTACGCAAGGGAGAAAGTTCCCTCGGCAGCAAATGAGCTCCGGTTCTGGCTTCCGAACAAAGTGTCATAACTTCCGATCTCTCAGGGAGGGAAAGTGGTTGAGCAAGCAAAGTCGCACAGACACGAGAGAGGGAGAGGGAGGAGAGTAGAGAGCCAAAAGAGACCAAAGGCTTCGTTCTCGTGGCCTTTTAACGACGGGGGAATGCGACACTAGGTCATGTGAGCGACGTGCGACCTGCTTCGACGACGTGCGGGATGGCTTCGGCAGAGCAGGTATTGTATTTTTATTTTTTATTTTTTTGTTTTGTTTGCCACGGGAAAGGGTCAACAATATAAAAACTCCCAATAAAAGCTTGTTGAAAGGTAGAGATAGACCTAAAAGACATGGTTAAAAAATATTAGAAATGTTCTTTATTAGATTTAGATGACAATTTGACCCTTAACAGGCCACAATGGAGAAAAATGATTCAAGTAGCCGATTCCATAGTGGGATAAAGGCTTGTTGTTGTATGAAAACTAACAATAAAACCTAATCTCATACTTTACTCTTTTGTTAAACGCCAAATTATTTGAGTGTGTCAGGTGTAAATGCAGTGGCTTGACAGTTCTTTCTTTTGAGAAGGTGTTACATTTGTAAAAGCCGTGATTTGAACCCCGTGTGTTTAATTTTCCCAAAATGAAAAGAAAATTTCAGAACCGGTAAATATATGCAAGAATAGATGTTGTTGTTGTTGTTGGTTAGACCTACGTGGGGTCGTCTACAAGAATCCTTTTTCTCCATTGTGTCATATTAAAAGTCAAATTCTTGTTTAAATCTAATAAAGAAATATCATTTCTAATATTTTCTAACCAAGTCTTTTTAGGTCTACCTCTATCTTTCTTAACATAAGTCAAATCTAATACATCAACTTTCCTAACCGGGTCATAGGAAGGTCTCCGTTTAATGTGGTCAAACCATGTAAGGCGACTCTCTCTAATCTTATCTTCCACTTGTGCTACTCCAACCTTTCAAGGGACATAAGATGGCTTTCCACTCTAATAAAAAGAAAATGCACCTTGAGTCGGTCAGAAAGCTCCTGAGCATGAAATATGTTCGCAAGCTTCGATTGCCCGTATGCAGCAAAACCATTATATCTGGTAAAGTAACAAGCAAATGTATTGTATGAACAAAGATAAGCTTATTTATTTCATAAATTGAGCTAATAGATATATATCACCAGATCTTCAAAGGTTAAATATTAGAAAATTGTAGAGGTGGTGATATAAGTTTTCTATTTTCAGTGAAGAAAATAGGTGTAAATCTTCAACAAAATATTTACCCAGACTTCTCATTGATCCTGTCAAATCGAATTCCTTCACGATAAGAAATCCTGTATGCCGCCGAAGAAACAATGACTATTCTTCCCTCCAAACCACTCTTAGAGGCAGTAGCTTTCATATTTTCTAATAAAAGATTGGTCAGAAGAAAATGGCCTGCACAACATCAAGCGAAGCATCAACCTACTTATGAAATCACACACGAACACAGTTCAGCAACTTGTGGCCGACTCAACGGCTATATTACGAGTGAAACAGTTTTCAAATATTAGAAGGATTACATTAATGGCAACATTTTTTTTTTTTTTTTTGACATAGATGACATACATTAATGGCCAACATTAAATGATCTGGTTGGTATTTTATCATGAAGATACTTGTAGCAAACATTTGAAGCCAGGAACCATAGTGAATGCGATTTGCATGTATGATTACTCTGAAATGGGAGATCTTTTTTAATTAAATGATTAAAACAAGATGTTTTTTATCAGCTTAGATACGTTCTGACTGAATATGATATGATCCTAATTAAAGAGAAAGTTATCAAGAAAAGATTAAAATAGTAAGACAAACTGTTATTTGCCTGAATTTTAATTATGAGCTAAATGCCTTTTATGAAAATGATCATAAATCAAAAACCGACAAGAAGATATCTAGATTCTAGACAATCTTTCTAAATAAACTCAAGGTTACATTATATTCCTATTTCTAGTCATTTTATCTTTACTATTATAGTTAAAATAAAACAATAATAAGGTATGTCACTGCACCTGTATGGTTTGTAGCAAAGTTCATCTCTATGCCATCTTGTGATAGCATGAATGATGACATCGCCACGCCTGCATTGTTACTTTTCCAAAAAAAAGAAAAATAATATGAGCGAATCCGTGTTAAAATAATTTGCAGCGAATAAACTAGAGAAATAAGAAAACAAAAATTTTCACCATTTTATTATCTTACATTAAAATATTCAGAGGAAGATTTAGAGAATTAAAATCTGCTGCAAATTTTCTCACAGAAGCCATTGAATTGAGGTCTAATTCCAAGACATCAACTTTAGCAGTTGGGATCTCCTTTAGAATAATTTCCTTCACATTGTTACCAGCAGAAACGTTTCTAACCCCTAGGATGACATGAACACCTCGCAAAGCAAGCACACGAGCTGTTTCTGTACCAATACCACTTGAAGCTCCTGGAACAGAATATTCTTATTACTAAACAGAATATTAAAAGTTAGGTGGGAAGAACAATCAAATCAAAGAAAAAACACAATTCCTCAATGTTGGATCTACTTTGGTCCTGTGGCAACATCCGAACCTGACAAGATTTACAAGATGTGCAGAATAAATGTAGACAGAAAGAGAAGGAACTAGAGAGAAATAGAGAGAGTTTAATGAGAATCTAGAGAGAGGAGATGGGCCATGGGATCTCACTATATTGACTAAAGCACAGAGTTTGAATATATGAGATTTGAGCACCCAAAATTTCCCTTTTACCAATTTATACGTTTAGAATAGGCCGTGGGTGCTATAGAAAGATCAACTTATAGGCTATAAAAAAACAAAAGGTATATTAAAACATAACGAGTATAACCTAAATTACATAGGGAACATGGACATTTAATTGAGCTTAATATTAGAAGAAGTTTTCGTACGAACAATGTACTCGCCTTTTGCCTTGATCAAGTTATTGGTCTACTAAATGAAGTCCTTGAATGGTCGATGAAGTCACTTTCTAGCTTGATGAGTTGTTGATGGTCGATGAAGTCTCCTTCTAGCTTGATGAGTCGTTGCTTGACTAAATGAAGTCGTCGACTTATTTGGGGGGTATGTGGGTGAATAGCTTCTTAGCATAAAAGAGTTGATTTGAGATGAGTAAGCTTGGCTACGCCTTCGACTCATTGTGCTAGGGTGGGCTCATGGTAACCGATGGTTTCTCCAAACTCTTGGCAAGTTCTCCATAATCCTAATAAGCTCTCCATGATCTTGGCAAGTTCTCCATAATCCTGGTGAGTCCTCCATGATCCTAATGAGTCCTCCATAATCCTAATGAGTTCATGATGAGGCTCAGCAGGTTCATTGCCCTTGTCCTTCTCGCTCCATCGAATTGCTTCGAGTAAGGATGGTTTTGTGGGGTCCAAATATTCACTCCCGGCTCTTTTGAGAGAGTTAAGTTTCAAGTAAAACTTTCAAAAGGAAAATTAGGTTGCATATAAGACACCGCCAAAAAATTTCCCCCTTATTTTGTAAGGGCTTTATAATATGAGTTTAAATTTCACATAAGCACTAGTTATTATAATTAATTGTCTCTCCTAATAATTAGAGAGAATTTTTTATTAAAGTTAGTCATTAGATGCTAAGTGTTTAGTGCATAGTAGCAATGGTTTAATCTTAGAATTGAAAATTTAAGAATATAGTGTTAGGAAACAATTCAAGATCTCAAGTGAAACCTAACGATCTTGAACAAAAAAGCGAGAAATCTCCACAAATCCAACGGAAAATCAGATAAAAACAGGAACTTTATTGCAAGAACACAAACGGAAGAAAATAACAAGATAGAATTGATCCTCTATTTGAGAGAAGAATCTATCACTCCCAAATTTCTAGATGCTGCTAGAGCCCAAAAACCTAAACCTAAGAGATCTCAAATTTCGGCCAAATTCAAGATACCCTTATAACCCTAGGAAACCAAACTATTTAATGCATACAATTCAAAAGAAAATATCTAAAAAGTCCCTACATTCAAATTTCTCTCCTAACTCCCTCAAAAATCCTTTCCAAAAAGCTCTCCTGGATCTTGTGGCTTGAACGGCTCGAGTGGGAGGCGGACATTCTCCTTTGTTCCCGCGGACGGTCCTGTATGGATCGGTCTAACAATTCTTCAGCTTCTCTATTAGTGGTCATGCTATCATCCACTGGAACCAAGCTAGAGCTTTCCCCTCTAGACATAGCCATGCAACCATAAATTTCCACTCCTCATTCAACCTATTCACCATGAAATACATCTCCACTAAGTACACCCACACATAAGCATCATCCCTTTCAAATATTGGCATCCTCAACTTCCTCACCTTAGGATTGCTACCACCCCAATAGTGTATTCCTTCTTCAGTGTAGCGGTTGTCGTGATCCTTCCATATTTCCCCCATGTATCGAGGGTAAGAATCCCATCTTCATTCCCTTCGCCTCACATGACCTGAGTCCCATGGTTTGCCCCATCCCCCTCCTTCGGTCGTCCACTCCCCTTGCCCAAAAGACCTCCCATATTGGTCGGCCACCCCACCACCTTCCCCACGAAACTCCCTTCTTGCTATCCCTCATCCGATAACCCTGTTCCGCCCCTTATCGGAGCCATAGGAGGTGGCTCTTGACACCCTCCTTCTCCGATGTCCCACTCCCCTTGCCTAAAATGCCTCTCATAGTAGGTGGCCTCCCTACCGCCTTCACCAAAAGATTTCCTCTTTTTTGTCCCCTCATCCATAAACCCTGATAAACCTCTTATCGAAGCCCCAGGAGGTGGCTCTTGATGAAAGAAACTCCCCTTGACAAACTCCACTTGTTCGATCTCCTTTCCCTTTGATTCGGCCAAGGGAATCCCACAAGATCTATTTTACACTGGCCAACCACCAACCTCCTCAACTTTCTTTTCCATATCCACAAGAAATATAGACGATTGGTATCTTGATAACACTGCTATATCACATCTAACCTACAACCCCAATCAACTTCTCAATATGCAACCTTACCAAGGCTCACATAGGTCATACAAAGGAATGGACAAATACAGTCCACCTCCACATCTGACTAGAGCTTACTACCCACCTCAACAATAAACTTAACTTATATGATCTTTTATATGTTCCCAACATTATCAACAATCTTATATTTTCCCAACACTTTACTAATGACAACTTACTATACTTCATTCGTCGTTGTTGGCTACATCATCACCGACCTGAGACAAAATGCATCCTTCTTAAAATCCCATAACAATGGTCTTTGTTCCATCAATAGATCAATCACACTCAATGCAGCTAGCCAGTATCCAACAATCTTGCCTTAATCCCCACACACTCCGTCAAGGACCTCAGGCATCCATCCTTATTTACTCTCTCCTTATTTTAGTGAAATTGTGTCCTGCTATTTGTACTTTTTTACAACACACTCTTGTACTTCATGCCTTTCAATAAAACGATTTAAAATTTACTATATTGCATCTCTTACCTGTAGCACTCATCCTCTCAAACTAGTTCATTCAGATGCGTGGGGACCTTCCTTGACAATATAAATACTATTTACAAATATGACGTCCTATTTATTGATGATTTTTGCATGATTTGTGGTTTCATCCCATGCTTAAAAAGCGTGACACAATCAACAACTTCATTTATTTTTAAAAATCTAGTCGAAAAAAAAGTCCAATATAACTCTTTGCATAAATGATGATGGGGAATACCTCAATCATAACTTGGACATCTACTTCTAACATGGGGAGTCCAACATCACTAGACATGTGCCTATACCCCCGAGTAAAACAAAATTATGAAAAAATACACTAACACATTATTGAAACAATTAGTACAAACCATAATGCTCATTAACCTCACTCATTCTAGGTTGATGTTATGCTCATCGCTAACTAATACATAAACATCTACTATCCTCAAACATAAATTCATCGTCCACATACAAACACCTCCACAAATAACATCCCAAATACTGACATCTAAAGGCCTTTGGATGTTATTGCTTTCCTCTCTTTTGATCCTATTCTGCCAAAAAATTATTGTTGTGCACAATTTCTCATGCCTTTCTCAACTGCACCACAAGAAAGGTACTATTGCTTTGAGCCCATCTTAGGTAAAAAATATGTATCACACCACATGATCTTCAATGAAAACATTTTCCTATATCACTTCCCTTGATTCCCTCACCCACACTCTCTCATGTACTCAACAACACCACCTTTAACTTTATTGTATGTTGGACACTCCAATAGTAGTCATCTAGTATTGAAGAACATCCCATCACCTTCTCCAAATTAACCATGAACCCAACCAAACCCCACTATCTTAATACACTCCACTCATCATTCTCCTACTTCCATCTCTCCTACTTGCCTCTCTCCAATTATATATCCCCAACTAACTTATCACCACTCTCCTCTCCTTGTACTACCCCTCCCATTACAGCACTTAAGGGGTCATCCCATGCAAACACATTCGAAGACTAGCCATTCACCCCCAAAGAAAATCCTAAGTTAGTTCATTCCCTTACCACCAGTGATCTAACTTGTTATTCTGAATCTATCAAGGATCCTAAATGACACCACGCCATGTCTCAAGAAATTGATGCTCTCCTGCAACAAAGAACTTAGATACTAATCCCATCATCCCCAAAATTAAACATGCTCGTATGCAAATGGACCTACAAGATCAAACATAACGTAGATGACATTATGGCCAAGTACAAACTCTTCTAGTGGCTCAAGGCTATAAACAAGAACATGAATGAGACAACGTAAAAACTTTCAATTTAGCCACCAAAATGCCAATGATTTGCAAAATTCTTCCATCTACTCTCTCTCTCTCTCCCCCCTCTCTCTCTCTCTCTTATGTAATTGGCCCATCACACAACTTGATGTATCCAACACCTTTCCCTCCATGACCTTGATGAAACCATCTATATGATTCAACCACCAAGCTTCAAAGATCTGCCAACTTAATCATGCTTTTCTTTTTCAGAAGGCCATCTACAACCTTAAACAAGCACCTAAGAAATCATTCGTCGCCCTCAACACTCATCTTTGACATTGTCTTCAGCATGGTCAACACCTTGCTGCACATCTACAACAAATAAGGTACCATAGATACTATTTATCTCCTAATCTATTTGGATGACTTACTAATTACTGATAATAATTTATCTATCATCTATATCATCACACAACAAGTTCCAGCACTTTCATACAAAAAACCTTGGCACACACCCCCTCCCCCTTCTTAGGACTTCAAGCCAAATTCACCTCCTCTGGCCTACATTTAAACCAAACCCACTATGCTACCACCCTTGTTAATCAATTAGCATGCTGTCATATAAATCTTGCATGAATCCCACTTTAAATAAACAACCAACTACATAAACAACTGTTGGAAATAAAATAATGCAACAAAAAATAGAAAAGAACACCGGGATTTAACGTTATAAACCCTTAAATTGGGAAAAATATGTAGCCACACTACACCAAGAAATTCATCATAAAAATAAGAGAGAAATGTACATATCTCTCTTCTCAAACTCTCTCCTTGTCTTTCTTCACTTTTCATACCATTCTACACTGAAAAGAAACAAAGAGATGCACTTCAATTACACTAAAGGATGCAACCGTTCAAGTGAAATAAGGAAAACTGCTCAACCCGACTTGCAGCATTGTGACGCTATACCTGTAGCGCCTATGTGTTGATTTCTCTGTCTCGCAGCGCCGTAGTGTTGTTTGTTAGAACTACATTGTTGTGCTCTATGTCTTAGAGGGGTTCTACAATGCCTTGGAGCTGGATTAAAAGCATTGAGACACTGCACAAACAATTTTTTTTTGTGAGCAGGGGACGCACTGCCCCTTGCAACCCCCCAGTGAGCTCCTTATTGAGCTCGACCAATGGATTGAGGTATGAGTCAACAATACAATCTGATTGATCGACATAATCAGATTCCACACAAAACTAACAACAACCTCTCAAAAAATTTGAAAATCCACACCTTTTTCCCCAACGCTAGGATCCCTACAATATCTAACCATCACTTGCCTACACAGCAACCATGTAGTCAACCACCTCTACCAACAAATGCATAATCCACTTTAGCTACACAACAAGCAACTAAAAAGTCTATTTCGATGTCTCAAAGCCAACCTTCACCATGGTCTATTGATTTAGAAAGGCCAACTCTCACTAACTATGTATGTTGACTCTGAGTCTCCGACCAAGCTAGTGAACCCCGTGATAAAAAATCTACATCTTGATATCACAAGTTCCTTGATTAGAACCTCATTTCTAGCACAATTCATACCAAATTAACACCTATCAGTCTATACGACTTACATTCACTCTCGTGGAATGAATGAATCAACATTGCCAAATAACAACAATAAGGAATCATTCATCCCTGACCTACTCACTGCCCTCACAATCTATCAAGGAAGACCCTTGTCACTTGAAGGAAGAAAATGATCCCCCAGCTATATGAACAACTTTAATTTGATATGTGAGTTTGCATTTAATTGCACTCTTAACCTAGTCCTTAAATCATAGGCTAGGCTCATTAAATTTGAGCCATCCAATCTAAGATTAGACAATCTCATTTGATCTACTATGGTAATAAGGTGCACCTATTTAATTGTACAAATAATTTGACTTCAATACGTCCAAAGTGCAAATGTATTAAATAAATCATTTTAATAAGATTTCTACAAAATTTCTAGAACTTCTAAAATATGAAAATCATAGAAACTCAAATTAAAATGTTATGAAACAACAAAAAATTAGGAGAAATTTTTTTAAATAATCCAAAAATGGTTTTAAATATAATTTAAGAGTTGGTTTCCCTATTTGTTTATTCATTACATGTAAATAACATTAAATTGAAAATTAATGAAAACTTCTGGGATTAATTCCTAGCCTAATATTGAAGAGCTTCATCGACCTTGTTGGCGATGGCATGCATTGTTGGTGCCAACAATATGGTAGAGACATACATCAAGGTTGATATCAATGACACATACTAAAGTTCTTGGGGATAACATGCATCATATTGAGGCTGACAACATGCATCAACCTTAATGGTGAAATGAATGTTGGGATCGATATCGATGGCTATCATTAACCTTGTTCGCATTGACAGACATTAGAGTTGATGTCAATAACAAGTTTCAGCATTCTTGGCGATGATGTGTTCCGACAGCATCCATTGGCTTTATTGGTGACGTCAGACATCCAAGTTAACATCAATGACAGGCGTCGACCTTATTGATTATGGCGAATCAATATTATTGCCAAAAATACTCATTAACTTTGCTAGCAATGGCCATTGTCAATGTTGGTGTTAACAACGTGCATAGATCTTATTGGTGATAGCAAGCATCGTTATTGATGCAAACGATCTCCATCGGCCTTATTGGCAATGATGTGCATTGAGGTGATTGTTAAAAACATTCATGCACTTATTGATCATGGCATGCATTAATGTTGATGTTAAACATATGCATCGACCTTATGAGCAATGTTGTGCATCAACTTTATGGGAAATTTTGCACATAAACATTAGCATTAATGATAAGCATCAATCTAACTGCAAATATTGTGCTTTGATGTTGGTGTCGATGATGTCCATTTGCTTTATTAGTGAAGGGGTGTTTAAATGTTGCATGGTGGAAGGTGACGTCAGTTGAGAGATGATAATTGGGCAATGTTGGTTGAACGATGGTTTGGGCGAAGGTAATAGGCAATAGTAGTAATTAGTAGGTATTGTTGAGTAGAGCTCTATGATTCTTCAAAACTATGGCTCTCTTCAACTCAATGCCCTCTTTTATGTGTAGAATGAGGACATATTTATAATTTTTCAGAATGATAGTTTGATTATTAAGCCTAAATTCCTAGACACTATGTGGAAAAATCTTCTTTATCATACAACATTCTTTATGCATTTAAATACCATAAAGATATTATTATTTAGCAATATGAGCTCATTTTATTCCTCTCGTCGAGACACTCATTTTAACTAGAACCAAAAAATTCAGAAATAGCTTTGTTCCTCAAACCGTACAGTGAATTTTCCAACTACATATGAAATTTTTTATTTATGTTCATTTGGACTCTTATCAACACACCTTCAGTGTTGTTGGGTTCATCTTATCGAACAGTTCATTTTAACTTAAACTTATTAGTGGTCATCAATTTAATTCTAAACTTTTTACTCATATATTTGCATCAATATCCATACTATTCATTTTCTGTGATGTATCAATATGAAATTTTTAATAAATGAAACATGAAATGTGAAAAAATGATCTCGAAGCATAAGAAATCACCATCATATGACTTATAGCAAATAGAATGATTAATCAAAGAAAATAAAACTAAAATCATATAAAGTACAAGAAAACCCCGAATAAGAACACCTGTGATTACGGCAGTTCGACCGCTTCCATCAATTCCTTGAGTTACATCCTCCGCAGTCGAAGAAGCGGAGAAACCTGACTGCCCCTTACTTCCCAGTGTTAGCCACCCCATTCTCTTCTTCTCCCTGGCAGAGAAAGCGGATAGAGAGAGAGAGAGAGAGAGAGAGAGAGAGGAGTGAAGTAGGAAGCCCTTACGTTTTCAGGCAAGAAAATTGAGAAAAAAAATAGCAAAACAACGCTTGCTATCGGCAAGGAAAGATTATTTATCTCAATATAAGTTTGAATAAAAATGTAATTTGATATATAAAAATATGAATAAATGTAATTTTTTTATTAATGATATTTTCTTTAATTCTAATTGAATTATAATTATTATATTATAAATATTATGTTTTTTTATTAAAGTAAAACTTCTTATTAACCAAATAAAAAAGTAAAATTTTCGCGTAATTTTTTCTAAAATGAAAAAGTGGGACAATTTTAATTTTATTTAATTAATTAATTTTCACTTTTTTTAATTTCTTCAAATTGAAAATAATAATGATTACGTCATAATTAATTAGTTTAGCTATAACTTAGAAAATTGTTTTTCATTCTTCAGTTATTAGTTAATCATTCAAATCAAATAACAAAATAAAAAAAAAAGAATTTATTTTTCCAACTCGGTTCTTTTCTATCAAATAAGTGAAAATTAATTTCAACTTTTTTTATCCTTTTCTTTATTTCCTAGTTTTCAATTTATGTAACTCAAATAACAAAAAAATTTTGGGTGCGCTTATGCTATTCCAATTCTAGGGTTAATACTTAATAGGCTATGTTCAAGGAAAATGAATCCATGTTGTGGCTTAAAGTTTAAGCAAGTGAATTCAAGGGCCTTTGTAACTATCCAAATTTTTGCAAATAATTGAAAATGGAATATCTGATTTTTTGTTTTAACTGGAGTGCAATAACACTAATCCTTTGAGCACTATGACGTTAGGCCTAGAACATAGCGACGCCAGAAAATGCATTCGCAGCATTAAAGCCTCTATTGTATAATAATTATAGATTTGGCATGCAATTCCAAGTGGTGGTGCTACAGCGCTATCCACTAAAAATCATTTTTTATATAATATATTTTCCACTCACCATCCCTCATTTCTCTAGCCAGTGCCAGCTTGCTGAGTAAGGGAGAGAAGAAGAGAGATTAAAGGAGGAGAGAGAAATAAAATTTTGAATTTTTTGTCTTCAAATCATTTGGCCATTTTTATAATTTTTTTTTTTCAAATTGAGGTAGGCGATTCTAATCTTATCTCTATTTTCAAATATTTTGATTTTGACAGCTGAATTCTTCTCAAAATAATTTTACTATATTTTTCCTCAGCTTTCTTCAACTTTTACCCCACAATTTTTGTATGTTATCACACTAATTATCCTTGATATTTTGACTGCAATATTTATAAATTTCACTGAGTAAAATAGAATTTATTGAATTGTGTATGATTTATAATGTATAAATTTGTGTATTTTTTATTTAAGCATATTATTAAATACAAGCATTGAGAATGAAAATGGAAATGTGATTGGATAATAGCTGGTAGATATTACTATTATAATATTGTGATAATAATATATGTGAGGATAAGTAAAACTAATTTAACAGGTGCTGACTAAAGGCCGACTGAACTGTATAGGATAATGGGCCGATGAGCTTTCATTTAAATATTATAATTTGGTGTTATCCTTTACTGTTTCATGTGATACTGATTGGATGTTATAAGGAGTTTTTACTGTGTCGATGAGCAAAGAGTGATAACTCTATTTACTGAACCAATGGGATACTGATATGGATTACTGTTTATTAGCAAAACAGCACTTAAATCATAAGTTATTACTTGTTTAGTCTGATTACTAAAATGCATGTTATAAATTCATTGTTATTGTATGACTTTACTAATATTATATTGATTTATTGTTAATGTATGGATTACTGTTAAACATTGATTTATTGTTTGTGGGTCTCCGAAAGGTTTCCGCTCGTGTGGTTCGAATGCAAAGGGTGCGATCACACTATCCCGTAGGACAAAATGGTCGTAGACCTTTACAATCGACACAAGCAGGCCAATGGAAGAGCAGATGGAGTTATAGATACGATTAGCCATAGAGGATAGTGGCTTTCACCTACCAACCTCGATGGATAATAATATCTATAACCCAAAAGTTCACGAGATTTCCCCTATTCGATACATCAGCTCGAATAGGGTTTATTTGATTGTGGGGATCGGTTTCCTACGGGCGCAAGCCCCCGTGGTTAATTACATCTTAGACCTCGATCTAAGAAAACTCTCGATTAAGGATGTTGGATTATTCACTTCTTGATTTGGTGCACAGATAAAGTTCCTAAATTCTACTCCAAATAGTCTCTTCTATTTACCCTTAGTGATGATTAGACATTTTTGAATGGATAAAGATATGATTAAAATTTTGAGTTTAGAAGATCAAAGGTCGGATTACTACCCTAAGAGAAAATGACAGACTCAAAACACACCAGAAGTGAAAAGACACACTGAGGGGTGTACAACCTGGGCTTATGCTTGCCTGGAGTGAGCTGCCAGCTAACATCCTAAACACAATCAAACGTCCTATATGTATACACAGATAGGAAGGCTCTATCCTAGAAAATCAAGGATTCGTAGTTCAGAAGATCTCAATCAGTGACTCTACAATATGCAAAAGAAAGTACCTAGCGCCATGTATGATGCATGAAACAGATACGAAATATCCCTAACTCTATTGATGTGATGCATGTATGTAAGTGAAGCATAATGTGAGGTAAAGTGTGTAAAAACCAATGCATGCATGACATTCAGAGTACAGAAAAAATAAATAAACACACCCTAAGGGTACCCTCCAGGCAAGGTACCCGCACAGAAAATCATCATAGTCATGCCCACTTCGTGTGGGAAAACAGCGATGCCCAATGGCATAAGTAGGTGGCCTACTCTACAGGCCTAAATGACCCTAATGGTCTCTAAGGCTCACAGAAAAAAAAAAAAAAGGGAGGGTATCGTACCCAAAACCAGAAGGCCAAAAACCTAGCGATGCCCACTTCGTGTGGGAAAACAACGATGCCAACCGGCATAATAGGTGGCCTACTCTACAGGCCTAAATGACCCTAATGGTCTCTAGGGCTCACAGAAGGGGGGCAAGCTTTGACCTATAGGGTCAAAGCTTCGTCAGTGAACTAACCTAAGGCTGGCTACCTAAACATGCGAGAATACCTATCAACAAAATGTGTGTGTGATGTGTAACAGTTTCGATATATAATTAGGAGTTTAGGTTGCAAAAATCATACCTGAGCGTGGCGCAGCCACTTAATAATTCCAAGCAAGCAAATTGTCCATTGATTCTTGATCGTGTAAGACCCGGTGTACCTCGCAAAATAAGACAAAAGAGAAAGAGATATATGAGCGTAGATGCCATTCAGAAAAGAAATGCAGGTAAATAACAAAAGTGTAACTAACAGAAAATTAAATACAGCTAACAGGAAATTTAATAATTGTATTTATAGAACATGTATATGTAACAAGCATTGAATAACAAGAGAAAATGTAAGCCTGACCTAGAGCTAAAAGTAGTGTTCTAATCAAACATGTCTAAGGTATGTGTGACAGGTTGTGTGGTTTTGGATAGGTCCTATGTAGGATAGTTTAATTAAAGTTGCTTGTATTTGATTTGTTAAAGGGCAAAAGAGGGATTTTAGTTTAAGTCTAAATATTAGTACTTTAGGATTGATTTTAGAGGTTTTATTTTAGGATTTGATTGAATTATTTTAATTGGTTATAAATTAGAAAAAAAGATGAATTAGGTGGCTTATTATCAATTAAGGGGTTAGATTAATTAAATTTGCTATCAACTGGTTCGTGGCGTTGTGCCACCAGGCTCGAAGAACCAGGCCTCCTTAGGACACTTAGCCCCGCAGCCCGGAGTAGTCCATCCTAAAAACCAAGTTGATATAGTTTATATTAAGAGGTTTGTTGATTGATTTTTTAGCAGATTAGTTCAAGGTCTGATTGAGTTTTAGGCGAATTAGTAGATTCGAGTTTTAGAAGATTTTTTAGCTTAATGAATTTTAGTTTAGGTTCACTCTCCTAATTTAATCTACATCTTTTAAATCTTAGGTTGGTTAGAGATTGATTAAGAAATTAGTAAAGGTTGATTTAAGAGATTGGTTAAAGCTCATTTAAGTTCATGTTTTAGGTTAATTAGAGATCGATTCATAAATTAATGAGATTTGGTTTAAATTGTATGTTTTAAGCTTGCATTTTAATAATTAAGTGTTTTAGTATATTTTAAGTTGGATTAAGGTTAATATGTTGGTTAATTATTAGTGGATTAAGGAACACTAAACGTAGGAAAATGTGTCACTAAGGTTAAGTTTTAATGTCTCTATCCTATAGGGAGCATGCACCCTAAGTCTATATTATCTAAGACTTGGTCCTTAATTTTTGTCCTTAGGTGTCACTAGCGTTATGGGACTAAAGTAAGTGTTCTTCTAACCCCTCTGAACATTCATACATATACTAGCAATTTTAGGAATCTATGAATGAAATAAGACGACAAGTAGGAAGATAGTAGAAGTGCAAGAAGAACCAAAACTACAAAAATATCGAAAAGAAAGAGAGAAGATAAAATAATACAATAAAGGGATGTAGGCATTTTGTTATTGGACATGCTTCTTCAGAGCCAAGCATATCTCTAAAACACCCTTCACCCCTATTCAATGTAAAATGAACATGAGAGAAGGGGGTTTTAATGCCATTTTACTGTCCCCACGCTCCAAGCAAGGCACTTGAATGAGACTCAACTCAAACAACTAAACCTACCCTCTAAACAAAGCTCCAAATGACAAAGAGAAAGAAATCCTCAAAATAGACCTCTCACTTAAAACCCAAAACAACATGCTCTCACTACCCACTGATCCAAAACCATCTAGAAAATGAGTGCAAGCAAGAAGAAAGACAACTGCCCAAATAAACAAGATCATTCACTCTAAAAACAAAGACACAAAAGAATCTTTCAACCCAAAACCAATTGTAAGACCATGAATCCCCAAAAGACTTATAAAACTTTTCCAATGAGACTAAACATAAAGCCTTACATGAACGACCTACTAAAACCTTCCCAACACAAAACAAGACAATTCAAGTGCTTTTCTTTTTTTATTTGGAGTGGGGTAGAAAACCATGAAAAACCTCCTAACAAGAAGGTTTCATGAAGTCTCCTCTTATAAAACGTTTGCAAAACATATAATAAAGTTCTCGAATCAAAACAATACAACTCGTGAAACTCTCCAACATAAAACAAGTCAAAGAAGTTTAGAAACAATGTGAACTATAAAATTTCCTTAATATAAAATCATCCATGAAACCTTTCAACATAAAGTAGCTCGCATATTTTAGAATCATAAAGCAAACCATAAATTTTCTTTGCTTGAGACAAACCAAAGCTCCTTTTAATATAAATCATGATTTCTATAAGTCTTGCAGCAAGGGCTAAATTCTATCAAATGAAGATTTTCCTCTAAAAGCAATTAAGCGCAAAACAAAAATAAACCTGGGAGATAACAGCCATATATCCATTTGTACTATTGAGACAAATTCTTCAATAAACTCATGGGACTTTTCAACATAAAGAATGCAACACCCTCAAAATTCAAAAGAAGATTCTTATATAACTACCCAACCTTTTTTCATACCACATAGGAATAAACAATGGGAAAAGCCAAAACACAAGACTTCTTCAAATCCCACACTTATACCGAATATATTTAGAAAAGATGAATGAATCCTTATGTAAATTTTTTTGTTTCCAAAGCTCAAGAGAGAAATAGCATGCCATCACCCAATGTCACATTGATTCAAGATATAGAACATATGATTACTTTTCAATATGCTTCCAACTTAACATCATTATCCAAAAGAAATTGAAAGTAGAAGGGTATTAAAGAACTATTCCATTCTGTCAAAAGCTCGAAACGATGTTCTAATCAGCACAAGGTATGAATCAGACTTACATCAGAATTCGCACTTAAATGTTAAAGCAAATACGAAGACTCTCCAAATTTTTTTTTAAAGCTCCAAGAAGGTCATATATCAAGGACATATAGCCTCATATTGATTCAAACCAAACTTATAAGTTTAATCCCAAAAGAACCCAAGAAATCTCACCACTACCTTCAAATTTTCTTCCAAAAACACTTACAAAATTCACTAAAAGAGGAAAAGCTTTTCTAGTGTCATTGCATTAGATTCATAGATAAAGCCACATGAATCATGTGCATGCTTTCCAGCACATGACCAAAAGAGTTCCTCTCCAACATATAAATCTCTTTCTAAAGACTTGCAACCATAAAGCAATTCGTAAAGCTTTTCAATCATCAAACACCTCATGAAGTTCTCCAACAAGTCGAAGAATGTCTTAACGTAGGGTAAGTCATAAAGCTTCCCGGAATTAAACAGATCAAAAGCCTTTTTCTTAAAACATCACATAAGCCATGAATCCTTTAAAACATAAAGCTTCTAGCGTGTAATGATTTTTAATAATAAAAAACACTCTTAGACATTCTTGGAACTTTCTCAACATAAGACATATATGTGTATTTATATACACACGTGAATAGAGATCAATCATTAAGTCCTTTCAAACAAATCTTCACACCGGATTGCATGGGTTTCCTTTAAACTTATCATGAACATTGCCAGAATATCATTTCAAATCTTCATCATTTTTTTTAGACATTAACTGAATTACATGGAAAGCACTTGGGCTATATTCTTTCTTACACATTCCACCCACAATCTGACATTTTATCCATTCAACAAAAGAAGCCGCAAAAACAAATTAGCCATGAATAGCAAATGACCAACGCTTATATTGTATGCCAAATTTTATCAAGATATACGAGAAGAAGACGACGAAGAAATCATGCTCCTTTGATGCCTATAAAGTGTATGAATAAACGGTGATTAAATAAACCTTTAAAAAAAAGTCCATCTCAATATGGTTTACACAAGCGTCATTAAACTTTGTAATGAAGAAAAGTGATATTAAACCATGGAGTTTTGAACAAGTTTACTAAAGCATGATACTATTTTAACCCAAAACTTCTCAACACAATCTGCACAAAATCAAACCGCCTATGATTCAACCTGGCATGTCTAACAACTACAAAACACAACGAGTTTCTCATTAGCAACAATGACGAAAAGATCTTTATGACATGACAAGGTTTAAGCAATCGCTTTCATAAATAAACATTGCTCCTAATAAGCCTACACATATTGTAATCATCCATGCAATATAGACTTAACTTTGCACCAATCAAGCCTATTTCATCATGATAATAAAAAAAGAACTGAAGGAAACAGAGAGAAAATGAGAAAGGGAGGAGAAGAAGGAAAGGTAGTATACCTGCTTGCTTGGAGGAGAAAATCGGTCAGGGAAGGGCAAGACCTCTGACTGGAGCTTGCAAGCGGAGCGTCGGTGCCGAGCTCAGCTAGGGAAGGGTTCGTCAATGATGGATCGGCCGAAGGAGGAGGAGAAATTTCGGTTGGGGCAGTAGAGGCGAACAAGTCCAGCGACGATGTCGGCTAGGGCGGCATCGGGTTCGGCTAGAGAGTCGGAGCAGAGGGTCGGGTTAGAGGGGCTCCGCTCGGGTCAGCCACACGAGAGAGGGAGGGAGCCGGAGCCGAGCTCTGCGAACAAGGAGGAGACAGACCGAAAGAGGGGCTTCGGCCTCTAGGCTCCTGTGAACTAGCGAGAGATGGAGAGGGCTGTCGGGTTCGGACGTGGAGGCGAAGTCGGGTCCGGCTCTCTGCAGTGAGGCCGGCGGCTAGGGCTTTGCGAGTAAAAGTGACGAGAGGGGGAGGAGAGCAGGGCGTCTGCTCGGGCTCTGGTCTTCTGCGAACCAGAGGGAGACGGGAGAGAGGGGGCGGAAGTCCCCCGGCTTGTGCGAATGCCGTCCGTCAGGGAGAGAGGGAGCGAGAGAGTGAGAGTGCCAAAAATCATCCCTTTGGCTCCTCTCGTCTCCCCTAACTAAAGGGAGGCGGGGCGTGATATGGAGGCTTCGGCCTCGGTTAGGGCATCAAAGGGCGAGCGGGCCGATCCAAGCCGTCCGTTGCATTTTCAGATCAAGAAAATCAACACAAATGGCTAATAAAATCCAATGAATCTTAGTGAAATTAAATTAAAGCTAAATCAAACCGGAATTAGCTAAGACCAGTTTGGACTCGACCAAATTAATGCAATAAAAATCAAATCGAAGTCAACGTCCAAATTAAAGTGAACCCGATAAAGACTAATCAACTGAACCAAATGCACTCGATGGCAAATCAGGACAAAAACGAGGTCAACATTGTTATTGTTATTGTTATTAAATTTACTGGTACCGATACGACCACCGATGTTGTTATTAATACCAATGGCATAAAAAACATTTTATAGAGGGGGCCTAATTTTTTTTTTAATTTCCCTCAACTTTTTTTATTTGGGCTTGAGACCAGTATTGATAGTTTTAAAAATTTATTAAAAAGATTAACTAATATATATAAGATGAAAACACTTATATTTTAAAAGTGGATGCTCTTCATATTAAAAAGAAAATAAATAATAGCATCATTATCAATACAATTCAATATTTCTTTCTCAATTTAAGTGGATAAAGTATCATTCATCCACTAATCTTAAATTATATTTCGTAGTCGAGTATTTATGATAGTCATTGCAAAAATGCTCTTTCAACTACTTTTGTTGCAACAGGTAAGACTAAAGCCAATTTTAATAGCTTAAAAATAAGAGGATATAACATATCCTTCTTATTTTGTATCTTTGTCTCAGCAAGAAATCAAATATCTTTTAACAAGAAAAATTAAGGATCATATTGCATATCCATGATATAAGTTTCAAACTAATTGTTAAGATGTGTCATTTGAATTAATCTATTTTACTGAATGCATAAAAAGAATTTTTGGATTCAAACAAGTAATAGATAGAAGTAACTCAATATTTATCTCTGTGAAATAATTATTTAATACTTGAAGTTGCATATCAATAATTATGTACAATATTTCAACTAAAAAATAATATAAATCTATCATATCTTAAGCTATAGGATAAGGCCGTCCACGAGCAACCCATCTATTATTTATATGGGGAACATCTTTTTTTTTTTTTGTCACAAAAAGAATGTGTACTTTGGCGATGAAGTTTTCTCATTTATTATCTCTCATATCTTATAGTTTTATTTTACATATTCGAGTAAAAATATAACATTTGCAATGTCTTGCTCTTTTCTTTGTAAAGCTTATGACAATTTAATAGTTATACGATATCTTTTATCAAAGTAAGCAAAATGAAAATTCGAAAGCTTGTATTGATTCTAATAATGCAAATGCCTCATCTTTTTGTTCATAACTTATACCATCTTTTAAAACAATTTTAAGAATATAACTTATTGAGGAAAACATAATAATCAGTGTAACAATTGATTAATAGTGTGAACCCCATCGTGTATCGCCTAATCGTCTTAGAATTATTTCCTGATTTAATCTTTATCTTGATATAAGTTCTCCGTTTTATAATTCTATTAAAGTCTTCTCCCGTTGTTTATCTCGAAGCTGGTTAGATGTTTGCATGAAACACCAACGAATTCATTACATTCAAAATTATTATGAATAAGAAAACAATTTGAACATGATTTTTGCAAAAGATATTAAGGCTAATTGGAGTTGGTGTGAGAGAAAATGAATGTAATATGCTGATTTATTTTCATTGAGGAATAGCATCTTTAACCCATTAAACTCCCTTGTCATATTACTTGCTCCATCATAATCTTGACCATGCATTCTTAATATACTTAAGCCATAAGTTGAAAGTAATTCTTCAATAGATTTTTTGAAACATTTTGACATTTTATCTGGAACATGAACAATACCAAAAAATATTCAATTATTTGACCTTTTTCATTAACAAATCACAACACAATAGTCATTTACTCTTTAGAAGATATGCCACGTGATTAATTAACCAAAATAGAGAAGTAGTTATTTCTATTTTTTTCTTTCTTATAAAATCTATGATGACAATTGACATAGCTTTGTGATATTCTTTGGAATATCTAGTGTAGTTAATTTTAATTTTTTGGAGTATTTTTAAGCACCACATTATTTGTGATGCCTCAAAATTTAATTTGGAAGAATTATTCATTTTTCCAAACAGCAGTAAAGATTGTCTAAATCATGTCAATATAGTAAAATCATATAAAAATATACATATGATTTCCATGCATTCTATATCACGTGCTCAGTATATCACATGCTTAATATAGATGTGTATATTGATGTTAAAAATTATAAAACTTGTTGTATTATTTATTACTGATAGATGATATTAGATAACTCTAGTTGTTGATTATTTAAAGATAAAAAATAATAGATCTTCCAATTTAGATTATGGGACATCACAATATTAATGTCATCATTATGTTCAGCTAGAAATTGTAGCAATCGAAGAACATTTTCTTGATTTTTGGATGTCTCACACTCATCATGTCCTCTAAAATTCATATCTTAACAGTGAACACACCCAATCCATAGACGCATTTAAACAAATACGATACACAAATATAGCTTGATTATATTACTTCTAAAATACAAAATCAATATGTTGACTCTGCTTCATTAAATATTTGCAGTTTTGTTGTGCATTATTCATTCAAATTTAATTATGGGACATTATAGTCTTAATGGGTCAATTAAATCCTTTAGATCCATTTGGTCTGAATGGTATTGGTCAAGCTGAATTTTAGTTTTGGTGGGTTAGATTGGGCTTGGTTGGGTCCTAAAGTTGAATCCTTTAAGACAAGGAACTTACTGCTCAATTATAATTTGGTTAAAGAGATCAATGCACATCATGGGTCTACAAGGCTCAAAATTAGGTTAAATTATTTATAACCACATAGGCTTGGTTAAAAGGGCTTTCTACATTAGTTCATTCTATGGTCAAATGAATTAATTCTATTCTAAACTAACCTAAGGGATGATCTAGGGTCTAATAAATGAGTCCAAGGGCCAATTGAATCTAATTTATAAAATCTTAAAGGGGTTCAAATAGGTTATTAATTGGTCAATTGAGCTAGGTACCTAATATAGAGTGTAGTGTGTCCCCTATATCCTAATGAGTGTCTTAATGAATATGATGAGGTCGTATTAAGTTTAAATTAAGCTTATTCTAGGTTGTGTCTAACTTAGGTCGATTAAGTTTGAGTATCTGATTTTAGTTCAGCTAGAATAATTAGCTATGATTGAGATTTGAGTGGTTATAATCCTAGATTTAGGTTAATTTCATTATTCTAGGGTTTAACTTCACTTATGGGGATTTATTTTTGGTCATCGTGTCACCTAAAGCTTGATAGGTAAGGGGTTGTAAGGGTTGTAGCCAATATATCTAGGAACTTCGGGTTGAGCAATGTGATTTTCAATGAGATCTAATAAAAATCTAACTTACATTACATGTACTTAAAAAAAATTACTATCACTTAAGGTCTGAGAAGTACAAAGAATCCATTAATAGCATAACTGTAATTAGAGTCGAATATGGACAACTATTGTATGGAATCTACCCAAATATATTAGGTGATATTGAATCAAGATGTAATTTAATTCAAATAAGAGCTAAGTTTAGGGCTAATCATATTAGAGAGTGAAGGTTAGTGTAACTTATGTTTGAAGTTGGCTATATAGCTAGGTCAAGTTGAGGTATGACTAGGCTACATCTAGTTCAAATAAAATAAGACAAACAAATGGAACCCTAATAGAGGTGCTGAACTCATTAAGACATCACATGTATTTTTTTTTTAAAGTACATCACATGTATTGATGTTAACCAAAAAATTTTTGACCTGGCCTAAAACTAACTAAAATTAACCAGGGCATAAGTGATTAGCCAAGTTTGAGTCAATATTAAATAAGAGTTTAGTAATGTTTAGAGAGGTGTAGACCACCACAAGCTTAGCAAGACCAAGATTAAACCATACTAGATTTAATTAGTAAGATGTAAGTCAATCTACCTCTTTTACTTGGTTAACAAATAGTAATTTAAGATAAATATGGTTTGTTTAAAATAATATATTCGGTACACCATTATAACCTTGACTTGTTTGGTCAACATGGTTTAGCTAACCTTAAAATGTAACAAGCTAAGCCCGTAGGGATTGTGATATGGAACAAATGAAGATATGTTTTTCATCCTCTAATATCTTTATAAAGGAAACCTTTATGATGATCCATGTGGTTCCATATTGAAGTTAAGGGAAATCAAACAACAGTTGTACTACAATGCAAAAAATTATCATCATAACATTAACATGCAATTATTCAAAATAAAGAGAGAATTTGATCACCATATGATCATGAATTGTCATTATTATTTATTGTCATTATCATTACCTAAGTTTACCAACTTTCCTAATCTTTATGGAACCCTTCATACCACGATTCAAGCCCTTAAAATCATTACATAATGAAATTTGGCAAACGTCCTATCTTTTCCACAAATGGTACCACATCCGCTATCTTAAAATGGCATCTCCGTGCATGGATATTATGAAGATTTTTGCCCAAGCACCATTTCTGTTTCACCTCTTATTGAAGATATGAAAATTTAAAATTTAAAAGAGACCAAGTCTTGAATTATGGAGAAATTATATATATGAAGCCTTTTATGGAAGCATTTCCAAATTCAAATTCAAGATTTAGCGGATGGTCCCATGCATGATGAATTTTGGCCAAATTCTCTCTTTCTTATCACGGCTTAATTTAAGAACACATTACACAATATAATCACTAACAAAAAAAAAAATTAATTCATTGAGCACATGATCAGCCATAATTTAATTTTATTAATTAATTTTTTCATGTACTTTCTATGCAAGAGTTATAATTATGTGATATCATTATATTACAAAATAAGATTGGGTTGTATGATGTAGAATGTCTTAGGATTTTTTCTACGAGGCAAGATTGCTCTCTAGTATGGAAACTTCAATGAATTACCCACGAAATTTTTATTATTATTATTTTATTTCAATCATGAATACAGCATAATTTTTATTTATAATTCATGATTGTGTTATCTTCAATTTCTATAAAATCATTTCTTGCATGTTTAAACTTGGCTTCCAACCTTTATTTCATCATAGCTGTAGATCATCTCCTAACCACAATATCACAAGCAAAAGATAAACTTTAACTGAAAATATACTATTGTTTTTATATTTGATGTTTTGGTTATAATTTTAAGGTATTGGAGCTATAATGTTTTATTTTATATTAATGGATTTTAACATTTTAATTTCAAAATTTAAATATTTTAGTTTTTTCTTATTTTGAATTTTGAGATATAGATATAGTTTAGGGTCTACAGTAAAAATTGGTTTCACTGGCATTGACTGAAGATTGAATGTCCTGCACATGATAATGGGTCGACAAGCTTTTCCTTTAACACTATGATTTGATGTTATCATTTATTAATTCACATGATACTGATTGAGAATTATACCGAGCATATGATTAAAATACTGATATAGATCGACTGACTAGATAGTATGTGTACATTGTTATAATATTTTACTACATTGATTTGAGTTTCACTGTTTTATACAATTACTTTATTGATTTATAATACTAATATAGCGATTACTTTATTGATTTGAGATGCGTACTGTATTTGATTTTCTCACATTATACTTTACTAGCTTATGTAATGTATTGTCTTATTGTTTATAGATTATACTAATATTACATGTGAGTTTTAATATTTTTGCACTAATTCCTGATCATATTCTATTATTATTAAAAATTAAATGACGACATGCATATGCTTATTTGTCGTATTTTGAATTTGGTTATAGGATTTTAGTGACATGTTGGGTTATTTAGCCCATTATATGGCGTTTAAATAATTTTAGTTTTGGGCAGAGGATCAGATGTGCGAGTTTGATCATATTAGGATTCTCTAGGTTTACTATTAGATTATTAATTTTTATGTATTTTAGTTATTCTTTTGTACTCAAGACTAGTGATGAGTCATTATAATTATATTGGATATGATTTTTGGGTCAATTAATATATATGCATATTGATATTTTGATTAATAGAATTTATTTATGTTGATATATGATTTTATTACTGATAAAAGAGAAATAGATAGCTATGATGTCTACTTTAAAAGATAAAAGAATTATGCATTCAAATTTAATCATGGGACATTACAATCTTAATTGGTCAATTTAATCCTTTAGTTCCATTTAATCTGAATGATTTAGGTGAAGCTCAATTCTAGTTTTGGTGGGTTAGATTGGGCTTGGCTAGGTCCTAAAGTTCAATACTTTAGGACGTAGAACTTAATGTTCAATTATAATTTGGTGAAAGAGATCAATTACACATCATGGGTCTACTAGGATCAAAATTAAGCTAGATTAGCTTGGTTAAAGGGCTTTCCACGTTAGTTCATTCTATGGTCAAATGAATTAATTCTAGCATAAAATAACCTAAGTGATGGTTCAGGGTCTAATAAATGAGTCCTAAGAGCCAATTGAATCTAATTTAGAAAAGCTTAAAGGGGTTAAAATAGGTTATTAATGGGTCAATTGAGCTAGGGCTTGGCTAGGTACCTAATATAGAGTGTAGTGCGTCCCCTATATCGTAATGAGTGTATTAGTAACTAAGATGAGCTCATTTAAGTTTATATTAAGCTTATTCTAGGTTGTGTCGAACTTAGGTCCATAATGTTTAAGTATTGGGTTTTTGTTCAGCTAGAATAATTAACTTTGATTAAGATTTCAAATGGTTCTAATCCTAGGTTTAGCTAATTGGATTTATTTTAGGGTTTAACTTAACTTATTGAGTTTTATTTAAGGGTTGTAGACAATATGTCTAGGAACTTCGGGTTGATTAATGTGGAACTCAAAGGGATCATAAAAGGGTCCAATCGTGTCTAATAAGGGTCCAAGGATTCAAGAAATGAGTCATTAACAACACGAGCTCTATGATGTATATTTAGGTCAATCAATCATTTAAGAAGACATTTAGGATATAATAGATGTTAAGTGACACAATAGTAGATATTCACTTAAGGTCTAAGAGGTACAAAGAATTCATTAGTAGCCTAACTCTAATTAGAGTCAAATATGGACAATTATTCTATGGAATCTACCAAAAATATTTTAGGTGATATTGAATCAAGATGTAACTTAATTCAAATAAGGGCTAACTTTAGGGACAACCATATAAAATAGTGTAGGTTAGTGTTATTTATGTTTGAAAGTTAGCTATATAGCTAGGTCAAGCAGAGGTGTGACTAGGCTATATCTAATTTAAATAAAAGGAAACAAACAAATGGACCCCTAATAGAGGTGGCGAACTCATTAAAGTACATCACATGCATAATGTTAACCAAAAAAAGTTTGACCTAACCTAAAACTAACGAAAATTAACCAAGGCATAAGTGATTAGCCAAGTTTGAGTCAATATTAGACAATAGTCTAGTAATGTTTAGAGAGGTCTAGACCACCACAAGCTTAACAAGCCCAAGATTAAACCATCATAGATTTAGTAAGATGTAAGTCAATCTAGCTCTTTTAACAAATGAAGATATTTTTTCATCCTCTAATATCTTAATCAAGGCAAACTTTATGATGATCCATGTGGCTCATATTAAAGGTAAGGGAAATCAAACAATAGTTGCACTACAATGCAAAAAATTATCATAATAACATTAACATGCAATTATTCAAAATAAAGAGAGAATTTGATCACCTTATGATCATGATATGTCATCATTATTTATTGTCATTATCATTATCCTAAGTTTACCAACATTCCTAATCTTTATGGAACCCTTCATACCACGGTACAAGCCTTTAAAATCATTACATAATGAAATTTGGCCGACATCCTATCTTCTCCACAAATGGTGGCACGTCCGCTATCTTAAAATGGCATCTCCATGCATGGATATTATGAAGATTTTTGCCCAAGCACCATTTCTCTTTCATCTCCTCAATTTAAAGTGCTTATTAAAGAGATGAAAAATCAAAATTCAAAAGAGGATGAGACCAAGGCTTGAATTATGGAGAAACTATATAAATGAAGCCTTTTATGGAAGCACTTCCAAATTCAAATCCAAGATTTAGTGGATGGTCCCATGCATGATGAATTTTGGCCAAATTCTCTCTTTCTTACCACGGTTTAATTTAAGACCGCGTTACACAATAGAATCACTAATAAAAATGTTTTATTTTTAAAGTTCCTTGAGCACATGATCAGCTATAATTTAATTTTATTAATTTATTTTTTCATGTACTTATTATGCAAGAGTTATAATTATATGATATCACTATATTACAAAATAAGATTGGGTTGTATGATGTAGAATGTCTTAGGATTTTTTCTACGAGGCAAGATTTCTCTCTAGCATGGAAACTTCAATGAATTACCCACGAAATTTTTATTATTATTATTTTATTTCAATCATGAATAAAGCATAATTTTTATTCATAATTCATGATTGTGTTATCTTCACTTTCTATAAAATCATTTCTTGCATGTTTAAACTTGGCTTCCAACCTTTATTTCACATCATAGTTGTAGATCATCTCCTAACCACAATATCACAAGCAAAAGATAAACTTTAACTGAAAATATACTATTGTTTTTATATTTGATGTTTTGGTTATAATTTTAAGGTATTGGGGCTATAATGTTTTATTTTATATTAATGGATTTTAAAATTTTAATTTCAAAATTTAAATATTTGAGGTTTTTCTTATTTTGAATTTTGAGATATGGATATAGTTGTAATCTACAGTAAAAATTGGAGGTATTTGCATTCTATTTGGACTTCCCTCTGTCAAGAGTGGTTGACCACTCCTCTTCTTTAGACTTTAGAGTAAAGTGATGCACCACTTGGCCAAGTGGTGATTCAACCACCATGCACCCATTCAAATGTTTCGACCCCAATTTCGCCCTCGCTTTGGTTAATTTTAGAAGTATTATGGATATAATACTTTATAAATGTGATGATATCAAAGAATAAAGGGATTTATGAAAATTTAAATAAATGTGAGTCTCTTAATCTTGAAATTAGAGTTTGTTGGTTAATTTTTTTCATGCTTAGTGAACTACTTGGTAGCCTTCATTGATTATACTTCTTTGGTAAGTAGTAAGGGTTACCTTTAAGTTAGATATTCAACACAATATTTCATCCATTGAAATTATCACTCCACACTCTTTAAGACTTAGGGCATCTCCAACTGAACTCCATATCCCTGTTTGGCATCCGCGAACTTCTCCAATCAATCAAACAACAAAAGGCGCACCATTCTCTTGTTCGTGAAGAGTGCGTGGTGTCGCACTGTTTACAAATGCATTTTTGATGGAAACGGAGAAAGCGGATGGGAGAAAGGTTAGCGTGTGTGGTTGAGAAAGAATATACACTAAATATATTTATATATATTTTTTTTAAGAAATACAGTTCGGTTGGAAATAAATTACTACATTTTGAAGTACTACTTTATGTTGGAGTAGAAAATAAGTTTTCTGTTGCATATGATCTTATATCGTCCTATAGATTAAGGCTTCGTTTGGGACGGCTTTCTTACTGCTTCTTAAACAGCTTTCTAGTATAAAAATTTTAATTTTTTGTAATAAAAATGTTGCTTTAAGAAGCGACAAGAAAACTTTCACAAATAAAACCTAATACGTCACATGCAAAGGTCCTAACACCCATTGGAAGCTCTTAAGCCAACTAGTCTTCTCATAGAACTAGTTCTCGATGATGAACCTCTACAACACTTAATTAGAACTAAACAACTAATGATGTTTAGTTAATGATTTAGCCAATGAGAGTGATTTAGATTTTATTTGGGACGATTTTCTTAATGCTTCTTGAAGCAGTAAGAAAGCCGTTCCAAACGAAGCCTTAATCTTAATTAGAAATAAAGATTAGTAACAGCATACAAACCTCTAAGATGGTTCTTGTTAAACACCAAACATTTGATTAATCAACAAAAAATTATTTTTTCTAATGCTCTAATCCGCCAAGTTTGCTTGAACAAATTCTCCTGATGTGTTCAATTGATTCACTCACATAGAAGTCATTTAGTTCCTCATTGCCGAACACGTTCGTCCACTGCTTCGCCTTTGTTCTCAATTCTTCCCCTTCGTCTTCCAACATCGCTAACCTCAGGCTCTTCGCAATCCCATCACCCGTGAACGACCCATCCTCCTTCCTCGGCACCTCGACGGCGCATCCCTTCTCCACCAGATTCCTGGCATTGAGCCCCTGCTCGAATATCATCGGCAGCACTACCATCGCCCGTCCAAACGCCAACCCCTCCACAATAGAGTTCCAGCCGCCGTGCGTCAAGAAACCGCCGATGGAAGCGTGAGCCAAGATGCGAACTTGAGGAACCCAGTCCGTGCAAACCAGCCCGTGGCCACCGTCCTCTATGCTCTCCACCAGCCCGGCGGGGACCGACCCAGCCCTCAATGCCCAGACGAAAGGAAGCTCGCTCAGTTCCAGTCCGACGGCGATCTCTTGTACCTGCGCGGCATTTAGCTTCACTTCACTTCCGAAGGCAACATACACAGTCGACCCCTGTTGTTGCTTGTCCAGCCAATCAAGCGCCACGTGCCATCCTTGTTCAATTGAGGGTGGTAGAAGTCCTACAGGAATGATTGGCTTCTCATAAAGCTGGCCGAGAAGCTGAAACCATTCGGGCTCCAATTCCTTGCAGCTGCGGATGAGCACGATTTGACATCCCTGTATTGATATTCCAAACCGATAAGTTTCAGATACACCAGATGCATCTGGAATGCATCCTGGTTTGAAGAGCTCGCGAGATTCAAAAGGGCGGTAGACGGCGGTGGAAGGGAAAGGAATCCAGGCAGGCAACATGGTGAAATCCTCTTCTTTCGTCCGGGCACCTGCGCCGCCCAATAGCGCCGACGGCGGGCCGAAGAAGGATAAGGATGAGGCCATAAAGACGGCGAAGAACGCGCAGGGGACGCCAAACTTAGCCGCGATCTGTGGAACCCAGTGGGCGGCGTAGTCATAAACGATGGTATCCAGAGATGAGATTTCCTTGTTTTGGATCAAATCTGAGAGCTTTTGGTCCAAAGTGTCAAAGGCTTTTCTTAGATATGGACGGAGATCATCGGAAGGGAGATCTATTGTCGCCGTGGCGTTCTCCGGCAAGTGTTCGATTTGAGGGAGAGTAATTTCTATGAAGTTGATGAAGGGGGTGAGAGGTGCGGGGATGGCGGGGAGTCTCGCTACGTTCCTTGCGGTGGTGAGGAAAGAGATGCGGTGGCCCTTTCGGGCAAGGGATTTGGAGAGCTCAAGAAAGGGTAGAAGATGGCCAAAGGCGAGCCATGGCAGCATCAAGATGTGAAGGCTCCCGCCTTCCATAGACTGAATTGAAAGGAGATTATAGATTCTGCTTTGCTTCGATCTCTATGGAACTTGAAGCCATCTTACTTTTATGATCAGGCAAGGGAGGATAGTCAATGGTGGCTTCATGGTAAGCGTTTGCTTTTTTGTCTTTTTGAATGTAATGAACATATTTAAAAAGTAGAATTAGAAAGATCAAAATTATTCATAAATTAATTCTATCTTGATTTAATGCATACAATAATTTAATAGCCTTTGCACTATCCATTTTGGAGAGATTAATACGTGTTGAAATCGGGCATAAAGAACAGTTTGGATTTGTCTTTGTGAACAGTCAAAGCGTACGCTTTTATTGTTTACAGAGACAACCCGGATGATTCTCTTATGTTCGATCTCTGCATGTAATAATTCATCATCTTTTTTTTACCATTTAAACAAAGAGATAGATATTAATTCTTACTCACCTTTTCGTTTTTCTCACTTCAAATTTTCTTGATTCACTGATTTTTTTATGATATTTTATGGTTGCTTTGACAAAAATTAATAGAATTTTGATGAGTATGAATGTGTTGTGCGGCATCAAATGTTTTTATAGCACATGTATTTTAATTTACAGCATAAAGATTCAGGCTTCATTTTGGACGGCTTTCTTTCTGCTTCTTAGAACAATTTTTTTGTGCAAAATTTTTAATTTTTTAATTAAAAAGCTATTTTAAGAAGTAGAAAGAAAGTTGTTCCAAATGAAGCTTATCATTTGGGACACTTTTTTTTTTTTGCTTCTTAAATCAACTTCCTAGTTGAAAAATTAAAAATTTTCTACTAAAAAAATGTTTTAAGAAGCAGAAAGAATGTCGTCTCAAACGAAGCCTTAATCTGATCAACTTTAGGCTTTGTTTGGGACGCCTTTCCAGTTTCTTCTTAAAGTAACTTTTTGGTACAAAATTAAAAAAAAATTGTACTTGATTTAATCTCCAAATTTTTTTCAAATTTATTTTATCAATCTTTTGGGAGTTTATTTCTATCTCATCCTCTTCAACAATTGGCTCTTCCAAACTTCCTGATTCATCAAATATAACATGTATGGTCTCCTCAATTACTAAAGTTCTTTTATTGAATACTCTATAAGATTTTCCAACACTTGAGTATCCTATAAAAATTCCTTCATCTGATTTTGGATCAAATTTTTCTAAGACAGATTTTTTATTGTTATGAATAAACACCTTACATCCAAAAATATATAAATGTGACAAATTATGTGTTCTTTCTTTTAGCAACTCATAGGATATTTTATTTAAGTTTGATATTACATTCACCTTGATCAGAACATAACATGCAGTGCTAACTGCCTCAATCCAAAAATATTTAGGAAGTGAATATTTTGCCAACATGGCTCGAGAGACTTCTATTAATGTTCTATTTTTCCTTTCGACTACCCCATTCTGCTGAGGGGTTCTAGGTGTAGAAAAATTGTGACTAATTTCTTTCTCCTTATAAAAATTCTCAAATTTTTCATTCTTAAATTCTCCTCCATGATTACTTTTAATAGTCATAATTTCACATTCTAGCTTCCTTTGAATCCAAGTCGAAAAGTTTCTAAATTTCTCAAATGATTCACTCTTATGAAATAGAAATCTAACACATGTGAACCTTGAGTAATTATCCACAATTATAAATATGTATACTTTCCATTCTATACTTACAGTTCTAACTGGTCCAAAAAGATCCACATATAAAATATCCAATAGTTTTTTAGTTCTAAGATTCTTATTGGATTGAAAGGAGGACTTCACCTATTTTCCTAATTGACATACATCACAAATGTGGTCCTTAGTAAAGTCTAGTTTTGATATACCTCTCACTAAGTTTGTAATCCTCCTAAGGCTTTTTATACTAGAGTGACAAAGTCTCCTATGTCAAAGTCATGATACATCAGAAATAGTTTTTAAACAAAAAATAGTATGAGTTTTAATACAATTCAAGTCTAGCATATACACGTTATTTACCCTTATACCATTCAAAATATTATTACCATTCAAGCTTAATATGCAGCTTGTAGGAAAAAAATTTTACACAATAACTTTTATCACATAGCTGACTAATACTTAGAATATTATACTTTAAGCCTTCTACCAACAAAACATTCTCAATAAAAAAGTTTTTAAGATTTCCAATCATACCTGACTCAACCACATTCCTTGTGGTGTTATCTCTAAGTGTAACCTTGCCTCCACTTCTAGCTTCCAGCGATATAAATTGTGCAGTATCTCCAGTCATATGCTTTGAGCAACCGCTGTCTAGATACCACATACTCTCACGAGACCTTGTATGAAAGCGATCCTGCAAAAATATCAAACATTAGACCTGGGAACCCAAACAAGTTTTGGTTCACCTTTTTGCAAGTTATAAACAGATGCATGTATGATATGTCTAGCTTTATGCATCTTAGGTCTCCACACCAAATAAGTTTTCTTCTTCAAAGTATATGTGTGAGCTATATGTTCAAATAATCCACAATTATTACATTTGACTCATGAAAATGGATTCCTAAGTCTTCTACTATTCATCTGTTTATTCAGGGATTGCATAAATTTAGGATACAAAATAGGATTCGTGAAATATTCAAGTCTTGGGGGTATCTTATTATCCTCAAGAGCTTTTATCTTCAGTTTGTAAAATGAATTCATATCTTCTAAAATTCAATTTGTATAATTAATTTGATACAGTTTGTTATCTGATTCATCCTTATTATTCTTGATTTCTATTTGAAGTTCTGCAAATGATGATTTTAACATTTCATGATTTTTATTCAAGCTATCAAACTCATCAAGTAATTTCATGTGATTGTTATCAATCAATGCATGATATTTTCTAAGGATTTCATGTTCTTTTTGAAGATCTTGTAATTCTAAATTCAGACTAGCATGTAATTTCTTTAATTTCCTATATACAACATGTATGCATTTAGAGACTTCTAAAAGTTCATTATAAGTCAAGTCACATACCTCTTCTAGATCTGACTGATCAGGATTATCGGCCATTAAGTACAGATTTATGACTTTCTCCTCCTTTTTAGTCTCCAACGAATTTGAAGGTGAGTCTGCCTAGAAAGCTCTTTGGAATTTTTTCTTGCCCTTCTTCATAATTGGTTTCTCCTCCACCTTCTCCTTGCTAAGAGTGTCTTTGAGTTTTGGGCAGTCGAATTTAATATGTCCAAGTTTTCTGCACTCATAGAAAATAACATCATTTTAAATCTTGACATTTCTATTAAATTTACCTCGAATCTATTGCTGACGTCTCTTTTACTTCCTTTTTAGAAAGCTTCTAAACTGTCTAGTCATCAGTGTTATGTCATCTTCATCCTCAAGTTGTGAAAGATCACTCTCTGACTCCTCCACTTTCAGTGCTATGTTCTTCTCCCTTCGTGGTTCACCTACAAAAACATTTCTTTGACTCACTCCTTGCTCGTAAGCAATAAGTGATCCAAGAAGATTGTCAATATAGTAAATGTTTAAATCTTTAGACTCTGTAATCGTAGTTATTTTAGTATCATAAGCAGTAGGTAAACAACAAAGTATTTTATTAACCATTTATGCATTCGTTAGTTCCCTACCTAATGCATGTAAAGATGTGACTATTTATGTGAATCTTGTATACATATCAGAAATGAATTCATTGGGTTTCATGCGAAATAGTTCATAATCATGCAACAAGATATTAAGTCTGGTTTGTTTAACTTCATTAGTCCTCTCATAAGTTATACAATGCCTATCTCATATGTCATTTCTACTCTTGTAAGAGAAACCCGCATGTAGTCTTCAAATTTAAGAGCACAAAAGTAACTATTCAAGCATTTGGCATTTAGTTATGCTAAGTCACATTATTCTACTATCTAGTCTGCAAAAGGTGTTTCAACTCTAACTCCATCAACTAATCTAGTTAGTTTTGTATACCCTTCATTAACTAAGATCCACATATGATAATCAAGCGAATGTAAAAATGTAAACATGCATGTTTTTCAAAAATTAAAAGGAATATTGTCGAACAATGGAGGTCTAATTTAGAGTAACCCTCAGGTGTGTTTCAGTTTCCAAATGTAGCCATGGTCGTTAATCAAAAAGTAATCTAAACTTATAATTTTGAAACTATGCTCTGATGCCACTTGTTGAAACTTTGTTAAGTATGAATTATGTTATTAGACCTAAGCTTATATCCCATCGACTAACCAAGAGGGAGGTGAATTGGTAATTTAAATAATTATACCTCTTTTTGAACCGATAAAAAGTTTAGTGAAATTTTTTTTATAAAATAATTTTTCAACCACACATTCAAACAGAAAAAGTAAATTAAAAAAGCAACAGAAAATAAAAGACACAAGATTTATAGTGGTTCGGTCAAACACGACCTACATCCACTCCATGAAGTCTCCCACTTCAAGTATTGCACTATTACTACTTAGTTTCTCTCTTCCACCACTACCCAGTGCGGCAGAGAACCACCATCCTTTTACACCCTCCAAGTGTAGGCAGAGTACCTACTGCTGTTCACACTCTCCAAGTGTAGGCAAAGAACCTTTCATCTTTTCACACTTCTCCAAGTGTAGGCAGAGTACCCTTCGCTGTTCACACTCTCCAAGTGTAGGCATAGAACCTTTCATCCTTTCACACTTCTCTAAGTGTAGGTAGAGTACCCTTCGCTGTTCACACTCCTCGAGTGTCAGCAGAGAACTGGTTCTCCTTGACAATATCTTCTTACGAGAAATCTAAAAGGACAAGAGAGAAGAGTGAAGTAATCATAATTCAAAAATAAAGATCCTTACCTTTGAGTACCAAGTGAATCCTTCACGCTCCAATGGTAAGAAATCGCCTTCTAACACTCTCTCACACTCTCTCCTTCAATCTCTCTTCCGTTTGCGCGAACACGAGGGGACAAAAAGATTAGAAACAATTTTAAATGGACATTTTATATGAAAGACATGAAAAACTATCCAAAAACTACTAAATTACAAATCTGTGCGTACTTGATCGTCTCGTATGATCGTGATTTCGTCCGTATGAATAGTGTAAAAACTGTTGCGTACGAACCCAATGTACATTGGTACAAAATAAATTCGTACCTAATAATCATCCCGTACGAACTGTTAGTCCGATACGAACAGTTATATCAAGGGTTCATTGGGAATAAACTGCATGATGGTCCATATGTTTAAGAAATAAAGGACATCATCCTGGGACGAATGTACAAGTTCATCTGGACGAACCGAACAAGGCATGAGTCCATAGAACATCATCCTGGGACATTTCATTTGGACGAACCGAACAAGGCATGAGTCCAGAGAACTATGTAAATTGTCTGGACAAATAGTTAAAGTCATGGGTCCAGAGAACATCGTCCTGGAACGAACTGGGAAAATCGTCTGGACGAATAGTTCAAGTCATGGGCCCAGAGAACATCGTCCTGGACTAACTAGGTAAATCGTCTGGACTAATATTTCAAAGTGAGAAAACAAAGAACATCGTTCAGGGACGAATGGGACATTTTATCTGGATGATCAGGACTTAGAAAAATTTTCTTCACTTTCTGTTCGTTCCATTTCATCGAGGGGTATAACTGACCTGATCGTCCCGTACGATCAGTATAATAAAATTTTGATTTTTAAAGATCTTCCCCAGTGTGTGTGCTAAATTACTCATTACAATCACACTCTCTCAGATTCAATAAAGATGAAAAATACAGACTTCAATTTAAAAAATATCTTATGCTAGAATTTGATTTGAAGTATTCATTAGTCTGGAGTATGATTGTCCTAAAATGTTAGTCCACATAAGAGCAAAAATAATTCTTCCAAAAAGTGTTAGGAGAAAATAATAATTAAAATAATAATTAAAACAATAATATTTTGAATCATTAAAATTATATAAGTTGCAATAATATAAAACATACAAAAGCTAAGTAGCAACTCTCTTAACAAAACTTGGCAGAGGAGAGCATCTGGGGCCCGCTGGATATGCACAATGGTGCGGTAGTGATTGATATGCTCATAGGGGTCTGACGTCCTATCATAACTGTCAATACTTAGGAGTTTGAATCCTGTCAGAATAGGGTGTCGGAGGACATCTTCAGTGAAGGGTGATGATTTCTGAAAGTCTCATTGACGAAGAGATTATCTTATATCTCCTGTGGGGAACTCCTCTCAGACTAGTCTCCATAATTCATGTCGTAGGGCATTACGGGGGAGTTAAGTGATGTGTTATTGGACCATGTCCTCGAGGACGTATGGAGGAATGTGATGCCGGTGACCTATGTGCGAAGGATGGGTAGAGCTTGCCGTGTCAGCGAGCTCATTCTCTGGACGTGTTGGAGGGCACATCCTTGGCGGAGGAAGGGGAACCTCGACATGAAGAACATCTTCAAATCCTAGCGAGTCTCGAGGGAGAAGAATATCTTCTTGGGGTACTAGTGCCGGTCCTCGAGTCTCTAGTAAGAGTTGAAGGATCTCATTTTGAGACTCCTTCATCTTTCTGATACGCTCTTCCAGGGATGGACCTGAAGTCTCTTCTCCGACAGGATTTCGGCCACCGGGGTGAAAAGAGGCAGACGCCTTTCATCCCTGATCCAGGGACTGATTTCTAGATTGATGTGAATTAGAGCGGGAGGCTCCCATGATGTGATGGATATGCTTGTTGGCCATTGGAGGAGTACTTAAGAAAGTGGGATTAACTGTTCTCACAGACGGCGCCAAACTGTTGCGGGCTTGAATATACGCGGCGATAGAGTTTTAACTATACGTCTTAGCTTTGCATGGATATCCAGCTCACACATAGAAAACACAAGATTTTTTACGTGGTAAACCCTTAAAAAGGGGAAAAACCACGAGGCCTGACCCAGTTGAAAATGATTCCACTAGAATTTGAGTCGGTTATAATGGGCTGACTCGCCTCCGAGGGCGATCAGGTTATAAAATAACAACTGTATGATAGAAATTCGGGTGTCAGGTGATGGTCTGGCAGAACTTCGGGCCTCAAGTGATGGTCTGACAGAATTCTGGGTCTCTTGCGAGGTTTCGGCGGTGGTCCGGCGAGGGTGAGGGCCTCATGTGGTGGTCCGGCGAAGTTCCGACGGTGGTCCGGCGAGGTTCCAGCGGTGGACGGCGAGGCTCCGGCGGTGGTCGAGGAGGAGCTTCTTCCTTCTCTTCTCTTCTTCTCTCTCTTGCGTGGGTCCCTTTTCAAGAGAAATGATGGGTCTATTTATAGACTTCTGGAGTGGCATGGCCCGTAAATAGGTGAGAGATCAAGGGTAAATGGGGAGTGGTTGGATGGACGGTCGATATTGAATCCCTTGATTATGGATCGTTCGTCAGGCATTTGGAGGCCTTAATGATTTTGGAATTCAGTGATGTTAGGCTCGTTAGATTCGTCTCGTCGAGCCGCTCGATTCGACTATAAGCTCGTCATATTTGGAACCCGTTTGGTAACTCAAACAGCAGTGAGAAGCTTCCAACAACGCTTTAGGTTCTTGATTTGGGCTCATTTGGACTCGGATTGAGTCGAATTTGGTCACGTTGGGTTCATACTTTCGAGACGCTCAGTTTGACTATAAGTTTGCTGAAATCGGAGTTCATGTAATCCCATATTTAATTTTTGAAGTTTCCGGCTTGATTTTGCCTCGAAATTTGTGCCCGATTTTGACGATATATCAATAATTATTTTATTTGAAAAAAAAATAGTTAAGATATCAACCACATCTTATTTAAAAAAGTAGTTCCTTTTATGAAATTTGATTGTTCATGTCTCATAATACATATAATTGAACAAATATTTTTATTTTGTATTTTTAAGGAGAAATGTATCAAAAATTCTTTTTGGATACAATTATCACTAATGAGAGATAACCCCTTAGTATATGTGAACAACTTATTCGAATCTAAAATCATTCAAAACTTCAATGCCCACTATTTCTTAGTTACTTTATTATTAAATCCTACAAAAATATATGAGAAACCTTTATATAAATTTATAATTAACAACTTAGATTCTTGAAAGAAATAAAAAATGATAAATTTGCATCCAACTAATAAAAATTTCCAGCTCGGCCTCTAATCCTAATATCAAATTTTTATTTCAAATGAAATTTTACACTGCTACATCATCTCCTTGGATTTTTCCGGGTCGGGTTCGGGTCTGGCAACCTAACCCGTTTTTAAAAACAGGTCGGGTTCGGGTTGACCCGAACAGTTCTAGGTTCGACCCGAACCCGACCCGTTGACCCGAATTAACACCCCTAAGTCTTCATTTCAAACGGAGACTTGCATTGCTGTAACTCTCCATTTTAAATGTAGACTTGAGAGAGGAGGCTGTTTAGGTCAAAATTTTAATTTTTTTAGTAATCTTAGTTTTTTCCTCCTAAATTTGATTTATATAGAGTTTTTTTTTTTTTTTTCTTAAAATTTAGCTTTTCTACCATTCAAAAGTTATTAATCTTGTAGGATATGTTAAACCAGTTATTTTTTATATGCACTGACTATGAATAAACTCATAAACTTACATCCATACATATAGAAAATCTCCAACTCATAAATCATAATATCTTGATTGAAAGCCTAACCACGCAATCAATAAAGTTTCGTTTGATTATTCTATACAGTTCTCTAAAAAATATTTCTACAAAAGTGACACATACAAACAACAGCAAAAAAAAAATGGCCATTTCAAAACTGAAAAGTGATGCGGAGCATTTTAGTTATAGTATTCCTTAGGAATAGTAGATCTAGTTTTATATCTATTTCTAGAAAGTTATCATGTTAGCTTTATATAGAATGTCGTAGTAGGAAACATCATCAATGATATATTACTCTCTTTGAAGCTTAGAAAGCTTGTGTTTGTATTGTTTTTCCTAGATTGGGATTTTCCCTTCTTGCAGATCTGATTCTTCCAATGATCCACACATCAGTTTGTATCAGAACCTAGAGCTTGCGAAGAACGATGGACTGCATAAGAAGGTGGGCTGTCGACGACGATAGAAGCCGAAGAATAAGATTTGCGGTCGACGACGATCGACGTCAAAGAAGATGGGTTGTCGAAGATAATTGAAGCCATATAGCCTTTTATCAAGCTCATGTGAAAGCGTCACTTGATGGATTAGACAAAAATCTTTGATGCATAAGAAGAATGTGAATGTGGTTGACAACCATACTAGGATATTGGGCTTATTGTTCGCTCCTCTCATCCGTTTCATGAGATCGCAAACAGATTCATAATCAACCCAAAGTCGCCCACCATTACCCTCTGCTCGAACTTCCGCTTCGGTAGCGTGACCCCCTCTGTTCCAACATCCTCTGCCTCCCAACACATACCAACCACACTCGCAATCGCCTCCAGCTTAACCCGTCACTCCGCCTTCAGAACCCACGCCTCCACCTTCGCTCCCGCTCTTTCCTCTGATGTTACATCAAAGGCCGGCTCCGTAGCTTGCGTCCAAGCCGGTCTCCCACGGCCCGACTCCGCTGCTGCCTCAGCTACCTCCCGCGATCCGTCGCAGGACCCATTGTCCGCACCATCCGATCCTCCTACAAGTCCCCCACCTCAATTTTCGGTTGCTACTACTTCTAACCCTCCTAATTCTTTGCCGCTGCCACTCGCAACCGGCCTGACGTTGAGCTTGACACTGCATAAGTGCGATTAGACCTCAGCGGAGCATGGGGAACAATGGTAACCTCGGCGGGAACAGCGCGCCGAGCAACCGTTCTGCAAGTAGCATCCACGAGATCGATCTCCTCCCTGATGATGCTACTCATGATCTCCATAGTATCGCCGACTGGATGATTGTCATCGGCTACGGTCGCGAGTGTTTTCAAGTTTATGGAAGCATCCGCAAGTCCGCGGTGGAACTCTATTTCCGCCATCTGGGGATCCAAAGGCCCAGCATTGGCAATGTTCAGCTGCTAGACTAGGTCACTATTGAATCTAAGATCTATCGCCCGATTTGCCCTGCCAGAATTTATATACTTATTATTTGTTTAGCGATGGCCGCCTTTGCAATCTCATATTCGCGGGCCTCGTAGGAGACGATGCCCCTTTTGTTGAAACGATAAAGGGCGCGGCCATGCAACTGCTGAGCTTGGCCGAGGCAAACAGCATCGACCGCCGTTCTCCGGAGAAGCTCTTTAAGATCCTCGACCTTCATGATGCCCTCACAGATTTACTTCCCGATGTTGCCGTTATTTTCCAATCCAGTGCATTGGAATAACTCAACAATCAGGTATCTGATATCATCACCAGGCTTGTTGAGGTCGTTCGACAAATCTTATCTGAGTTTGAGAATGCCGTTTTAAGCGAGCCCTCAAAAATTGCTGTTCCTAGAGGTACTCTCCACCCGCTTACGAGGGACACTGTGGCGGAGAGCCTCCACTATGAGACACCAAAGAAGAAGCTCCAGAGTAATGTTTTCGATCTCCAGATTTGGTTCGAGGAAAGCAAGGAGAAGAAGCTTTATATAGTTCTCATCAGCTTCCATGGGCTTGTCCGTGGAAAGAACCTGGAGCTAAGTGATGATTCAGACACAGGGGGTCAGGTCAAATATGTCGCAGAGCTTGCTAAAGCACTATCAATGATTCCAGGAGTGGATCACTTCACACGCCAGAAAGCAGCACCTGAGATTGATTGGAGCTATGGGGAACCAATTCAGCGTCTCGGAGCTTCTCATTGCGATGGTAGCGTCTACCGGTGTGCAAATAATCCATGTGCAGTCCGACAAACCTTATCCAAGGCAATGCTCGCAAGCTGTTCGAAGAAATGTCACTGAAGGTTGGAATCCCAAATTTGTTAGACCAGAAGATAGAAAATGGATAGCTGTAAAACGACTTTCAAGTCTTTATGAAAAATTTGCAATAAACATTGAGAACAAAATTTTCAACCCAGGAGGATCTCTATCTTCCTCTAGACAACGCAAGCGGACAATTTTTGTGGAGCTTGTTGCTAATATTCATGGATGAACCAACCTCCGGACAAAATGCCCGTGCCGCAGTGATTGTGATGAGAACTGTTAGGAACATAGTTCACATAGGCAGAACATTGGTTTGCACAATTCATCAACCTAGCATTGATATTTTTAAAGCATTTGATGAGCTTTTCCTAATGAAACGTGGTGGAGAGGAGATATATGTAGGCCCACTTGGGCGTAACTCCTCTGGAGTAAGCAAGATAAAAGATGGTTACAATCCTGCAACATAGATGTTAGAAGTGACAAACTAGGATCAAGAATAAATCTTGGGAGTTTTGATCTTTATAGGAGGAACAAAGCCTTGATTAACTCAGGAGGATCGCTATCTCTCTCCGGATAATGCGCCTTGACCGAGTCGAAGTCTTTTGACGCAATGGGAGAATGATGCGGAGCATTTTAGTTATAGTATTCCTTATGAATAGTAGATCTAGTTTTATACCTGTTTCTAGAAAATTCTCATGTTAGTTTATATATAGAATGTTGTAGTAGGAAACATCATCAATGATATATTACTCTCTTTGAGGCTCTTAAAGCTTATGCTTGTGTTGTTTTTCATGGATTGGGATTTTTTCTTCTTGCAGGTCTGATTCTTCCGCCGATCCCCACATCAAAAAGGCGAAATTAAGCTGCCTCAAACGAGGCCTAAGGCTAAGGCTGAGGCTTCGTTTGGGACGATTTTTTTATCAAGTTACTATGCCTTGCATTCCAAACGGATTAAACAGTATATTCCCCAAAAGAAAGAACTTAAAAGCACAATCAGATGTTAAAGGCCACTTAACATGAAATTACAAACCAAACTTGATTCACAATGTTCTAAACCGACAAGCCGGCTTCAACCAGACGCTTGAGGTGTTGGATTGATTCACTCACATAGAAGTCATGCAGTTTCTCATCGCCGAACAAATTCCTGCATTCCTTCGCCTTTTCCCTCAGCACTTTCCCTTCGTCTTCAACCATTGCGAACCTCAGGCTCTTCGCAATTTCATCACCCGTGAACGACCCATCCTCCTTCCTAAAAACCTCGACGCCGAATCCCTTCTCCACCAGTTTTCTGGCAATTAGCCCCTGATCGATTATCATCGGCAGCAGTATCATCGCCAGCCCAAACGCCAACCCTTCCACGACCGAGCTCCACCCAGCGTGCGTCAAGAAACCCCCTATGGAAGGGTGAGCCAAGATACGAATTTGAGGAACCCAGTCCATGCAAAGCAGCCCACGGCCCTGCTCCTTTATGCTCTCCACGAGCCCAGCGGGCACCGACCCAGCCCTCAATGCCCAAACGAAATGCAGCCCGCTAAGTTCCAGGCCGACGGCGATCTCCTTCACCTGCGCGGCACTTAGCTTGACTTCACTTCCGAAGGCAACATACACGGTTGAGCCCCGTCCTTGCTTGTCTAACCATTCAAGCGCCGCGTGCTGTCCTTGTTCAATTGAGGGTGGTAGAAGTCCTACAGGGACGATCGGCTTCTCAGAAAGGTGGCCGAGAAGCTGCAACCATTCGGGCTCCAACTCCTTACAGCTACGGATGAGTACGATTTGGCATCCCTGTATAGATTTCCCAGCCCGATACATTTCAGATACACCAGATGCATCTGGAACTGCTGCATTGAACATCTGGGGAGCATCGAAAGAGCGGAAGACGATTGTGGAAGGGAAAGGAATCCACGGAGGCAACTGGGTGAGTTCCTCTGCTTTCTTCCGAGCTCCTGCGCCGCCCATTAGTGCGGATGGCGGGCCCAAGAAGGAAAAGAATGCGGCGTTAAAAATGCTGAAGAACGCACACGGCACACCGAATTTTACAGCAATGTTTGGAACCCAGTGGGCGGCGTAGTCGAAGAGGATGCAATCCAGAGACGCTATTTGCTTGTTTTGGATGAGATCGGAGAGCGTTTCTTCCAATGTGTCGAAAGCTTTACTTAGATATGGACGGAGATCCGCGGAAGGGAGGTCTATGGTCGCATCGGCGTTCTCCGGCAGGTGTTCAATTTGAGGTAGTGGGATTTCGATGAAGTTGATGAAGGGAGTGAGAGGCGGGGGGATGGCGGGGAGTCTTGCTACATTTCTTGGGGTGCTGAGGAAAGAGATACGGTGGCCCTTTCGGGCGAGGGATTTAGCGAGCTCAAGAAAGGGAAGAAGATGGCCAAAGGCAAACCATGGCAGCATCAAGATGTGAAGACTCCCACCTTCCATGATCGGTTGGAACAGATGAGGCACCACGGGGAGGTTTAATAGGTCGATTCGATCTATATCTGACACTTGTAGGTGGAAGGAAATCATTTCTGGCCAAATCATACTAAATAACAAACTTCTGTACGTATACGTGCCTTGTTTTTACAGTGTATGCAGACGTGCAAATTTTTAAAAGGGTCAGGAATGCAATATAAATTTAATTTAAAAAGATAAAAAACACTATTTTCTGTTAAAACTTAAAACTTTTTTTTTTTTTTTTGCGTTTTTCATCGCAGCAAAAAATTTTAATCATTTATTGTTGTTTTCAGCTTCTTATAGAGATGTAGAGAGAGAGAGAAAAAGGTCATTTAAATTTAAATTTTAAAATTTTTAGTAAATTTTTAATTATATTTTAAATTAACTTTATATTTTTAATAACATTTTAATTATATTTTAAATATTTAATAATGATAAATATTATAACTATTAAATATTTGTAAGATGTTAAAAAATTTTATAAACTTTTAACTATTATTAAAATTGAGAGAGAAACCGAAAATTTAGGATGCATAATTCAGAGAGAAAACATAGAGAGAGGAGAGATGGACAGGGATTGAGAGAGACTAAGAGAGTAATAAAGAGGCTGAGAGTCTCAAATCAAGGAGAGATTATTAGGTGCGGAGTGGGGACGGGGAGAATCGATGCACACTCTGCACCTAACAATTTTTCTAAACGGAGAGAGGATAATTCATTTAAATTTAAATAATTTATATTTATATTTTAAATATTTAATTAAATTTTAATTAACTTTAAATATTAATACTATTTCTTTTTTTAATTTTTTTTGTGCATTTTAAAATTCAAAGAAAAAAAATTTAAATAAGATAAATGATAAAATTTAAAAACTAAATATTTAATCAAAAATTAATTAACATTAAATTTTATAACTGGGATTAGTAAATATATATTAATTAATTATAATTATTAATCAACTAGATCTAGATTAATAAATTATATTATAGTTGAAGATCAAATTGCATAATATGTATAACTATTTAATTTTTTATATTATATATGATTAATCTATTAATTTTTTTTGGGACATTTAGGCCATTTAAGGCAAACTCACACACACAACGCATACACAAAGACTCGAACCTTGGGCCTCTTAGTTGGAAGCCTAAGCTCTCAACCAATAGGCCAAGGAGAGTTGTGTATCTATTAATTTTAATATTAAGTATAATAAAAATTTTAATATTAAATTAAATATTATTATATTATATTGATTTTAGTATTATTTAAATGTTTATAAAATTTTTTAATATCTTGCAAATAATTTATAGTTATAAATTATAATATTCATTATGTTAAATATAATTAAAAAGTTACTAAAAATTTTAAAGTTAAATAAAATATAATTAAAATTTTAAATTATAATTAAAAAGATAATTGAATTTTACTCTCTCTCTCCATTTGCACCTCTCTCTATTTCTCTCTCTTCGTCTCTATTCATCTCTCTATATCATTTCTCTCTCTCTCTTCATCTCTATAAGAAGCTTAAAATAAAAAATTGATTAAAAATTCTTGTTGCAATGGAAAACGCAAAAAAATCATCTTCTTTCCATACTTGCTCAACGCTTACCCAATCTTAGCAATGTATCAAATTCTTTTATATGCACATCTTGTAACGTGGCCAAGAGCGACAAGCTTTCTTTCAATAAAAACATTAATGTGTCTACATCCTTATTTGATTTAATCCATTCTGGCATCTAGGGACTAGCTCCGCAAAACTCTTTAGATGGATTTTGATATTACGTGATTTTTATTGATGACTTCACGCGTTATTCATGGCTCTATCTAATGCATTCTAAACAAGAAACCCTTGAAAAGTTCAAACTATTTTGTAATCTCGTTAAAAATCAACATGGTTGCACACCCAAGAAATTTCACTCCGATGGTGGTGGCGACTACACAAGCCATGCGGCCTTCAAAACATATTTGCAAGAACTCGGAGTAATACATCAATTGAGCTGTCCTCACACCCCAGAACAAAACGGCCTATCCGAGTGCAAGCAAAGGCACCTACTTAACCTCACTCGCACACTTCTACATGCCTCTAACCTCCCAAATCACTTCTGGGCCGAACCACTTTCACCACTAATTATCTCATCAACCGTCTCCCCTCTAAATCCATTTTTCTTCACTCACGATATCAACGTCTCCACGGTTCTTTGCCCACATACTCTCATCTTCGCACCTTCGGGTGTCTCCTTCCCTTTGTTGCAACCTTACACTACAAACAAATTATCTCCCCGCTCTCAAGAATGCATTTTCCTTGGCTATTCAACTCTTCATAAATGTTACAAATGCTTCCACCAAAACTCAGGGAAAATCTATATTTGATGGCATGTTGTGTTCTACGAGACCGCATTTCCTTGCAAATCTTCATCCCTCACTTCACCAAATTCAAATCATTCTCAACTCCACACCACCTCTCCCCTGCTTCTCATTCCTACCTCCACAGTCTCTATCCCACATACTGTTAGCGCTTCTCCTTCAAATACATCAACCCGTACCTCTCCTAACACCTCCCCTCTGACTCCGAAAATCCCATCCAGCACTACTACTCCAACTCCCAACCCAGAATCCATTCAAAATCCTTCACCTCACCACTCTACTACATCCAATCTCTCTCAGTCCATGTCTGTCCACCCAAACCATTCGATGCAAATTTGGCTAAAGTTTGGCATCTCCAAACCCAAATAGATATTTTCCCTTATCACTACCAATCCGTCTTCTTTAACTCCTACCACATACACCGAGGTCGCCAAGTTAGCACATTGGCGCAAAGTCATGACGGACGAATTTAACGCCCTTCAATAATAAAATATCTACAGAGCAAATAGAATGTTATAAGGCTTGCCTCGTCACTCTTGGTTACGATCAAATACTTGATGTCAAGTATAATGAAACTTTCAGCCATGTCGCGAAAATGCCTACGATCCCCATTCTCCTCAGAGTTACACTTCATTGGAATTGGCCCATGCTTCAACTTGATGTCACCAATGCATTCCTGCACGGTGATCTTTCGGACGACATCTACATGCGCCAACCGCCCGGCTTTGTAGATCTACACCTTCCAAACTAAGTATGCAAACTTCATAAATTTCTCTATGGGCTCAAGCAGGAACCATGACAATGGTTCCAGAAACTAACCAATTTTCTACAATCACAAAGATTCAGGTTTAGTCGTTCCGTCTCATCTCTCCTTCTACTTAATCATAATTACACTCAGATTTACGTATTAATTTACGTGAATGATATACTTATCACATGGAAAGACCAATCTGCAATTCAGTCTCTACTCAAGCTCCTCAACTCTAAATTTGCTCTCAAGCAGCTTGGACAAATCTCTCTATTCCTTGGCATCCAAGTCCTTTGAACCACCTCCTGCTACTTCCTTACAAAACACACTACGCCAAGAAAATTCTACACGACGCTGGCTTTGATGACTGCAAACCCGCACCAACACCCGTAACTCCAAAATTCAAACACCAATACAACAATCTTCAGCCATTTCAAGATCCAACTCTCTACCGTCGCCTAGCGGGATCTCTTCAATACCTATCTATAACGCGGCCAGACATCACTTTTGCCACCAACCTGGTCTGTCAACGTATGCAACATCCCACTGAGTAAGACTTTCAAGCTCTAAAATAATTATTACGCTGCATCAAAGGAACGTCGTCCTATGGTCTACTCATCATTGTTGGTGACCTGACTCTCACTGCCTACACGGACGCGGACTGGGCATCAGACGCTACAGACTAGAAGTCCATATCAGACTTTTGCACATTTTTAGTCTCTCTCTCATATTGTATTTACACATTTACCCTATATAGATCTATATATAGACTTTGTATCTGTTTACATTGAATATATCGACATTACTTTTCTTTTCCCCTCTCTGTTCTATCTCTCGTTCTTCTTCTTCGTGGAGCTCAGCCACTCGTCTTTCACAAAGAACCATCACATATATGTCTCAAAGTATCTGATATCATTACAAATTAACTTAAACACCTAAATTCTACATCATACATAAGTGCAATGATTGGTGACAATATGATCACCTATGCGAGTTCATTGAGCTAACTCCACCCAATTAGAGAAGACGATTTGGAATGTCATGCACAAAATATTACACCAATATTATGGATGAAATTTGCTGCAAAGTAGTAAACCATGTGGTTTTATGTCCATCGATGTTTATAGTAAATTTTCTAACTCATTCAAATCTTGAGCAAACTCTTAACGAATACCATAAGTAAAACAAAAATTTTGACTCCAACCCATACAGGTCTTTATACTATAGCTTCAACTTTGCATTATCTATTGACTAACCATTTTTCCTTGTCCACTTGTACCTAAAATTCATACCTTCAATTGCAGCTTCAATATCAACTACCTTATAGAACTCCCTTCTTAATAACTATGTAGGTTTGAGTCACATAATTCTCCTCTTCAAAGAAAAAAAAAAAAACTTTTCTCCATCATCGTATTACCAAACTAAGCCTTGTGTAAAAGAATTCTCTCGCCAGAATGAATAATATAATGCACCTGCATCTCAATTGCCTTCGATAGCTAGCCATCCGAATAAAGAAGAAAAAGTGATAAAGCTTTAACTGAGAGAGATGATTCGCCCTAGGCACTTAGAGAGATTATTCTGTGAAGTGTCTGAATGAGTCCGGAGGCTAATTTGGACATCTCACGTCATCCACTGTACTTTGCATTGGGTGACATGACTCGTCTGGATTGGCCTCCGGACGCGTCCGGACACCGCACCTAATATTTTTTTCACAATTTAATATGTAGTTGATAGACTAACAACCATAATAATGGCCAAGAGGAATATATAATTTGACATAAAGCTACTCTACATAATTTACTACATAATATATGAATAATATAAAGCTACTCTATAAATTATAAAAATTCTAATAAATACTCAAAATTTCAAAAATTATAACTAATTGTAGAAAATTTCAAATCAATCAAACTAAGTGACTAATGACTCTAATTAAAATTCAGTATTTTTCAAAAATATCAAATCCTCAAAATCTAATCAAAGTAAAAAAGTCAACATTTTGGTCAACTCTAGGTCAAAATTTCAATAAATCATAACTTTTGATTAAAAAAACTCCAAATTGAATGTGCCACCTGTCAAACAACTCATAATAAGGTCTAGTATTTATTAAAAATCTGAGATCCCTTAAATTCTCTCTAATTTGAAAAACCAACTTTTGACCCCTTAGTTAACATATCTAGATAATTTCCCAAAACCAAATAACTCACTCAAACTCCAGAGTTTTCTAAGTTGGTTAATAAAATTCTCAACTAATCTTCTAAAATCAGTAATCTACTCTCTTTAATATTAATTCACTCCTCTTAATTTCAACCAATTTAAATTAACTTAATCAACCCCGATTACTACTGGGTAACTCAGGCCTTTGAAGCATTCAAAAGATAATAGTTTCACTAGCATAAGTAAAAGCATTAGTTCTAATTCAAAAATAAAATTAAAAAAATTAGTGATGTCTTGGAGTAGATGCACTCTATTCATTTTTATAATAATGATCATAATGTTAACTCTTACCTCGATAAAAGGTTATTATTATTATTTTAATCAAAATGGTTATTAGGTTTGATTCGAGTCATTCGGGTTACTAGCGGGAAGGATTTGGATCCTTATTTTTAGCCCGTTTATTAAATAGGTCGAGTTCGAGTTTACGGGATTTGAGTCGGGTAAATTTTGGATCGAACCTGACCTGTTGACCTGTTTTGACACCCCTAACTCATTGCATCTTTCCCGCATTCCATCGAATTGGTTGATTGGAGTAATTAACCAATAGCTTTTTTTTTTTAATCAATCAAATTGAGTTTCACCTTGAAAATTGAAATAAACGCATCCTCACTATTTGACAATATCATATAGTCAATAAATAAATACCATAAACACTAAAAAAAAACGGCAATTACCAACAGAAATTTCTGACGGATATGTCCAATTACCGTCGATAATTCCGACGGTCGCTTGATCGCCGATAACCCCGTCAATATTGAGTGAATTTTCTATTGTGAAAGTTATGATATGTCATACAATTGGTTGTGGGTTGGTAAGATTAACACAGTGCAATTACTTTGTGGGGCAGCTTATGACAAATTACTGCTGTCAACTTCCTTCTACATTAACTTCTTCTTTTTTTAGTTTCTTTCGCATAAATTTACAAAATCAAACGGTAGCCTTATGAATTATTATTTAGTGGAATTTAAATTTGATTGTAAGATTCATAAGAATAAGGGGGATTCACATACATATATATATATATATATATATATATATATATATATATATATATATATATATATATATATATATATAAACCTTTATATTAAAACTGATAACAAGAGGTTACAACAGTTGGAGAAGGGAAATCAGACAGCAAATAAAACCACTAACAAGAAACAAACACAATAAAACAAAAAAATAATGCCCCAAATGAGGGCTCAGTAGAATGCCGAGACTGCCAGCGTCCACGAAAGCACCAGGACCGTCCAGCAAAGGTGGAAATCACCAAAGGTTGCCACAAGGAAGCCAACGCAGACACTAGCCCCAGCAACATCATAGCCCCGCAACCTCCAATCCAAACAATGATCAAAACAGAATAACCGTAAGAAACAAACAACGACGAAAGCGAATTATCTTCTTCTGCCACCTCTCTTCCAGAATTTTCTACGAGAGGCTACCTTAAGAGGAACACCACAATCCATTTTAAATTCATTACCAGGATCTAAATAAGACTCAGAATCAGATCCAAATTCAGACGAATTGTGCAACCAATCAGCATGAGACTTAACATCAAATCCATAAGTACCACTCACGGTTACATGAACATTAACCAAATTATCCAAAATGTCTTGCACATCCGAATTTACTACCTGCCCACACACATTTGATTCCACATTCCTAACACTAACCATCGGCCTACCACAATCCTCCACAACACCCAAAACAGGCGAAACCTCAGACCCCCTTCCACACTCGGCAGGAGGAATCGCAACATTAACAGGATCAGAAACCACCTCCGGCACCAGTACAATATCCGAAATCTCCTCAATCACATCTTTAGAACCCAAACCATTCACCACACTCGAAGGAATAAAAGGAATAGCATTAGGAGACAAAGAAATATCAGCAGCAACCGACATATAGACACCAGCATCACCCTTAGCACCAGGGGAAACAGTCGGAGACTCAACAGAAGGTAAAACATCTGTCCCAGTCGCAATGTTAGCATACTCACATCCCATAACTTTCTCACAAGAAGAATCAATAACATTTCCAGTTTCAATTAGGCAATCAACAACATTCCGAACACCCGTTCTCCCTCCCTCCCCCAACAAAGAAAAAGGAATAAGATTAGGATGAAGAATGGTGCAACCGGCCTTAGAATGCCCCAACGAAGAACAATGCACACAATATTCCGGGAATTCTTCGAAAACCACAGACTGAACATAACCTGCATTTTCCGGGCCAACCCAAATTTTATTAGGAAATTTTTTGGTTACATCTATTTCCACCAAAACTCTCGCAACTGAAGGACGGGAACTAGTAGAAGTCGCATTATCAGTTTTTAAAGGATATCCAAAAATCTTACCCAAACCATGGAGAATACACGAAGCAAACAGATGAGGCCTAAGATTTGGAAAAGAAATCCAGATGGGAATAACCGGAGACTCGATTTCCACATCTAAAGTAGGCGACCACTTAACCAATTTCATGAAACAATTGTTAACGAAATAGGATCTTTGAGCAAAAACCCTACAATAATCCAAATCATTGAAAAGCTTAATCAAGACATTCCGCTTGTTAAGAACAGTGACAGAGACATCCCCCTTCAGTTTAAGATTAAAGAAAAATTTCCTAATAGCATCCAAAGATGGACGACGAGTAGGGCTGCAAACGAACCGAGTCGAGCCGAGTATGTGAGTGTTCATGTTTGTGTTCATTTAATATCAGCTTGTTCAAGTTTGGTTCATGTTTGTTCGAGCTTTATTGTTTGTGTTAATGTTTGGTTCATTTAAATTTATGAATGTTCATGTTTGGTTCATGTTCAGATCATGTTCGTTAGTTTAGTGCTTATCGAGCTTGTTCGCGAACATATTTAACGAATTTTTTTTAACTATCAAACAAACAGGTTCATGAACATATCTATGAACAAATATTTTTATAATAAAAGCAATTGTCTATGTAACAAAGGCAATGATTATTTATATTTATTAATTTTATAGTCAAATATTAATTATTTTTATCGAGCTTATTCACGAGTTCAAAATTGAACATGAATCGAGCTTTTATCAAGCTTCTTATCGAGCTTGTTCACGAACTTCAAATGATGTTGTTCGCGAACATAAATGAGCTGAACGCATTAGTGTTCAAGTTTGTTTATTTAAGAATCGAGTATTTAAAATATTGTTCAAGTTTGTTTGTTTAGTTAATTAAATGATCACAAACGAGCTTTAATCGAATCGAACAACGAGTAGTTCGTCGAACGTTTGGTTCGCTTGCAGCCCTAACGACGAGCAGGAAACTTTCCGACTAGGGCAAACTCAAACGGAGCAGCTAAGGATTCGATTTCCATTTCCGAAATCCACAAAGAAGGCATGCCTCTAAATGAAAAAACCTTAAGTTTGGGAAACACCACAGAAATAGATGAAGAACCAGAAAGCGCATCTTTAAACGAAAAAGGCGAAGAGCTGGTTAAAAAGCTAGGATCACGAAGACGAGAAGAAGCCATCACCACCAAAACACAAGAGCAAAAGGAAGAGTAGACTTCCCTGACGCACGAAGAGAAGACGAAACGCCAGGCGCAGGCGTCGCCGCCAGAAGGATTTAGGGCATCACCCTAAAACCCAGAGCTTATGCAACTGATTGCTGATGTCTTCTTTCTATTACATTATACTTCATAATTTAAGGGGGATTCACATATATACCACTTTATATCATATTATTTATATATCAAAATATATAAAGAAAAAATTAGTTATAAATTTTATAATAAAAATTTAGGAAATAACTTATTTGGCAAATAAGATAAATTAATATTTGATATAATACTTAAAGTTTTTTTGAATATTAGGTATAGATTTTAATTTATTAAGAAATATCAAAATATTTTTTGGGGGGGTAAAATTTAAAATATTCCTTCGATTATTCATATATAATTAATTTAATCTCGGAGTATCACATTAATTGAAATTATGAAATTTATCAAAAGTAATCCTTTAAAGATTAAATTGAGATCAATTTTATATAGTCGATAAATTAAATTGTGATCTTTGTTTATATTATAATTACAACATAAGGGACTATTTTTGATCAATTTTATATACATTTGGCAGTATTATTGCCAGTATTTTAAGAAAAGTTATGTTAGTACCATAAGAGTTATAAGAAGTTTTAACTTAAGATTAATGTTAGATTTTATTTCGACAATTTTTGTAGTGTTTTATAAATCAGATTTTTAGTAAATAAAATTATACCGAAATTTTTTGTTAAAAAGTAATAAAAATGTTATCACAAACAAATCTCAATGGTTACCATTTATAAAAATTTATGTTGCAATTGCAAATATATTTGTGTAAATGTCATTCTCAGTGATCAATCAAATTTATTCAGCCTTAAGAACATGGTATTTTCTTAGATCACCTATTCCATTATTGGTGGGGCCTTATCTGATAGACGACAAAATTCTTCGGTCATCCTATTTCAATAAATTATTTTCATTCATTGTCAATAACCAAACAATTCAAACAAAATTATTGATACTTCCTTGTCACTGTACTGATGAAAAATGTGGCATTGATATTGACATGTTGTACCCACCGTTGTTTGTCCGGGTGGTGAAGAGCCGGCTAGGCAAAGCTTAGGTCCTTGGTTCGAATCCATTGGCAAGCAGTGAAAGCCTTAAGTGTTGGCCCGTGTAAATTGGTGTGGGTTGCATGCTAGGTCGACCGGGATTTTCAAAAAAAAAAAAAAGCTCATCAATGTCTATGAAAGACCTATCATATGATATGCCATATCAATGCAGATTCTATCAGTTCGATTTCAGTTTTATTTATCAATCAATTAATATGCAATCATGAAAATATAATCATGAATGCAATTATGAATAGCAAAGTATGACATCCAACTTTAACGTGATATTTTCATACTTCCATCTGTCATTCATCTGTTTTATCAATCCCTTTTCATGAGTAAATCATATCTTTCAATTATTTCTATAAATCATTTATCTTAAATATGTGACTTTTAATAAATTTTTAAGAGTCATCACCCTCTACACATCAACTTAATCGATCAATCGGTTAGCAACTAACACTTATGATTGCACAAAAAAACTTTTAATTCAAAGAAAAGCTCGTCGACCAATCTTTCTAGGCATGATATTATGTTATAAGAGCCAATCGATATTACTTATAGTGTTAACAATCAAAACATTATATTATACATTATCTTCATAAAATCATAACTATCATTTTAGCTAATATATGAAATTCACTAATAATACAACCAAAATATTCATAAAAATCATATCTATCACATAGAAATGATTATTACTAGCAACAAGTCTTCATTTCAAATGAAAAATTGCATTGCTACACACAAATCTCCATTCCAAATAGAGACTTAAAAAGCAAGGCTAATCCCAAACTAATTAAAGAGCACGTTCTCCAAAAGGAAGAACTTAAAAGCACAATCATAGGACGCTAAATGGTAAATGCCACTTAAACTGACAAGCCAGCTTCAACCAGACGCTTGAGGTGTTGGATTGATTCAGTCACATAGAAGTCATGAAGTTCCTCATCGCCGAACAAATTCCTGCACTCCTTCGCCTTTTCCCTCAACACTTTCCCTTCGTCTTCAACCATTGCAAACCTCAGGCTCTGCGCAATCTCATCACCCGTGAACGACCCATCCTCCTTTCTAGGCACCTCGACGCCGAATCCCTTCTCCACCATTTTCCTGGCAATTAGCCCCTGATCAAACATCATCGGCAGCAGTACCATCGCCAGCCCAAACGCCAACCCTTCCACAACCGAGCTCCACCCAGCGTGCGACAAGAGACCTCCTATGGAAGGGTGAGCCAAGATTTGAATTTGAGGAACCCAGTCCATGCAAAGCAGCCCGCGGCCATGCTGCTTTATGCTCTCCACGAGCCCAGCGGGTACCGACCCAGCCCTCAATGCCCAAACGAAATGCAGCCCGCTCAGTTCCAGGCCGACGGCGATCTCCTTCACCTCCGCGGCACTTAGCTTCACTTCACTTCCGAAGGCAACATACACAGTTGAGCCCCGTCCTTGCTTGTCTAACCAATCAAGCGCCGCGTGCTGTCCTTGTTCAATTGAGGGTGGTAGAAGTCCTACAGGGACGATCGGCTTCTCATAAAGGTGGCCGAGAAGCTGCAAGCATTCGGGCTCCAACTCCTTACAGCTACGGATGAGTACGATTTGGCATCCCTGTATTGATTTCCCAGCCCGATAAAATTCAGATACACCAGATGCATCTGGAACTGCTCTATTGAACAACTGGCGAGCCTCGAAAGAGCGGAAGACGATCGTGGAAGGGAAAGGAATCCACGTAGGCAACAGGGTGAGTTCCTCTGCTTTCTTCCAAGCACCTGCGCCGCCCATTAGTGCCGACGGCGGGCCGAAGAAGGATAAGAATGAGGCGTTAAAGATGCTGAAGAACGCACACGGCACGCCGAATTTTACAGCAATGTTTGGAACCCAGTGGGCGGCGTAGTCGAAGAGGATGCAATCCAAAGACGCTATTTGCTTGTTTTGGATGTGATCGGAGAGCGTTTCTTCCAATGTGTCGAAAGCTTTACTTAGATATGGACGGAGATCCGCGGAAGGGAGGTCTATGGTCGCCTCGGCGTTCTCCGGCAGGTGTTCAATTTGAGGCAGTGGGATTTCGATGAAGTTGATGAAGGGGGTGAGAGGTGGGGGGATGGCGGGGAGTCTTGCTACATTTCTTGGGGTGCTGAGGAAAGAGATACGGTGGCTCTTTCGGGCGAGGGATTTGGCGAGCTCGAGAAAAGGAAGAAGATGGCCAAAGGCAAACCATGGCAGCATTAAGATGTGAAGACTCCCGCCTTCCATGTTCAGTTGGAAGAGATGAAGCACCACGGGGAGGTTTAATAGGTCGATTCGATCTATATATGACACGAGGAGGTGGAAGGAAATCATTTCCGGCAAGATCTAAGAGTTTATTACGTGCGGGTGAAAATAAAAAAGCACTGTAAACAGTAAAAGTACAGTACAGTGATAAATTAAAAGGGCATTGATGAACAGAAATTCCTGTGATTTTAATGTAATGTTATTATTTAAAATCACAAAATCAAATGGTTGTGTCCTGACTACTCATATAATTAGGGGTATTAATTTTGGGTCACGGGTCGGATTCGGGTCGAATTCGGAACTGACTCGATACTATTTGACCCGACCCGAACCCTACCCGCATCGGTTTTGGGTCAAACCGAACCCGACTCGCTAAGTTGCAGTTCGACTTCGCTATTCCGCCTGTTAGCGTTATTCGCTCCTTTCGGTCAGATCGGAAGTTACAACTTTTTGATTGGAAGTAATGAGGGGAGCTCACAGTCGCTCACTGTAAAGGGGTCGCCGCTCCTTCTTTGATGTTCGACTTCGCTCCTTCGGCGACGTTGTTGTTTGACTTCACTCCACGGAGGCACAGACGTTGCTGTTCGACTTCACTTCACTCCACCAAGTTCGCTCGTTGTGGCCTGTGAAGACTGAAGCATGGCCAAATCCCGTTAATACGCTAGACTACAGTAAAACGGGTCAGAAACAGATCATTGTCGGGTTTCCAGGTCAACCCGAACCAGAATTCAAAAAGGGTCGAAAATGTGGACCCGAACCCGACCCGTTTCGGGTTTGAGTTGACCCGAACCCGAAATTTTCGTGTCGGGTTCGAGTCGAGTTTTCGGGTCATGTCAAATATTGACACCCCTACATATAATAATCTCTTCATATCTACACCAACCTAAGCATTCAGGTTTTTTTTTTTTTTTTTTTTTTTCATTAATGATAATGTAACAAATTTTCTTGACCAAACAAACAAAAAATAAAAAATAGGAGACCAAATAGCCCCAAGGAGAGTTTAGGATTTAGTATAACTTGTTTTAAATTAAAATTTGTTATAATTTTAAAAATTAGATCTATTTTATTTTAGTTGAAATATGACATAAAACTGCCCCATCATAATTTATAGAGCTTATTCTGTGTGGTGTCTGAACGAATCTAGACGCCCAAACACCGCATATAATAATTTTTTCCATAATTTAATATGAAATTGATAGACTAACAAGTAACAACCAAAATAATGGCTAAGAAAAATGCATGATATGACATAAAGCTACTCTACATAATTTACTACATAATATATGAATAATTTAAAGCTACACTATAAATTATAAATAATAATATATTTCTATTATGGTTCCGTTTGGGAAGACTTTTTTAGTGCTGCTTAAAATGGAATTTTAATACAAAAAAATTAAAAAATTTTAACTAAAACTTCATTTTTAAAAACAATTAAAAAAACCCCTTCCAAACAAAACCTATATAAATTATTTTGATAAGTAATATTGTAGCAGATTATCTGATCATATATTTAGCATATAATTCTGATTAAAAATAATAAATTGTGTTTAAACTAAGAAATGATACATTCTTTGTGAATAATAAATAAATGAATTTATATTAGTTTAAAATATATTTATAGCCATAAACTAACTTTATTCAAAATTCAATGTCTATATAAATAAAAAAATTTGTAGGCAGCAAATCTCCATTTCTCAACTAAAGACTTATATGTTTCCTTTGGGATAGTTTTTTTATTGTTTTATGAAACAATTTTTTAATATAAAAGTCTTTAGACTAGAAAACTTTTTCAAAATGTTATAGAAAAGATGTCACAAACCAAACCATAAACTACCCTATCATATTAATAGCAAATCTACATTTCAAACAATGACTTACCCTATCACATCATTCCAACCAATGGCGGAGCAACGATGGGGGCACTCGAGCACGTGCCTCGACTAGTCTGAAAATAATTTTTTTTTATTAATTAGTTAATGTTGACTATAAAAAAAATAGACAAAATACAAAAAAAATTTAAAACAAACCGTCATACTAGCTTCCTCCGGTCCCACCTTGCGCGGTTCTCCTTTCATCTTCTCTCTTCGTTGTTATTGTTCGGCTCCGTTGATTCACGGGAGGTGCAGAGATTGCACAGTCAATTCTCCGGCTCCCTCATCACCATCCGATTTCGACGTTTCGTTCCTTCTTAGGGACGGAGAGATCGCCGTTCGTCTCCCACCCCTCCGTCACTGTTCGACTTCGTTGCTTCGCAGAGGGTAGAGATCGCACAAAGTCACTTCTTCCTCTCCTTAGTAGCTATCCGACTTTGCTCCTACCTCCGGCCAACCTAGCCGATGACGAAACTCTCCTCAGAACGACGTCCTCCCGCCAGAGCCGCCGCCGTCGTTGCATGCCTCTGGCTTCTTCCGATTCTCTCCTCTGTATATATATATATATATATATATATATATATATATATAAAATAATAAAAAAAATAAAATAATAAAAAATAAAAATAAAAAAAGAAAATGAAAGATGGAGAGAAATAAAAATTTTTGTAAACAAATGTCGAAGACCCCGGCCGTCGTACCTTAGGTCCGACCGGGATGGTTTGACATTAAAGACCTGTGTCGTTGATTTCTAATTCGGGTAAATGGTTTTAAATTTTTGAAGACCCGCGCCATCGATATGATTCCAAATTAAAGACCTCACGCAGTCGATCTTAGATCCTGGTGAGATGGTTGAAATCGAAGACCTTACGCCGTCGACCTTAGGTCCGGGTAGGAAGAATTACGGTAGTGCCGTCCCGATTTCTCCCTCGATGGGGAGGAGACACCAGGAGGCTGCCGAAATTTCGAGAAAATTATTGAACTTTTGGAACAATTATAGAACAATTAAATTTAAATCTTTAATTAATTAAATAATCAAAGTTAATTTAATTAATTGATTGATAAAAAAGAAAATCAAATCAAATCAAGTTTTAAAATTTGAGAGCCTTTTTCTGTGAAAATTTTAAAAACAATAATCTTAATTTTTGAAGGCTCTTAAATTTGAGATCATTTAGATAGAGATATATATTTTATATAAAAATGAGAGAACTTTGATAATTTAAAAATGAAGAACTTTTAATTGATTTATCAATCAATTAAGCAATAATAAAAAAAATGCATAAAAGAAAAAAGGTAAAGAAAAATTTCCACTAAATAATATATACAGTGTTGCTTTTTCAACTCTCCAAAAAAACTCTCAATTTGAACTTTACAAACTGCTCTCCAAAGTCCTCATGTACAAACTTCTACGGCTACGTTTGGACTCTATCTCCTGAACTGCTGCAGCTACTGACTACTAACACCTACAAACAAGCAAATAAAAAGTCAATATATCATAAATAAATAAAATGAATGCTGATAAAATCTAAGCTGGTGCGGTAGTATAGAGTACTGAAAAGCAAGAAATGCCAAGTAAAAAAAAACTAGTAAAGCAACAGTGCTAAAAGACGGGTAAGGTAGTTGACTACTGTAGTGGAAATAAGCTACAAGCACAATATAACTAAAATACTAAGGCAAGTGTCAAACCTCTCAAAACATTGATATCAAACTCAACAAGCGAACAATCTAATTCAAATCATCGGGCAGCCTTGTTTATAGGAACTTGGTTGTAAGACTCACTACCCGGCAACTTTCGTAGGAAAGTTGTAAGCCCGACCTTAGGAGAAAGTTTTAGGTGGAAATTGACCTAACCCCTAAACCCAATTAAAACCCCCGGCCACTTCTAATAGAAGTTATAAGTCCGACATCTGAGGAAAGTGTTTAGGTGATAATACACCTAGACCCCTCACTTGGGCATCATAATCTATAGGATTAGGTTGTAAGACCCGTTTTCGGGCAACTTCTTACTGAAGTCGCGAGCCCCACATTTTAGAAAATTTGCTAAATAAATAGTAATGATTCTAAACCCTAAACAATCAAATTTAAACCTATGGGAATCTTAGTCTAAACGATGAAGTTGTAAGACCTGCTTTTCAGGCTACTTCCTAAGGGAAGCCATAAGTCCTACCCAAACAATTAAAATTCTTGGGCATCCTAGTCTAAAAGGACTAGATTGTAAGACCCACCGTTAGGCAACTTCTAAGGAAGCCATAAGACCTATCCAACTGAAATTCTTGTGCAACTCCTGATTGGAGTCGTAAGCCCCAAACTAAATAAATTAACGGACAACTCCTAATTGGAGCCATAAGCCCCAAACTAATTAAATTAACGGGCAACTTCTAAGGAAATAGTAAGCCCCAACTTAAATTAAATTAAAACTAAAATCAATATCTAACCACTTCAGTCTACTCGGGATCCCTAAGAGGAGGCAACTCATGGCTACTAATCAGATTCCATGGACACTACGATCAATGATTGTTAGTGTTGGCAGACTGAAATCTATGATATACCCGGGACGACAGAACCATGGGATCTTGATCGGGTTTACCTTCATCTTCCCCATAATTGAGACTAAAAATATATAAAATTTATTCATCCTTAATCGAGAGTTCTCTCTTTCGTAGTAAGAGGGTTAATTAACTATGAGCGCTTGTGCTCATAGGAAGTAAGAACTCCAGATCTATAAACCCTGACACTACTCTCAAGAGAAATCTGGTTAATTTCAATCTGACTTAAGGAAATGGAATCCTACGGCTGTAAAGCAAGATTCGCGCACTTGTGCCATTTTTCTTGAGCCAACAATTAATAAAACATAAATTTAATTCAAAAATTTTATATTTATAAGCTTTTTATGAATTAAAATTATCATCATCTTTTTGAACAAATTTCAATACTAATAAATTTTTTTCATAAAATCAAATGATCATTCTATTCAGTATTGAATAAATTTCGAATAATATATATAATTGAGCAAAAAAAAATTTATTTTGTATTTTTAAGGAGAAGTGTATCAGAAAATTCGTTTTTGAATACAATTATCACTAATGAGAGATAACCCCTTAGTATATGTGAACTACTTATTCGAATCTAAAATCATTCAAAACATCAATGCCCACTATTTCTTAATTAATTTATTATTAAATCCTACAAAAAAAATGAGAAACCTTTGTATAAATTTATAATTAACAACTTACATTCTTGAAAGAAATAAAAAATGGTAAATTTGTGCCCAATTAATAAAAATTTCTAGCTCCTCAGATCTTAATATCAAATTTTCTTTGAAAATTTAATTTTACACTCCTACATCATCCCATTAACAGGAAAAATTATTCCATCAGGTTACCTGATGTAGAGCTATATCAGGTAGCTTATAATATGTCACAACGTGCACTTACTCTTTACCGCGAGGCCCGACGATCCGACTCGGACCGAATTCGGGATTACTATGTTCGTGTATTGCTCGGTATTGCTAGGTATTACTCGGTATTGCTTGGCAATAACGAGAAATACCGCTATGTGAAGACCAATACCGACCAATACCGAGCAATACCTAAAAGAACTCGGTATTGCTCGGTATTGAACTCGGTATTGCTTGGTATTGCTCAGTATTGGTCTTCACATGATAGTATTTTTCGTTTTTGTCGAGCAAAATTGACCAATACCTAACAATACCGAGCTACGCAAACTCCCGGGTCCATTCCGGGTCGGGTTGTCGGGCCGCGGGGTAAAGAATAAGTGCACGTGCCGACATATTATATGCTATCTGATGTAGCTCTACACGGAATAATTTTTCCATTAACAGGTCATCATTTCAAACAGAGACTTACATGGTTAGGGGTAACTCTCTGTTTCAAAACGAGACTTGAGAGAGGAGGCTGTTTAGGTCAAAATTTTAAATTTTTTAGTAATCTTAGTTTTTCCTCCTAAATCTGATTTTTATAGAGTTTTTTTTTTAATCTTAAAATTTAGCTTTTCTGCCATTCAAAAGTTATTAATCTTGTAGGATATGTTAAACCAGTTATTTTTTAAATGCAGTATCAATGATTCCAGGAGTGGGTCTCTTCACACGCCAGAAAGCAGCACCTGAGATTGATTGGTGCTATGGGGAACCAATTCAGCGTCTCTCGGAGCTTACCTTTTAGAAGGCCTCATTGCGATTGTAGCTTCTACCGGTGTGCAAATAATCCATGTGCGTCCGACAAACCTTATCCAACGCAACGCTCGCTCACAAGCTGTTCGACGGAATGTCTCTGAAGGTTGGGATCCCAAATAGCACATACAATAACAGCCAAAAAAAATTCCCGCTGTCTCAGAATTAAAAAGTCGAAATTAAGCCATCTCCTCAAATGAGACTTATGGCTGAGGATCGTTTGGCAGCTTTCTTATAAGTTACTATGTCTTGCATTCCATCTAATTAAACAGGCATATTCTCCAAAAGAAAGAACTTAAAAGCACAATCAAACACTAAATGCCACTTATATGAAATTACAAACCAAACGCTCTAAACGGACAAGCCGGCTTCAACAAGATGCTTGAGGTGTTGGATTGTTTCAGTCACATAGAAGTCATGAAGTTCCTCATCGCCGAACAAATTTCTGCCCTCCTTCGCCTTTGCCCTCAACACTTTGCCTTCGTCTTCAACCATTGCGAACCGCAGGCTCTGCGCAATCTCATCACCCGTGAACGACCCATCCTCCTTTCTAGGCACCTCGACGCCGAATCCCTTCTCCACCATTTTCCTTGCAATTAGCCCCTGATCGATTATCATCGGCAGCAGTACCATCGCCAGCCCAAACGCCAACCCTTCCACAATCGAGCTGCAACCAGCGTGCGTCAAGAAACCACCTATGGAAGGGTGAGCCAAGAGACGAACTTGAGGAACCCAATCCATGCAAAGCAGCCCACGGCCATGCTCCTTTATGCTCTCCACGAGCCCAGCGGGCACCGACCCAGCCCTCAATGCCCAAACGAAACGCAGCCCGCTCAGTTCCAGGCCGACGGCAATCTCCTTCACCTCCGCGGCACTTAGCTTCACTTCACTTCCGAAGGCAACATACACAGTTGAACCCTGTCCTTGCTTGTCTAACCAATCAAGCGCTGCGTGCTGTCCTTCTTCAATTGAGGGTGGTAGAAGCCCTACAGGAACGACCGGCTTCTCATAAAGCTGGCCGAGAAGCTGCAACCATTCGGGCTCCAACTCATTACAGCTACGGATGAGTACGATTTGGCATCCCTGTATTGATTTCGCAAACCGATAAGTTTCAGATACACCAGATGCATCTGGAGCTGATCCATTGAATATCTGGCGAGCCTCGAAAGGGCGGAAGATGATCGTGGAAGGGAAAGGAATCCACGTAGGCAACATGGTGAAATCCTCTGCTTTCTTCCTAGCACCTGCGCCGCCCATTAGAACCGACGGCGGGCCGAAGAAGGATAAGGATGAGGCGTTATGGATGCTGAAGAACGCACACGGCACGCCGAATTTTACAGCAATGTTTGGAACCCAGTGAGCGGCATAGTCGAAGAGGATGCAATCCAGAGACGAGATTTGCTTGGTTTGGATGAGATCGGAGATCTTTTGCTCAAAAGTGTCAAAAGCTTTACTTAGATATGGACGGAGATCATCGGAAGGGAGGTCTACCGTCGCCTCGGCGTTCTCCGGCAGGTGTTCAATTTGAGGTAGTGGGATTTCGATGAAGTTGATGAAGGGAGTGAGAGTCGGGGGGATGTCCGGGAGTCTTGCTACATTTCTTGGGGTGCTGAGGAAAGAGATACGGTGGCCCTTTCGGGCGAAGGATTTAGCGAGCTCAAGAAAAGGAAGAAGATGGCCAAAGGCAAACCATGGTAGCATTAAGATGTGAAGACTCCCACCTTCCATGGTCAGTTGGAAGAGATGAGGCGCCACAGGGAGGATTGTCTATATCTGACACGAGGATATTTTTTCGTCTTTTCTTTTCTTTTTCTTTTTTTTTCCTTAAAGATAATGTAACAAATTTTCCTGACCAAACAAATAAAAAATATATATTTTTTTTAACAAAAAATAAAAATGAAAAGAGACCCAGGAGAGTTTAGGGTCTAGTATAACTTGTTTTAAATTAAAAAAATTTATAGTTAAAAAAAAAAGTGTAGAATTATTTAACTTTTAGCTGAAATTTAAAAAATTTTTTTTTTATAATAACTTCAAATTTTGTCATTTATTTTTAGAGTGCTTTGATATTATATATATATATATATATATATATATATATATATATATATATATATATATTTAAATATCTCATCTATTTTGAAGAAATTTAATGAAGATGTTTTTCGAATGCTTTAAACTCTCTCATTCAAAATTTTCAAATAAAATCAGCAAGTTTTGTGAATGACAAATCTTATTTGAATTATTAAGAATATTGAATCATTGCTATGTAGTTTTTTGAAATTTGAGAAAAGAAAGGTATTTTTCTCTTTAAGAAACTCCTCTTTAAATGCCTCATCAAACTTATAATTAGATTAATTTATCTTCTAATTTCTTATATGAAAAGTATGACCTAAATTTTTTTCGCATAAAATAAATTTAATATGCCTATATTAACATCGAAGTATAACTCTCTCAAAACATAGAGTGAAGCCATTCATCTCTTCCAATCGCTTTCAATTGTTTTTCATTGTTTTTTTTTTTCTTTTTCAATCACATTTGATATTGCTTCTTGATACGTCACCAAAAACCAACTTGATCGGGCGAGAATCTTGATGCATGTTTGGATTAGAAACTTTCAAAAGTTAAATTTTGGATCATCCAAACTCCAATTTCAACAAGCTTATAGTTAAATTAAACATCTAAAGATAAAGAATCCAACGATGCCAAAATCGATCTAATCTAAGCTCAGATGTGTATGAATCAAGATGGTTTTAGCTCAAGAGAATAATAAAGGAATAGAAAAAATATCTTATATCATATTAGTAGACATTTGATTCATGCATAGCTAAAATATTCGGCTATGAAAAAGTATGTTAGGCTTTAATCATTATTGTGCAAAAGCTTAGACACTACTTGCTCTCACACAAGATCAAACTCATTTATCGAGACAACCCTTTTGCAGTATTTGATGACCCGTCTAACCCTTATTATATATTAACATCACTTTTCTTACTCAGCGGATCATCAAAGGACAGACTAGCTGATTTTCTTGCTACTCACCCGATCCCTATAGATTCTACACTCAGTGATGATCTACTCAATGAACTAGTCATGAGTGTGAAAGAATATGTCCCCTACCTAGGAGTATTATTTTGAGGGCTTATCCTCCATAAAATCATTTGGCACTCATGAAACTCCTTTAGTTACCCTGAAGGTCACACGCTTTATTACTCTTATAATCTCTCAAAACCACGTATTACCTATACCAGATCGGGTCAAACCAGATGCAACCGTACACAAATTTAGTAGGTGTTACATATCATATGCCATGTGTGAAGTCATTACAATGTTAGACAAAAGATGTCTTAACCATCACATATATGTGTTGACCTCATTTTTGTACGAGGTCACTTTCAACCCCTTCTTGAGCCTTTGACCTTTGGTTTCTTTGGACTGTAGATCTTAGGATCTTCCTAGTTCCTAGCCCTTAGGCCCAATCCAAATCGTAGCTCAATGCAAACCCATAATCCAGGGTAAAGGACTCAGGTCCTGAAGCCCTTTCTAGCTTATTTTTCCACCACCTTGAAACTCAATCAATTGGCACTTGATTCAGGGTCTATCAATTTCATATTGATGTGACATATATCTAGCGTCAACCCTCTAGATCTTTTGATCACCTCCAAGACCGTGATATTGATTCGTTAAGTAATAGTCTATATTTTTCAGACTCAATTCGACCTAGAACTGGCTCAAAGTCAAAATGACCAAAATACCCTTAAAGGGCTTTATTGGACTTTTGGCCTAGAGTTAGCTTGATCTAACAATCAATTATTGAAGCCTTCCCCACATGATCTTTGAAACTTCTTGAGCTCAATTCCAACCATGGGTCAACTTGGTTGACCAAGTCAACCAAGTTTGACTAAATGACCCATACATACCCTTCCACTTAAACTATTTGGCCAAGACCACTTCAATCTCATTTGAACCCAAGGGGTGGCTCCTTGGACTCCCAAGAGACTTTTCTTGGAGACCCGTCTTGGGCTCACTTGTGTTAGCCTTTTGGCTTGACCCAAGTGCCCAAAAAGGGGCCCCCTTTGAGCGATTTCTCAATCTTATTCAAATTGAACCCAAACCATGGTGTCATTGGGTCTCCCATGACCCAATACACCTCCCTTAATCAGCCCAGCCATTAAGCCCCCTTGGGTCAAGAGTTAGGCTAACCCAAAGTGCCAAAACCACTTGGGATTGAGCAACCTTATGTCCTAAGCTCAATTGAACCTAACCAACACCTCCATTAGGTGGCCCTAGGTCCAACACACCTCCTCCAGCCAACCCATGCCTTGGGTTGACTTGGGTCAGCTTATGGGTTAGCTCAAAGTAGCCAAAATCACATTGATTCAAGCCATCTTTGAACCTAGATCAAATTGAACCCAATTACCACTTGCATTGGGTGGAACAAACCCAGACCCATCTCCCATATCAATCCCAGGGTCTGGCCTAACCTGGGTTGAGCCCAATTCGACCCGAACCGAGCAGATTTGGATCAACTCAAGCCATCTTTGAACAAATCAAATTGAACCCAATTGCCACTTGCATTGGGTGGACCAGACCCAGACCCATCTCTCATATCAATCCCAAGGTCTGTCCTAACCTAGGTTGATCACAATTCGACCCGAACCGAGCAGGTTTGGGTCAAACCGATCCACTTGATCAAATTGGACCTCCCTAGGCCCAATTGAGCTCACCATTGATTCCAGCATGTCCCCATCCTCCTTTCCAGGTCAACCCGACCCAAACCCCGGCTGACAGCGGCCGGAACCAATGGAGAACAAGCTCCGGTGGTCCCCCTAGTCGATCCTGACCCAAAGCCTTCCAAAGGCTGTGGCTCGCTAGCTTGAGGCTTACGAGCCCTCTAGGACGATGTCCCCTTCCACCTGGCACCCATTCGAGGTCCCTCCCAGTTAATCCAGTCTGTCCGAGCTCGCTAGAGGTGGTTGAATAGGGCAACTCGTCCTAGAAGCCCCCATTCGATTCAAAGCGTTCAAAATCATTCCCCAGAGCTCCCTCGTCTCTCCAGTGCCATTCCCTAGCTTCCTAAGCCGTCCCATCGATCTGTTCGAGCAAGCTCCAGCGAAAGCTTTTGGCATCATGCTCCAAGTCATACCTCCGACCATCCTCCAGTCCTAACGTCTGAAGGAGATCTGCTCGCCTTCATCCCCTGAAGCTTCCTGATAGAGAAGCTCATTTGTTGAAACCTTCTCTGCAGTAATTTCTCCATCCCGAGCTCCCTAGCTAGGTAGTCTGTTCAAGTGTGAAGGAAACCTTCACCCCAGCGGATCTCCACCATTGGATTGAAGGTTCCATCTCCCCTTATCCTTTCTGCAAAATTTTGTCGAAGTTCGTCGGTGGTATGGCTCGGATCACGCCGGAGAAGCTTCACGGCCTCGGTTCGCACGGGAGGATGAAGATGAAATCCTGACCGTTGATTTCAATCAACAACGCGGATTAGATCCCTGGGTCTCGGATCCCCTTTGATCGTTGCCATTCGATCTTCCATCCGACGGCTATGGTTAATCCGATCGTTACCCAGTCAACTATCAATGATTGCCCCACCAATCACGACGCACCGCGCGTAAAGCGCTGGCTGACTAGGTAATTAATGGATTTAATTTTATAGAGAAATCAAGGGATCTTCAAAAATTGATATCTCTCTGCACACTTGGCCAAATTAGGTGGTCTCAGGCTCATTGGAAAGGTCTCAGGGAGACCTACAAAAGCCCTTTGGTTCCAGGTCTTGATGGCATATGTATGAAGTTTAATTTTAATATTAGTGTTCTATGAATTATTGCATTTATTGTTTAAATTAAATTCCTCGGGGCCTGGAATCTTCGGAGAATGAATTTGGGCATGCCCCTGACATGTCCAAATTTTATCTCCCCTGTTTGAGATATTTAAGGGCACTAGTATTCCAATTTTGATTCAAGGGTCATGGGTTGACCCTTAAATCCAAATTGGAATTATGACATATCCAATGAGAATTAGGGTTTAATTTTGAGTGTGTGTGTAGTATAGGGAGTTAAGGGCCAGCTATTTTACGCCAATCCAACCTTAGGATAGCTCCCTAGGATCTTCGTAAGGTGACTTAAAAGTCACCTTAGGTGGCTTGGTTAGCCACCTTAGAGAACTCCATTTAGGCTCAAATTTGGTGTGTTTAGGCCTTGGGATCAAGTGATCTCATGGTCCAAATTTCATCAGATTTGGTGCTCATTTGGTTCACCAAGTAGGAGCCATAATATTCCCTCTCTAGAATTATCCTTTAGCCTTAAGAAAATTCTAATAAATCAAGATTAATCCTGAAAATTCCTTAAAACACCTCTAACTGACCCTGATTAACCCCTTAATCAGTAGAAATTTAAATCTCTTTAATTTGACATCAAAATATATTTTAACTCAATTTTAATCAAAATCAATGTTTAATTAATTTAATTAATTAAAAATCTCAAAAAATCTTTAAACACTTGCTGATCTCCCCTTAGATCATTTTTGATCTTTGGGGTTGTTTTTAAGAAGTTTACGATTCATTTGGGTTCAAAACACTAAAAAGGCTTCTTAATTAAGGTAATTAGAAAATTCTAATAAATACTCAAAATTCCAAAATTCATAACTAATTGTAAAAAATTTTAAATCAATCAAACTCAGTGACTAATGACTCTAATTAAAATCCAGTATTTTTCAAAAATATCAAATCCCCAAAATCTGGTCAAAGTAAAAAAAGTCAACATTTTGGTCAACTCTAGGTCAAAATTGGGTCAAAACTTTAATAAATCATAACTTTTGATAGAAAACTCCAAATTAAATATGCCACCTGTCTGACAACTCATAATAAGGTCTAGTCTTTATTAAAAATCTGAGATCCCATAAATTCCCTCTAATTTGAAAAACCAACTTTTGACCCCTCAGTTAACATATCAAGATAATTTCCCAAAACCCAATAACTCACTCAAACTTCAGAGTTTTCTAAGTTGGTTAATAAAATTCTCAACCAATCTTCTAAAATCAGTAATCAACTCTCTTTAATATTAATTCACTCCTCTTAATTTCAACCAACTTAAATTAACTTAATCAACCCCGATTACTACTGGGTAACCCAGGCCTACAAAGCATTCAAAAGATGATAGTTTCACTAGCATAAGTAAAAGCATTAGTTATAATTCAAAAAAAAATAAATAAATAAAATTAGTGATGTCTTGGAGTAGATGCACTTTATTCATTTTTATAATAATGATCATAATGTTAACTCTTACCTCAATAAAATGTTATTATTATTATTTTAATCAAAATGGTTATTAGGTTTGATTCGAGTCATTCGGGTTACTAGCTGGACGGATTTGGATCCTTATTTTTAGCCCGTTTATTAAACAGGTTGAGTTTGAGTTTACGGGATTTGGGTCGGATAAATTTTGGATCGAACCTGTCTTGCTGACCTATTTTGACACCCCTAACTCAATGCATCTCTCCGACATTCCATCGAATTGGTTGATTGGAGTAATTAACCAATAGTTTTTTTTTAAAAAAAAATCAATCAAATTGAGTTTCACCTTGAAATAAATGCATCCTCACTATTTGATAATATCATATAGTCAATAAATAAATACCATAAACACTACAGAAAAACATCAATTACTAGCAGAAATTTCCGACGGATATGTCCAATTACCGCCTGTAATTCCAATGGTCACTTGACCGCCGATAACCCTGTCGATATTGAGCGAATTTTCTGTTGTGAAAGTTATGATATGTCATACAATTGGTTGTGGGTTGGTAAGAGTAACACAGTGCAATTACTTTGTGGGGCAGCTTATGACAAATTACTGCTGTCAACTTCCTTCTACATTAACTTCTTCTTTTTTTTACTCTTTCGCATAAATTTACAAAATCAAACGGTAGCCTTATGAATTATTATTTAGTGGAATTTAAATTTGATTGTACGATTCATAATAATAAGAGGGATTTATAAATATACCACTTTATATCATACTATTTAGCAAATAAGATAAATTAATATTTGATCTAATACTTAAAGTTTTTTTGAATATTAGGCATAGATTATAATTTATTAAGAAATATCAAAATATTTTTTGCGGGGGTAAAATTAAAAATATTCCTTTGATTATTCATATATGATTAATTTAATCTCGGAGTAACACATTAATTGAAAATATGAAATTTATCAAAAGTAATCCTTTAAAGATTAAATTGAGATCAATTTTTTATAGTTGAGAAATGAAATTGTGATCTTTGTTTATATTATAATTACAATATAAGGGACTATTTTAGATCAATTTTGTATACATTTGACAGTATTATTGCTAGTATTTTAAGAGAAGTTATGTTAGTACCATTAGAGTTATAAAAAGTTTTACCTTAAGATTAATGTTAGATTTTATTTTGAAAATTTTTGTAGTGTTTTATAAATCAGATTTTTAGTAAAAAAATTTGTATCGAAAATTTATGTTAAAAAGTAATAAAAAAAATTATCACAAACAAATCTCAATGGTTACCATTTATAAAAATTTATGTTGCAATTGCAAATATATTTGTTTAAATGTCATTCTCAGTGATCAGTCAAATTTATTGGTGGGGCCTTATCTGATAGACGACAAAATTCTTCTGTCATCCTATTTTAATAAATTATTTTCATTCATTGTCAATAACGAAACAATTCAAACAAAATTATTGATACTTCCCTGTCATTGCACTGATGAAAAATGTGGCATTGATATTGACATATTGTATCCACCGCTGCTTGTCCGGGTGGTGAAGAGCCGGCTGGGCAAAGCTCAGGTTCCTGGTTCGAATCCATTGGCAAGCAGTGAAAACCTTAAGTGTTGGCCCGTGTAAATTGATCGGCCGGAATTAAAAAAAAAAAAAAAACATATTGTAAAATTTCTTTCACCAACACATCATCTCAACAAAAAATCCTAATTTGAAATAAAGACTTACAATTATGTCATCCCACCAACAAGTCTACAGACAAATCTCCATTTCAAATAGAGACTTAAAAAGCAAGGCTAATCCCAAACTAATTAAAGAGCACATTCTCCAAAAGGAAGAACTTAAAAGCACAATCATAGGACGCTAAATGGTAAATGCCACTTAAACTGACAAGCCGGCTTCAACCAGGCGCTTGAGGTGTTTGATTGATTCACTCACACAGAAGTCATGCAGTTCCTCATCGCCGAACAAATTCCTGCATTCCTTCGCCTTTTCCCTCAGCACTTTCCCTTCGTCCTCAACCATTGCGAACCTCAGGCTCTGCGCAATCTCATCACCTGTGAACGACCCATCCTCCTTCCTAGGCACCTCGACGCCGAATCCCTTCTCCACCATTTTCCTTGCAATTAGCCCCTGATCGAACACCATCGGCAGAAGTACCATCGCCAGCCCCAAACGCCAACCCTTCCACAACCGAGCTCCACCCAGCGTGCGACAAGAGACCTCCTATGGAAGGGTGAGCCAAGATATGAATTTGAGGAACCCAGTCCATGCAAAGCAGCCCACGGCCATGCTCCTTTATGCTCTCCACGAGCCCAGCGGGCACCGACCCAACCCTCAATGCCCAAACGAAATGCAGCCCGCTCAGTTCCAGGCCGACGGCGATCTCCTTCACCTCCGTGGCACTTAGCTTCACTTCACTTCCGAAGGCAACATACACAGTTGAGCCCTGTCCTTGCTTGTCTAACCAATCAAGCGCTGCGTGCTTTCCTTCTTCAATTGAGGGTGGTAGAAGCCCTACAGGGACGATCGGCTTCTCATAAAGGTGGCCGAGAAGCTGCAAGCATTCGGGCTCCAGCTCCTTACAGCTACGGATGAGTACGATTTGGCATCCCTGTATTGATTTCCCAGCCCGATAAAATTCAGATACACCAGATGCATCTGGAACTCCTCCATTGAACAACTGGTGAGCCTCGAAAGAGCGGAAGACGATCGTGGAAGGGAAAGGAATCCACGTAGGCAACAGGGTGAGTTCCTCTGCTTTCTTCCAAGCACCTGCGCCGCCCATTAGTGCCGACGGCGGGCCGAAGAAGGATAAGAATGAGG